>OX465096.1:33238855-34438855 GCA_949987625.1 Chalcis sispes | reverse complement strand
CGAAGACCACCGCGAATGGGATATGCATCTTAATGAATTCGCCTTCGCGCTCAACAGTATGGTGCACTCATCGACCAAATTTTCCCCCGCGTTCCTCAATTTCGGCCGTAACCCGCAACCTTGCATGATCCTCCGCAAACACCTTGAACATCCCGCTCCTGTACAGCCGCCCGATGCAGAACAATGGCTCGAACGTGTAACCCGCTTGCCAGCGGTACATGATCTAGTAAAGCGACACATCGAGCAAGCGACCGCAAAACAATCCGCGCATTACAATCGCCGTCGACGCGACGTTCAATATCAAGTAGGCGATTAAGTGTGCCGCCGCCAACACCACCTGTCCTCTGCCGGAGAAGGATTCGTGGCAAAAATGGCACCGCGGTTCGTAGGGCCAGCGACCATCGTCAAGGTACTCTCACCAGTAGTCTACCTCGTCGAAGACGCCAACTCGAAGAAGCGCACCAAAATCCACGTAAGCGACTTGAAACGCTACGTACCACCGCGTTCCCGTTAAGAATTTTTTTTTCTCGTTTTGATTTTTTTTTTTTTGTACTATTTAGCACCGCCGCTGCTTATTAAAATTTTTTTTATATTCAGCAGATTAGTGTGCTTCATTACCCCTGTTGCCTATCCCGCTCATCCCGCCAACACACTGCATGCTATTGTTTTTTTGTGTCCTTGCTCCCTCTGTTTTTTTGTTTTTTTAATTTGGTTTTCTTTTGCATTATTTTTTTTCTGTTCTTGTTACTTTGGTTTTGGTTGCCGCCAAGCACCCCAAGCCAGCAGAGCATTATTTTTCTCCATTTTTGCTATTTTTTTTTATTATTTTTTTTTATTATTATTATTATTATTTTTTTTTTTACTATTTTTCTTATTTTTTTTTGTATTTCGCTCCCACCCCTTTTCAATTTTTTTTTGCTATTATTACCCGCGTTGGCGCGAACCGCTCGTGCCACCAATGAGCCACAGCTGCATGTCGCACTCGCATCCAGCTACGTACCACTCTCCGACGAGGCAACGAGTAAACTCAGCATGTTTACCATAACCGCTCACTGGCAGTGGGCCACCAAGGTAACCAATTGTTTTATTTTTTTTATCGAACAGCAATGCGGCTGTCGAATAGTACTGCTACTGCACCAGGTAAGCACGGTATGATTAAAGTTATTGGCTATTTTATGTACATGTTTTTTTTTGATGCATATTAATATTAAGTATTTTATTACTTTCGGTATGAGTGGTATTGAATGTTGGAGCGGGTTATGAGAGACCGCGTCGTTAGAATAATTTGCGTAACGATAATAGTTTTTTTGCACTTTTATTTTTTTTTGTATTTCTGCCCAAGGGTCGAGCCAGTCGCGTACATAACCGACCAACTAGATTTTCCGTTCAGACTCGAGTTCGCCTAGTAATTCCGCGTGCACCCGTACACCGCGTACACTTTAGCTGGAACACCAATGCAAATGAGCCACGCTGCAGAAGGCGATGTCCGCACCACAACGTTCTGCCGCACACATACACCGTTGCAGGTGAGACCGCTCACCTTAGGCTAACTGCAAGCGCTAGGCGAATGTAACCATTTTCGATCCCAGTTAGGATCAAACAGTGAATATGGAGTCGTTTCACTTCCCCCATATTCACGGTTTGGCGGGGGGGAGTTGTGACGTGGTGTTTTTGCACCAGTTACATGAGGAGGCCAAGGCATAGCCTATGCGCCTCCTCGTAGCTACAATATCCTTTTTTTACAATCTTGGCAGCCTCGCAGGACTGCCACGCGTGACCCTAACTAACAGCCACGCAGGGCTGTACATACGTTACCTTCACCAGGTACATGGGCTTCAAGCTCAAGTAAAGGCTCCAGCGAGGAGCCAGTCTCAGGAGCCCTTGAATAAGTCGTAGCAGTGCTCGCACACACTGCAGCATCCATGTCCATGCTCCTTCCAATCCTCGTAGTGATCCCTGTACCTGCAACCTCCCAGACGGTAATTAAACAAAGAACAGAATAATAATAGCAGCTGCACCTTGGAAAGAAGTACAAGCTGCCACGCAATACAAAAAGAAAGTGGAAGAGGAGGTTAGAAGGCAAGCAACACATAGAAGCACAGCATGAGTGCAAGTAAATACGCACCTGGAGGTGTCTGATAGTGTCGCCTCGCTACCGCTGCAAGCAGGCTATAGCTGTCACCGACACCGCTGCTTAGCTTTCTCAACCGTTCTTCGTCTGAGCCGCAGTTGTTGACCCGCAGTACGGTCGCGCCTGAAACAAAAAGAAGACAGGCAAATTAGTCGACGCCTACCAGCTATGGAACGCGTCGACTTACCTTGATCCTCCGTACATCTGAGGTAGATCCTCGCCGCTCCAGGGAATACACAACAACAACACTGGCACTCGCGAGCGGATAACCTCAACGCGCGCTGCTGGCGAGCAGTAATATCAACTGCCGCCAGCGCTGAGCGCGAGTGGCGGCTGCGTTGCGTAACGTACTTTACACGTACGTTGCGCCGGCGCAGAACGATCATCGAAAAAGCCGCGCTCGCGAAAGTGCCACGCAAGAAGCTTCTCTTTCACTCCGTTCGGGTCAGTGTTAGAAAACGGTCGTTATCATCGAGCAGCCAAAAACTCCGAGGCCAGTCGTCGCGAACGAGTAACTCTTGGAAACGAGCGAGCGAGCGTCCGGAGAGTAACCGTGAGCGTGTTAGAGTATCTGGTGAGTGCCAAGGTGCAGGGCAGCTGCCAGGAGGCACAGCTTCCCCGAATCGTCCCCGTATCCTTCCCGACTGCGTGTGTGCGACCGCGTCGCGTGTTACGCGCCATTTTCGGCCTTGTCGTATACTGTATGCCCGCGACCGCTCTAACCGTGAGTTAGCCGCGCAGAATATTTGCCGCGCAAGAAACCGCGCTACACGATTGTAGCTGGCGCCCTGGGCTCGCGTAAAAACGCGATAAATAATTGTATCAATTAAATCAGTTTTGAATAAACGTATGTGTCTGCGTATTAAGTTTTTAAATAAGTATTTTACCGGTAAGCAAGCAAACTGCTTCCCCGCTCTCCCCCCCCTTTTTTTTCCATTTGTACGCCACCCTGATCCCCAGTGGCGTTACAATATATATATATATATATATATATATATATATATATATATATGTTATACTACATGTTTTATCAAACACATTTATTATGTATATATATATATATATATATATTGTAACGGGGTGGCTGTTTTGAGGTTAACTGTCACTGGAGCAAATAGCCTCGGGGGACGCGCAATTCGCAAAAGGTGCGAATATGCTCGTTGCGCCCCTTTTTTAGGTAGCTAAAGTCTCGGACGACTTTGCTTCTGGGTCCGGGCACGAGAAGCCGTTCTTTGGACCCAACTTACCCGCTGCAACGCCACGCAAACGTCGTTGCGCGGCTCGTGTGCCGTCCTCGCCTGTCTAGTTAAAGTCTCGGAGAGGGCGGTATTTGGGAGGAGAGCTGAAAGCTTCTGGTCGCGCAAATAATAAGAATCCAAAAAAAAATTAATCGAAGATAAAAAAAGAGAAATTAAATAAATTAAATAAAGAAAAGCTATAAATAGATAAAAAAGGTATTTTTAGGTTTCACCTGTAATTTGTGCAAAATTCTAAAAAAAATGCAAAAAAGGATATCAGAAAAGAAAGTAAAAAAAAAGAAAGAGAAAGGACGATTTAAATAAATAAAATAATTCAATAAATTCAACGAACAATAAATAACAACAATAGAAATTACAAAAAAAATAAAACAATAAAAAGAAATTATAACCATCGCACGAGGAGCGCAGGCGGTAAAATTAGATATAATGCGCTTAAAATGCTCCCGCGCGCAACGCACGATATGAGTGCGAGCGTAGTGCGAACGTCTCTCGCACTACGCCTATAAGAGGGAGAGAGAAAGGCCTCTCTCACTTGTGCGCGCCGTTTAACGTACGGGTGTGAGAGAGAAAAACGCTCTCTCGCACGGAGCCCGTTGGAGCGAGAGAGTAAGCGCTCTCCTACTCTAGCGCGCCGCGTCTACTGCGAGTACGAGAGAGACAACGAGTCTCCCGTACTGCGCCGTAGAAGTGAGAGAGAAAGCGCTCTCCCACTCTTGCGCGCCTAGCCTTACGCGACAGCGAGAGAGAACGCAACTCTCTCGCACTGATCTTACTCGGGTGCGAGAGAAAGGCCTCTCCCACTCGCGTGCACGCCGTATATGCTGCGAGTGCGAGAGAGAAAGCGACTCTCCCGCACTGCTGCCACTAGAGTGAGAGAGATACTGCTCTCTCACTTACGCGCGCTGATTCTTATACGGGTGCGAGAGAGACCGCAACTCTCTTGCACTGACTATACAAGAGTGAGAGAGATAACGCTCTCTTACTCGCACGAACCGCGAAAAAACGAATTTAATAAAGAATGGAGTAACCGGCAGAGGTTACTCCAACGCAAACAGAAATGAACGAAATTTACGCGTGCAAAGATTGAAGTTACAATCAACTTACTTTTTGGCTGGCCAGCCGTGCACGCAAAACGAAGTATTGAGGCAGGACGGGCGATGGGGCAACGTGCCGCCGCTCTGCGTAGCTTCGCCGGTGCACTCCCGGTCGCCGGTCGCGGTTGCTCACGTGCCGTTGGCCGGTGACCCTCTTCTTGGCTACCCACGTAGCCGGTGAGCGCCAAAAATACTAAAAAAAGGCACTCTGCACGCGAAAAACGAGTGGCGCGATGCAGGAACGAAGGACCTGTTTGCGTCCAAAATGGCGGCTCTATCGCAGGAAACTTTCGAAAAGGCCGAACTATATCAACACGTGTCTCTAACGAAGGATCGAGAAGAACTAGCTAAAGGCGGGTAGCGGCTTGGCTACCTAGCCTAGCCTTGCCTAGCTTCCTTATATGGCACTCGACTATCCTATCTCTAGTCACGTACCGTATCTTCTCGTCCGCGACTGTCGCGTTACGTATTTTCAGCCCGGCTTGCTAACCGCGGCAACGCGCGAAATACGACGAGGCGTGGAGCATGGACATGGACAATATATATATATATATATATATATAATATATTTTCATTATATATTACTATATATATATATATTATTATTTATGTATTATTTGCTCGGTGATGTCGTAGAAGGTTCTATATAAGATTTGCGTAGTCTATTAATATGCACCAGCTTGGTTTTTGTATTGCTTATTTGAATTTTTACGGTCCCATTCTCAGAGACGTCGAGTACTAGATATAGCCCGATGTATTGGTTATCAAACTTGTGCGGTTTTGGCCCTTCTTGTAGCCATACATATTCTCCAGTTTGTAGCGTTTTTTCGTTGCACCTTTTATCGTGGCAGTGTTTTGATTTCTAGTTTGCTTTATAAAGATTGTCATTTGCTATTTTCTGTAGCGCATTTAAATGCGTCGCCAAATTTTGTAGGTAACCGTCGAATGTCGGCAATAAATTATCTGCCTCGAGAGGGTCGCTTGAGGGTGTTCTCGCTAGATGCCCGACGACGAACTCAAACGGCGTGTGCCCCGTTGCTCCACTCACTCCAGTATTGAAATTAAAAGTAGCTAATTAAATATTAGGTGTAGTAAAAAAGAAATCCATTATTTTTGCATTAAATTGAAGGTTTTATTTAGCATAGATAGAATGATACGATTTAGGTCAAATATGCACCGTTTTGTTCGATAACTTGTTGCCATTTTGGAGGTAATTTCATAATGCCACTCTCCTTGTGCCTATTGTCAAAAAACTGGGACAGTCGATTTTTACAATCTTCTCTTGAGGCGAATTTTTCACCTGCAAAATCATTCGTCATAGACATGAACAGGTGGTAATCACTTGGTACCAGGTCCGGACTATAAGGTGGATGCATAAGAACTTCCCAACCAAGCTCTCGGAGCTTCTGGCGAGTCACTATCGATGTATGTGGCCTAGTGTTGTCCTGATGGAACACAATTCCTCTCCTATTGGCCAAAGCTGGCCGCTTCTGGGCGATTGCTTCTTTTAGACGGTCCAATTGTTGATAGTACAGGTCCGAATTAAGAGTTTAGCTGTAGGGAAGCAGCTCATAGTAGATGATTCCCTGCCAGTCCCACCAAACACACAGCAAAACCTTCCTGACTGTCAATCCTGGCTTGGCCACTGTTTGCGCCGGCTCACCGCGATTTGACCACGACCGTTGTCGCTTGACGTTGTCGTAAGTGACCCACTTTTCATCACCAGTAACCATCCGCTTCAGAAATGGATCGATATTGTTGCGATTCAGCAGCGATTCGCAGATGGGAATTCGGTTCATGAGGTTTCTTTGCGATAACTCGTGTGGCACCCATACATCAAACTTCTTTTTGTATCCAGCTTTATTTAAGTGGTCCAAACGGATTTTTGTGCAATGTTTAGCTCTTGGGCAATCGAAACAGTGCTTACGTGACGGTCGGACTCGACGATTTTCATTATTTTATCGACATTTTCGACAATTGGCCTTCCAGAGCGTGGTGCATCTTTGACGTCAAAATTACCGGAACGGAATTGACGAAACCAAAATTGCGCGTGATTGGCTGTTACAGTATCAGGACCATAAACACTATTCACATTTTCAGCTGCCTGGCTTGCGTTTTTGCCTTTATTGAAGAAAAACTGTAAAATATGGCGTATTTTCTCTTTGTTGGTGTCCATCTTTGACGCGTGCTAAAAAAATACTGAGTGAAGCAATCACAAAACTGTATAAAAAGCTTTTTTAGTACGAAATCTTATCTTTCCAACGCCATTCAGGGTAACCCGATCGCACTTTTACAACGGGAGATACAGACTACTAAAGCCATCTATTAGCAAAATAATGGATTACTTTAACTACACCTAATATATATTTATCCCAGTCGGCTTTGTTACCGTATACAAATATTTTTAGAAATTCTACTAGACTTGCGTGAGAGCGCCCCAATGATCCGTTTGATTGCGGGTGAAAAGCCGTCGTTCTTGCCTGCTTTATCCAAAATCGTTTTGCTACATTTTTCATAAGTTTGCTTGTAAAGTTTGTGCCTTGGTCTGTCAAAATTACCCGCGGTACTCCAAACATGCAAATAACCCTTCTTATTAGTGCATTCGCAACGTCTATTGTAGTTGTAGCTGCTAGAGGCTCGACTATGGTAAATTTTGTTAATAAATCTTGAGAAGTTAAAATATATATTCATTTCCTCTCGTTGTTCTGCGTAATGGGCCTACTACGTTCATTGCTAGACGATCCATTGCGTTGCTTCCGCTATCTGTTATTACCATTGGTGCTCGAGTTTTTACTCACACCAATTTTTTCAATTGGCAGTCCATACACTTTCTTATAAAGTTTTGAACGTCTTTCAAATTTTTCTAGTTGTAATTATTTATCCCAGTTATAATTATTAATCCCAGTAGTTTGATTCTATTGTATGTCTTGTTCACTCCTCTATGTCCTCCCACTGCGGAGCTATGTGCTTCTTGCATTATTCTCTCGCGCTCTTCGAGCGGTGGATAGCGTATAAGGCCGAGGCAAATTATTAATTTTGCATTACTGTTAAAAAATACTTTTCGTAATTTTTTAATAATTTCTTTCCAATTTAAGTTTTCTATGTGTTGAGATTTTTGTATACTGATTGATGCAATGTCTAGTTCCGTTAAGGTTTTTTTTAGATTTGTGCATAAAATTTTTAAATTTTAATTGGTTTCATATAGGCTTAATTGTCTCTGTACCCGTATTGGAAGTCCAATATGAATTTGATTATTTACTTGCATCAATGCTGGTTCACCTGTATTTAAATTTTTAAAAACTAGTAATTTATTGCGTTGTTTTAATTGCATTACACCGTCATCGCATGGCTCTCCGTTTGTTGTTACAAAATAAAAATAGTTATTCTTGCGCATGAATAGTTGCTCTTTGCAAGTGATCGTGACGTATACCTGCGAGGCAGTCATTATATCGGCGCTCTCGTCTTTCTCCGTGTCTACTCTACTCTCTCTTTTACTGAATTGTCAAAGAAACTTTCGTTTCTTATTTCTCTCTCTTTATATAACTCTCTTTCTTTTACATTTTCGTATCCGTTCTTTTTCCCTAGCGTATTATTCTGAGTGCTCTCTATGCACGAAACCTCGCTGTGCATAGCGTCGCATGAATTTTTTACTGGAGGGTTTTGTGACTGTTCTATTTGCATAATATTTTCATCAGGGCTTTGCTCTACGCTCTCCTCTTAAGTGTTTTCAATAAATAAGTATAACCTCCTGTGCTTCTGTGATTGTTACGCGTTTTCGCGGAGCTAGACGTTTTATTGCTTCTGAATATTTCTCACTCGCCTTTCGACCTGCTCGAACCCGAGTAGTCATTAAGTGAGTGTGTTGCGTAAGCGTTTCGCTCGGCGGCTCAAGTGCATTCGGCGGTTGCTCGATCTCCGGGGCATTCTGTTTTGTCTGCGAAATCATGCGGACGCTTTCTATCGGATTCCTTGATAGCGCATTGGCTATGTTAAGACACCCTGCTCAATAAATCACCTCGAAATCGTATTCAGCAAGCATAAGACGCCACCGCGTTATTCGCGAGTTGGGATCTTTGTGCGTCTGTAGCCATACAAGCGGTCTGTGGTCCGTTATGAGAAAAAATTTTCGGCCGAACAAGTAAAGTCGAAAGTGCTTTATGCAGTATACGAGTGCCAGTACCTCCTTATTAAACGTAGCCCAGCGTTTTTCTACATGTGTGGGCACGCGAGACACGTAAGCGACGGGTTGATCGCTACCGATCTTTCTTTGTGACAAAATGGCACCTACCGCGTATCCTGACGCGTCTGTTGTAGAGTTAAAAGTATTTTCAAAATTGGGAAAGATTAATATCAGTTCCTCGCATAATTTATTTCTCAGCGTTTCGAACACATTTTGAGCTTCGTCCGACCACGTAAATTCCGTGTCTTTTTTTGATACGAGGGAGGTTCAAATATGATGGAGACAAATGCTGTAGATGGCGCGCAAGTATGTTTTGAAGGTCGTGGCTTGAGTATGTGATAGCTGGATCCCTTACGAACAGTGTGGCATAGTTTTCGTCGGAAGCGCATGTTTCACGCGCGTGCTATGACCATGAGTGAACGTCAAGTGCCGACCGCCGTTGCGCAACGTATTGTCATTCGTTTTTTAGTGTGGGAAGGCGTTAAAAACACGGAAAATTTTCTGCGTTTGTGAAATCAGTTCGGTAGTGAATGCCTAAGTAGGGCTGCTGCGTTTAAATGGGCCAAAGCATTCAAGGATGGTGACGAAACCGTCGAGAATAAGCCGCATGATCGTCGACCGCGAACCAGCATCACACCAGACAACATTTGCCGCGTAGAACAACTCATTTTTGAGGGCCGTAGGATAAATGTTCGAGACATTTCGGCTGAACTCGGCATCTGTATTAGTAGTGTAGAGACTATCATCCACGAACACCTTCAATATCGCAAAATAACGGCGCGATGGGTTCCTAAACTGTTGAACTTTGAGCAAAAACGCGATTGATAGTTTGTCGCCGCTTGCTGACGCGATACGAGGTGGAGGGGGACGGTTTTTTAACGCGAATCCTCACTACAGACGAGACATGGGTACACTATTACACTCCCGAAAGCAAGGTGTCGTCTAAAGAGTGGAGGAAGAAGGAGGAAGGGGCGCTAGTCAAAGCGAAGACAACCAGGTCCGCGGGTAAGGTTATGTGTACTGTGTTCTGGGACCGGCGGGGCGTGCTCTACGTCGATTTCCTGCGCACCCAACGTTCTATTAATGCTGCATACTACTCTAACCTTCTGAAAACACACGTAAAACTCTCTGATCGCTCGAAACGGAGGAGCATTCCAGCACGAAGTGCGATTCTTCTTCAGGATAACGCGCGCCCTCATACCACGCGTCTCACACTTGATACAATATCGAAATTGAGGTGGGAGGTACTGGAACACCCCCCCCCCTCCCTACAGTCCGGATTTATCACCCTGCGACTACCACATGTTTGGAACACTGAAAGAAGCCCTCGGAGGTCAAAGATTCAACACCGACGACGAGGTAGAGGAGTTCGTGCGCACATGGCTGTCCGAGTTGCCCAAGGCATTCTTCGATACCGGCATCAAAAAGCTTATGGAAAGGTGGACAAAATACGTAACTTGTAAGGGGGAGAACCTAGAAAAACTGTAAATTTTTGTAAATTTTTTCGATAGTAAATAAACGTGTCAGAGCATTTTTCTCGATCATATTTGAACCGCCCTCGTAGACTCGTAAGCGGCTTCGCAATTTTTTTAAATTGGCGAATAAATCTTCGATAGTAACCCACGAATCCTATTTTTAATATTTTTTATGTTCTTTGGAACTGGGTAATTTTGCACTGCTTCTAATTTATGTGGATCTGGCCGTACTCCTTCAGCGCTTATTAAATCTCCGAGATACGTAACTTATCGTTTGGAAAATTCGCATTTTTACGGCTGTAATTTCAAAACAGCTTGTCGTAGCCTTTTAAATAATTTTTCTATTCTGCTTATATGCTCGGGGAGTGTTTTTGAATAAGAAATTATATTGTCAATGAAAAAGAAGTTCTTTGTTTGTTAAACCCAATAACGCAATCGAGAATGCTCGAGAAAAGGTTGCCGGCATCGTACAAAGTCCGTAGCTTCCTCGATTACAATGATAGAAGCCTTCGTATGTTGTAAATGCTGTTTTATGTCGATCTCGTTCGTCAATTTCGAGTTGATGGTAACCCGATGCTAAATCGAACACAGAAAAATATTTTTCGCCTCCTAATTGATCTAAAATTTCATTTATATTCGGTAGCGGGAATTGGTTATCGAGAGTTTTTGCATTTAACTTTCTATAGTACACGAGATCTGGCTATTAAATAACGAGACTGGTTACGAAAAAGAGTTTTATTATAAAAATTATTCTACATTCGAATGCTCCCCCTTAATATACTCCCCTTTCCTCGCCACACACCTTTCCATACGTTTTTTCCATTGATCGAAGCAGTGCTGGAAGTCTTCTTTGGTGAGGGCCTTTAGGAGCTTTGCCGTTATTTGCTTTACCGCTTCCATTGACTCAAATCGGGTCCTTTTCAAAGCAGATATTATCTTCGGAAACAAAAAAAAGTCGCACGGTGCCAAATCTGGCGAGTACGGCGAGTGTTCGAGCACTAGAGTGCGCTTACCGGCCAAATACTGCTTCACAGATAGCGCGTTATGGGCAGGTGCGTTGTCCTGGTGCAAAATCCACGAGTTGTTCTTCCACAACTTGGGCCGTTTCTTACGAAGTCGTTCTCGCAGTGTTGCCAAAACTGACAAATAGTAAGTCTGGTTGACAGTCTGACCCTTTAGAACCCATTCAGTCATCACGATACCATTACTGTCGAAAAAAACGATCAACATTGCCTTGAATTTTGATTTGGACATCCTTGCTTTTTTGATTCTGGGCGATTCAGGCGTCTTCCAATGCATCTATTGCCGCTTTGTTTCAACATCGTATTGAAAAATCCACGTTTCGTCGCAAGTAATAATGTTTTTCATTAGTCCGGAATCTTTTTTTAACCTTTCAAGGAAATCTAAGCAGACCTGTTGATGCAAGAGCTTTTGGTCAGGAGTCAGATTTTTTGGCACCAACTTCACACAGACTTCTGTCATGTGTAATTCCTCGTGTAAAATTTGTCTAACTGCTTCTTAATCGGCGTTGACAGCCTCGGCAATCATCCCGATGCTCATTCGACGATCTACACACACAATTTGGTTAATTTTGGTCACTGTTTTCGGAGTTGAAACAGTGACAGGGCGACCTAGGCGTTGGTAATCTTCAGTGCTCACTCGGCCCTCACTGAAGTGCTTACACCACTCAAAAACACGCGCACGAGATAGAGAATTGTCCCCATAGGCCTCTTGCAACAATTTACAGCACTCAGTCGGAGTTTTTTTCAATTTAACGAGAAATTTGAGATTGATACGTTGCTCCTGTTTTTCGTCACACATGGTTTTCGGCACGAGAAAAAAACACGTTCGTTTTAAACCGCTACTGCACAAATAGAATAATAGTGACGAGAACGTGTTTTGGTACGTGCATAGACAAGATATCTAGATACCCAACGCACTACTCGTTTTTTTCCCCACCCCTCTACGGCGCCCTCTAGGCGCGCAGTCTCGTTATTTAATAGCCAGACCTCGTATTACCATTCGATACCTCTTTCGTCCTTGCAAATCCTCCTTTTTGGGGACTAAAAAGCATAGACTGGAGTAAGACAAAGTCAAGGGTTCTATTATTCCTTTGTCAAGCAGCTCCGTTACCTGCCTTTCTATTTCTGCTTTGTGCACAGGCGGTAGGCGGTATTGTTTGAAGGTAACAGGTACTTCGTCTATTGTAAGAATGGTTAAATTAAGAATGTGTGTTGCAGTGAGTCTCTCTCCCGTAATATAAAAGATATCATTGTATTCGGCGACTAATTTATCTATTTCTCTGCGTTCTTCTAGAGCTAGGTGCTCGAGCCGTAATAGTTTTTTTATTGTCTTAATGCATTTATTGCGTGTGAATGCTTTGATTGAGAGTATTGCCGAGCTATTTTTCTTTTTCTCGCAACCCTTTCCTTTAAACAATATTTTTGTATCTACTACGTTCTTGAGAATTTCCGTTATAAATTCCCCTGGAGTGTTATCACTCATATTTTTTAATTCAAGTAAATAATTTTTCATCCTTTCTTCAATTTTCTTAAATTTTAAATTTATTTCAAAATATTTAAAAAGCATTCTAAATGAAGCTTCTAGCTGTTCCGAATTTTCACGTAACACATGTTTCTCGTGTAGGCTTTTATTTAAAATATTGTGAATCATGATTAAATTTTCTAAGAGTTTGTTTTCGTCGTCAGCTTCTTGCATAATTTTACTCGTACACCCTTGATCTGTATCTTTAAGTCTTATTGGGTTAAAAGAGACTTTTTTTCCTTCCTAATTTTTATTCATCGAGCTGGATAATATGTTTTTCGATAATTTCTTTTTCTTGGTCTCGCGATGCCTCTCGCAGTAATATCTTACTTCACGTATTTTTCTTTTCTTTCTTTTCAAAATTTTTGTTTGGGTTAGAAATTCTATTTGACAACGCAGTAGTGGTTTCAGAGAGTGTTTTTAGTTCTTTGTTTGCAAACACTTGCTTTTTTATTTTATGTTCTCGTGGAACATCGGGAGACATTTGACTTGTAATTTTTTGATCGTTAAGCGTATCTGTTTTTACGTTTATCTTCCTTGAATTTGTTTCTGACAACTAATATTTTTGCGTAATTGTCTCGAAAACTTGTTTACTGCTAGTTGTTTTTAATTCCGAGAGAATCGGATCTTTCTTTGATTCGCAACTTGGATTAGAGCTTTTCTCGCGCCCCTGGATTTGTAGAACATCTACTTTTAATTTTTGACATATCCCTTGGATAAAACTAGCATTTGATACATTTTGGCTTACAGCACGCTTTTCGTTGCGTATTACAATCTCCCTTGCATTTGTCTGTTGCTTCGTATGAATCGCGTTGCTCTTATTTTCTAGAAACTTCTGACTCTTTGTTGTCTCTTTACGTTCATTCATAGATACCACGTGGCTTGGCCTAGGATTTTGTATCTGTTTCCGGACATCGAGCGGTCGTTGCCTTTTTCTCTCATTGTACGGTAGAAGTCTCTCTTGTTCTCTATCTTTATTGCTCTCGGTTGCTTCATTTTTCTTTCTTCCCTGCACCTGCAGTGTGTTGGCCACGTTGAATTTCTTTAGGAACGGGATTTTATTTTGACCGACTATTAGGCTATTATTTTCATAGTCGATTTTTGTATTAAATTTTGAGAAAAATTCTTTTTCCAATAATCCTTCTTCTTAAATTGGAAACTCATTCGAAACTAAGTGAAATTCAATATTGAACTTGAGAAAACAATTATTAATTTTTCCGAGCGTAAAAATGCTTTCGTTTGTTATACCTTTTAATTTCAAAATTTCTTCAGTGTTAATTTCGTCATATTTACTGATACTTTTAATTTTCAATAAATTTGGTGCGTACTCAGCCTCCTTCTCTGCGCCCTGGCAAGAGGAGTTTTTCCAGTTTTCCTGTTTCTTTCTTATTAAATTCGCGCGTCCTGCAATGTTCTAGAATATGCCCTTTTTTTTTGCAATATCTGCATATTACGGGCTCGTATCTTTTGTTATGTTTACCCGAAGAAGTTGCATTCTACCTTCTTAAATATTGATGCTCTCTTTGTTCTCTATTTTCCGTATGTAAATCACGAAGCAATATTTGCGCTCGATGCGAGTTTTGTGGCCCCGCCCAGACTCTGCTTGTGCATGGCTCGGGCCTTCTCGTCGGGACTATTGTCCCCTGCTGACGCCATTTCCAACAATCCTGAGCTGTGTGGTTGAATTTATCACACAACTGGCATTTTTCATTACTGGATGTATATTTAATTTGTGTTGTTTCTTTAGTAGTTAATTTTTCCAACTTTTTTTTATTTCGAAAATTTAGTCAGTCTCTTCGTAGTCAAATTCTTTTTTTATTTCGATCGCCTTTTCTGTCGCTACTTCTAGGTTGCGAGCCATGCTTATGTGCATTCTAATTTCTGCGCGTAATTCTTTGGAAAAATATTTCACAATATCTCTTTCTAGTTGTTCTTCAAAACCTAACATGTTTCTTCCTTCAGGTCTTGCTGCTTCGAGGATTTCTTCTTGTAAGGATTGCGCTCTATTTGCGTACGAAATTATTTTTTCTTCTGTTTTTTGTTTGAAATTTGCTAATTCGCCGAGTTACGCGTGATATGATTTAATTGAGCCGAACCTTTTATAAAAGAACTCTACAACCTCATAGTTTGTAAGGACATTTTTACTTTTATAAATTTTTAAGGCTTCTTCTGAAAGACGCATTTTTAAGAGCTTAGCGACGTCTGCTTTGTAAGCTAAAGGTAATAAATCGCATGCTTCACGGCACCCGTCAAGAAATACATTTACAGGTATATTAGAACCATCGTATCTCGGTATGAGTTTAAGCGCGTCCTTAATTGATAGCGGTCTCACTTGATTTAGTGTAGAATTCATTGTATAATTCTGTGTTCGTGTGCGTTGTGTATTTTTGTTATTATTATTGTTTTGTCTTGGTGGGAATTGGAAAACCGGTGTACTATGTAAATTAAAATTTGAATTTTGAGGTGTCTGCGGTATGTTAAAAAAATTCGTATACGCGGTCTCGCTTCGTTTTATTACTGCTGACGGTTGCTTGAAAGAGAAAAAGGTCGTTTTATCTTCCATGATGTCTACGTTGAACTCTAAATTATTTATTTTATTATTCGGTGATGTTTCGCGTTTACCGAGTACGAAGCTAATAATATATGACGGGTCTATTCTTTGTTCTAATAGATCTTCTACGTCATGCGGATCGACAATATTTTTTAATATTTCTATGCAAGATTTTATGATATCTTGTGATGCTCCGTCACCGGTACTTATCGCTTATTCGTGCCTTTTTTTTAAGAAGATTAAGACTTCGTGCAACTTAGGCTCTGCGATTAATGATAAATAATTTGGATCCACACACAATACATGCTTGAGAAGAATCGCAGTCGCATCCTTGTTTCTGTTCATTTTTCTAATCTGCTTAAGCTAGTTATCTATAGCACTGTCCTTTTTTAAGGAGGGGCCCCCACGTGTTACGTCCTAGGGGATGACGCAACAACAAGAAAAAGCTTATTTTACTAAGATTGAAATTGAATATTAAAAATAAAAAAAAAAGGTTTAAATTCCCTATTTTGGTCAACCGTAGCTGCCGAGGACGGGAGGCAATAAATATATATACTAGCGCAGGTAGAAAGAGAGAGACAGAGAACTGGAGTCAGAGAGCGTTCTGATGAGACGAGAGATAAAGATGCCAAATACGCGTATTTACTCAAACTGGAAGTAATTACAAGGAATTAATTATGCAAATTTCTGTCATCTCGTTAGTAATAAGGTTGTTTAAGTTGGCGAGAGAATTTTTATATTTGAAAATATTCGTTCAAACAAGAAGATTATTCAATTTTTCCAAAAACAATTTTACAGATATAATATTCTAATTATGCATTGCAGGCTCTTCAAAAATTATGAAATCTCAAAAGACAAACAAATTTTTTTTCAAAAAGGTAATCGTTGGGAAGTAGAAGTTTTTTCATATCTTATTTCATATTTCCATACTTTTTTCATAAATGAATGATTTCACTTTTTATTAATTAATGGTACAATACATTTACAAACTTTATGACGTAACATTTATTTTAAAAGCTCATTTAATCAAATCTTATTAATAAAGAAGTTGTTATTTTTTTGACAAATAGAGAGTCACGGGTTATTCAAATTTTAAAAAAACATACGAGTATTGGATGACCGTCGACTAAAAGTGCGCGAGATAGCAGACATGGCAGGCATTTCAAAAAGTGCTGTGCATCGCATTTTAACCGAAAATTTAGACATAAGAAAGCTGTGCGCAAGATGGGTGCCGCGTTTGCTCACAATGGAGCACAAACAGCAACGTGAGGATGTTTCCATCGAGTGTTTGACAATGTTTCGCAGCAATAAGGCCGAGTTTTTGCGTCGATTCATAACCATGGACGAAACATGGGTCCATCATTTTACACCTGAGACCAAGGAGCAGTCAAAGCAGTGGACTAAAAAAGGAGAACCGGCTCCAAAGAAAGCAAAGACAGTTCAGTCAGCTGGCAAGGTCATGGCATCCGTTTTCTGGGATGCGCGTGGAATAATATTTATTGATTATCTCGAAAAAGGAAAAACAATCAACGGCGCATATTATGCAGCCTTATTGCAGCGTTTGAGTGATGAAATCAAGAAAAAACGGCCCCATTTGACGAAAAGATAAGTTTTGTTTCATCACGACAACGTACCAGTCCACACGTGCGTCATTGCGATGGCTAAAATCAATGAGTTGAAGTTCGAATTGCTTCCTCACGCACCCTATTTGCCAGATCTGGCTTCCTCGGATTATTTTCTTTTTCCGAATTTGAAAAAATGGCTCGGTGGCAAAAGATTTGCCAACAATGAAGAGGTAGAGTCTGCGGTTACTAGGTATTTTGAAGAGCTCGACGGTTCCTACTATAAAGCGGGTATTGAAGCTATTGAACATCGTTGGGAAAAGTGTATCGAACTGAAAGGTGAATATGTTGAAAAATAAAAAACATTCGCAATTTTTTTACTGTTTTCTTTGTCGGGTCGGGTACTTTTGGGACTGCTCCCGTATCTTATTTTTTGCTTCATTGCTGCGGAAGCTATGGCTGTTTAGTTACATTATTTTTATAGCTTTATGTATTATCTGGATGGACTTACAAAAACTTGTTGAATAAAAGAATATTGTCAAGTATTTTTTTTCTTGATGAGTTTCAAATTTTGTACATTTAATCGTATTATACTAGGTATCCCCTTTTAAATTATTTTCATAGCTTTATATATTATCTGAATGGACTTACAAAAATTTTTAAATAAAAGAATATTGTCAAGTATTTCTTTTCTTGATGAGTTTTACATTTTGTACTTTGAATCGTATATTACTAGGTGTCCCCTTTTAAAAAAATGGATACATATATCTCTAGAACTAAAGATTTAAAAAAAAATTTTTGGACAAAAGTTGTTGGATTTTAAAGGGAATGCCTGACTGTCACCCTTACCATGACCTTTAATATGGCCTTGAAGGCCATATGAAGGTCAAGTTGTTTTTTTTCAATAGAAACCCTTACTTCTGACTCTGGCAAGCGAAAGAGTAGAAAACTTTACGTCCTGATATGACCTTCAAGGTCATTTGAAGGTCAATTCAATATTTTAAATGGAAATCCTTACCTTTGATCTTGGAAAATGAAAAAGCGGAAAATTTTACGTTTAAACAGTTATGACCTTTAACATAACCTTTATCGTCATTTCGGGATCAAATTAATTTTTTCAAAGAAAAGTCTCTGCCTCTGGTCATAGAAATGAAAAAAGGGGAAAAACTTATGTGGGACATCTTTTACTATGACATTGACCATTACTTTGAAGGCTATTTGAAGGTCAAGTCACATTTTTTTAAGGGGTCTGTCTAGTAGCTCGCGCCGAAAAAAACGCGATTTTCGTGATTATTTCTTGGGATACTGGATAAAGATAATGATATAAAAGTTATTAGGCTTAGTAAATACACTCTTAAAATACATAAAAAAAATTTTTTCTTTTATTTTATACATGTATTATGACCAAAAACGTCAGCCAAACGCAACACCTCGAAAAGTAGGTAGGTCCGCCTTGTTGATAAAATCTCGGAGCTGTGTTGTCTGAAACAAAAAAATCAAAGTGCTTTAGGTTTGGTATGACAATGGCTATGTCCCCTATGAATTTTATTCAATTATTTTAAAAAATAAAAAAATGGTGAAGAAAAAACAAAAAATTTTCAAAAAATCGGTTTTTTTTCGCCGATTTTTGAAAAAAAAATATAGTAAAATTCAAAATTTTTGAAAAAAATTTATAGGGGACATAGCGATAAGTTTAAAGAATATGTGGTTCAAATTTCATAAGGATTGGTCGAGTAGTTTCAAAAATTTCATCAACAAGGCGAGCAAAAACGTTGTTTCGAGAAAAACGCGTTTAAATTTTTTTTTACATGAAATTCTTAAAAAAAAATTACTTACACCTAGTCAGCGATGCCTGGACCGTACAAAATTCCTTCAGATTGTTCGAAGAGTTGACTTTCTTCCAATCTTTTCTTTCAAAAGTGAGTTACTAGACAGACCCCTTAAAAGGGAACTTAAACTTCTAATTCCAATTTTGATACTTCATAATTCCGTTGGCATTCTTGTAACAGTAGACAAATAATGATGGTCCTCTTAGTTTAGTTACGTATAATAAAAAAAATTAAGAATGAAGTTGTGGTAAATGTTTTTAAATTAATTTTTATTATAAATTAACTTAAACAAAATAAGACATACAGAAAATAATATTTTTGCAGCTAATAATACTTTTCTCAATAAACAAATATTCTTATCTAAAAATAAAAGAAGTTTGATAGTCTCGAATTTTGTATTATTTTTGCCTTGATTCAACATCCTGATAGTCGGCGATCACCTTCAATGAATAACATAGTTTATTACAATCATTCTGGAAACGTGAATGAATTCTTTTTTGTTTAGTTTCTTGATTGTGAATTTGGTTGCCGTATAGTGGTTTCTGAATAATAGTGGCCATATAGTGGTTATTGAGTTTTTACTAATTTATTAGTAAAAATTTTTTACCAATTATTACTAATTTAAATCAACTGTGTCATTCATTGTAAGTTTATTTTAATGCGAAATTGAGGCATCATTTTGAGAAATTTTGAGTTTCTACAAATTCTCTTATTCTTAAAAAAATTCATTATTTAATTAAAGAAATAATTTGTTTGTTTGTTCATTTTTTAAATTAAATTTGTTTTAATTAAAGTTTTATTTATTTTGACATTCTCTCATTATGCCTGACTACACAGCTAATCAAATTGTCGATATTCTTCTTGTGTTAGGAGAATTTCGACGAAACTAAGTTCAAGCTTCAATTTTGTATGCTGCTAGATTTCCCAAAAGACGTCGTCCCAATGAGACAGTTTTCGTCATATTAAGTTGCGTGGTCAACAAGGTAAGTTTGCTCGTAAAAGGAGGTCTATGTTAACAGAAGATTATGCTAATAATAATCCTCAAATGATTACGGTGCTAGCTATGGCGCACCTGTATTCTCAGATAAGTTTATGTCAAATTAAACGAAAGCTTGGTGTAACAAAATCAACGGCCAGCAGATATCTAGAAAATGTAAAGTACCATCCGTATCACATATCTTTGAACCAAGCTTTATCGGTTGAGGATTATCAAAGACCACTTATTTTTTGTCAATAGGTCAATAATGATGATAATTTTTTTCAAATATGTTATGTTCGACGATTAGGCTACATTCCAAAGTACTGGCATCTTGAATAATCATAATTGTCACTTTTGGTCTCCACTTAGCTCACACTGGATGCGAAAGATTGACTATCAACATCGCTGGAGTTTTAATATATGGTGCGAAATTGTTAATGGCTATTTGATTGGCCCTTACTTTCTTGAAGGCAAGGTTGACAGACAACTGTTTTAAAAATTATCTAAATGAAAGATTCAACAATCAATAGATAGGTAGAGGAGATCCCGTAGAATGACTACCTAGGTCACCATACCTTACATTGCTTGACTTTTATTTATGGGGCTTTCTGAAAAATGAGGTCTATAGAACCAGTCCAATGACAAAAGAAGATATGAAGGTGAGAATTCGAAGTAGACGTAACGACATACAGCAAAACGTGTTATTATAAACGATATCGCATTTTCAAAAGCGAGTCAACTTATGTATTCGAGAAGATGAAGCCACTTTTGAACATCTTTTGCCTTAAATAACTTTTTTCATCCCGCCACAGCTAAAGATACAGCTTACATCGATGGATGATCTTGCCTTAACTGGTAGGGTCTCTGCTTGGTCTTGCCTTAACTGGCTAGATCTCTGTTCCATCTTACCTTAACTGACCGGGTCTTTGCTTGGTATTGCCTTAACTGGCTGGATCTCTGCTTGGCAAAATTTTGTTTTTTCGTTTTCTAGGGTCAAAAGTAAGATTTTCCGTTTAAAATGTTAAACCTCACTTCAAATGATCTTGAAAGTTGCAGTCAAGGTCATGATCAAGGTCATATTAAAACGTAAAATTTATTGCCCTTTCGTTTGCCGGGGTCAAAAGTAAGGATTTCTATTAAAAAAAACCAACTTGCCCTTTAAATGGCCTTGAAGACCATATTTTAGGTCATAGTAAAGGTGACAGTTAGGCGTCCCCTTTAAAATCTAACAACTTTTGTCTAAAAATTTTTTTTAAACTTTCAGTTCTAGAGATGTATGCATCCATTTTTATAAAAGGAGACACCTAGTATGATACGATTAAGTGTACAAAATTTGAAATTCAACAAGAAAAGAAATACTTGACAATATTCTTTTATTCAACAAGTTTTTGTAAGTCCTTTCAGATAATACATAAAGCTATGAGAATAATGTAACTAAACAGCCATAGTTTTAGCAGCAATGAAGCAAAAAATAAGATATAAGTTTTTTTTTAATTTGAATAACCCGTGACTCTGTATCTGTTAAAAGAATAGCAGCTTCTTTATTAACCCGTTGTGGTCACTCGGGGTCCAGATGACCCTAGACAAAATTTGAGATGAAATATCTTGAAAAAAAATGTTTTTCAGTGTTATATTTTATGATAATGCTTACCCTATTCACATTTCTAAATTACGTCAAAACGGCCCACTTCACTTTTTAAAATAAATATACTTTTTCCGGCCGATCATTATAAGTTGTATTTTTCTCAAAAGTATATATTATCAAGAGTACAACCCCGAAACGTGTCCGCTGTATCTCAAAAATTGAATGTTTTATGACCTTTTTAGTAAAAAAACCCAAAATTTCAAAAAAATTTTCATTCAACAATTTCATTATTAAAAAAATTATAAAGAGGCAAATAAACTATTTTCTCTCAAAGAGGTAGTTATAAACTATGTCCTAACCAATTTTCAAGTCAATCCAATAAATGGGAGGGAAATGGCGAAGGTTTTTCCGCGTGGGGTCACGCTGACCCCATATGACCACTACGCTATTATTCGGAGGTGTGACCACAACGGGTTAATAGGATTTGATTAAATGAGCTTTTAAAATAAATGTTACGACATAAAGTTTGTAAATGCACAATTAATTAATAAAAAATAAAATCATTCATTTATGCAGAAAGTATGGAAATGTGAAATAAGATATGAAAAAACTTCTACTTACCAACGACTACCTTTTTGAAAAAGATTTTCTTTGCTTTTTGAGATTTCATAATTTTTGAAGAGCCTGCAATGTATAATAAGAATATTATATCTGTAAAATTGTTTATGGGAAAATTGAATAATCTTTTTGTTTGGACAAATAATATTTTTGAATATAAAAATTCTTTCGCTAACTGTTACGTGACGAAATTTTAATAATTAAATTGAATAATTAAATTAAATAATAATAATTGAATTAAGAATTTATAAAAAATTAAATCAAAATTAAACAGTTTAATGTACTACTGCAACACATAAATGTGTACGTTTAATGTGTGAAAATGCTTAGTGCGCAGTTTGACGAACTCTGTACAACAGAGTGTTAGAAAAAGGTGGGTGATACTTGCACTCACGCTGCAAATTGACTCCTGTGGAAAAAACCCAGGAGACACGGAAAATAAACGTATTCTTACAGTCAGATATTTCTCCCACACACCTTTAGAGAGTTGTGTTGCTCAACTCGCCTCGGCACACACATTTAAACAAATAAAATATCTAAGGTTGCATTTTAGTTGGGTGGCGCGGGGGAGGCTTGGGAGTCCACCGAGGCTCGCGCCGATGCCAAATAAGCAAAAATCCCCACGATGCCTCCACCTCAAGGTCTTCAAATATGAGTACCAACGGGCCGCGAGGGGAGAACCGGAGAACCGGAGTTGACAGTAGTGACCGGGGGAGAGAGTATCAGTCTGATTCTTGTCGGGTTAACAACAAGTAAGGAAAAACCTTTTTTTCATCATTTTAATTCTTTTATCAATTTCCGTCACGGAGTACGGCGCGCATCGTGCTGTGTTGTGTAGCATACAAAGACCTGTAAACTGAATAAAGTTATTAAAAAAAAGGACACTATTGTGAATCATAACTTTCCACTCTTACTTCTCACGGCGATCCCAATAAAAAGGGCAGAGTTCAGCACAAGGTAAGGTTTTAATTTTCTTTTGATTAATGATTTATTAATTATTAAGTAATGGGGCAGAGGCGGCAATCCCCCCCCCCCCCCCCCCCCGAAGTATGTGGTCGGCGCAACGGCAAAGGTCCCTTCGATTCGCGATGCGCGGGCGGGCCCGTACGGGACGCGTTTGCGGGTCCCGCAATAAAATAAATATTTAAATTTCGTGTTGTGCGTGTAGCCCCGCACGTAACAGCGAAATTTTTGGTGAAGGCGCCGGGTAACCGCCAACACTGAGGGACTTTTGTTGTATCAATTATGTCAATTATATTTGAATTATTTAATTAATTATTGACAAAGATTAGTTTTCCTTTTTTTTTTGAAAGCGCCTTTTATATTTTCGTTTATATTATTATATTTTTACAATTTTTAATACATTTTCAACATAAATGAAAACAATTGTCAATAATCTTGAATTATGATTATCTTAATTATCTTAATTATTTACATTTTTGATGATTGTAAAAAAATTTCTTCTATATAACTCAAAAGTTTTAAAATTAACAAAATTATTTTATCTTGCATAAAATATAGATTTATCAAATGTATGAAATTTAAAAGAATAAGTAATTAATATATTTTTTACAAAAGTTTCGAAATTTCTAAGATTAAAATAATGAAAGGAGTAAAGTCACCTAAATAATAGTGTCTTTCAAAGTTATAACTGATTTATAAAATCTTCTATATTATGAATTTAAAAGTAGTAACAAAATAGATTACAGTTTGACATATTTATTCAAAAAGGGAAAAGTCTTGATTATTTAAGTTGATTTTACATAACTATTAAATTACTATGTGACGGGTGGCTTAGAGAGGTTAAGCCACCCGCCAAAGGCGAGAGAAATAGAGTTCGCGGCGAGACGATACGCGGCGCCATCGATCAAGCGATCGGCGGCTTGACGCGGGAAAAGCCGCGGCGTACCGAAACGCGGCGCTATCGATGAAGAATCGATAGCGCTACGCGGGAAAACCGATAGGCAAGAGGGGAAGGAGGAGCTCTCCCCTCAAGCCTTCTTCTCGTCCGAGCAGTGGAAAGAGCCGCACGCGTTTCGAGTGATTGGGAAAGACACAGCGATTTTTCAGAAGATTTTCCGCAGCGTTTCCGCAGATCCGAATAGATAATTCCGCGATCAACTATTCGTGAAAGTAAGTGGCCACTTATCATATTATCGAGTCCGCGATTAACTTATATTTGGTTATCCTGACGCGTGTGCGATCGCGTCAGGCAGATATAGATATAGTAGAGTTACGCGCGAGCCCGCGTAACTCAAACTCGATTAGGCCGCGCGAGTGCGAGTGAGAGGATCGATCTCTCTCTCGCACCACAAGAGAATAGGCGTTCGAGTAAGAGAAAGCCACTCTTACTCGGGCAACCTGCGAGCACGCAGTTGAGCGAGAGGAACGAGCTCTCTCGCTCAACCATAGACTACAGCATCGAGTGAGAGGTAGAGCCGTTCTCACTCGAGCAACCACGAACTACGGCAGTATAGAGGGGGAACTGCTCTCTCTATATCTGCCGTCCATAGACTACACGTGTGTGTAGCTGCGCGAAGTGAAGAGGGTGCGCATGCGCAGTGCGCACCTTGAGAATTAGTACTGCGCGTGAGGCAATACTAATTGCTCTTCGCAATAATTAACCTCTCAGCGATAATTCGTACCGTTGGCTTTGTAATTGTTATTTTTATTTTATTAAATCAACTATTTTGCACAAAGCTGGTGCGTTTTTATTTATCTTCCCTCTAGCGTCCCTATCCCGAATACCGCCGCCTCCGCGGGTGTGCCAACCGATCGTTGGCACACATACTGAGCAGCCGAGCCCGGTGGGAGCTGCACCGGTCGCGGGGCCTCAGGCCCCTCACACACTCAGCAAATAAAGCAGGGCCAGAAGAAGGTCCTGCGTTGTTAACGGGTGTGAATAAATTTACCCCGTTACAACTGGCGCCCCAGACGTGTGTCTTAGGCATAGGGTCGCGCGACACGAGAGGGCGTGCGCAGTAGGGAAAGAGAGGTCTGAAGCGTGCGCAGAGGGCGCAACGAGCGCACACACACACACACACATGCGTGCAAAAGAGTGTAGGTGCGGAAAATCAAGTGTCCCTGGCGTGGCAACGGAGACGGAAGAATTTTTTTTTTTTTTTTTCTTTCTCTCTTTGCTCGAGTTATAAATAACTCAAAAATTTTTATTTTTTAATTTTGGAGTTAGCTTGCTTGTAGCGCCGAGGCTCAAGCAAGTATAAGGTCAGGGAGAACTGACTTCTCCACAGCCACGCCAGTGCGAGTTGCGATACCGTGGGTAGAGGGACGAGGTAAAGCCCTCTTAAAATAAATTTTTCATGTATTGTTTATATTTATTTACTTAGCGTTAAATACATATAGCGTGCGATACCCACGATATCGCAACTATTCGACTTGTACAAATATTAGCGTGCGGAACACAAGAGGAGACATGGCGACAGGAGACTCCTCCAAGATAGAGCAATGGCTTTTCGCTATGGAGGGCGAGGAGGTAGAGGAAACCCTCCACGCTCTCCGACTACGGACAGACGGGCCACGCTTTGCAAAACTGGCCCGTATAACTAATTGGCTGCTGGGAAATTTCACAGCAGCCGATTTCCAGGAGGAGGTCGCCGGGGCAGACGAAGCTGCCCAGGCTACGAGAGCCGAAGCAAGAAGAAGCTTCGTGCTCCGGGCCTGCCAGGAGAGGGCAGGCACGACGGTGGGGTCGGCGGATTACAACAGAGAAGAGCCGCATCTGCTGACCATGTTGTTAGGGGACGAGGCGGACCAATCGTCCCTAACAAACACACGTGAAGACCCGCCACCAACGAGAAGAGAGCTCTTGATGCAGGAGCGCATCAAGAGCTTAACGCAGACAATGGAAGGCATGGTCAAGTGCTTCACGGCCATGCAGGCGAAGCTACAAGATTTGCGAGCGAGGCAAGAGGTCGCAAATCTTAGGCCGAGTGCGTCATCCACCAGGATAGACAGCACGCCAGGCCCGTCCAAGGCACCACAGAGAGAGACCGCGGAACCGGCTCTCTCGCCACAGACTCGGCGTAAGAGCAAAGCGCCGAGCCATGTTGCGTTCCAGGACACGTTCACGTGTAACTACGTGTCAACGCACAGCAGCCCCCGCGAAGGCGAGGATTCGCGGGGGCCTACAAAGTGCCCGCCATCCCCTAGATCCGGCCCAAATGGAGCCTGGAGGAGGGGGGAAAGTTGCACCAATGCACCGAGTAATAGTGCATGGTGCAACACCGGTATGGCGGCACCGCGCGACGTCGGTCGAATCGTCAGTCGGTGGAACATCGCGTTCCGTGGAGAGCCAACTGACAACATTGACGCGTTCTTCCGCAAAGTGGACGAAGCGAAGAACGCGGCAGGGATTAGCGATCCAGAGATGCTGGCGTCGCTACCCGCGCTGCTGAGCGGCCTAGCCGAGATGTGGTACGGGTGCCACAAGTATAAATGGCAGACGTGGGAGGAGTTTTGCCAGGCAGCGCGTGCGCGCTGGGGTTCCAAGGCCAACATACAAGAACGGCTGAGGGACGAGGCCAGCCGCCGCTTTCAGCAGGCGGACGAACCAGCGCGTACATATATAACGTGCCTGGAGGCGATACTTATGAAGATATCGCCACAACTGAGCGAGGAGCAGATGGTGGACAGTCTCCACGATAATCTGCTCCCGCAAATCAAACGGATCGTCACTCGGATGGAGTGCCGCACGGTCGACGAGCTGATCGACCGAGCCGCAAGAGCCGAGTTGACGCTGGAGAGGGAACGAGGCGACTGGACGCCCGTTCCCCCAAACCACGCGGTAGTGCCGGAAGCGGCCTATCGCCCGAGGACCGCCACAAATGCGCATCCGAAGGTGAGCGTTAAGTTAAGCGCTACCGAAGTGGCGGTCGCCGCAACAGAGGCCGATCGGCCAGACTTGCCGGTCAACCAAATGAAGGCGGCATTGCGGGAAGTTTTGGCGGAATTCGCCAAACACAATAGCCTCATGGCAGGCCATAGGAGCTGAGAGGGTAGGCGGAGCCCGCCACGGAGGTCCAGCTCAAAGCGGAGGAAGAAGCCGCGATCCGGATCGAGCAGTCCGAAGTCTCAATCCCCCAGAAGGGGGGACAAGGACGAGAAGACAGAGCAGCTGAAGCAGAAGAAGGAGTTTAGCTGCCATGGCTGCGGCAAGCCTAATATGATTAAGAGGTTCTGCCCGGACTGCTCGGGAAACGACCAGGGAAGAGCGTAGACAAGATCTCTACGCCCTTCCCATCCGAGTCTGGGATCGAAGTTCGTGAAGGGACCACCCGCGAGCTCGTGAGCACCGAGCTCGTGTCGGAGACGGCTCCGGACCACCCAGAGAAGGGTGCTCCAAAAGATGCCAAGAGGTGGTTGCCGGCAGGCGCAGGGGAGAGCACACCCTACGCGCGCTATAGGACTCGGGGTCGGAATGTAATGTTGCGACGCATTCAAGCGACCGGCCTCACAATCAACCGTGAAAGAAGCGCGTTCCGCCAAGGCGAGGCAAAACACCTCAGGGTGCTGACGAGACGGGGAAGCTTTTGCGTGGATCCAGCCAAAGTAACTCCCAAGAACAACCTCCCAGCACCCAGGAACCTGCATCATCTGAGCAGCTTCCAAAGCGACAGACGTCGTGGTATTCGAAGTCCCTCAAGGACCGGACCACGAGCGTCGAACCGCTCGCGCGCTTGGTTAGGAAAGGACGGAGCTATGAACGAGGAAGAGGACGAGAGTACGACGAGCCGTACTCTCGACGCGGCGGGGCCCCTCCTGACGAGCCAACCAGGAGCAGGCCCGATCCCCAGTGGGGGACCCGCGCCAGGCGAGTGCGCAGCTGCTGTGCCGGCCAGAAAGCGCGGTCGCCCCCGGAAGACGGTCTGCGTCGTGAGGCGTCCCGTAGCGAATATAAGGGAGCCACCGTCGACCGGGGAGCGACCAGCAGTAGGTGCGCGCGCTGAGCGAGGCCCGGGAAGGCCACCGGGTAGTAAGAAGGCGAAGGGCGTGAGCAAGAACGCCCCGACTTCGCCTCGCCGAACAAGCGCGAACTCGTAGTCGCCATCCCGACCTGAGCCGAGGAAAGGCATTAGTACAGTAGCTGCTAGGCGAGGCCTAGCAGCGACTGGGGGAGGGGTGTGACGGGTGGCTTAGAGAGGTTAAGCCACCCGCCAAAGGTGAGAGAAATAGAGTTCGCGGCGAGACGAAACGCGGCGCCATCGATCAAGCGATTGGCGGCTTGACGCGGGAAAAGCCGTGGCGTACCGAAACGCGGCGCTATCGATGAAGAATCGATAGCGCTACGCGGGAAAACCGATAGGCAAGAGGGGAAGGAGGAGCTCTCCCCTCAAGCCTTCTTCTCGTCCGAGCAGTGGAAAGAGCCGCACGCGTTTCGAGTGATTGGGAAAGACACAGCGATTTTTCAGAAGATTTTCCGCAGCGTTTCCGCAGATCCGAATAGACAATTCCGCGATCAACTATTCGTGAAAGTAAGTAGCCACTTATCATATTATCGAGTCCGCAATTAACTTATATTTAGTTATCCTGACGCGTGTGCGATCGCGTCAGGCAGATATAGATATAGTAGAGTTACGCGCGAGCCCGCGTAACTCAAACTCGATTAGGTCGCGCGAGTGCGAGTGAGAGGATCGATCTCTCTCTCGCACCACCAGAGAATAGGCGTTCAAGTAAGAGAAAGCCACTCTTACTCGGGCAACCTGCGAGCACGCAGTTGAGCGAGAGGAACGAGCTCTCTCGCTCAACCATAGACTACAGCATCGAGTGAGAGGTAGAGCCGTTCTCACTCGAGCAACCACGAACTACGGCAGTATAGAGGGGGAACTGCTCTCTCTATATCTGCCGTCCATAGACTACACGTGTGTGTAGCTGCGCGAAGCGAAGAGGGTGCGCATGCGCAGTGCGCACCTTGAGAATTAGTATTGCGCGTGAGGCAACACTAATTGCTCTTCGCAATAATTAACCTTTTAGCGATAATTCGTACCGTTGGCTTTGTAATTGTTATTTTTATTTTATTAAATCAACTATTTTGCACAAAGCTGGTGCATTTTTATTTATCTTCCCTCTAGCGTCCCTATCCCGAATACCGCCGCCTCCGCGGGTGTGCTAACCGATCGTTGGCACACATACTGAGCAGCCGAGCCCGGTGGGAGCTGCACCGGTCGCGGGGCCTCAGGCCCCTCACACACTCAGCAAATAAAGCAGGGTCAGAAGAAGGTCCTGCGTTGTTAACGGGTGTGAATAAATTTACCCCGTTACAACTAACATAATAAATAAAAATTTTATTTGAAATATACCCAGGTTCAGTGTTGAGAAAACTGAAAATAATAATTTATAACAAAAAATTATTTTTTTTAAATTATATAAAATATATATGGGTGTATAAATTAATGTTCATTTGTTAAATATCAAAGTATTATTACATATATATATATACATATATATATATTTATATATTTACTGGTCTTATTGAAAAAGTGGATTAACAGTTTAAATCAATTTAGTAACAGCTTGTTACATTTTTGTAATTCTTACTAATTTAAACTTGAAAAAAAAAAAAAAAAAAAAAAAAGAAAAAATTTTGATTTTGATATTTTCGTAAATTAAAATTTTAGTGCATATTTTTTTTTACAATTATTAATTTATTTTATTAAGAATGATTTATACCTTTAAGAGAATTGCTTTAAATGTTTATAATACATTAAAAGACTATTTTTTTTTATAAACTTTTACGGAGAAATTATAATAAAATTGTCTGTTAATTAATTTTGTTTTATTTGTACCGCAAATAAAAAACTTTCGTTTAAAAATAAGTACCTTATAGAATGTCTATTTTTAACAAATTAATTAATTTTAAAATTTTTATTGCTATTTAATAAGAAAGTATCAATAAAATTATTTCATAAATAAAAATTTATAATTTATAATTTTATGATTTTATTTTTAAGGTTTTATTACTTACGTGTTTGAAAAGTATATTAAAAATTAATCATATTAATAAAATTAATATACTAGATATATTGAATTCAAATTAATTAATGATGTCTATTAATCCAAACTAAAAATTTGTATTAAATTTAATAATTCTTTTTTGCATCTGAGTAATTAGGTTATATAATTATTTTATGCTTTGCAAAAGAAAACTAGTATAAACCTCACCGTGCGATCTCCCGTCGGATCGCCACAGCGATGAAATTATTAAAATATTGATAATAAATTTTTATAGGATGAAATGTTCTTATTTTTTGACAAATGTAAGTATTTTTATTGTTTTATTGTGAATACAAACATTTTCATTTTAATTACAATGATCTATATGTTGATAATAAATATATTAAAATAATTTTATTCTATGTCTTAAAGAGAATTAATGTAGTTCTCTCCGCGCGAAGCCCGGCCGTCGGATCGCCGTGATGTGAAAATGATTATGCTACGAATGCGGTGGCAATTTTTACATTGATACAACAAAATACCATGCGCAAAATTTTGTTTAACATTATACAGTGGAAGTGGGATATGTGTATATGTATGTATATGGCATACATATAAGTAAACAAAATATACATAAAAAAATTATATACATAAAGAAAAGTGAAAGTGAATAATATAAGTGGAAAAGTGACAGTGAATAATGAAGCAAAAGGATAAACTAAATGAAAAATTTTTATTTAATAATAACAGTTTATAAAAAAAAAAAAAAAAAAAAAGGGAGAAAATATTTTATTTAATAATAATTTTAAATATTTAATAAAATTATTAAATTAAATTATAAAATAATTATTTAATAAAATTATTAAATATCAAACTTATTGAATTTATTTCAAAATGTGGTCATGTCAATATAATAGTGATGTGAATAATTTTGGAAAAAAATATAGGATTAAAAATTCAATCAGAAATGATAAAAGAAAAGCATTTTTATTAAAATACTTGGTATATTGAATAAAAATTCTAGATATTAAAGTGTTTTATTTTGAGATCTAATGCTGTTTTTTCCGTGATTTGCCCGGCCGTCGGATCGCCGAGGCATGCGAGTGATCATGCTAGGAATGCAGCGATAAATATTACGTCACGGCGAGATAACGCGCAGCTGATCTTCAAGGTTCTTTTTTCTTATTCTCTCACATGTGAATTAAAAGTGATTTAAAATTTTATAAATAAAAATAATAAGCAGTAGAGAAAGTGTGAAAATGTGAACTTGTGATCTTCAACTATTCGCTCTGTGACAAAAGGAGTAAAAGTTAACATTAGTGTGAAAGTGGTCTATAAAAGAAAAATAAAGAAGTAAAATAAATGAAATGATAGATAAATAATGAAATGCGCGAATAAATAAAAGTGAATAAAATAAAAGAATAATAAAATAAAAGAATAATAAATAAAATAAAATAATATAAAAGAAAGTGAAGTAAAAATATATGCGCGAATTAAAATAAAAAGAATAATATAAATGAAATAAAGGAAAATAAATAAAAAATAATGAAATACGTGAAGAAATAATATAAAAATTAATAAAATAAAAGAAGAAAATAAAAGAATAATGAATAAAATAAAATAAAATAAAAGGAAGTGATGTAAAAACATACATGCGAAATAAAATAAAATAAAAAGAATAATATCAATGAAATAAAGAAGAAAAATAAATGAAATAATAATAAAAGTGCGTGAATAAATAAAACAAAAGAATAATAAATAAAAGAAACGATAAATAAAATAAACGAAAGATAAATAAAGAAAAATAAAATAAAAGAAAGTGAATTAAAAATAAAAATATATGTGCGAATTAAAATAAAAGAATAATAATAATGTGCAGCGAATCAATAAATAAAAAGAATAAATAAAGGAAGAATAATAATAAAATGAAAATAATATATAAATGAATAATAAGTAAGATAAAGAATGAATAAATAAAAGAAAAACAGATAAATAAATTGCAACAAAATAAAAGAAAGGGAAAATAAAACATATATATGTATATATATATATATATATATATATATATATATATATATGCGGATTAAAATGAGTGAAATAAAACAAATGAAATAATAAATAATTAATATAAAGAATAACATAAAGAAAGAAACTGCGTTAAAACAAAGTAAAATGAAGTAAGAAGAAAAATATAAATATATAAACATGAATAAATAAAAAGTGAATAATAAAACAAAAAAAAAAAAAAAAATTTATAATTACAATAAATGAAAATAACGCGATAGTGAGTAAATGAAGTGTTTTAAATTAGACGAAATTAGTGATAAAAAGTGAATAAATGATTATAAATTGAATAAATTATTATGAGTGAAAATATTAAGGTCACAGAGTGAAGCAACTTGATTATTTGAAAAAAAAAAAAAGGAAAATTACACCTCCTGCTTCGATAATTATTACAATATTACTGAATATTAATGTATGCGTCGTATACCATATTATTGTTCCATGTTATTAACCATATTATAAATAAAAACATAAAAATATATACATTTATTGTGTCACGATTATCCCTATACTAATAATCTCCCTGTTAGATTAAACTTACATATTAATTAAAAAATTAACATATTTAAAACATTTTTATTTTTCCTAAAAGCATTATGTATAGTAAAATTAAAATTTTTCTAATTTTAGAACTTTTTTATTATTATGAAAAGAAAGAAAAAAAAAAAAAAAAAAAAAAAAAAAAAAAAAAAAAAAAAAGTTTATCCTTTTTCAATGTTCTGCATGCAGCAGCCATATTCATACTATTTTGTATGTAGCAGCGCATAATATTATAAATATATTATACTGCATAATAACGGAAAATTGTCGTTGGCTGTACGTTGCTTTGAACTAAGCTTAGGTTATCCATTGAAACTCTGAATATACGCTTAATAATTTCGGAATTAGCGCGCACAAGCAAACAAACAAACGTACACAATTTTTAATAATAATCTTTGTTATGCTATTTCTTTTTCTACAATACCCGCAATCATCTTTTGGTAATTACCTTTAATGTACAAACACGGCGGTACTACTCTTTCATTATAGTGCAGATTGTTTCGCGAGACTTTATTATTTTACGATGACTAAGTTAAAATTGCATGCATTGAATTAATATTGAGACATACATACAACTGAATAAATAAATTAACCAATGATACATTGCCTTCAGGAATTATTGCGTCGACGAGAAAAGGATCAAGACCTGATCCTTATTGTTCTAGTAGAATTATGCGCTGCTTGACTGCCGTTGGCCTGCAAGTTGCAAGTGCTTTCGCGGACGAGAGTATTTCTCTGCCGAGTTAGCTATCACGTTGCAACCAAGTGGCCGATAGCAGAAAGCGGAAAAAAAAAAAAAAAAAAAAATATATTTTGAATTAAGTATTATACTTGTTGAAAATTTTTTTGTCACCCTAAGACTCGTTACCAAAATGCCGTGAGGGTTTGCCGCACCTGACTCATAACTGAGTTTGTCGGGTGTTAAGGCCCTCACGATCGAGTGAATGAGCGGCAGGTGATAACCTTCTAATCCTAAGTAAATCTCACGAAATAGTTGGTAGGGTTATGAAGCAAGATTTATTCTTTCTATATCGATTAAGGAGGAACGAATCAGGTCATAACGGTTATCAATGAAAAGGAGATTTCTTCCATCCTTGAAACCCGACATTGCCGTAACGCTATTTTGATATAACACACATTAAGAGGCAATGTCCCTCCTGGTATTCCCTCCTAGTCGGCGGGCATACGATTTCGACCACCGCTGAGAATCTAAGTATCGGCAGAGGGGTCACCATTAATCAAACCTCGCCACAAATAAAACCTAACAGGTCTTTGATCCGAAATATCGGGTCGCAATAGCACTAACAGAGACAATGTATCATGAAATTCAGGCAAGATAGCAGAGGGAAAAGTTACATTACTAACGACAACCCATAATCATTAATGTTGTAATCACCTTGGTCTCAATAACTAACTGCTGGGTAACTCATGCGAATTAACAATACTTCATAATTATTTTATTATAATAAATCATGAATCGAATACAATCTACTATAATAAATTATAAATAAGCAATATATTGACTAATAATAATATCAACACTGACAATATAATCGCTAAATAATTGATTTAAATACGTTCGCGTTAATTTAAATGATATATCTCAGCCATAATAGTAAACATTGAAATGTTATATACATACTATATAATGTTGTATAATACTAAATATATATATATTTTTAATACAATAGATTAAATATCATATAAAATAGATTAGTATCTTTTCCCAATCGGAGGGGCCCTGTTGCAGCTGATCGTAGATTCTTATCTTTTTGCCCATGACAATCTCTTGTTCTGTCTCATAATCATTTTTTTCTTTCCCCCTTCCTATCCACAGCAGGCTTGAAAAGAGAAAAGACAAAAGATCGCAGTACCAAGATTAATGGCACTGGTGGGACTTTTCATCATGGGCGAGGTGGTACAATACCACCGCACAAAAAAAAAATCAGAAGAACAAAAGCAAGGAAAAAAACCAGGTATGTAGCCGTGAAGGGGACTCTTTTCAAGAAAATTTATTTACATTTACTCAAGAAGATACAAGGATTGGTAAGGCCGAATTTTATATTAAGCCAAATTTTATTGGCATTGGGCAACCGTACTGATGCCTCTCCAACTCCCCTCCTATTCCCCCTTCCGTGACACAGAACACGAGAGATAGATAACAACTCATTAAATAAACATAACAATTGAAAATCGGGCAATTGCATTTATAAACAGTATCATATAATAATATATGACGCCTCTGCCCCTATCTTTATCATATTGCCTATCTTAATTAATTATACTTCTATATCTGATAGTTATAATCAAATACAATAATAAATACAAATTATACATAAACATACATGTATATATATATATATATATATATTAATAAACATCTAATTATTTCTGCTCCAAAGCATCCATAATTACGAAATAACATCGATATACACCCATTATTTCAACGATAAAATATATAAGTATAAACTGGACATCCGCATCGGTTGCATTTTGTAAAGCTAAACAACCCCAAGGACAGAATCAACGAAGACCAAACGTAAATATATATTGGGATTAACAAGAATACAATCTAGAAGAAAAAAAAAGATCGGAATAAAGTACACATAGGCTAAGACGGAGACCAAAACAATTAGACCAAATTTCAAGACCAATATGTTCGACACAGCAAACCCAATTACTCCGAACCCACATAGGGAAGGAGAGTAACCTGCATACCGTACTCAAGGTGCTGATGAAAACACCGATGAATCCATCCTAGCCCTAGTGACTACAATGGCATCAAGTCTCAATCTGAAGAACGCCATTAAGAGTTTAAAAACCTTTAATGGATACAACAGACCACTTAAGGATTTCCTAATAGATGTCAGAAGTGGGGCTGCCCAACTTTCGGTGAGCCAACAGGACACGTATATAAAAAACGTACTTGGATGCTTAGAAGGAGAAGCCCGAGACTGTATCTATGGATACGCGTTTAAGGATGTGGAGTCCTTAGTAAATATTTAAAAGAGCGATTCGCGCCCGGGAAGGATTATTCTTACTACTCAGAGAAGATACACAACATAACAATGAAAAAGGGAGAATCAGTTGGGATGTTTTATGACAGATTAAATATATTATTAATGGGAGCCCGTGGAGTATTAAGGCAACCAGAAGTGACATCACAACAAATAACCGAGCGGATCAAGCCATTAGAAGAGGTAGCGCTGCTAATGTTCAAAAAGGGATTACCAGCAGAAATCGCCACTACGGTGCACAGCCAACGGCCCGCTAATTTAAATGAGGCGTATCAAGCCACCGTAGAATTAGAAAATCTGATTAAAAGGCACATCTTACCAGACGCAAAGCCTAGACATAGACAAATTGAAGGTGATGAGGAGGAAGACGAATTCTCGAGCGCAATTAAACATAGAAATAATAGGTCCTATCCGGAAGGCCGAGGCAGTATAAACTATATAGAACTAAACTATAATATAAACTATATAGACCAAACGATCGTGAGTATAGTCGTAAAAACGTTCGAGTCATAGCGAAAGAAATTCCATCACCAGGAGCTTGGACTAATAGAGCGTGGTCGACTTCACTGACAGGTAATGAAAGATTTCGCTCTAATTTTTTCGCGAACCGATAGAGGAAAGCTTTGGCCTTAATGCATTGTCAACAAAGATTCAGTTGTCGTTGATCTTTTGAAAGAGAATCACGTTAAACGCCATGAGTGCTAAGTACGCGTCGCGCTACGAGGCTGTGTTCCTTTGCATCCACCCGAAAGGTCCCAAAATGTCGCAATCAGCGGCTGCTAAATATATGAGAAAGTCGAAGGCATTTGTACAGAAGTGGATACAGCGATATAAAGTGGCTAAAAATGTCGATGATTTACCAGAACGTGGCTCGATAGGAAAAGTGAACAAAAAAGATGAAAAAAAAATAGTGAATCTGTTTTCGCGGAATCCTGCTTTAACACTACGGCAAGGACAAGCAAAATTAATGGCAAAAGGTTTAGATATATCCTACGAAACTATCCAATTCCTACGAACCCATCTTTGTACTCATCATCTGAAATGGCGCAACACAATGAAGAAGCCTCTGTTGACTGAAAAACGTGACAAAGCGACTCGCTTAGGCGCATGAGAATATTGATAGAGATTTTGAAAATGTCATTTTTACTGATGAATGTTCTATATGGGCACGTTCTGTCCTCACGCGAGCCTGGTCAACTTCCACCAATAGGCTTGTTCAGCGGACTGTAAAACATGGAATAAAGGTGCATCTTTGGGGCTGCTTCTCAAAGCAGGGATTCGGCACTTTGCACCTCTTTACTGACAACCTAAATGCCGAGAAAATGATAAAATTCTACAAAAAGGCTTTACTGCCATCTGCCAGACGATGGTTTATCACAATAAATGAAGATTGGATTCTACAGGAGGACAACGATCCTAAACACCGCAGCAAGCTCTGTACTCAGTGGAAGACTCAATCTGGCTTCGTTACATTGGATTGGCCGTCGCAGTCGCCCGATGCAAACCCTATTGAAAATGTGTGGGCATATATTAAACGGAAGCTTCGTGGAAGACGCACATACACTTTGAAGCAGTTGTCTTACGAAATTCGTCGGATCTGGAGATCCTTGCCACTAGAATACGCCGTCAAATTAGTAGAAAGCATGCCTCGGAGATGCCAGGCAATTATCGACGCCGGTAGTGACTGGACACATTATTGACCAAATTGCATCATTGTTTGTAATGTGTACAATGTATATATAAATATGAAAGTTTCATCAAATAAATTTTTTTATAAATTAACACGACTACGCTCTTACTTGACAGACTGTAGTTTTTAATTAATTTTAAGCATTTTTGTATCAGTAAAATATTATCAAAAAGTTTTCATAGTTGGTTTCATCACACTCAACTTCACTCTTATCGCTTTCATCTTCATCTTCAATGTCCGACTCATCCGAATCATCAGCATTAGGTATTACAACATAATCATCGTCTTCTGTGATTTCGACTTAATACTTTTACCATTCACTTTTTCTAACAGGGACAGAATCCGACTTTCTTTTAGGCATAGTGATAAAGATAGCTAAAGAATTATAACTTATTTTGATTTTAGCAAATTCACGTAGTTGTGATTTCTTGAGAGTAAATGAAATGATATGTAGTATGGATATCAAGGGGCGCGCCAGCGCTCCGTGGTAAGTATTGGTACTAACCACGGGCGCCTGGCGCGACCATTTATACATTAAATTGATGCACGAAAAAATTAAAAAAATTTTTTTTAATTATACATTTTAATATTTAATAAAATTTAATCTATCACCTTTGCTTTATTTTTATGTTCTTTCAAATAAAAACAAAAGCATTAACATTCGTGCATTCGTTACAAGGATACGATATGCGCCCCCAAATTTTCATCAAATCGCTCTTCAAGCATTTCATCTAATATCTAGTATCATATTAAGATAAGATAATCTGCACAAGATAGTCTCTTGTTTTTATCTCATCATCTCTTCACATGTATATATACTAACTATACTAAAATATCTCATCATCTCTTTATATATACTGTCTGCCAAAAAAGTACCGGGAATTTTAAATTAAAACAACATTTTGACGTTTAATAATCAAAATTTATTGAGTCGCCTTCAAAATAGGCTCCATTTGCTCCGATAAATCTATGCCAACGACACTTCCAATCATCGAAACATTTTTTATAGGTGCTTTCCGGGATGGCCTTCAGCTCGCGCGCCAAATTTCGTTTTATGGCTTCAATCGACTGAAAACGGGTGCCACGGAGCGGCAATTTAAGTTTTCGTAAGCGGAAGAAGTCACAGGGAGCAAAATCCGGCGAATACGGTGGTTGTTGAAGCGTGTTCGTTGAGTTTTTGGCGAGAAAGTCGGTCACAATCGTAGCTCGGTGAGACGGCGCGTTATCGTCGTGCAAAATCCACGAGTTGTTCGCCCACAAATTTGGCCGCTTCTTACGAATACGCTCACGCAAACGTTTCATAACACCTAGGTAATACTCTTTGTTTACCGTCTGACCCTCTAGAACGAATTTGTAGTGCTTTACGCCACGGATATCGAAGAAAACAATGAGCATCACCTTCACTTTTGAGCGGCTTTGGCGTGGTTTTTTTGGTTTCAGCTCGTTTTTTCCCACCCATTCCGATGCTTGCTGGCTTGTTTGCATATCGTACTCGTACACCCACGTTTCATCACTAGTTATGATGCATTTCATGAATGCGGAATCGGAATTGGCGCGATCCAGCATGTCCGAAGCGACCTGTTCGCGATAGCGTTTTTGAAGAAAATTAAGCTCTTTTGGAACGAGTCTTGCATCCACCTTTCTCATGCCAAAAATATCAATTAAAATCGTACGTGTGGACTCATGGGATATCTCAAGTTCATGTGCTATCTCTCTCAAGCTTGTATGAAGGTTTTTAAGCACCATTTCCTTAATTTTATCGACGTTATCTGCGGTCGAAGCCGTCGATGGGCGTCCGGAACGAGGCAAGTCTTCGACGACTTCACGACCCTCCTTGAAGACTTTGTACCACTCATACGCACGGGTTTTCGATAGTGCATTATCACCAAGAGCCTTTTGCAACATTTTCAATGCATCGGCACACGAAATTTTATTCGCAACACAAAATTTTAGGCAAATTCTTTGTTCAACGTAATCACCCATTGTAAAAAATCGGCACGCACTATTGACATCGACTGACTTAACCAGCTACTGAAACACACTCGTTGACAGATTCCGCTCAAACTTGGCATAGTCATTAAGTACAGTTGTACCAACCTAGAAAAAAAAAATTTTACCTGCATAAATTGCCCCGCCAGATTTAAATCGACAATTCCCGGTCCTTTTTTCACAGAATGTATATATATACTAGCTATACTAAAATATCTCATCATCTCTTTAAATGTACAGGGTGAGCCATTTTAAGTGACCCACCCAAATTTCTCCGTTGGTAAGCCAGATACAGAAAAATGTTTTAATCAAAAGTTGTATAGTTTTGGAAGAGGCATAAGAAAGTATCATTGGTTTGACCTTGAAGAGTAATTCGAAGGTCACATGAAGGTTACCTCAAATTTTTCAAATGAAACTTACTATATCTTGTTACATACTCTTGTAGGTTATCTCAAGAGCTTTCCCAAACACTGTAATAAAATATTTTTTTATTAAGTAATTTCCGAATTATGAGGCTTTGAAGCAGTACTTTGTCGTACTGTTTGTTTAAATTAGTTTATCTTACTTTTAGCATTACCCAGAAACAACGACGTGGAAGGTCTGTTCGCTTTGGGGTGCTTGTTTACCGTGAGTCCCCTTGCTTCTAACATTTTGGGGGCTTGTTTTCCATGAGTCCCCTTGCCTCTCACGTTTGAGGTGCTTGTTTATCGTGAGTCCCCTTGCATCTCACTATTATAACAATTATAATTATTAACCACGAACCAAATGTTCGAAGTTACCTTCATTGGCTTCAAGGCATAAATGTAATCGCCTCTAGAAATGTTGTACTGTTCTTAGTAAAGTTTCTCTTGGAATCGCTACGCAAGCTCGACAAATACGGTCTTTCATGTTTGCTTTAGTTGTTGGCCGTTCTGCAAAAACAACATTTTTTAAGTAGTCCCATAAATAAAAATTTGGAGATGTGAGATCTGGTAAGCAAGGAGGCCAGTTAATGGACCTCCTCGTCCGATCCACCTATCATTGTAGTTATAATTCAAGAAGTCACGTACCGTTCGTGCAAAATGTGGTGCTGCACCATTTTGCTGGAGCCACATTTTTTGTCTTGTAGCTAAAGGATCATCTTCTAACGATTCTGGCAACTGATCTCTTAGCAACTCCAAAAAGCTATCCCTATCAACATTTCTCTCAAAAAAATAAGGACCAATGAAATAACCATTGACTATGCCACACCATACCATAAGGCTCCATCGATTTTAATGGTCTACAGGTATGTGCCACTGGAGATTTTGATTTAACTAATAATGAGAATTATGCCTATTAAGTTGTCCATCACTACAAAATTTAACCTCATCCAAAAAAAAGTACAAATCTAAAAAAATTAGAATCATTTGCTATCATTCTTAAAGCCCATAGGCAAAATTCAATACACATTTGAATATGATGTGGTCTTAACTCTTGAACCAAAGTTACGTGGTAGGCATGATATCTAAGAACATTTAGAATTCTTAAAATCGTTCTTTGTGATATACCAATTTCTCTTTCAATTTGGCGACTACTAAGAACAGTGCAACGTTTTCAGAGGCAATTAAATTTATGCCTTGAAGCCAATGGAGGCAACTTCGAACATTTGCTTTGTGGTTAATAATTATAATTGCTATAATAATGAGAGGCAAGGGGACTCACGGTAAACAATCACCCCAAACGTGAGAGGTAAGGGGACTCACGTTAATCAAGCACCCTAAAGGGAACGGAACTTTCACGTTGTTGTTTCTGGGTAATGCTAAAAGTAAGATAAATACATTTAAACAAACAGTACGGCAAAGTACTGCTTTGAAGCCTCATAATTCGAAAACTACGCAATGAAAAGATATTGAAAATGTTATACTTTTACTTAAAAGTGTTTATTGTTGGCATTATTCAAGTAAATAATAAATAAACATGAAATAATTGTGCTTAAAACGAAAAAAATCAAGGAGTTATTAATTATGTTTACTATTTCTCAGTGAAATTATAGATAAGTATTTATTATTTTTAAGTAGAATTGTCAAAAGGTATTAATTTTGATGGGCCTGAAGTTTGTAACGTTAGAGTACAACGGAATAATTTTTCACATTTAAATAAAACTGCTAAAAATGTACAAATTATATTTAAATCCGTATCTGAATATTTTTTTATGCTATAGAACACTAAAACTAAACAAATATAAATATAAATTTTAAACGGAAACAGTTTTTAAAAATTTTCGTTGAACTCCAACGTTGAAAAAGTCAAACCCATTAATTTTGTGGATATGGTAATTAGTGGTTATATTTTTAATGAAGCTATTTGTGGATTGATAATATTAATGTTATATTTTTAAGGAGACATTCGCCTTTGAAATTTTCAAAAAATCGATTTTGAGATTTTTACAAATTTCGATTCTGTATACGTTCAAAAGTTGCCTCCTAAAATTTCATCAAGAAATTCGTAATAGAAGAAAAGTTACAGCTATATTTGTAACAGCGTATGCCCATGAGTAAAAACCGGTTTCTATTCATGCGTGTAGCAATGCGCGCCAGCTGCTTTTTCTCCTGGTGTAAACATCTTTAGTATACATATATGTGATATGTATATTATACTGCTCAGCAGTTGCTCTGTGTTATTCTTTGAGCAAGCACGTGTTCTATTCTTTTGAAATTCGTTAAAAATTGGCTGAAAAGTTGTAAAAAATGTCTAAACCTGGTGGTCATTTCAAAGGTAATTGGAGTACTCCTCATTTTAGACGTAAAAACAAAAACGAACATTTACTAGCAATCAGTTTACTGCAGAAAAAAAATCCTGATTTACCAAGTTTCTCTGCTAAAAAATTAAAAACAAGTAATGAATTGCAACCTCCTACGGACAGCTCTATCCAGTATGTGATTTTGTGCTTTAATTTAGTCTTTTCGGCTCTTTCTCAATATTATACAGTGCAAAAAATGTAACATTTTGCTAGTTTACGAGTCACTTAGTTGTGATGAGTTGCTGCAAAGATGTCTTGGCAAAAATACTCAAAATAGTAACAAAAATTACAACAATTTGATTTGGAAAATTTCTCCGAAAAGCAAGTTTTCTGGCAAAGATGTGACTAAAATTGCAGCGTGGATCGCAGCATCCATTTTCAACAAAGGCTCAAGAACTTACCTAGCTATTCTGGATCTCATGGGCATCAAAATTGGCGAAACTGCAACGGTTTTTGCGCAAAAAGTTGACGAGGACCGTATCTCTCAAGCCAATAGGAGGAGCAGTGAGCAGTCAAAAGAAGGTCGAATCAAGAAGAAAAAAGCTTTGGTAAGCCACTAACAGCAATTACTAGATAACGAGGGGCCTCAGTATTCACCAGGAATGGCCGATTGAAGGTAGAAACAAAGTTTTCGACCTTTTATTCAATAAAATTATGGTAAAAAAACTTCGAACGCGTTTTTCTCAAAACTACCTTTTTCAAACTGGCAGGACATTTTTCTCCAAATCTACTTAACCGATTTTAAAAAACCAAAAAGGATTTAATTACTTATTGACAATAGTAAACAATAAGCCTCTAAGAGTTTAAAAAAATACCCCTTCTTTTTTTTACGGGAGTGACTTACCCCCAATAAATGCCGTTTTCTCGCATTTTTCAGAAATATACATACAAAAACTTCAAAATATAAAAAAGTATGAGTTTTAAAGGCTTATTATATAGTTTTGAGTCTCTAATATAGAATCCATTTTGAATTTTTCAGAAATCTGTTACAGTAGGTCCACAATATGTCCTACCGTTTGAAAAGTAACTTTTGGATGACGCCCTCTACAGCAGCCAAAGGAAACTAAAAATGAAAAAAAAATTTTTTTTATTCTTTAGAGACTGTTTAACAATGTCCAAAAGAAATTTTGTCAATAAATATAATAGTTTTTTCATAATAAAATTTTTAAAAAGTATTCTTTTTTCAATTTTAAAGGCGAATGTCCCCTTAATTGGAAGTGTTTATTGTTGACATTATTCAAATGAATAATAAATATAAAATCATTGTACTTAAAATGAAAACAATTTTATGTTTGCTATTGGGTGTACAATTTTGCTTCCGCCGTTTTTTTCCGAAATTCGAGGCTTTATTGTAAAACTGGTTATACATTTATTATTCAAAGTATTGTCCATCGCTGGCCACTACTTTCTCCCATCTGTTGGGCAGCATACGAATCCCGCGTTAAAAAAACTGGTCATCTTTTGAATTGATCCACGAATTGATCCAATTTTTTACTTCTTCATAAGACCGGAAGTGCTGGTCAGCCAGGCCGTGTGCCATTGATCGAAACAAGTGATAGTCCGAGGGAGCAACGTCTGAAGAATACGGCAGGTGGGGTAGGACTTATCATTTTAAAGTTTCCAAGTATGTCTTGACCACTTTCGCTACATGGGGTCGAGCATTGTCATGCTGTAAAATCACTTTATCATGTCTCTCGTTGTATTGCGGCCGTTTGTCTTTCAATGCTCGGCTCAAACGCATTAATTGCGTTCGATAACGATCGCCTGTAATTGTTTCAGTCGGTTTTAACAACTCATAACACATTACGCCGAGCTGGTCCCACCAAATACTGAGCATGACCTTGGAACCGTGAATATTCGGTTTGGCCGTCGACGTGGAAGCATGGCCGGGATATCCCCATGATTTTCAGCGCTTGAGATTATCGTAGTGAACCCATTTTTCGTCCCCAGTCACAATGCGATGCAAAAATCCCTTCCGTCTTTGCCTTGCAAGCAGCTGTTCACAAACACACAAACGCCGTTCAACATCTCTCGGCTGCAACTCGTACGGCACCCGATTTCTTTGTTTCTGAATCATTCCCATGACTCTCAGGCGTTTTGAAATGGCTTGTTGCGTGACTCCCAATGATCCTGCCAATTCTTGTTGAGTTTGACACGAGTCTTGATCAAGTAATGCCTCCAATTCTGCATCTTCGAAAACCTTCTTTCTTCCACCGCCATGCTGGTCTTCGACGTCAAAATCGCCGTTCTTGAAGCGTTGAAACCACTCTCGGCACGTTCTTTTACTAATAGCGGCCTCACCAGAGGTATTTGAGAGCATTCGATGAGCCTCAGTCGCAGATTTCTTCATATTAAGGCAGAAAATTAAAACCTCCCGCAAATGACGAGAATTTGGCTCGTAAGCTGACATGTTTAATTGAGAATAGCTTTATGATGCAGACACAAATCGACTAATATTTCGATGGCGTTATGTTTACAAATACCTAAGCTTATTGTATGACATCTATGATATATTTATTTCAACTACCACTTACCGCTACAGCCATCTATTGCAAAACGGCGGAAGCAAAGCTGTACACCTAATATTTCTAAGTGAAATTGTAAAAAAGTATTTATTATTTCTAAGTGAAATTGTAAAACAGTTGCAATTTTGTGGATATGGTAATAGCTAGTGGAGGTTCGATACAAAATGCCTTAAATTTTACTAAAGAAGAAATATCTACAACGAGAATTTTAATTTGTCATAACGATTCTTATCTAATTCATGAAAGAACATTTCTTTAGAACAATCTTTAAAAATTGGTCGTTCTGTTGTCAGTGCTAGAGCTGATAATATTATGCTATATTTGATTGTAAAGTATTTGATTGTATTGATGGAGTTTGTACTACTAAATTATTAGATGAAATTAATGAATAATTACAAAAGAAAGAAGTCGAATTTGGTGTTACAACAGAGAGGAAAAGACGTTGTGGTTAACTTAATTTAGCTTTATTTAGATGTCCAGCAATGGTTATCAGATAAGTGCACTTTTTTTCAATAATGAAGATAACTATAAATTTATTTTTATTTATAATAATAAAATTTAATTTATTAAAGTTATAAAATTCACTCATTAGTCTGCTTATTTATTGAATATTCACTTAGAAAAAAATTCAAGTAATTTTATATATTTTTCTAATTTTATTATAAGTTTATACCTACAACATTAATAAATCTATATTATTTTATTGTATTATTTTTATCATTTGTCTAAAAAGTTATTCAAGTAATTTCATATATTTTTCTAATTTTATTAATAGTTTTTACCTACAATATTAATGAATTTTTATTATTTTATTATATTATTTTTATTATTCGTCTAAAAAGTTATAATATTTTCTTTGGGTTTTTAATCAATAATACGAGGTCTGGTGATTAAATAACGAGACTGCGCGCCTAGAGGGCGCCGTAGAGGGGTGGGGAAAAAAACGAGTAGTGCATTGGGTATCTAGATATCTTGTCTATGCACGTACCAAAACACGTTCTCGTCACTATTATTGTATTTGTGCAGTAGCGGTTTGAAACGAACGTGTTTTGTTCTTGTGCCGAAAACCATGTGTGACGAAAAACAGGAGCTACGTATCAATCTTAAATTTCTCGTTAAATTGAAAAAAACTCCGACTGAGTGCTGTAAATTTTTGCAAGAGGCCTACGGGGACAATTCTCTATCTCGTGCGCGTGTTTTTGAGTTGTGTAAGCGCTTCAGTGAGGGCCGAGTGAGCACTGAAGATGACCAACGCCTAGGTCACCCTGTCACTGTTTTAACTCCGGAAACAGTGACCAAAATCAACCAAATTGTGCGTGCAGATCGTCGAATGAGCATCCGGGTGATTGCCGAGGCTGTAAACGCCGATAAAGAAACGGTTAGACAAATTTTACACGAGGAATTACACGTGACAAAAGTCTGTGCGAAGTTGGTGCCAAAAAACCTGATTCCTGACCTTGCGAAAAGCTCTTGCGTCAACAGGTCTGCTCAGATTTCCTTGAAAGGTTAAAAGAAGATTCCGGACTGATGAAAAACATTATTACTTGCGACGAAACGTGGATTTTTCAATACGATGTTGAAACAAAGCGGCAATCGATGCATTGAAAGACGCCTAAATCGCCCAGAATCATAAAAGCAAGGATGTCCAAATCAAAATTCAAGGCAATGTTGATCGTTTTTTTCGACATTAACGGTATCGTGATGACTGAATGGATTCTGCACCAGGACAACGCACCTGCCCATAACGCGCGATCTATGAAGCAGTATTTGGCCGGTAAGCGCACTCCAGTGCTCGAACTCGCGCCGTACTCGCTAGATTTGGCACCGTGCGACTTTTTTTTGTTTCCGAAGATAAAATCTGCTTTGAAAGGGTCCCGATTTGAGTCGATGGAAGCGGTAAAGCAAAAAAGGGCAGAGCTTCTAAAGGCCCTCACCAAAAAAGACTTCCAGCACTGCTTTGATCAATGGAAAAAACGTATGGAAAGGTGTGTGGCGAGATATTGAAGGGGAGCATCCGAATGTAGAATAATTTTTATAATAAAACCCTTTTTCGTAACCAGTCTCGTTATTTAATAGCCAGACCTCGTGTATTCATAACACAATCAATTGCAAGTCTTATACACCTTACTAGATTCCTTTGTATTTGCTTCGCAATTATTTTTTTTTTATTTTCTGCTACCTATTTTTTGCTCATGATCATACATAATAGTTTAAAGTTTAAAAATATTGTTTCATTCATTTTTGCACTGTATGATCTCTATCTGTGGCATGGTATACGAAGATTTATTATTTTACTTTTTTAGCCTCTTTTGGATTGGACGAGCTTTACAATTTATCAAATACAATTAATAATTTGTTTAACACTAGATTGCCGGAGCAAGTCAATTTGACTTATTTATGATTTTAAGAATCTACTGAAAATAGATTTTAAAACAGAATATATATGTTAAAAATGTTTTAAATACAATTCTATTTTAAAGAAACTTTATTCAGAACAATTTTTACATATAAATTTTGTTTTTAAAATATATTTCCCGCAGATTTTTAAAACCACAAATGAGTCGAATTGACTTGCTCCTGCAATCTAGTGTTAACAAAAGTGTGATTATTAAAGTAATCAAAAAGATTTGAAATTTAAACGAGTAATGGTAAGAAAAACATTTTCTAAATTTAATAATTAATTTGTTTTTGCTTATTTATTAATACATTTTTTAGAATTCACATTGGATATAGTTAAACAAACTTTTGTACTCAAAAATAAAAATAAAAAAGAAAATAGTCAGATATACAAATTAGATTAGATTAGATAATTCTTATCTTTTCTTAGAACAAACGTTAATTTTATAACATTCTACAAAATTTTACAACTTTTTGAAATTTCATTTTCTTTTATCCATACAACTAATGCATCATACAGTGCAATCATTCTATAGAGATTACTTTCATAATAAATCTAATATAATATTTTATAATTTTATATACATTCTACCCAATTTATGGAATCTAAATACAACCTTTTTAATAAAAAGAAAATTATGGTAAGTATTGGTTGTCGTTTAAACATATTTTTTTGTACTCTCTTCATGTATTATCAATTTATCGAATATCAGTATGGCACCTGTAAGTAACTTATCAAAAAGAATATTTTAAATGAGCATTTTTGACTCTCAAAAGTTGTGAAATCAAATAATATTGCTAAGTATTTTCTTTTTTATTAACATATTTTTTTTTAACGATAGCTGATCATCAATGTTGTTATATATAGTATGCTAATGAATATCTACATGTAAATACAACAATTTTTTAAATACAAAAAAATTATCGTTTTCGTTGTTATTAAAAAATATGAAAAAATATAATTAATAATTAATTTTCATACACATACTTTCAAATTTTCTTTAATTTTAAAATATTTTAGACTAGCAGTAGCAATAAAATATAATAATATTGCTAAATATCATCTTTCTTTTTATTAATGTATTTTTTGACCGCTACCTGGTTATCATTAACTTATCGGAGTAATAAAAAGTCATTACACAAATTTTTACGCACGACAGTTGTGAAATCTATTTAATGTTGTTAAGTATTTCAATATTTGTGTCGAGCGCATTTATTTTATAATTTTAGGTAATACTAAAAAATATTATTTTATATTTTTTACAATTTTCTTTTGAAATGTTACTTTGAATTGAAATATCAAAGTATACAAAATATCATCAATGATGTGAGATGATTCTTCTTTTTACTCTTACATTTATTTAATTTTTATTTTAATTCAATTCAATAATTTACATATAATTTTATATTATTTTGATACGATAGTAGGAAATTGCTTCAAATAAAACCACTGAAATCAAATAATTCTTTTAACTATATTTTTCAATATCTTTTATGCTATATTCTTTTACAACTTATATATTTCGTACAGAGTTACTTGTGACATGTAATTAAAACCATACTTGCCGGACACTTGTAGAGTATATGGTGATGCTCGCAGTAATTTACGTGATCAACATATATTTTCAGATACTGTAATAGTTTGTTTATGTTTAAACTTAAACAAGTAGATAGTAATGCTCGTGGTAATCAAAATATTATATATATATATATTTCGGAGCTAAAATTTTAGTAAGAAGAATAAATCATAAAAATAGTAAATGCAATTACTGCTTGTATTAATTAAAAATAGAAAAAGTACGCGGAAAATAATATTAAAGAGATTACATAGATTCTGGAAAATATATTAATTTTGAATGATTATCCTATTTGCACACGCCGATCTGCGGTAGCCAACGGGAAAGTTATACATTTTATAATTATATTCGCTGCCCTTTTATAATAAAAATTAACTACAAAAATTAATAAGAATAATTTACTTTGGTTAAATAAAATATATAACCTTATAATTTATAATAAATATCGACGATAATTAAAATATAAAAGTATGTAAAATAGAAATGGATAGACTATGCCCTGCGCAATTAGACTTGTAAACAATGGCTAAATAGTTCAACGCGCACGAGCCGCCTAATTTACAATTAAAGGGGGGAAGTCCTCGCTCGGCCTATGTAAGGCGCAACCAAAGCTAGAGCAGAAACTAAGTCCTTGGCCGAGGTCTCCTAAGAAGCCTGCCAGGGTGAGTCTGAAGGGGAATAGCTCTTTGTTCAATCCCGAGTTGGGTTGATCGGAGCTTGTTTCCCGCAATCTATCTTAGTTTGCAAAGCGTGCAACTTTTATTCAATCTTTTTACGGGCTGGTTCAAGTTGCATTCCTGCAAGCTATATCTTGGGTTGCAAATAGTGCATAGCATTATAGGAAGCATCTCTTCTTATCAATCCCAAGCTGGGTTGATTGGAGCTGTCTTTCTTATAACTATTTTTTGGAAACTTTTTTCTTCAATACCAAGTTGGGCTGATTGGAGTCGTTTCCCATAGGCTATTTTAGAGGCGCGACGCGTGGGCTAGTATTCCATCTCCAGGATAAGAGAAGCTTTTCTTATCAACTCAGAAAGAGTTAGGTCGGCATACTTGCATGAATATTCAGTGCACCTAGTCTACGAATTTCTTTAAGGTGTAACATAGCGATTCGTTTGAGTAAACTGGCATACATATGGTTTACGGCCAGCAGATATATTATAAATATGTACTTATCATTAAGTAATACGAGGGCGGTCTGAATAGTTTCCGACCTAACACAGATACAAGACATTTTTTCTTAATTTTTTTTTTTATTTCTCAACATAGTCTTCTTGCAATTCTACACACTTGTCCCAGCGATGCTCCCATCTCTTTAACTCATCCAAATAGTACTCGGCGTTTTTCTCTGCAAAATGACTGTTCACGAAGGTGATTACCTCCTCATTCGACGAAAATCTCTGTTCTCCGAGTGCAATTTTCAGATGAAGAAACGCTTCTCCACAGTGCCAACATTAGTATGAGACGAGGAAGGAGACCACTTGCGAATCGATACAATAAAATTCAAGTAATTATTTCAGTTTGTAGCTTCAAAAATGCGCTGAATTCACAAGAGTCCAAGAGTAAATTGTCACGCTCACGTCTCTTAGTAACAGCACGAGTGGCATTTATACCTTCACGTGTGGCATTCATCTCTTCACGAAGTTCGCAGTCCATGTGTTCAACTTTGTCTTCTAACAAATCAACTGGATTTGTTAGAATATCCAAATTTATCTCCGTAGTTTCTTTAAAAGGCTTAAATTGCGTTGCATTTCACACCGCAAACCACACCGGCATCTCATTCAACGACATTCTCGAAGACGCGTGCGAATCTACTAGTGAGCACGATACTTTCGACGGCTGTTGTTGCGAAGGGAAGGGAAGTAAGCATGGGCTGAGCAGACGATTACGGCTAAGCTGCTTATCTAAAATCGATGTGGTAGGGGTAACAGGTAGCTGATCGCGCTTAGATGCAGGCACTGCAACAGGAACTGCACTTACTGAGCAGATTTCGCTAAGAGGCGCGTCGGACAAAGTCAAAGCAAACGGCGATCGCAACTGACAGCACAACGCGCAACGATATAATACAAAGTTCCGCTTTCACACGCCATTTAAGCAGGCAGTGTGAAAAACGCGTTCACAGCCTCTACACTTACGAATAGATTTCAAACCGCGCTGTACTGTTGATTTACATACTAAGCACACACGCTCACTCATGCCGCACGCTCATGATTACATAGTAACATACAAGGTCTGGCTATTGAATAACGAGACTGGTTACGAAAAAGGGTTTTATTATAAAAATTATTCTACATTCGAATGCTCCCCTTCAATATACTCCCCTTCCCTCGCCATACACCTTTCCATATGTTTTTTCCATTGATCGAAGCAGTGCAGGGAGTCTTCTTTGGTGAGGGCCTTTAGGAGCTCTGCCGTTTTTTGCTTTACCGCTTCCATCGACTCAAATCGGGTCCCTTTCAAAGCAGATTTTATCTTCGAAAACAAAAAAAAGTCGCACGGTGCCAAATCTGGCGAGTACGGCGCGTGTTCGAGCACTGGAGTGCGCTTACCAGCCAAATACTGCTTCACAGATAGCGCGTTATAGGCAGGTGCGTTGTCCTGATGCGAAATCCACAAGTTGTTCTTCCACAACTCAAGCCGTTTCTTACGAACTCGTTCTCGCAGTGTTGCCAAAACTGACAAATAGTAAGTCTGATTGACAGTCTGACCCTCTGGAACCCATTCAGTCATCACGATACCGTTAATGTCGAAAAAAACGATCAACATTGCCTTGAATTTTGATTTGGACATCCTTGCTTTTATGATTCGAGGCGATTCAGGCGTCTTTCAATGCATCAATTGCCCCTTTGTTTCAACATCGTATTGAAAAATCCACGTTTCGTCGCAATTTATAATGTTTTTCATCAGTCCGGAATCTTCTTTTAACCTTTCAAGGAAATCTGAGCAGACCTGTTGACGCAAGAGCTTTTGGTCAGGAGTCAGGTTTTTTGGCACCAACTTCGCACAGACTTCTGTCATGTGTAATTCCTCGTGTAAAATTTGTCTAACCGATTCTTTATCGGCGTTTTCAGCCTCGGCAATCATCCGGATGCTCATTTGACGATCTGCACGCACAATTTGGTTGATTTTGGTCACTGTTTCCGGAGATGAAACAGTGACAGGGCGACCTGGGCGTTGGTCATCTTCAGTGCTCACTTGGCCTTCACTGAAGCGCTTACACCACTCAAAAACACGCGCACGAGATAGAGAATTGTCCCCGTAGGCCTCTTGCAACAATTTACAGCACTCAGTCGGAGTTTTTTTCAATTTAACGAGAAATTTGAGATTGATACGTTGCTCCTGTTTTTCGTCACACATGGTTTTCGGCACAAGAACAAAACACGTTCGTTTCAAACCGCTACTGCACAAATACAATAATAGTGACGAAAACGTGTATTGGTACGTGCATAGACAAGATATCTCGATACCCAACGCACTACTCATTTTTTTCCCCACCCCTCTACGGCTCCCGCTAGGCGCGCAGTCTCGTTATTTAATAGCCAAACCTCATATTATACTATATTTGATTGTAAATTATTTGATTGTATTGATGGAGTTTGTACTGGTCTTAGATTTCCACCTACAGTTGTTGGAAAAATTGTTGCAGTAGTTTAATCCTACACAACTCGAGTTGCTGATGGCGCTTTTCCTACTAAATTATTAGATGAAATAAGTAAAATATTAGAAAAGAGAGGGGTCGAATTTGATGTCACAACAGAGAGAGAAAGACGTTGCGGTTAACTTAATTTAGCTTTATTTATATGAACAGCAAGAGTTATCGGGTAAGTGCACTTTTTTTTAATAATGAAGATGATTATATATTCATTTTTATTTATAATAATAAAATTTAGTTTATTAAAGTTATAAAATTCACTCATTAGTCTGCTTATTTCTTGAATATTCACTAAGAAAAAGATTCAGGTAATTTTATATATTTTTCTAATTTTTTTAAAAGTTTATATCTACGATATTAATAAATTTATATTACTTTATTGTATTATTTTTATTATTTCCCTAAAAAGTTATTTAAGTAATTTTATATATTTTTCTAAATTTATTAGGTGTACAACTTTGCTTCCGCCATTTTGCAATCGATGGCTGTAGCAGTAAGTGGTAGTTGAAATAAATAGATCATAGATGTCATACAATAAGCTTAGGTATTTGTAAACATAACGCCATCGAAATATTAGTCGATTTGTGTCTGCATCATAAAGTTATTCTCAATGAAACATGTCAGCTTACGAGCCAAATTCTCGTCATTTGCGGGAGGTTTTAATTTTCTGCCTTAATATGAAGAAATCTGCGACTGAGGCTGATCGAATGCTCTCAAATATATATGGTGAGGCCGCTATTAGTGAAAAAACGTACCAAGAGTGGTTTCAACGCTTCAAGAACGGCGATTTTAACGTCGAAAAACAGCATGGCGGTGGAAGAAAGAAGGTTTTCGAAGATGCAGAATTGGAGGCATTACTTGATCAAGACTCGTGTCAAACGCAACAAGAATTGGCAGGATCATTGGAAGTGACGCAACAAGCCATTCCAAAACGCCTGAGAGTCATAGGAATGATTCAGAAACAAGGAAATTGGGTGCCGTACGAGTTGAAGCCGAAAGATGTTGAACGGCGTTTGTGTGTTTGTGAACAGCTGCTTGCAAGGCAAAAACGGAAGGGATTTCTGCATCGCATTGTGACTGGGGACGAAAAATGGGTTCACTACGATAATCTCAAGCGCTGAAAATCATGGGGATATCCCGACCATGTTTCCACGTCGACGGCCAAACCGAATATTCACGGTTCCAAGGTCATGCTTAGTATTTGGTGAGACCAGCTCGGCGTAGTGTATTATGAGTTGTTAAAACCGACTGAAACAATCACAGGCGATCGTTATCGAACGCAATTAATGCGTTTGAGCCGAGCATTGAAAGACAAACGGCCGCAATACAACGAGAGACATGATAAAGTGATTTTACAGCAGGACAATGCTCGACCTCATGTTGCGAAAGTGGTCAAGACATTCTTGGAAACTTTGAAATGGGAAGTCCTACCTTACCCGCTGTATTCTCCAGATGTTGCTCCCTCGGACTATCACTTGTTTTGATCAATGGCACACGGCCTGGCTGACCAGCACTTCTGGTCTTATGAAGAAGTAAAAAATTGGATCGATTCGTGGATCGATTTAAAAGATGACCAGTTTTTTCAACGCGGGATTCGTATGCTGCTCGAAAGATGGGAGAAAGTAGTGGCCAGCGATGGACAATACTTTAAATCATAAATGTATAACTAGTTTTTTGCAATAAAGCTTCGAATTTCGGAAAAAAACGATGGAAGCAAAGTTGTACACCCAATATTAATAATTTGCACCTACAATATTAATAAATTTTTATTAACATATTCTATTGTATTATTTTTATTATTCGTTTAAAAAGTTATAATAAAATTTTTTTTGGGTTTTTAATCAATAATACTGTCTGTCAAAGAAGTACCGGGAATTTTAAATTAAAACAACATTTTTACGTTTAATAATCAAAATTTATTTTGGTCGCCTTCAAAATAGGCTCCATTTGCTTCGATACATCTATGCCAACGGCACTTCCAATTGGCCATAGGCCTTTTGCAACAATTTACAGCACTCAGTCGGAGTTTTTTCCAATTTAACGAGAAATTTGAGATTGATACGTTGCTCCTGTTTTTCGTCACACTTGGTTTTCGGCACACAAAAAAAAGACGTTTGTTTCAAACCACTACTGCACAAATACAATAATAGTGACGAGAACGTGTTTTGGTACGTGCATAGACAAGATATCTAGATACCCAACGCACTACTCGTTTTTTTTTCCACCCCTCTACGGCGCCCTCTAGGCGCGCAGTCTCGTTATTTAATAGCCATACCTCGTAATATAAACAACACACACAGTAACATACTACTGTGATCAAAAAGTAAAGTAAAATTGTCATTTAAAACTCCCGGGCATTAGGAAGGCCGGTAAATTTTTTTTCCTAGGTTGGTAGGACTGTCTATAACATTTGCCAAGCGTCTGTTTATTTAAAGGTTTAATTATCTCCGAGTTACACGTGGTTTTGTAAACAACCAAAAGTGAATTTCTCGATCTTTACAATGGGTGATTTTGTTGAGCAAAGAACTTGCATCAAATTTTGTTTGCGGAACGAATATTCTTGTGCGGACACGTTGAAAATGTTGCAGAAGGCCTTCGGTGATCAAAGTATGGTACAAAGAAACGTTTATAAGTGGTACAACGAGTTCAAAGCGGACCGAGAACGCGTTGAAGACGAACCGTGCTCTGGACGACGATCAACGTCTACCGATGAGGGCCACGTCCAAAAAATCAAAGATTTGGTGCTTGAAAATCGTCGATTGACAATTAGAGACCTCGCTGATAGTGTTAGAATATCATTTGGCTTAACCTAAACTATTTTAAAAGATGTTTTGTGTCTCAAACGCGTCAAGCCTCGATTGGTGCCAAAATTGCTCAATTTTTTGGAGAAAAAGCGTCGCGTTGATGTGTGTGAAACTTTGCTGTCTGACTATCAGGACCACTTGAAATGCATCATTACTGGAGACGAGACTTGGATTTACGCATACGACCCTGAAACCACCGACCAATCCAGCGATTATCGTGCAAAAGGAGAAGCAAGACCGAAAAGACCACGGCAAAGTCGATCGAAAATCAAGGTCATGTTGACAGTTTTCTTTGATTATCGTGGTGTGTGGTGCACTATGAATTCCTTCCGCCGGGCCAAACTGTCAACAAAAAATATTGTTTGAGCGTTACGCGTCGTTTGCGTCAAGCTATTCGTCTGAAACGGCCGGAATTATGGGCGAACAACTCTTGGTTCCTTCATCACGATAATGCACCATGTCGTACTGCATTGGTCCTTGCGACTTTTTTGCCAAAAAATCGACTCATATCGTTCCGCAACCACCGTATTCGCCTGATTTGGCTCCGTGCGATTTCTGGCTATTCAGCAAACTCAAAAGGCCAATGCGGGGACGCCGTTTTGACACGATTGAGGAGATAACGGAATCGAAGAAGGTCTTGAAGGCTATACCGGAAAAAGACTATTCCGACTGTTTCGTGGACTGGAAAAAGCGTTGGCAAAAGTGCGTTTTATCGGACGGGGATTACTTTGAAGGGGATGAAATTGATTTGGAAGAATAAATTAAGAATTTACATTTTATAAACAAATTTACCTTACTTTTTGATCACAGTAGTACATTATAATAGAGAGTTCGGGTATCTTCGTGAACGTTCGTTCAATTCTTCGTAATAGCTAGTTGTAACAGCTCTAGAGTACACATGTACTTGAGTGACGCTGAAATAATTTCAGTTTTAATTTAAAATCACACGCGTTCGCGACGTGGAAAACTGCTGCCAATGTGAAGAAAAATAAAATCAGCACAAATTAGCTGCTGCCATCTTCGAAAAATGAGCCACCAAATACTGGAAAAATTGTGCTGCTCTAACCTCAAGAATGCCAGAAGCAGGTTTTTCAGACTACCCTGGCTCAAAAAGATCGAGCATAACTGTAATGCTCGAATAAGTAGAAGCTAGAAGGTGTCCAGGGAACCTGCAACAAGTTTTCTCCATCCCAGGAGTACAAAAATTCTTTAAAAAATGAACTTAAAGCAGAGCGATGAAAGTTACGTGTTAGACACTTACCGAGAGAGAGAGAGAGAGAGAGAGAGAGTGAGAGAGATTGAATCATAGTTTAATTATAATATTATTTTTGTGCAAGGCACACAGGGCGCACGTAGCTAAACCAGCTACGACGTGGTGCCTATGTCATAATAACAACATTGATGATCAGCTATCGTTAAAAAAAAATGTGTTGATAAAAAAGAAAATACTTAGCAATATTATTTGATTTCACAACTTTCGAGAGTCAAAAATGTTGATTCTAAATATTCTTTCTGATAAGTTACTCACAGGTGCCATACTAAGATTCGATTAATTGATAATACACAAAGAGAGCACAGAAAAATATGTTTAAACGACAACCAATACTTACTATAATTTTCTTTTTATTAAAAAGGTTGTATTTAGATAGGAGTATATTTGAAATGCCCGAAAACGAATAGTCTCAGAAACGATACAAGGAATAGATATTTTATTTTGTTAACATTTAGTTATCAGAGGCGGAAAAGCAATATAAGCGTAACTGTATGAGCCATATATGCGTAACGTCAACAACTGATTTTGTGGTCTCTTCACTCAAGGAGAATCAACTTCTTGAAAAAATTTTACTGATACAAAAATACTTAGAATCAATTAAAGAATACGTGTTAATTTTTTCAGAATTTTTTGAGACATTTTTGGGATTTTTCGGAAAGTGGCCTAGTCCAAAAATTCAAAAACGTATTAAAAGTTTTGAAAAAATTTATACGTATTTTTTTGTTAATTCTTAGCACTTTTTTTTCGTAACATTTTTTCGTTAAGTTGATTCTGTTCTCGTAAATAACTGTCGAAGTATTATTTTACACTGCATTGTTTAAACGGCCATTTTGGAGCGGCCGTTATAGCTTTTTGAACACGGAAGGTCGTATCAGAAAGATAAGAGATTGAGTCATGCTTATTCATGATATAAATTTTTGCTATTCGAAGATATTAGAATTCATAGAAAATTAGGAATTTATTAAAAAAAGAGGTCAAAAATTGTCATTTTTGAAGTTAAATCGAAAAAAATAATATTTAAGTGCATTTTTTTAATTTCTGATAGCTGATTCTGAAAGAACACACCCGAAAATAGTGGGTAAGGTACTTTTTAGAAAAAAAATAGATGATATAGTCATATTTTGAAGGGGCTAAAGTTTACGTTCGCGGAGGGAGACTTTGGGCGGTAAAGGGTTAAACAACCTTATTACCAACGCAACGACAGAAATTTCCATAATTAATTTTTTGTAATTACTTCTAGTTTAAGTAAATACGCGTATTTGGCATCACGTGGCCATCTTTTTCTTTGTATGTGTGTATCATTAACTTGTATTCACTGATTATTTTCACGAATAAAGGTTGTATAGTGTCCCGGCTGAGGGCTGTTACCATAATGAACGGCAGCACTGACAACTTTATAATGTTGATTTTTTATGCATATTATTGCTTTTGGTAGATCATTTATTACGAAATCACAACTGTTTTAAGAAAGACTTCCTTTAATTTCAAATATCTCAAATTGTAGGAATAACAATCTCTATTGTATCTTTAATTGTAAAGAATAACAACTTTATTATTAAGATTTTATTAAATGAACCTTTCAAAAGAATTGTTACGATATAAAGTTTGTAAATACACAATGAATTAATAAAAAATGAAATCATTCATGTATGCAAGAAGTATGCAAATGTGAAATAAGATATAAAAAGATTACTACTTTCCAACATTTACCTTTTTGAAAAGGTTTTATTTTGAGGAGATCATTACTTACTATTAAAAATTGAAACTTGCATAACTTACGCAATATTTAATTATATTTTACAAAATTTAAAAAGAATAGACGTTAGAATATAAGAAAGCAGGACAAATAATTTATTAATTAACAACTACAAAATTTATAATATTTTTATGTATTTTTAGCGTCTTAAAATTAATCATTCATTTTGCAATTTCAAGATCATAAGGAACATTATTTTTTAAAATAAATTTGATCGATTTAATTTTTAATTATTTATTGTAAAAGACAAGAATAATAAATTATAAAATACAATGTTACGCAACAAATAAAATAGTTACATTTAGTCTGCAGGAAAATTGAGGCATAGGAAGATCCCACAGCAGTTAAGAGCAAATAGTTGTTTCTACATGCGAATGGATACATCGTATGATTTCTTGCTCTACAACGATGAGGCCAATTAGAAACTGTCACTCCGGGCAACTCTTAATGTCACAATCAGCATAAATAATAGATAATTGCTACGTTAGCCTTTATTTCCCGAACGAGCTGGTATAGCAGGTCCTGGATCACTTCACAATGGTTTAGGTTTATTTGGAGCACCTGGTCGTCCTGGTTTCTGTAAGACATTGAGCATGCTTATGAACTCTGCCAGCACTTCGATTTCTTTTTTCATTTACATGAATGAAAGGAGTAATTTTTTTCCTACCTGGTTGTCTTCTATTTTGTAGTGACACGGTGTCCAACCTCTACGGGTCATCTTTGCTAAAATTAATGAACCCCGGCATCTGTACGGCCTTTACTAGCTAACGAAGTTTTTTGCTGTTCGGTGCCAGAAGCGCTTTTCACCAGGCTTCGGAATGGGTTACAACGCGGTATAAATACTAGTCGCTCACCATCAGTCATCTCATAAATTTTGTCTTTAAATTTGCTATTGGGCCCAGTTGTTAGTCTCCATCCACAATCTAATAATCATGACAAGTGGTGTGGATGGGTGTGCGTGTATGCATGTGTGGGTGAGTATGTGTGTATGCCGTCCTACTGTTTGACAGCATCTACATATAGAAATTACATCTTAATATTAATTTAAATTATTTTTACACTATCCTAATTAATTAATATTATGTAATAATTGCATATATTAATTATATTTTAAAAATAAGAATATAGGTTACAAGTTTGTTAATATTATTATAAACTTGCTTGAATAAATTATCATTGTATGTAAATTCTATTAACCCTTAACGAACGAGCGCATTTTTATAGAACAATGACCAGTCGCGAGTATGGCGGCATTCGTTCGCTAAGGGTTAAATTAAAATTTAATTAATATAAAAATAAAATTTTTGTAATTAGGCAAATATTTTTTAAGCTGTTTTAATTTTGAAAATAATAATTATGAATTCTAGTGTTATGCCAACTCAGTGCACTTATAAGGGTACAGCTAATTACGTTGACACTAATATGGATTATAGAGAAAAATCGATGTGAGTAAAAATATTGTTTAATAAACATAAAATACTTATATATAACTCAATTTTAATGAAATTCAAAGCTTTGAATTTTCCTGATAATAAAATGGTTTGCATAATTTATACGTCTCAACTTGTAACTGCCACAATATTTTTCAAGAATACTTATATTTATTGGAGTTTAACTAATAAATTTTCATTATTGTCAACTGCAGAATTAACAAATCTATTAAGATGTATACCATGATTTTTAAAGGGCTTAAAATATTCATAATAAGTCGGATAATTAACACTAAAATAATAGTCAATTGGATCTCTTCACGATCGAGTAAGCAAAGCCTTAAAAATAAGAAGAATCATAGTAGGCGGAGCTTACGATTTTCATGTATACACTGATACGCGGCAATGTGTGCGACGCACGGCTACGCTGCTATGCTTGTTTCTCCCTACCTTGCCACGAATTTTAATTGTGCTCTCGTTATGTTCTCTCTCATTTGTAATATCTGCAAATTTATTGAAACGATAAACTTTGACTAAATCTATTTCTATCATAAAAATTAATATGAAATAATAAATGATTATATAAATGTACTAAGATTCATCAAAATTCAAATCTTATGACATAATGTATTGTAAAAAATAGAAATCATTATTTATGTAAAAAATATTTGTAGAAAATCCATTAAATTGAATTATTTTAATTTGTCTAATTATAACTTGAAAAAGATTTCTTTGTGAGAGAATTATAAATATACGAGGGTGGTCTGAAAAGTCTCCGACCTAACACAGATACAAGACATTTTTTCTTAATTTTTTTTTTATTTCTCAACATAGTCTCCTTGCAATTTAACACACTTTTCCCAGCGATGCTCCCATCTCTTTAACCCATCAAAATAGTACTCGGCGTTTTTCTCTGCAAAATGACTGTTCACGAAGGTGATTCCTCATTTGACGAAAATCTCTGTCCTCCGAGTGCAATTTTCAGATGAGGAAACAAAAGTCACTTGGGGCTAGGTCTGATGAGTAAGGCGGATGGTCAAGCAGCTGAAACCGTGATTCGTGGATTTTCGCCATGGCAACCGCTGAGGTGTGAGACGGCGCGTTGTCTTGCTGAAACAGGATTTCCTTTTTCTGCAAATGTGGACGTTTTTCCGCAAGCTCTGCCTTCAGCTTGTCAAGTAATGATGTGTAATATGCTCCTATAATGGTTTTTCCTTTTTGAAGATAATCGATTAAAATAACTCCATGACTATCCCAAAAAACAGTCGCCATCACTTTCCCAGCCGAAAAAACAGTTTTTGCTTTTTTTGGAGCCGGTTCCCCCTTTGTAGTCCACTGTTTTGACTGTATTTTTGTTTCCGGCGTATAATGTTGTATCCAAGTTTCATCTACAGTAATTAATCGGCGCCAAAACTCGGATTTATTGCGCCTTAACTGCGCCAATAGAGCGTTGAAAATGTTCATTCAAACACGTTTTTGGTCTAACGTGAGCAAACGCGGCACCCAACGTGCGAACAGCTTTCTCATGCCTAAATCTTGATTTAATGTGTAGCAAACACGTTCTTTGGACATGTTCATAACCTCTGCTATCTCTCTCACTTTAATTAGGCGGTCGTCTAGCACCATTTGGTGAACTTTGACGATGTTATCGTCAGTGGTTGCAGTTTTTGGACGTCCCGAACGTTCATCGTCTCCCAAGCTCTCACGGCCACGTTTGAATTCAGCTGTCCAAAATTTTACTGTGGTAAATGATGGTGCAGAGTTCCCATACACAGAGTTCAACTCATTTTTGATTTTCGTAGGCGTATTGCCTTTCAAAAACAAAAATTTAATGACAGCGCGATACTCAATTTTGTCCATTTTCACAACAACACTCACATCGACTCACTCAAACGACTGTCAACTAACAACTGCGCATCCAAAATGGCTGAAACTTTGGTGAGCAACTGTCAACAGATGAGCAACGAAATTCGCTAGCTTTTATTGACAAGTGCTGCTATCTTCACGTTGAGGTCGGAAACTTTGCAGATCACCCTCGTATTTTAAATTTGGTAAAGAGAGAAAAGCATATAAGCGAATAAACGTTGTTATATCCCCGGAATAAAACACACCAAAGTTTTTCGTTTTTGACTTAACAGAATATAAACTAGTAAACACAGTAACGATGTTAACCCCAAACAATCCATGCAACAATTGCGAACAAATAAACACATTAACAATAGTATCCGCGAGCAGTGCGCACAACGAATAAAGATAACGAATAAAAGATAAACTAACTACTTTCTGCGGAAAGGCCATATTAGATCAAGTAAAAATTATCGTTATTAATCTTTTAACGACGGGGATTTTAACGTTAAAATCGATCTTTTATTTTATACGAAATTTGTGCATAATATCAATGAATTGTTCCCGTGGAGTGCCTGACCAAATTAGTGGTCGATTTTTGACCAGACCCGTCTAAAACGTAAAGACCTATGTTAGAAATTTCGTCTAACGACTTAAGGGTGTCTACGTAATTTGATGCGCTGAATACGAGAAAGTAGTGAAAAGTTCTTTCAGGACACCATTGACATCCTTGATGGCATCCTTAAACTTGAAAATTGATTTTTGATGTGAAATATCTAACGGCACGCCTCGGTGTTTGAAAATACATGCCGCAGAACGGGGCTCGAGCAAGGCCATACAAAAAAGTGCATGACGCTTATAATAGTATGTATACGTGTGTCTGCTTATGTGCGTGCGCGCACGCTTGTGTAATTAGGCAGCGCTTCTCTCTCCACTGCGCTTTACTATTGTTAGAGAGGGTAACGCGTACAATGCTATTTTTGTGTATGTACGAGGGCAGTCCCAAAAGTACCCGACCCGACAAAGAAAACAGTAAAAAAATTACGAAAATGTTTTTCATTTTTCAACATATTCTCCTTTCAGTTCGATACACTTTTCCCAACGATGTTCAATAGCTTCGATACCCGCTTTATCGTAGGAACCGTCGAGCTCTTCAAAATACCTAGTAACCGCAGACTCTACCTCTTCATTGTTGGCAAATCTTTTGCCACCGAGCCATTTTTTCAAATTCGAAAAAAGAAAATACTCCGAGGGAGCCAGATCTGGCAAATAGGAAGCGTGAGGAAGCAATTCGAACTTCAACTCATTGATTTTAGCCATCGCAATGACGCACGTGTGGACTGGTGCGTTGTCGTGATGAAACAACACTTCTTTTTTCGTCAGATGGGGCCGTTTTTTCGTGATTTCGTCTCTCAAACGCTGCAATAAGGCTGCATAATATGCACCGTTGATTTTTTTTCCTTTTTCGAGATAATCAATAAATATTATTCCACACGCATCCCAGAAAACGGATGCCATGACCTGGCCAGCTAACTTAACTGTCTGCTTTCTTTGTAGCCGGTTCTCCCTTTTTAGTCCACTGCTTTGACTGCTCCTTGGTCTCAGGAATAAAATGATGGACCTATGTTTCGTCCATGGTTATGAATCGACGCAAAAATTCGGCTTTATTGCTGCAAAACATTGTCAAACACTCGATGGAAACATCCTCACGTTGCTATTTGTGCTCCATTGTGAGCAAACGCGGCACCCATGTTGCGCACAGCTTTCTCATGTCCAAATTTTCGGTCAAAATGCGATGCACAGCACTTTTTGAAATGCCTGCCATGTCTGCTATCTCGCGCACTTTTAGTCGACGGTCATCCAATACCATTTTGTGGATTTTTTTCACATTTTCTGACGTAGTGACCTCACTTGGTCGACTACTGCGGTGTTCATCTTGGCAGCTTGTACGACCTCGCTTAAACTCAGCTACTCAATATTTGACCGTTGTAAACGAAGGAGTAGACTTCCCCAGAGTAGAATCCAACTTAGCTTTGATATCGGTTGGATTTAGACCTTTCAAATGAAAGTATTGTATCACATAACGATGCCCGATTTTTTCCATGTTTACAAATTCGCTGAGAGCGTTCACTTTGGATGTCTGTAAAAAAAAATAATAATAAACGTACCGTTATGAATTTTTCACATTAAGTTGTTGAAAGGTGGTATTGTCAATCGCAGTAATTGTTTTTTTTAAAACTACCTGTATTCATAAGTAAGGTTGGGTACTTTTGGGACTACCCTCGTATTTGAAGCATGCCTGAAAGTATTGCTCTGTGCTCACTTTTTATACTACCAAATGTAAAAAATATATACAAAAGTATTACAAAAATATAACACTGTTAAAACAGTGATAATGAAATAAATTTACATTTTCAGAAACATTATCATTATTCAAATCTGTTACAGTTATATATATATATATATAATTATTCTTTTCACAATTTAATATAAATAAATATATAATATATAATAAAAAATTGATTAAGTATATTAGAATATTCTTTAAGTATTTAAATTGTTTTTTGTATTATTAAAAACTTATGACATGGACATAAAAAGTATTATAACTTCTTCTGTTTAATTAAAATTTGTAAAATTTTATTCCAAAAATATTCACATACGATTTGAACAAAACCTTTTTTTGAAAAACATTTTATATTTTATCCACTTAAGTACTTATACATACTAGCTAAAGGTTTACCCATTAAGGCATGCAAAACCCAGGCTAAAAAATAAAATATCCGAGTTTTTTTGATTTTTAATTTGATTATTAATTGCAAAATTGTTAAAACAAATTTGTGCGAAACTCAATTTTTATATGTTGCACGTGAAATAATTAACACAATACATGCACGTAAATAATATTTTATTTCATACGTACGCACTGTCTTTTGTTAATGTTCGGTTACAAGTGTAATTTATTTTATAATTTTAGTGAATACTAAAAAATATTGTTTTATATTTTTTACAATTTTTTTTTTAAATGCTATTTTGAATTTTAATATCAAAGTATACAAAATATCATCAATAATGTGAGATGATTCTTCTTTTTACTCTAACATTTATTTAGTTTATATTTTAATTCAATTCAATAATTTACATATAATTTTATATTATTTTTATACGATAGTAGGAAATTGCTTCCAATAAAACCACTGAAATCAAATAATTCTTTTAACTATATTTTTCTATATTTTTTATGCTATATTCTTTTACAACTTATATATTTCATACAAAGTTACTTGTGACATGTAATTAAAACAATACTTGCCGGACACTTGTACAGTATATGGTGATGCTTGCAGTAATTTATGTGATCAACATATATTTTGAGATACTGTAATAGTTTGTCTATGTTTAAACTTAAACAAGTAGATGGTAATGCTCGTGGTAATTTATATAATCAAGTTATATTTTTAGATACTAAAATAGTTTTTTTATGTTATAACTGAAACATGATTGGGTACGAATTACGAATAATAAGAATCCAAACTTTCAGCTATACTTTCTATGTATACAAGTAAATTTACAATATACAAAAATGACATAGCATATGCTAATTTTTTTCTTAAGGCCAGGTTACCCCAATAAACGTAATTTTTTTCAATACATTTTATTCATAGTACGAAACATGTTGAGTAATCAATTTTTTTACATATGAAAGCACATATATAAATTTACTTAAAATAATTTTTTTTTTTTTTTTTTTCAAAATGGCGGTCCTGAAAATGGCTGCTGAAACTCATCTGATTCACAGATGGATGACATCATTTCTTGGAAAAGAGTTATCTGAAAGCAAAAAACAAAATGGTTTCATGTTCTGTATCGAATTGGCTATGGCCTTAAGCAGAATGAAATATTTTCAATGAAAAAAAACAAAATGGCGGACTTTTGAATTTTTTTAACATTTTTTTTCACTTTTAATTGTTTATAACTTTTTTAAATAATAATGAATATTTCTGGTTCTGCTTGAGGCCATAGCCAGACATCCAAAGAGTAAAATGCCGTTTGGTTCATATCGATAAGTGCAATAGTTTTGAAATGAAAGTGTCATCCATGCGAAAAAACGTGGTTCGGAGAAAAATCAGTTCAAAGTTTTTATTCGTAAAAAATCGTAAAAAAAATGAATTTTACTCACATATCCATTCCAGCTTCATACACAGCTCCTTCCTGGTCTTCGTAGGCATCATTCTCAAGAATTCTTGCATTTCTTAAAGAAGTTCTATGTTCTTTAGACGCTTCAGTAGCTTCTAGCTCAGCTCGATCAACACGTCTGCTGTTGGCCCTATCAGCAAAGTGCCTTGCTTCCGGGCCGATTCTTACACCCATAACTTCCATTACTTTTAATATGGGTAAAAGCCCTTCATTGAAAATGCAAGCAGCACTGAGAGCAGCAATTTCAAGCGTTTTTTTTCCAACAAACTTATGTTTAGGGGCTATGTTCCAAACACATGAGTTGTAACTTTCGTTATTGTTTTGCGTGTTAGCCCCTAAACATCTCTCGAGCAACTTGTCGTCGGTTAGTTCTTCATAAATTGGCTGTAAAAGATCTTGAATTTCCTGATCGAAAGCTGGAGGATGGTTGTAATTCTGTTTTGTAGCTACTGCCTTTTGATAAGCGCACCATGAATCTGCTCCGGCTGGACAATACTGGTGTTGTGGCTTAGCATCGGTGGAACACTTGTGATACAATGTGGCTAGAATTGCATTGCTCTCTAACTGTAAAGGACAGAATATTTTCGAGAAATATAGAAGGGAACAAAACAATAAAACGATCCAAAGGCACGCAGCAGCTGCCGCTACGGAAGGCGCTCGAGCGGCCGGATTTACCGCAGCGCTCCCCACTCTTTTATACCTGCTTCTCGGTCTTGCTGACCTTCGGGACTAGTTCTATACTATTTCTACGAGTATACTGTAGCAATTTATGAAAAAAAAAAAATTTCGATTTTTTCAAAATTGTTTGGGGTAACCTGGCCTTAATAAATAATAAAGAAAAAATTAAAAATTCACATGATTTCATATCTTGTTGTATATTTGTATGATTTTGAATATATATATATAAGTAATAAAAAATTATTAAAGTTTGTCAATAACAATTTTTTAACATTTAATAATTTTTTATTTGAAAACTAAAGCACTTCATAATTTAAATAAAAATAGAAAAATATAATTATAAAATCAAATGTTCATTTATTTTTTATATTCTATATATTTTATTATTTATATTCTCCACCATTACACTCTACAAGTGTCCGGCAAGTATGGTTTTAATTACATATCACAAGTAACTTTGTATGAAATATATAAGTTGTAAAAGAATATAGCATGAAAAATATAGAAAAATATAGTTAAAAGAATTATTTTATCTCAGTGGTTTCATTCGAAGCAATTTCCTACTATCGTACGAAAATAATATAAAATTATACGTAAATTATTGAATTGAATTAAAATAAAAATTAAATAAATGTAAGAGTAAAAAGAAGAATCATCTCACATCATTGATGATATTTTGTATACTTCGATATTTCAATTCTAAGTAACATTTTAAAAGAAAATGGTAAAAAATATAAAATAATATTTTTTAGCAACCCAAGCGGAAATGAACTGAATGAAAAAAGAGCTAATAAAATCTAATAACTATTATTATTAGTTTATAAAGTGTGGAATTTGGACTCTAGTAACAGTTATTTATAGTTACTAACTTTTACTAACATTTCTTAGTTTTTATTATGTTTTATTAGCTTTTATTAGCTTTTCAACTTTTGATCAAAAGAAATTTGTGACTCTTCAAAAAAGCTAATAACTGCTAATAATATTTTAAAAATATTAAATACCCTTATGAAGTATTTATAATTATTATTATTGGTTAATAATAGCAATTAGTACCCAGTTGCAAGAATCCACGTGAAAATCCACATGGAAATCCACGTGGATTTTTACATGGAAATCTACACTGAAATCAGTCCAATAACACACTGTATGTAGATTTCCACGTAAATTTCCGCGTAGATTTTTACGTGGATTTCCGCGTAGAATACCACGTGGGTTTCAACGTCAAATCAGTGTAGAAATCTACGTGGAAATCAGTGTCGATATCTATGTGGAAATCAGTGTAGAAACGTACGTAGAAATAAGTGTAGAAACCCACACAGATCGAAAGGTTGTTAAAATGTTTTTAAAACGTTTCATGAAAGGATAAAAACCGTTTTAAAAGCTTTCAAAAAATGTTTTTAAAATGAGTTTATATCCGTTTTTAAACCCTTCAGCAACGTTTTCTAGCTGCTTTTATAAACCTTTCGATACAAGTTTAAAAAAAATTTCTATAAAAGTTGCAGAAATATTAAAAAAAAATATTTTTGAAAGTAGTTGATGAAACCTTTTAAAATACTTTTTTAAAACCTTTATAAAAAAACTTTAATTAAGTATTTTATATATTTTAGAATTTTATTTTTTATTATGATTATACATATTTTTAACATACGCATTATATTTCATCGTTTATTCGCATTGTCGCACATGTTATTATACACATTATTTTACGAAAAATAATGCAGAAAAATGTTTGACCTACGGTGGGATCGAACCCGGGTCCTTCGCATTATAAAACAGACGCCCTAACCATTACGCTATGCAACGCTAGTAGAACTAAGATTTAAATTGGAATCATAAGCTGCATGGCAATCCATACACACTTGTATTAATTTTACATTTGAAATTTCTTTTATAGTGTATAATATTTTTTAAAATTAAGATATAATTACAATTTAAATATTAGGTTGATGCAGATGAAATGGCCGATTTAGTAATAAATTTTTTAACAGCTGTAACTTTTTATAAAGACAATTTATTTAATCAAAATAGGTACCAATAGATGCAACACACTTTTCCCAACGAGATACAAGTACATTTATTGCAGTTTTGTAGAAGTCCGAGTTTCTGGTTCGAAGAAACTCCTCGAAGGCATTTTTGACAGCAGCTTCATTATTAAATCTTTTTCCTGTCAAAAAGTGATCCAAATGTTCAAAGAAATGGTAATCTGTTGGTTTTAGGTCTGGTGAATATGGAGGGTGAGGAAGAGTCTCATAGCACAACTCGTGTAATTTTTGGACCGTTGTTCTCGATACATGAGGTCGTGCGTTATCATGAAGCAGTATCACTCCATCCCTGTTGACAAGCCTAGGTCGTTGGACTATCAATTTCTGATGCATTTCATCCAGTTGAGCACAGTATTTCTCAGCATTGATGGTTTCGCCAGGTTGCAGGAACGAATAGTGGATAACTCCAGCTACAGACCACCAAACAGTTACCAATATTTTCTTTAGATGAAGGCTTGGTTTTGGCATGTGTCTTTGCGCTTCATCGGCATCTAGCCATTGGGCCGATCGGCGACGATTATCGTATAAAATCCACTTTTCATCGCAGGTCATAATTCGATGCAAGAAAGGTTCCTTTTTGTTGCGGGAGAGAAGAGAACTTAAAATCTCCATTCGACACGTCATGTTTTGCTTGGTAAGATCATGCGGAACCCATTTGTCAAGCTTTTTCACTTTTCCAAGTTGTTGCAACTGGCGGCAAACTGTCGAATTGTGAACGCCTAATTTCTCGGTAAGATCCCTTATGGTTTGGCGGGGGTCAGACTCCACTAATGCACGCAGCTCGTCGTTATCGACCGATGGTCCTGGGTGTCCACGTGACTCATTTCCAAGGTCCATATCTCCGGATCGAAATTTTTCGAACCACCGCCAAGTGGTTCGTTCGCTAACTATATCAGGCCCAAATGCGCTGTTGATATTCCTCGTTGCTTCCGTTGCGTTGTGCTCTGATTTAAATTCGTATAGTAGAAGTAGCCGTTTTTGATTCACTTCCATGTTCACTTTCTCTTTTTGTTTTTACAATCACTATGAAGTGCAAAAGAGAAATGACTCCATAAACCAAGGTAGCAGTATTTATACTTCAATATGTCATATCATTTGCGCCGCCTTGTGCCAACATAATACACTAAAATTGCAGCCAACTTTATGTCATTGCTAAATCGGCAATTTCATCTGCAGCAACCTAATATATTCAAATACATAATTTCGCTCTTGAGATTTTACTACATACTATTAGTATACATAGTATGTACTAAAATCTCAAGAGCGAAATTATGTATTTAAATATATTGAATTTTCAATTATATCTTAATTTAAAAAAATATTTTACACTATAGAAGAAATTTCAAATGTAAAATTAATACAAGTATATATGGATTGCCATGCAACTTATGATTCAAATTTAAATCTTCTACAAGCGTTGCATAGCGTAATGGTTAGGGCGTCTGCTTTATAATGCGAAGGACCTGGGTTCGATCCCACCGTAGGTCAAACATTCTTCTGCGTTTTTTTCCGTAAAATAATGTGTAAAATAACACGTGCGACAATGCGAATCAACGATCAAATATAATGCGTATGTTAAAAATATGTATAATCATAATAATAAATAAAATTCTAAAATATGTAAAATACTTAACTAAAGTTTTTATAAAGGTTTTAAAAAAGTATTTTAAAAGGTTTCATCAACTACTTACAATCATATTTTAATGATTAGCTTCTTGGTTTTTACACGAAAAAGAAATATGTAACCGTTCTAAAAGCTAATAACTATATTTATATTCTAGCTTTTATTGCATCTTTGTTTGTAAGGACATTTCCTAAAAATAAAAATCTATAAAAATCTAATAAAATCTTATAAACATTTATTAAATTTATTAAATGACGATAAAAACTTCGAAACATTACCATACATTATTGACTATTATTAGAGTTCAAAATCCACACATTATCAGATTTTAACATTACCTAATAAAAGCTAATAATCATTATGAAGAATTACTTTTTGTTAATAACATTTATATACGCGTGATTATTTCCGCTTGCGATTAACTAAAATTATAAAATAAATGTGTTTGACATAAATATTGAAATACTTAACAGCATTACTCGTAATTAGATTTCACAACTTACGTGTGTAGAAATTTGTGTAATGACTTTTTATTAATTTGATAAGTAAATGATGACCAGCTAGGTAGCAGTCAAAAAATACAATAATAAAAAGATATTTAGCAATATTATTATAATTCATTACTCTCATTAGTCTACAAATATTTTAAAATTAAAAAATTTTAAAATATGTGTATGAAAATTAATTATGAGTTCTATTTTTTTATATTTTTCAACAACAACGAAGACTAATTTTTTTTATTTCATCAGTGTGTATATATATAGCAACATTAATGATAATCAACTATCGTTTAAAAAATTTATTGATAAAAAATACTTAGCAATATTATTTGATTTCACAACTTCCGATAGTCTAAAATGATGATTTTGAATATTCTTTTTAATTTTTGGTATTTTGGATGTACGTGAAGAGTTGAATGAAAAGTAACTTTTTTAAACTACATCTAAAATTTGCCATAATATTCCTTTTTTTAAAAGGTTGTATTTAGATTTAATAAATTTTGTACTATGAAACTAAAAAGGAAAATTAATAAAACATTGATAATACATGAAGAGAGCACAGAAAAATATGTTTAAACGACAACCAATACTTACAATAACTTTCTTTTTATTAAAAAGGTTGTATTTAGATTTCATAAATTGGGTAGAATATGTATAAAATTACAAAATATTATATTATATTTATTATGAAAGTAATCGGTGAAGAATGATTGCACTATATGATGCATCAGTTGTATAGATAGAAGAAATTGAAATTTTAAACCGTTGTAAAATTTTTTAGAATGTTATAAAATTAACGTTTTTTCTAAGAAATAATTTCAATATTTCGAGAACCTTTTGGCCATTGTTTTTTTATAATTTCATCATTTTCAATATAAAACCATTTTTTATTAACTTTTATCATATTTATATAATATCCTTTATTAAAAGATGCACCATGATAAAATACATCACTAAGTACTTTATAATGTCTTTTGTTTATAGTCACAGTACTATTAGATATTTCATTTAAATGAAATTCATTTTTTTTATATACCAGGCTGTTTAATAAGTTTTGCGGTTCGATAAGAAAAACACAATTTTATGGTTTGAAATACACTTTATTATTCAGTATAGTCTCCCTGAACATCAATACACTAGTTCCAACAAGATTCCAATTTATGAATTCCATCCCTGAAGTGAGAATCTGGAAGGGCTGCAAAATATGCTTCCACATCTGTTATGACCTCATCATTTGATGAAAAACGCTTTCCACGCATGAATTTTTTTAAGGTCTGGAAACAGATGGAAGTCGCTAGGGGCTAAACCTGGTGAATACGGTGGATGCTCCAATAATTCGAACTTTAATTCATGGATTTTAGCCATTGTCAAAATGCTCTTGTGACACGGTGCATTGTCCTGATGAAAAAAGATTTTTTTCTTCTGCAAACCGGGTCTTTTTTCACGAATTTTTTCCTTCAGCTTGTCTAAAAGGTTACAATAATATTCAGAATTTATTGTAGAATCAATTTGCAAGTAATCCACAAACAAAATTCCTTTCGCATCCCAAAAAACTGATGCTAACACCTTCTTGGCCGATTTCTGGACACGAACTCGTTTCGAAGCCGAAGAACCAGGTTCACACCACTCTTTAGCCTCTTGTTTTGATTCAGAATCATGGTGATAGACCCAAGTCTCATCCATAGTGATGATCGACGCACAAAATCCACTTTATCCTTACGGAAACGCTCTAAATGTTGCTGAGAAAGTCGCATTCGAATTTGTTTTTGTTCCATTGTTAGCGAATGCGGCACCCATTGTGCACACAGCTTTCTGAAACCCAATACTTTAGTCAAAATATTGCTTACACTGCGCAATGAGATGCCTAGGGCTTCTACTAAATCTCTTTCAGTCACTCGACGATTTTCCAATACGATATCCTGTATTTTTTCTACGATTTCTGGTGTTGCTGCTGTTTTTGGACGTCCTTGACGTGGATCGTCTTTAAGGCTTGTACGACCACGTTTAAATTGAGCAACCTATCTTTCTACTGTACTTATTGAAGGCGAAGAGTCCTTATACACTTTCAACATTCGTTCATAAATTTCCTTTGCTTTTAAACCTTTTAAAAATAAAAATTCAATCACTGCATGATATTTGATTTTTTCCATTGTAAAAAAATACTGTGACACGTCGATACTAATGGCTTGTAAACAAAGAATGAATTGACAAATTGAAATGAAACTTTACATACGTTTAGATGAACAGTGTACCAACATAACAAAAAAAAAATTAGGCTAGTAGCAACACCCTCTCTTATCGAACCGCCAAACTTATTGAACAGCCTGGTAACTTTTTACTCGCATCATGAAATAACGCAGACTTCAAGATGAAAATTGTACTTCTCACAATCACTTGGACTTTTTTCATCATTTTTAATTTGCAACAAATATGACATACTTGTTTGGTTTTAATCCTATGCTCAATATTAATATCTAAGACGAATTGTAAATTGTAAGATTTAAAATTTTTGGAAGACAAAGTGTTAAAAAGTAATTATTAATATTTGTTTCACATCGATCATCACACCCTGAACATCGTACTACTATACTAACTAGATTTGTTATAACGCTTGGTAAGATTAGTGAATTATGACATATATCTTGTAAAATATTTGATACATTATATTGCGTACTATTTTCAATATCAACACCAATAAATTCTTTTAAAAAGTTAACATCGACATTACTTGCATTATGTACTATATATATTGATCAAAAATCGTTTTCAATAAATCTGAAGTAGTATGTTGTATTAATACTCTTCTTACAGTTGGAGAATAAAATAATATTTTATATTACAAATTTATTTTCAAATTGTGTTATATAATAAAATCAATTAATTATTTAATATATTACATAAATTATTTAATTAAAAAAAATCAACTGTTTTAATCATATTGTTTTACAAATTTGAGTAAATATAAAAATTTGATTCAAAAAATAATTTGGTTTATTGGTATTTAAAAATAAAATAATGGTATTCTAATGAAATAAAAATTAATTTACTTTTAGCAAGAACATTGAGAGTTGGAAATGAATAGGCACAAAATTGTAAATTTATTGGCAAATAAGAAATAAGTGATAAAATATTTAATAGAATGTATTTTTATAGCCAATTATTTACATTAATTATTTATCATAACAACGAACCTTTTTATTGACCAATACAACAGTTTTTTTTCGAATTTTTTTTTTCATAGAAGGAAATTAATAAACAACTCAAATTGTTTGCTACTTGTTTAATACAATAAGAAGTACAAAAAAAAATTTTTTTTATCACAAAATATCGTGACGGTAATTAATGGCACGCCCCGTAAAGTAACCATCTCCAAAAAAGGTGGCCCGCTGTTGACCGCTCTAGCACCTGCAAAAATAAACGAAAATTAAAAATCGAAAAAGTTTTATAAAATATATGAGTAGTCGGCATCTGACTTACAATCATCGCTAAAAATCAAAAATTAACAAAATGGCGGGCATTTGAATTTTTTTTTCATTATTGAGTTTTTTTTTACTCTTTGAAGTACTCTAATAATAAAAATAATGCATATATCATCTTGATTGTAGTCCACTTTCCGACTGCACTCATATATATTATAAAACTTTTTCGATTTTTAATTTTCGTTCATTTTTGCAGGTGCTGGAGTGGCCAACAGCGGGCCACCTTTTTTGGAGATGGTCACTTTACGGGGCGTGCCATTAATAACCGTCACGATATTTTGTCATAAAATAAATTTTTTTTGTACTTTTTATTGTATTAAACAAGTAGCAAACAATTTGAGTTGCTTATTAATTTCCTTCTATGAAAAAAAAAATTCGAGAAAAAACTGTTGTTTTGGTCAATAAAAAGGTAAACCTTCCCTTAAATCAAAATATTAAAAATTATACTGAAAGAGATGACGACGGTGTAAATAACACTATTACCACACATAACAACGATTTTAACTTAGAATTAGATGAATAAAATTATAACATTTTTGATCGAATTGTAGAGGTGAAATATTTCCTAACGATGATTCTGATTATAATAACAAATTTAGAATTTGTAAACGAACAAATTTTGTACATTGCGAGGATAAAAATAAAGAACCAGAAATTGATGAAATACAAAAATGGGTAGTTCAATCCAAAATTGTAAGCATTTAATATTTAGATATTTTATTGAAAATTTTAAAATGAAGACTATTACTATTGCTGCCTTCAAACTCAAGAATTTTATTAAAAACTACAGACGCCCGGTATTTAATAACAGAAATTACTGATTCAGATAATTTACTAGCAGAATATGCTTATTCAAAAATAGAGTCTGGACTTAACGCTAGCGTTAATCCTCTTTTTCATAGATAAAATTTTAGCACTAGATTTTAACATAGATGGTGTAACAATAATGAAATCTACAGGAACACATATGTAGCCAATTTTATGTAGAGTTTATCTAAATACAACCTTTTTAATAAAAAGAAAATTTTTGTCAGTATTGGTCGTCGTTAAAACATATTTTTCTGTGCTCTCTTCATGTATTATCAATTTATCGAATATTAGAATAGCACCTGTGAGTAACTTACCAAAAAGAATATTTAAAGTCAGCATTTTTGACTCTCGAAAGTTGTGAAATCAAATAATATTGCTAAGTATTTTCTTTTTTATCAACACATTTTTTTTTAATGATAGCTGATCATCAATGTTGTTATATATAATATGCTAATGAATATCTACATGTAAATACAACAATCTTTTAAATACAAAAAAATTATCGTTTTTGTTGTTATTAAAAAATATAAAAAAATATAATTAATATTCAATTTTCATAAACATGCTTTCAAATTTTCTTTAATTTTAAAATATTTTAGACTTAAGAAAGCAATAAAATATAATAATATCGCTAAATATCATCTTTCTTTTTATTAATGAATTTTTTGACCGCTAACTGGTCATCATTTACTTATCGGATAATTAAAAGGTCATTACACAAATTTCTATGCACGAAAGTTGTAAAATCTATTTAATGTTGTTAAGTATTTCAATATTTGTGTCGAACACATTTATTTTATAATTTTTGATAATACTAAAAAATATTATTTTATATTTTTTACAAATTTTCTTTGGAAATGTTACTTTCAATTGAAATATCAAAGTATACAAAATATCAATGATGTGAAATGATTCTTTTAGCTCTTACATTCATTTAGTTTTTATTTTAATTGAATTCAATAATTTACATATAATTTTATATTGTTTTCGTACGATAGTAGGAAGTTGCTTCGAATGAAACGACTGAAATCAAATAATTCTTTTAACTATATTTTTCTATATCTTTTATGCTATGTTCTATTACGACTTATATATTTCATAAAAAGTTACTTGTCACGTGTAATTAAAACAATACTTGCCGAACACTTGTATAGTATATGGTGATGCTTGTAGTAACTTATGTGATCAACATATATTTTAAGATACTGTAATAGTTTGTCTATGTTTAAAATTGAACAAGTAGATGGTAATGCTCGTGGTAATTTATATAATCAAGATATATTTTTAGATACTGAAATAGTATTTTTATGTTATAACTGAAACATGATTGAGTACGAATTACGAATAATAAGATTCCAAACTTTCAGCTACACTTTCTATGTATACAAGTACATTTACAATATACAAAAATGACATAGTATATCCTAATTATTTCCTTAATAAATATTAAAGGAAAAGTAAAAAATCAACATGATTTCATATCTTGTTGTATATTTGTATGATTTTAAATATATATAAGTAATAAAAAATTATTAAAGTTTTTCAATAACAATTTTTTAACGTTTGATAATTTTTCATTTGAAAAATAAAGCACTTCATAATTTAAATAGAAATAACAAAATATAATTAATAAATCAAATGTTCATTTATTTTTTATATTCTATGTGACGTGGTGTTTTTGCACCAGTCACATGAGGAGGCCAAGGCATAGCTTATGCGCCTCCTCGTAGCTAAAATATCCCCCCTTTTACAATCTTGGCAGCCTCGCAGGACTGCCACGCGTGATCCTTACTAACAGCCACGCAGGGCTGTACATACGTTACCTTCACCAGGTACATGGGCTTCAAGCTCAAGTAAAGGCTCCAGCGAGGAGCCAGTCTCAGGAGCCCATGAATAAGTCGTGGCAGTGCTTGCACACACTGCAGCAGGTTCCATTTCCATGCTCCTACCTGTCCTTGTAGTGATCCCCGTACCTGCAACCTCCCAGACAAGGATTAAATAAAAAAGAAAATAATAATAGCAGCTGCACCTTGGAAGGAAGTACAAGCTGCCACACAACATCAAAGGAAAGTGGAAGAGGAGGTTAGAAGGCAGGCAAAACATAGAAGCACAGCATTTGAGTGCAAGTAAATACGCACCTGGAGGTGTCTGATAGTGTTGCCTCGCTGCCGCTGCAAGCAGGCTATAGCTGTCACCGACACCGCTGCTTCGCTTTCTCAACCGCTCTTCGTCTGAGTCGCAGTTGTTGACCCGCAGTACGGCCGCGCCTGAAACAGAAAGAAGATAGGCAAATTAGTCGACGCCTACCAGCTATGGAACGCGTCGACTTACCTTGATCCTCCGTACATCTGAGGTAGATTCTCGCCGCTCCAGGGAATACACAACAACAACACTGGCACTCGCGAGCGGATAACCTCAACGCGCGCTGCTGGCGAGCAGTAATATCAACTGCCGCCAGCGCTGAGCGCGCGCGGCGGCTGCGTTGCGTAACGTACTTACACGTACGTTGCGCCGGCGCAGAACGATTATCAAAAAGCCGCGCTCGCGAAAGTGCCATGCAATAAGCTTCTCTTTCACTTTGTTCAGGTCAGTGTTAGCGAAAAGTCAGTATTAGCGAGCAGTCGGCACTCCGTTCAAGATAGTCAAAGCCAGCAGTCGCGAACGAATAACTTTTGCAAAACGAGCGAGCGAGCGTCCGGATAGTAGCCGTGAGCGTGTTGGAGTATCTGGTGAGTGCCAAGGTGCAGTGGCAGCTGCCAGGAGGCACAGCTTCCCCGAATCGTCCCCGTATCCTTCCCGGCTGCGTGTGTGCGACCACGTCGCGTGTTACACGCCATTTTCGGCCGTTTTGTATGCTGTACGCCCGCGAACGCTCTAACCGTGAGTTAGCCGCGCAGAGTATTTGCCGCGCAAGAAACCGCGCTACACGATTGTAGCTGGCGCCCTGGGCTCGCGTAAAAACGCGATAAATTATTGTATTAGGTAAATTAGTTTAAATAAACGTATGTGTCCGTGTGTTAAATTTTAACTCAGTAGTTTACTAGTAAGCAAGCAACCCGCTTCCCCGCTCCCCCCCCCCTTTACATTTGTACGCCACCCTGATCCCCAGTGGCGTTACATCTATATATTTTATTATTTATATTCTCCACCATTACAGTCTACAAGTGCCCGGCAAGTATGGTTTTAATTACATGTCACAAGTAACTTTTAATGATATATATAGGTTGTAAAAGAATATAGCATGAAAGATATAAAAAATATAGTTAAAAGAATTATTTGATTTCAGTGGTTTCATTCGAAGCAGTTTCCTACTATCGTACGAAAACAATATGAAATTATATGTAAATTATTGAATTAAATTGAAATAAAAACTAAATAAATGTAAGAGTAAAAAGAATCATTTTACATCATTGATATTTTGTATACTTTGATATTTCAATGCAAAGTAACATTTCAAAAGAAAATTTTAAAAAATATTGGGTGTACAACTTTGCTTCCGCCGTTTTGCAATAGATGGCTGTAGCGGTAAGTAGTAGTTGAAATAAATAGATCATAGATGTCATACGATAAGCTTAGGTATTTGTAAACATAACGCCATCGAAATATTAGTCGATTTGTGTCTGCATCATAAAGTTATTCTTGATTAAACATGTCAGCTTACGAGCCAAATTCTCATCATTTGCGGGAGGTTTCAATTTTCTGCTTTAATATGAAGAAATCTGCGATTGAGGCTCATCGAATGCTCTCAAATACCTATGGTGAGGCCGCTATTATTGAAAAAACGTGCCGAGAGTGGTTTCAACGCTTCAAGAATGGCGATTTTAACGTCGAAGACCAGCGTCGCGGTGGAAGAAAGAAGGTTTTCGAAGATGCAGAATTGGAGGCATTACTTGATCAAGACTCGTGTCAAACGCAACAAGAATTGGCAGGATCATTGGGAGTGACGCAACAAGCCATTTCATAACGCCTGAGAGTCATGGGAATGATTCAGAAGCAAGGAAATTGGGTGCCATACGAGTTGAAGCCGAGAGATGTTGAACGGCGTTTGTGTGTTTGTGAACAGCTGCTTGCCAGGCAAAGACTGAAGGGATTTCTGCATCGCATTATGATTGGGAACGGAAAATGGGTTCACTACGATAATCCCAAGCGCAGAAAATCATGGGGATATCCCGGCCATGCTTCCACGTCGACGGCCAAACCGAATATTCACGGTTCCAAGGTAATGCTCAGTATTTGGTGGGACAAGCTCGGCGTAGTGTATTGTGAGTTGTTAAAACCGACTGAAACAATCACAGGCGATCGTTATCGAACGCAATTAATGCGTTTGAGCCGAGCATTGAAAGACAAACGGCCGCAATACAACGAGAGACATGATAAAGTGATTTTACAGCATGACAATGCTCGACCCCATGTTGCGAATGTGGTCAAGACATACTTGGAAACTTTGAAATGGGAAGTCCTACCCCACCCGCCGTATTCTCCAGACGTTGCCCCCTCAGACTATCACTTGTTTCGATCAATGGCACACGGCCTGGCTGACCAGCACTTCCGGTCTTATGAAGAAGTAAAAAATTGGATCGATTCGTGAATCGATTCAAAAGATGATCAGTTTTTTCAACGCGGGATTCGCATGCTGCCTGAAAGATGGGAGCAAGTAGTGGCCAGCGATGGACAATACTTTGAATCATAAATGTATAACCAGTTTTTTACAATAAAGCCTCGAATTTCGGAAAAAAACTGCGGAAGCAAAGTTGTACAGCCAATATAAAATAATATTTTTTAGTAATAACTAAAATTATAAAATAAATGTGTTCCACAAAAATATTTAAATACTTAACAACATTAAATAGATTTCACATCTTTCGTGCGTAGAAATTTGTGTAAAGACCTTTTAATTATCAGATCAGCAAATGATGACCAGGTAGCGGTCAAAAAATACATTAATAAAAAGAAAGATGATATTTAGCGATATTATTATATTTTATTGCTTTCTTTAGTCTAAAATATTTTAAAATTAAAGAAAATTTCAAAGTATGTTTGTGAAAATTAATTATTAATTATATTTTTTCTTATTCTTTAATAACAACGAAAACGATAATTTTTTTGTATTGAAAAGATTGTTGTATTTACATGTAGATATTCATTAGCATATTATATGTAACAACATTGATGATCAGCTATCGTTAAAAAAACGTGTTGATAAAAAAGAAAATACTTAGCAATATAATTTGATTTCACAACTTTCGAGAGTCAAAAATGCTGATTTTAACACATTACACGCTGGTGGCATCTGAGACATTTGAAGACTGAGCGCCGGCACCGCATCGACCGCTTAAAACCTGGGCGCCGGCATGATTCGCTTGTTTACAATCAATGAGTACGTGAAGAAAATATTTAAAAACTTGTACATTTTTGTAAAACACTACTAAGTTGTTCAAAAAGTTTTGAAAGCGACATCTATAGAGCAGTAGAAGAACCAAAATTTTTACGCCATTTTAATATTTTATCTTTTATATAAACATACCCAAAGTTTCATTCCACTTTGTTAATTCATTGTTTGTTTACAAGCCATTTGAAGTTGACGTGTCAGTGTATTTTTTTTACAATGGAAAAAACCGAATATCGTGCAGTGATGAAATTCTTTGTTTTGGAAGGTTTATCAGCAACGGAAATTCATACAAAAATGGTGAAAGTGTTAAAGGAATCTGCTCCTTCATTTCCAACTGTGCATCGATGGGTTTTAGAGTTTAGACGTGGTCGAAGAAGCGTTGAAGACGATCCACGCTCAGGACGTCCAAAGTGCATCAACACCAGCATTCATAGCAAAAGTACAGGATATGGTTTTGGAAAATCGTCGATTGACCGAGAGAGATTTAGCAGAGTCCCTAGACATCTCATTAGGCAGTGTGAGTCATATTTTAAATGAAGTTTTGGGTTTCAGAAAGCTTTGTGCACAATGGGTGCCGCATTCGCTCACAATGGAACAAAAACACGTTCGAATGCGACTTTCTGAGCAACATTTGGAGCGTTTTTGAAAGGATAAAAAGGATTTTTGCGTCAAATCATCACTATGGATGAGACTTGGGTCTACCATCATGACCCTGAATCAAAACAAGAGGCTAATGAGTGGTGTCAACCAGGCACTTCGGCACCGAAGCGAGTTCGTGTCCAGAAATCGGCGAAGAAGGTGTTAGCGTCAGTTTTTTGGGATGCAAAAGGGATTTTGTTGGTGGATTATCTCCAAACTGGCAAAACAATAAATTCTGAATATTATTGTAACCTTTTGGACCAATTGGATGAAAAAATTAGTGAAAAAAGATCCGGTTTGCACAAGAAAAAACTCATTTTTCATCAAGACAATGCACCCGCTCACACAGCTCAAAAAACCATCACTAAAATAACCGAATTAAAGTACGAATTGTTGCAGCATCTACCTTATTCGCCTGATTTAGCTCCCTCTGACTTCTGGCTGTTTCCACACCTCAAGAAATTCCTTCGTGGGAAGCATTTTTCATCAAACGAAGAGGTTATAGCCGTCGTAGAGGAGTATTTTGCAGGCCTTGCAGAAAGTCACTTCCATGATGGGATAAACAAGTTGGAAGACCGTTGGACCAAGTGTATTGAACTTATGGGAGATTATACTGAGCAATAAAAGTGATTTCACCAACAAAAAAAAGTATCTTCATTTCCGCTTTCAAAACTTTTTGAACAACCTAGTATATAGGTTTGGTTGAATCAAAGAACGACAATTTTGCAATCTCATATAAATGTTAACTATTTGATCAAATTTTTCATATCAATAATGATAAATTAAAAAAGAACACATTATTAAATACTGCACGATACAAAAATACTAGTTTAATCCGATTCGGATGGCGATAAATTTAATACTTCAAAAGTTCTTCCATTGTTTCCATTACCACTGCAAAAAAATATACATGAATTAGAGAAAGGAACCATATTTTCATATACAAATACATTACTACGAACATGCTAGCTGGTATACTTTAGCTAATAATACAATTTTTTTTCATAATATACATATATTAGTACTTACTTTTCCTGTCTTCTAATTCGTGTATTGGAAGCGTCAAACCACGAACTGATGGAATACTTTATGTCCTCATCACTTACATCATTGTAGGTTAACTTGCAGGCTTCTACAACAGAAAAATTGAAATCAGTTTATAAACTGCATCTATATAATTTTTATAAGTTAAAGTGATTTAATTACGGCCTCTCTTATTAAAAAATAATGTTATCTTCAATATTCTAAATTGCAATAAATATAAGATATAATTAATAAAAAGATTATTATGAAATAAAACCTAATACCCAAGGAGATTTTGAATAATTTGAATTGTTGTTAACATAATTTAGAGTAAAACTTGCCTAATTACTAAATTAAACTCGACCTACATGAGTTAGTTCCATTCTTATGGAAATTATTTTAAATTTCAATAGTTATACAGTTTTCAGGCAAGCCAAATTATGATAATTAAAATTTCAATGAAAAATTACTTTTAACCATTGTCTTGATGATATATTGACATGCATATCAATAGAAGCAACTTTGATAGATCTCCTAGTAAGCGTTTTAAAAATGATAAACAAGTATCTTAAAAGTGTTAGCTATAATAGCTTTCTCAGATGACAGAATTAAAAAGTGTCGTAAAAATTCATTTGATCACATGATTTAGAATCTAATCTAATGTTAATTTTTAATGTTTATAACCCATATGCAGCTTGAAATACAGACTATTTTTAAACACTGTTACATCAAATGATGTTATTTTCTTCGAAAGCTTAGCAGAATGCAAAAAAGAGCATATATTTCATTTTTTTGTGATTTTTCTTTACCGGAATTAGTTTACTCTACCTTTAACAAAATAAGACTTACGATAAATGCAACTGCAAAGTTTTAGAGCTTTAAATGCTTTTTTTGGTGCCTTACGTCCTGTAAAGCTACTCCTTCATTTGCTGTTGAATCATTTATAGTAGCAACCAACATATTATAAATTAACTTTCTGCAATCTGCCCCTCCTTTACTCTTTAAAAAGGAGACCTGAAACATTAGTTATTTTATAATGCTATATCTTACATAGGGTTAAGGAAATTCAGAGTTATGATTTATCTATTCTACCTATATAGATAAAAATTAAAAACAAAAATAACCACGTTAATATTTTATATAAAAAACTAATTGATTTCATTTGTATTAGCAAAATGAAAATCCCAGTCTATTCAAATTAGTATCAGAATTGTTCTGGTAAATCGGGTTAGGCATCTTATAATTTTTGAAAAAAATTGCATTTAAACACATTAGAAAGAGTCTTCATAAAATTAAAATGCTATAAACATATAGTCAATTTGATTACCACACAAACAAAATATTGACTAATATCCCTGCTTAAAACATCTCATAGAATCCGATAAATTCTCATATATTCTCATAAAGATTGTATGGAAATCTATGGGTTCTATGAGAAGCGTAAATCCGATCCTCATAGAAATCGCCAAATTTTATAAGATTCTATAAGGAATTTATAGAACACGACATTCAATATTATTTTCTTGCATATTCTCATAGGCATTGTCCCGAAAAATCCATCGGAAAATAACAATTCAATGAGGTTCTACGAGAAAATAATATTATTCTTATAAATTCTCATAGAAACTATAATTTTTTGATGAGACACTTTGTCCATAGATTCTCATAAAACTTCTATGAGAATCTATGGGATGTTTTAAGCAGGGATATCAATGCGCCATAAAATTGGAAATAATTTTAGAAAATCATAATAACTTATAACTTTAAAAATTGTACTTGTAAAATTTTTCTAGTTATTATCAATTACTAATAGTTGTTATTAATTATTATTGGTTATTATTAGTTTTTATTAATTATTATCAGCTGTTATTAGTTATTTAGTGATATTTCTTAAAAAGAATATTGGTAATATAAATTACATAGGCCAACAACTTTATATTATTCCAACAATAAGAATATATTATTCCGAAGGTTTTCGACGTGCTGAATCCGATCAATTTGGCATCAGAATTGCTCTAGTGTCACAGATTTTCATGATGTTCTAATTTTAAATTGCAAAAATTACAGTTTTTCAGTATATTCGAGGTTATGTTACATCATGAGGTAATTATTTTTCACAAAATCATTCACGAATTCTTAAAGACCAAAACCCATTTTAATTTTTTATGATAACTTTTTTTCCTCGAGAAATTGTATTATGAAATTAAGTTGTTTTTGAAAGAAACAAAAGAGTTATTTAATGCTGCACCAAACATTAAAAAAAAGGTATTTAATTTCAAAATGTAATTTCTCGAAAAAAGAAAACGATATTAGAAAATATCAGAATGAATTTTAAAGGATAAGAGTAGCTCTTTAAGAATCCATGAATGATTTCATGAAAAATAATAGTCTTATGATATAACATAACCTCAAATATACTGAAGAACTGATTTGCACTGTAATTTTTGCACTTTAAGGTTAGAATATTGCGAAAATATAATTCAATAGGGAAATTCTGACGTCGGATTCGGATTCAGCAAGTTGAAAACCATCATAATAGTATACTTTTATTTTTGGTATAATATTTCGGCCGAATTATTCCGGCATGTGTTATTATAATGTAATTGTTATAATTTTTATTATACATTTATATATTTAATTATAGTATATTAGTAGTTTTTGTCAATATTTTGATCTGTCGTTATAAATATAATCCAAGTCAAAAGATACAGCCATCTAAAGAGACTAACTTCTGTGTTGTGTTTTAACATGCATATTTTAATTATAGTAGTACAAAATCACCATGCAATTAAATGAACAATTTTATAGTTGTAAAGTTATACATGTACGACCGACACGCAATTATACTTTGCATATATAACTCTACAATTTATAAAATTCATCATAATGAATAAAGGTAAATTTTTAGGAATCGTGATGATGGAGAAAGATGGAATTTTGAAGCAAAACACAAAATCTGCTTAGGCTTACACCAACTCATGCCTTCAAATTATCGCACAGGCCTATTAAAATTTAATAAAAGTAATACCATAGCATAAATTGTAATCAGTTGATTACTTAATCACATCCTTGATTTTTGTCCATCATAATGTGGCTATAGCTAAATCAACAAAAATTAATAATATTTAAAATATTTAAGTATTAAGTAAAACTTTTCATTCATATTTACTTTTCTTTTTACAGAGAATGTTTTATAAATATGCAAACCCTTAAATTACTAGGAAGAATAAAATTTAAAAACAAACATTTTTTTTTTAATGCAAATTTTGAGTCTAGATTTTTAATAGTTCTTGTATATAATAATACATAAACTCTAAATTTAATAATGATTTATTTAAGAGTTCAACTATTTATAAAAACTTTCTAATTGATAATCTAATTGCATTGATAATCCTTGTCCATGTTGCCTAATTGAACGCGATAGAAGAAATTTATCATACGATTAGTTGTGAATTGTTCTTTATCGTAAATTTTGTCTCTGAATAATATTGCTGTTATAAATGCTCGTTTGTAACAGATTACTGAGACAAAATTTACGACTGACAAAAAATAATAATAATAATATCGCAAATAATAATAATAATATCGCAAATAATAATAATAATATCGCAAATAATAATAATAATATCGCAAATAATAATAATAATATCGCAAATGATAATAATAATATCGCAAATAATAATAATAATATCGCAAATAATAATAATAATATCGCAAATAATAATAATAATATCGCAAATAATAATAATAATATCGCAAATAATAATAATAATATCGCAAATAATAATAATAATATCGCAAATAATAATAATAATATCGCAAATAATAAGAATTTAGATAATTTTTATACTTGCCACATTTTGAAAAAACTCTTATGAGCTGATTGTTCTTCTAGTGCTGTAACTGTTTTTTGTTTATTGTCAACTAGAAGATATTTCATTATATTTTCTGTGATATCTACAGACAACACAATATTTTCAGATTTATTTTTGTTTCGTAGGCGATCAACTTTAGAGGCGAGCTTCTCTATCTTTAATCCATTCAAATTAGTTTTAATCATTAATTTCTTGATTAATGCTGTATAAAAAAAAAAAATACATATATATATATATATATATATATATATATATATATATATATATATATATATATATATATAACATACATATATTAATATTTTAACCAAAAGATGTTAAAATTCAAAATGTATTACAAGGACTTATACATTCAAAGCTATAGTTTTTAATTAGCGCCGTTTTTGATCATATACTATCAAGGGGCGCGCCAGCGCCCCGTGGTAAGTATTGGTACTAACCACGGGCGCCTGGCGCACCCTTTTATACTTTAAATTAGTGCATGTAAAAATTAAAAAATTTTTTTTAAGTATACATTTTAATATTTAATAAAATGTAATATATCAACTTTGTTATTTTTTTTATGTTCTTTCGAATAAAAAGAAAAGCATTAAAATTCGTGCATTCGTTACGAAGATACGATATGCGCCCCCAAATTTTCATCAAATTGCTCTTCAAGCATTTCGTCTAATATCTAGATTCATATTAAGATGAGATAATCTGAACAAGACAATCTCTTGTTTTTATCTCATCATCTCCTTATATGTATCAAGGGGCCATATACTAACTATACTAAAATGTCCCATCATCTTTTTATATATATATATATATACTAACTATACTAAAATATCTAATCATCTCTTTATATGTATATATATAATATACTAACTGTACTAAAATAAAATATATATACAGTCTGTCAAGTAAGAGCGTGGTCGTGTTAATTTATAAAAAAATATATTTGATGAAACTTTCATATTTATATATACATTGTACACATTACGAACAATGATGCAATTCGGTCAATAATGTGTCCAGTCACCACCGGCGTCGATAATTGCCTGGCATCTCCGAGGCATGCTTTCTACTAATTTGACGGCGTATTCTAGTGGCAAGGATCTCCAGATCCGACGAATTTTGTAAGACAACTGCTTCAAAGTGTATGTGCGTCTTCCACGAAGCTTCTGTTTAATATATGCCCACACATTTTCAATAGGGTTTGCATCGGGCGACTGCGACGGCCAATCCAATGTAACGATGCCAGATTGAGTCTTCCACTGAGTACAGAGCTTGCTGCGGTGTTTAGGATCATTGTCCTCCTGCAGAATCCAATCTTCATTTTTTGTGATGAACCATCGTTTGGCAGATGGCAGTAAAGCCTTTTTGTAGATTTTTATCATTTTCTCGGCATTTAGGTTGTCAGTAAAGAGGTGCAAAGTGCCGAATCCCTGCTTTGAGAAGCAGCCCCAAAGATGCACCTTTATTCCATGTTTTACGGTCCGCTGAACAAGCCTATTGATGGAAGTTGACCAGGCTCGCGTGAGGACAGAACGTGCCCATATAGAACATTCATCAGTAAAAATGACATTTTCAAAATCTCTATCAATATTCTCATGCGCCCAAGCGAGTCGCTCTGTCACATGTTTTTCAGTCAACGGAGGCTTCTTCATTGTGTTGCGCCATTTCAGATGATGAGTACGAAGATGGGTTCGGATATTTTCGTAGGATATATCTAAACCTTTTGCCATTAATTTTGCTTGTCCTTGCCGCAGTGTTAAAGCAGGATTCCGCGAAAACAGATTCACTATTCTTTTTTCATCTTTTTTGTTCACTTTTCCTATCGAGCCACGTTCTAGTAAATCATCGACATTTTTAGCCACTTTATATCGCTGTATCCACTTCTGTACAAATGCCTTCGACTTTCTCATATATTTAGCAGCCGCTGATTGCGACATTTTGGGACCTTTCGGGTGGATGCAAAGGAACACAGCCTCGTAGCGCGACGCGTACTTAGCACTCGTGGCGTTAAACGTGATTCTCTTTCAAAAGATCAACGACAACTGAATCTTTGTTGACAATGCATGAAGGACAAAGCTTTCCTTTATTGGCTTGCGAAGGAATTAGAGCAAAATCTTTCATTACCTGTCGGTGAAATCGACCACGCTCTTACTTGACAGACTGTATATAGTATATTTGTCATAAATGTTTATATATATATATATATATATATATATATATATATTATACATACATACTATATTTTAAAATAATTTTAAATGAAGCTATTTGTGTATATTTATATTAAATTTTTTTATCAACAACACAAATATAAATAAAATCTTTCAATTAACAACACAAATATAAATTCAATTTTATCAATATTTTTATTATAAATTAATATAATGTTATTTTGTACATGAAATTACAAAACAATTTGTACATGATTATTATCTATTACTTTAAATTCAACTTATTTTTATAATAAAATTTATATCAAAATTATATTTTTTAAAATTTAACTTATTTTTATAAAGTTTTTACACAAACATTTTGTAAAATATGAAAATAATAAAGTTATAAAAAAAACAATAGCCAAAAGTTTCTCGAAATATTTACATTCTTTCCTTAGAACAAACGTTAATTTTATAACATTCTACAAAATTTTACAACTTTTTAGAATTTCATTTTCTTTTATCTATACAACTAATGCATCATATAGTGCAATCATTCTCCACATATTACTTTCATAATAAATCTAATATAATATTTTATAATTTGATATATATTCTACCCAATTTATGAAATCTAAATACCTTTTTAATAAAAAGAAAATTATAGTAAGTATTGGTGATCGTTTAAACATATTTTTCTGTGCTCTCTTGATGTATTATCAATTTATCGAATATTAGTATGGCACCTGTGAGTAACTTATCAAAAAGAATATTTAAAATCAGCATTTTTGACCCTCGAAAGTTGTGAAATCAAATAATATTGCTAAGTATTTTCTTTTTTATCAACAGATTTTTTTTTAATGATAGCTGATCATCAATGTTGTTATATATAATATGCTAATGAATATCTACATGTAAATACAACAATCTTTTAAATACAAAAAAATTATCGTTTTTGTTGTTATTAAAAAATATGAAAAAATATAATTAATATTCAATTTTCATAAACATGCTTTCAAATTTTCTTTAATTTTGAAATATTTTAGACTAAAGAAAGCAATAAAATATAATAATATCGCTAAATATCATCTTTCTTTTTATTAATGAATTTTTTGACCGCTAACTGGTCATCATTTACTTATCGGATAATTAAAAGGTCATTACACTAATTTCTATGCACGAAAGTTGTAAAATCTATTTAATGTTGTTAAGTATTTCAATATTTGTGTCGAACACATTTATTTTATAATTTTTGTTAATACTAAAAAATATTATTTTATATTTTTTACAATTTACTTTTGAAATGTTACTTTGAATTGAAATATCAAAGTATACAAAATATCAATAATGTGAAATAATTCTTTTTACTCTTACATTTATTTAGTTTTTATTTTAATTCAATTGAATAATTTACATATAATTTCATAGTGTTTTCGTACGATAGTAGGAAGTTGCTTCGAATGAAACGACTGAAATCAAATAATTCTTTTAACTATATTTTTCTATATCTTTTATGCTATATTCTTTTACAACTTATATATTTCATAAAAAGTTACTTGTGACATGTAATTAAAACCACACTTGCCGAACACTTGTAGAGTATATGGTGATGCTCGCAGTAATTTATGTGATCAACATATATTTGTAGATACTGTAATAGTTTATCTACGTTTAAAATCAAACAAGTAGATGGTAATGCTCGTGGTAATTTATATAATCAAGATATATTTTTAGATACTGAAATAGTTTTTTTATGTTATAACTGAAACACGATTGGGTTCGAATTACGAATAATAAGATTCCAAACTTTCGGCTATACTTTCTATGTATACAAGTGCATTTACAATATACAAAAATGACATAGCATATGCTAATTTTTTCCTTAATAAATATTAAAAAAAAAATAAAAAATTAACATGATTTCATATCGTGTTGTATATTTGTATGATTTTAAATATATATATATATATATATATATATATATATATATATGTAATAAAAAATTATTAAAGTTTGTCAATAACAATTTTTTAACATTTGATAATTTTTCATTTGAAAAATAAAGCACTTCATAATTTAAATAGAAATAGAAAAATATAATTATTAAATCAAATGTTTATTTATTTTTTATATTCTATATATTTTATTATTTATATTCTCCACCATTACACTCTACAAGTGTCCGGCAAGTGTGGTTTTAATTACATGTCACAAGTAACTTTTTATGAAATATGTAAGTTGTAAAAGAATATAGCATAAAAGATATAGAAAAATATAGTTAAAAGAATTATTTGTTTTCAGTGGTTTCATTCGAAGCAACTTCCTACTATCGTACGAAAACACTATGAAATTATATGTAAATTATTCAATTGAATTAAAATACAAACTAAATAAATGTTAGAGTAAAAAGAATTATTTCACATTATTGATATTTTGTATACTTTGATATTTCAATTCAAAGTAACATTTCAAAAGTAAATTGTAAAAAATATAAAATAATATTTTTTAGTATTAACTAAAATTATAAAATAAATGTGTTCGACACAAATATTGAAATACTTAACAACATTAAATAGATTTCACAACTTTCGTGCGTAGAAATTTGTGTAATGACTTTTTATTAATCCGATAAGTAAATGATGACCAGGTAGCGGTCAAAAAATACATTAATAAAAAGAAAGATGATATTTAGCGATATTATTATATTTTATTGCTCTCTTTAGTCTAAAATATTTTAAAATTAAAGAAAATTTGAAAGTATGCTCATGAAAATTATTTGTTAATTATATTTTTTCATATTTTTTATTAACAACGACAACGATAATTTTTTTGTATTTAAAAGATTGTTGTATTTACATGTAGATATTCATTAGCATATAATAGTTAACAACATTGATGATCAGCTATCGTTAAAAAAAATGTGTTGATAAAAAAGAAAATACTTAGCAATATTATTTGATTTCACAACTTTCGAGAGTCAAAAATGCTGATTTTAAATATTCTTTTTGATAAGTTACTCACAGGTGCCATACTAATATTCGATAAATTGATAATACATCAAGAGAGCACAGAAAAATATGTTTAAACGATAACCAATACTTACGATAATTTTCTTTTTATTAAAAAGGTTGTATTTAGATTATATATAGTCTTAAAAATAAATTTACCATAAGTTGCACAAAGTATTTCGCGCTCTGTTAAATCTTAAACAGCAGGTTGCTGTTGTGATGTAGAAACACTTGCAGCGTTGAAATCTGTTTTTCCATCAGGAACCCGTCTCCCAAGCTCTACGTATAAGTCTACAAGTAATAGAATATGATTTAATGCGATATATCTGTGTCATTTTCAAATGTGAAAAAAGTTATATTGCACGCTCCGAAATTCATGCAGATGAATCGTTAGGTTGAGAAAAACTATACAAACATATCGATTTGTGCAAAAAAATATTTAAATATACAGTAAGCGCTTACTTTGGTTTATAATTTGAGGTGTCACAGACAAAGTAGGAGGTACGGTATTGCCGTTTTCTTTAGTGTAATTATTATCTTCATTTTGACTCGACTCTTCCATTTCCGAATCATCTGAGTTTTCTATACAAAGGTACTTTATTTTTTTGCTTGGTGGTCCTTGTGAATTTTCATTGTCCAATATTTTTTTATGTCTTTATGATCTACTTTTTTTTATTTTATCCTCATTACTGGCGTCCGTCAATGCCTCCAAATTGGTAATTTTTGAATCACTTCTTGCATCAACGTATGTATTTACGAGGGCGGTTCGAATATGATCGAAACAAATGCTCTGACACAATTATTTACTATTGAAAAAATTCACAAAAATTTACAGTTTTTCTAGGTACTCCCCCCTTACAAGTTACGCATTTGGTCCACCTTCCCGGAAGCTTTTTGTTGCCGGTATCGAAGAATTCCTTGGGCAACTTGGGTAGCCATGTGCGCACGAACTCCTCTACCTCGTCGTCGATGTTAAATCTTTGACCTCCGAGGGTTTCTTTCAGTGGTCCAAACATGTGGTAGTCGCAGGGTGATGAATCCGGACTGTAGGGGGGGTGTTCCAGTACCTCCCACCCCAATTTCGATATTGTATCGAGCGTGAGACGCGCAGTATGAGGGCGCGCGTTATCCTGGAGAAGAATCGCACTTCGTGCTGGAATGCTCCTCCGTTTCGAGCGATAAGCGGGTTTCACGTGTGTTTTCAGAAGGTTAGAGTAGTATGCAGCATTGATGGAACGTTGGGTGCGCAGGAAATCGACGTACAGCACACCCTGCCGGTCCTAGAACACAGTACACATAACCTTACCCGCGGACCTGGTTGTCTTCGCTTTGGCTGGCGCCCCTTCCTCCTTCTTCCTCCACTCTTTAGACGATACCTTGCTTTCGGGAGTGTAATAGTGTACCCGTGTCTCGTCTGTAGTGAAGACTCGCGTTAAAAAACCGTCCCCCACCACCTCGTATCGCGTCAGCAAGCGGCGACAAACTTCCAACCGCGTGAATTTTTGCTCGAAGTTCAACAGTTTAGGAACCCATTGCGACGTTATTTTGCGATATTGAAGGTGTTCGTGGATGATAGACTCTACAATACCAATACTGATGCCGAGTTCAGCCGAAATGTCTCGAACATTCATCCTACGGTCCTCCAAAATGAGTTGTTCTACGCGGAAAATGTTGTCTGATGTGAGGCTGGTTCGCGGTCGACGATTATGCGGCTCATTCTCGACGGTTTCGCGACCATCCTTGAATGCTTTGACTCATTTAAATACAGCAGCCCTACTCAGGCACTCACTACTGAACTGATTTTGCAAACGCAGAAAAATTTCCGTGTTTCTAACGCCTTCCCACATTAAAAAACGAATGACAATACGTTGCGCAACGGCGGTCGGCACTTGACATTCACTCATGGTCGTAGCACGCGCGTGAAACATGCATTCCCGACGAAAACTATGCCACACTGTTCGTAAGGGACCCAGCTGTCACTACTCAAACCACGACCTTCAAAACATACTTGCGCGCCATCTACAGCGTTTTTCTCCATCATATTTGAACCGCCCTCATATAAATGTAAAACGTTTTTATAATATAAGAATAAGTAATTGCTTAAAAAATGAATTTACGGCAAATATAGATTTTAAAAGAATATTTATCATTTTCATATATACACTACTGTGATCAAAGAGTAAGGTGAAATTGTCATTTAAAACTCCCGGGCATTAGGAAGGCAGGTAAATTTTTTTTCCTAGGTTGGTAGAACTGTCTATAACATTCGCTAAGCGTCTGTTTGTCAAAAAGTTTAATTATCTCCGAGTTACACGTGTTTTTGTAAACAACCAAAAGTGAATCTTTCGATTTTTACAATGGGTGATTTTGTTGAGCAAAGAACTTGCATCAAATTTTGTTTGCGGAACGAATATTCTTGTGCGGGCACGTTGAAAATGTTGCGGAAGGCCTTCGGTGATCAAAGTATGGTACAAAAAAACGTTTAAAAGTGGTACAACGAGTTTAAAGCGGGCCGAGAACGCGTTGAAGACGAACCGCGCTCTGGATGACCATCAATGTCTACCGACGAGGGCCACGTTCAAAAAATCAAAGACTTGGTGCTTGAAAATCGTCGATTGACAATTAGAGACCTCGCTGATAGTCTTGGAATATCATTTGGCTCAGCCCAAACCATTTTGAAGGATGTTTTGTGTCTCAAATGCGTCAAGTCTCGATTCGTGCCAAAATCGCTCAATTTTTTGGAAAAAAAGCGTCGCGTTGATGTGTGTGAGACTTTGCTGTCTGACTATCAGGACCACTTGAAATGCATCATTACTGGAGACGAGACTTGAATTTACGCATACGACCCTGAAACCACCGACCAACCCAGCGATTATCGTGCAAAAGGTGAAGCATGACCGAAAAGACCACGGCAAAATCGATCGAAATTCAAGGTCATATTGACATTTTTTTCTGATTATCGTGGTGTGATGCACTATGAATTCCTTCCGCCGGGCCAAACTGTCAACAAAAAATATTATTTGAGCGTTATGCGTGAAGCTATTCGTCTGAAACGGCCGGAATTATGGGCGAACAACTCTTGGTTCCTTCATCACGATAATGCACCATGTCTGACTGCATTGGTTCTTCGCGACTTTTTTGCCAAAAACTCGACTCATGTCGTTCCGCAACCACCGTATTCGCCTGATTTGGCTCCGTGCGACTTGTGGCTATTCAGCAAACTCAAAAGGCCAATGCGAGGACGCCGTTTTGACACGATTGAGGAGATAAAAACCGAATCGAAGAAGGTCTTGAAGGCTATACCGGAAAAAGACTATTCCGACTGTTTCGAGGACTGGAAAAAGCGTTGGCAAAAGTGCGTTTTATCGGACGGGGATCACTTTGAAGAGGATGAAATTGATTCGGAAGAATAAACATAGAATTCACATTTTATAAACAAATTCACCTTACTTTTTGATCACAGTAGTATATATATATATATAAGCTTACCCTTAGATTTAATGTATTTTGTAACTAAATATTTTTCTCAGTCCTTCAAAACATCTTGAAGCTTCATAATTGCATCGTTAATTTCAATTTTTTTTGTTAAAAAAGGCCAGTACATAGCAGTCTTATTGTCGGTCAACCATTTACTTGGTATAACCCTTACTAATTTTTGTTTGTATAATATTATCGAGTAATTCTTCATCGGAGTTGACATTTTAAATATATTCAATAAAAATATAATCTAAAACAAAAGTAATGTATAATTGGTTAATTCTAACGCCATTTGAAAAAGAGCTTTGATTTAAAAAAGTTAATCAAAATTCTAATTTAAGAAGTAACATGCAGTAACAATTTTCCAAAAAATGTTTATTTTGCATTTTTATAGAGTATGATATCTCAAAATAATCAAATACACCAAAAATAAACAAAGATGGCAATAGCTTTGTCAAAAATTAATATTTTTTTTTTTTTTAATTTTGTCAATTCATGTTAAAACATAACGTAATAAGTCTGTTATATCAAAATTGATTATTGGTTAAAATAACCATACTTACATGTAACAATAAAAAATTGTGGTTAATATCTGACCTTAAATGTTTTTACAAAATAAAAGGTTCAATATACAATAAAAAATGTTGGAATTCCGTTACCTTCCATTCTTTTCAATAAACTAAAGATCTGCATCGCCTGTTAAAATCATTAGACAAAACATGTTTTAAATTTTCTAAGGAATCTGAAATTGCTTGTATCTGATGTTGCAAGAGTTTAAAGTTCTTATTATTTCTTCCTTTATCATCTATCCAATGCCTTAATAATTGCCGTACAATACCTAAATATACTGCATGCATACTATCTATTGGTACGTTTGACACCAATCCAACATGAGGAAGTTCATTTAAAATACTAATACTACGCTGATTTTCATCTAAGTACTGTAGATTTTTAAAAGAAGCGTCTGTCCTTAAAAATTCATTACAATATTTCAGCAAAGCGTGTTTATTCGGTACCGGGAAACATACAGAATTGTAGTAATCACCGTTTATTGTGCATTTGCTGCAGCTATTATAACCGCTATGGTACTTTGTACATAATATAAATGATTTAGCTGACGAGCCTATGTTAAATTCTTGTATTCTTACAGAATACAATTTTTCATTGTGTTCAAATCCTGTCACGATTAAGGGTTTATCTTCATCTACAAACTGTTTTGAAAAAACATTAGGATCGCTCGGTTTTTTTGTACCATGATAGACACCTACGATATACACTTTTTCACAATCGTAGTCTTTCCACAGAATGGTCCACAAGCCTTTTTCTGAGGAATTTCCAGTAAGTGGAGCCCCATCAATATTTATCCATAGATTTATATTGCAAAATTGATGTTGCTTAGTAATGCGATTTTCAATAATTCTTTTTATTACACTTTTTAGGCCAATATGACAATATTGTCCTATATCCATATCGACAACGCTACTAGATTTATGTGTATTAAGCAACGTACGTGAATCTTTAGGAAATATAGTTTTAGTATATTTATTTAAAATAATGAATAATTCTTTTAAACTATGATGGTTAATTTTATAACTTGAAGCCCACTGAACTAAATCACCTTTAAAATTATTGTCATGGATCGCATCTTTTTTTAAATAATTGAAATTTAAATCAAGATCTAAATCATCATCAATTTCTGCTATAGAATCAGCATCACTGTCACTATATCGATATATCTCTGAGCTATCATAATTTTTTTCTTCAATAATGTTACTTGGTTCATCATTGTCAGTATCCGTATAATGCATCTGTATGTTATTCAGAATATTTTTATTATCATTCAGTGTTCTCTCGGCAATACTTTTACAGTATTCAAGAGATATATGTTACTATCAGTGTCAATGTCTATATTATCAAAAATATAACTTTTTCCTGAAGTAATTGAGTTATCAGTAAGGACTGAATTTCTGGAAGTAATGACTGTAGCCAAACATTCTTGCAAATCTGACTCAGTTTATTTTTTGCTCTCCTTAAAATCTGTCGGGAAGATAAACCCCGTTGTTTCTTTGTTTTTCTTGCCATTTTAATCCGACTAAACCAAAAATCAAACAACGAGATACAATAAGAACTGTAACACACATACATTAAATAAAACAGCACACATTTACGCAAAATGTATGTGTACACTGTCGATAAATTGCTTTTGCCCATCCTAATCGAAATTTTGCGTAACTTCAATATTTTATAATTAACAAGAGGAGACAAGTTGGTGTGAATCATCGACTTCCATGAAACTTTGTTAATAGATGGAGTATCAAATAAAAAAATAATACTTAAAAAAATTGTTGGTTTAGTAAAAATTCAAATTACGCGCTCTGTTTCTTCAATATGGCTACTTATCCAATGGATAATTATTAAAAAAATTAAAAATTTAACAAATCTTAAATTATAAAAACGCGTAGAATTATGATATAACTTTCATTCTTTTTTGTAATTAGGTTAAAATTTAATTTACCTTTTGTTTACAATAAAACATCTTAGTAATTATTATTAATAATATTAGTTCTAACAATTAAAATAATTTTTGTAAAAACGTGAAATCTCTCTCTCACTGTCTCTCCAGTTATTACAAATAAGAAGTTATGGAAAATAGAAATATTAAAAAGTACAAAATTCTATAACATCCTATTGCAATTTATTAATAAGATGAAGATCGAAAAAAGTCTGAATGCATACTTATGTATGGTAAACGTTGATAAACGTGGTACTGAAGATATCGAAAAAAAGCAAATTAAAATATTTAAAATTGTAAAAGTTATAATAAATGTAAAAAATAAACAATTGTTATAAACTGTTAAAACCAGTTAAAAACCATAAAAATTGGAAAAATTTTCATTGAAGCAGATGTAATAACTACGTAGGTATTACATCTGACACGACTATAGAATCGTGAAAGGTGCATTGTAATAAAATTACAATTATTTATCTTATTGTAACATAAATAGAAGTTTGTAGAAATTACAAAATTTTGATCACAGCAAGAATCGGTATACAGTCTGTCAAGTAAGAGCGTGGTCGACTTCACTGACAAGTAATGAAGGATTTTGCTCTAATTCTTTCGCGAGCCGATAGAGAAAAGCTTTGTACTTGATGCATTGTTAACAAAAATTCAGTTGTCGTTGATCTTTTGAAAGAGAATCACGTTAAACGCGATGAGTGCTAAGTACGCGTTGCGCTACGAGGCTGTGTTCCTTTGCATCCACCTGAAAGGTCCCAAAATGTCGCAATCAGCGGCTGCTAAATATATGAGAAAGTCGAAGGCATTTGTACAGAAGTGGATACAACGATATAGAGTGGCTAAAAATGTCGATGATTTACCAGAACGTGGCTAGATAGGAAAAGTGAACAAAAAAGATGAAAAAAGAATAGTGAATCTGTTTTCGCGAAATCCTGCTTTAACACTGCGGCAAGGACAAGCAAAATTAATGGCAAAAGGTTTAGATATATCCTACGAAAATATCCGAACCCATCTTCGTACTCATCATCTGAAATGGCGCAACACAATGAAGAAGCCTTTGTTGACTGAAAAACATGTGACAAAGCGACTCGCTTGGGCGCATGAGAATATTGATAGAGATTTTGAAAATGTCATTTTTACTGATGAATGTTCTATATGGGCACGTTCTGTCCTCACGCGAGCCTGGTCAACTTCCACCAATAGGCTTGTTCAGCGGACCGTAAAACATGGAATAAAGGTGCATCTTTGGGGCTGCTTCTCAAAGCAGGCATTCGGCACTTTGCACCTCTTTACTGACAACCTAAATGCCGAGAAAATGATAAAAATCTACAAAAAGGCTTTACTGCCATCTGCCAAACGATGGTTCATCACAAAAAATGAAGATTGGATTCTGCAGGAGGACAACGATCCTAAACACCGCAGCAAGCTCTGTACTCAGTGGAAGACTCAATCTGGCATCGTTACATTGGATTGGCCGTCGCAGTCGCCCGATGCAAACCCTATTGAAAATGTGTGGGTATATATTAAACGGAAGCTTCGTGGAAGAAGCACATACACTTTGAAGCAGTTATCTTACGAAATTCGTCGGATCTGGAGATCCTTGCCACTAGAATACGCCGTCAAATTATTAGAAAGCATGCCTCGGAGATGCCAGGCAATTATCGACGCCGGTGGTGACTGGACACATTATTGACCAAATTGCATCATTGTTTGTAATGTGTACAATGTATATATAAATATAAAAGTTTCATCAAATATATTTTTTTATAAATTAACACGACCACGCTCTTACTTGACAGACTGTATATAAAGCCGAGCGCTATTCCGAGAAGAGAATTGATTTTAAACAATAACATACGAGTCAGATCAATTTTGCAAGCTCTAGAAGCTTTTATCGATCTCGTAAAATCTAAGAAATTGTTATCAATAAGTTTTAAGTAATTAAAATTGAAAATTTGTTTTTTTTATTATTATTGAAAGTTTTTGTGTGTTGCTTAAACGTTGATCGAAGACAATTTGCAAGTACTGCAGGTGCCTGTGTATTAACAAATTTGTAATACAACAATCAATAATTATATGCTTATTAAATTCAGAAGTTCAAAATGTTATAAATATCGTGTATTGATAATGAGCATGCTAATCTAAGTCATCGACAATTGCAATTAAATTAATAATTTAAAAAAATTAACTTTTTAATAACAATATTATTTATATCTTTGTGGTATCTTACCTTTAGATTCAATCCTTAAACGACAGCTAACCCGGTAAATATATTTTAAGAAATCCTCAAGTGAGATGAAGTTCGTGGAAGCTGAAAATGATAAAATATTCATAAAAATTTGCAATCTTCACATATACATCTGTGTGCGTGTGATAATATATATGTAAAAATGTTTTGAAAATAAATCATCTGAGAAACTAAAGTTCATCTATTCTATTAAGAATTGGAATTAAATCAATTTTTTATAGAAAATAGCTTATTCTCAATAGTTAAGGTTGAAACTTATGAAAACAATGTAAATAATTAATCTATTGCAACGTGCATTTTATGAGGGACGTTGCTTTCGTTCTTTGTTAGGACACAAGTGGACGTGGAGAAGGGAAGTAAATAAAATAGTCGAATATTTATATAAAATAAAGAAAAGTTTAATATAAAAAAATTAATACTAAATACACAATCATGACACGGTGTATGTATATATCTATAACTACTCGCAATCAACCGATATTTTACATTCGATTGAGACTCGGATAATTCAGTATATATATATATATATATATTAGACACGGAGGTAGGCCGCGCTACCTGTCTCTGACTTGAGACACAAAAAAAAAAGAAAAAAAACCTTCTATCTCGGAGACGAAAGATAGAGCCCGCGCGTCGCGCTTCTAAATTCCCCTGTAGGAAATTTCTCAAGTCAACCCAAACGAGGGATTGAAAATGAAAGAGTTCCAAAAAATTCACGATACGAAAATGACTCGAATCAACCCAACGACGGATTGATGATAAAGCAATTTTTCCGAAATTAGTCGTAGAAGACAGCTCAAATCAACCCAACTTGGGATTGAAAGAACAGAGTCGTCGTCTACACTGCTAAGATCGAAATTTGTAACCCAGGGTGCAGTCTACAGGAGTACAACTCAAATCAACCCGTATAAAGATTGAAGAGAGAGCTGAACGATCCGTAAACTACGATAGATTGCGGGAAACAAGCTCCGATCAACCCAACTAGGGATTGGACAAAAAGCTATTCCCCTTTGACTCACCCTGGCCTGCTCCTGTAGAGGCGTCGGCGAAGGACTGAGTGCCTGCTCTAGTTTTGCAGCGCCTTATATAGGCCGAGCGAGGGCTTCCCACCTGTAATTACAAATTAGGCGGCTCGTGCGCGTTGAACTAATTGTCTAATGTTTACATATCTAATTGCGCAGGACATAGGCCATCCTTTTCTATTTACATATCTTTATATCTTAATTTTCTTCAATATTTTATTTTAATTTATAAGTTTCATGTCTCATTTAATAAAAAATTAATTTTTCTCATTCAATTTTTTATATTAATTTTCATAGTAAAAGGATCGCGGAATGTTTATAAAATATATGACTTGCTCGTGTTTATGTCGACCCGCTTATTGTACGGCCCTGCCGAGGCTACGAGCAGTCATGAGGTATAGCCGCTCCTGACTGGCGCGAAATGACGATTAATTCAAACAAAATCGAGGTGTCATGAAACGTGCCGTTGCACTATAAAACAAATCGTTAATAAAATTTTAACAAATATTAGTATTATTTATATCTTTGTGGTATCTTACTTTTAGATTCAATCCTCAAACGACAGCTAACACGATAAATATATTTTAAGTAATCCTCAAGTGAGATGAAGTTCGTGGAAGTTGAAAATGATTAAATATTCATAAAAATTTGCAATCTTTATATGTACATCGGTGTGCATGTGATGATATATATGTAAAAATGTTTTGAAAATAAATCATCTAAGAAAGTAAAGTTTATCTATTTTATCAAATATTGGAAATAAATTAATAATTTATAAAAAAATAGCTCATTCTAAATATTTTAAGTTATAAAAATTTTTAAAAATGAAATAAATAATTCTACAAATCATACATAAAATGTTAATAATTAATATTATTTTATACCATTTTTTTAAATGCACGTATTTTATTAACCTAACATTCAATATAAAAATAATGAAAAATATTAATGTACAGCGCAAAAATACTTGAATTAATTAAATGGATTTTTACAAGAAAAAAATGAAAAAATTTACATTTAAGCAGATGTAATAACTATTAGACTACAGAATCGTAAAAGAAGCATTGTAATAAATGCACGTGTTTTATTAACTTAACACTTAATGTAAGAAATATCAAAAATATTAATTTACAGAGCAAAAATATTTAATTGAATAGTAATTTACAAGAAAAATAAATTAAACCATAATGATATGTATCACTTACCTGTTTTTGTTTTCAAGATTCAGAAAGATTCACATTTATATGCAATGGTATTCTATAAATATGGCGATATGGTAAAGTTTTATGAAGGTGAATGAGGAAGATAAAGAACCTACTTCACGACAGTCTGCAAAATATACATTTTGCAATAAAAAAATATTACAGATTACGTATTCTAATTAGCACATTTCCGTAATGCCATTATTAAATTAGCATACTTAGAAGATTAGCAAAGATGAATATTTTACAAGCTTTTACTGAAACTTTCGTGGAAGCTTACGTCAATCTTTTCTGAAAGATTCCGTTAAGATTTCTTTCTAATATTAATGGGGAAAATTAAAAAAAGGTTACAGTTATCTTTCAGAAAGCTTACAAGGAACCTTTCCGTTTGCATATTTTGAAAGCTTAATGTAAGATTAATTTAATCTTACATAAAGCTTGCACGAAATATTGCACATTTACTTTCGTGAATCTTTTATGCTATCTTACGTTAAGAGTGTAGGAAACTTACTCTGAATCTTTTCAAGTAATATTACTGAAAATTTCATTTAGCTTACAGTAAGGTTACGGAAGCTTGTAATGGAATATTGCCTTGAAAGTTTCAATGGAAGCTTTCATGCTGTGTGGGAGAGCTTGATAGCGCTAGACGTAAACCCCTACCAGGCGCGCGCTCACAGATACACACTACCAGAGCCGCCACTGGAGTGAGAGCCCCCACTATACGCGCGTAGCGAACAAAAGTATTGTGCCGTTGCACGATTCCTCAGTTCGCTCGGCAGCAGCCGAACTTGAAGCAGCATCTCCGCACTTGTTGTTATCAGGGCAAATTCTGGCTCGTTACAAAGCAATCTTCGAACCGAGATAATTTGACGATAGCTGGGCGCTTCTAAGCTACCGTCACGTGAGACAGACTCAAAGCCAAGCAGATGGTCTTGCTAAGCGGAGAGACTGTCTCGGAACGACTTGAGATAAATTCCAGACGCTCTTCGAAAATGTCGAGAGCATTGAAAGTACATCCCGCAGAACTACAAGTTTGCGGTAATATCCACTAGATTTAAAAATCGACGGACACGCGGGCTCGTATATTGGTTTAAGTTAATCTGGCAATGCTGCATAGGACGTATTAGTTAGATAAAACTGAATCACTGAGACTGCTTTCTAGTTGAAGATAGATTGGCGAATCTTCTTGTATTTAATTAAGATTTTCAATGAAATTATCCATGTTCTTTTTAATAAAATGAATGTTAATAATCTGAAATCTCATTTCATTTTGAATCAAATTTTAACTACTTTTACTTTACTGACTTTACTTTACTTTTATTATTGTAATAAAACGATTTAAAATATCCACGTAATTTTAAAGAAATAGTTAAAAATAATTTAGACAACGTGTTAGAATGAGATTAAGTCTACTACATTCTCATAAAATTTTATAAGTTTTTATTTTACAAATGCCGAGCTTAAAATATCACAACAATATTCATTCTAACAATATTATGTACGCGTGACTTTAACTTGACTTGAAAAACTTAGAATATTCTCTGACGGTGAATGTGAATACTGATGCTGGTAGTGTCTCCACCGGCTTCTCCCCTGTCAGTTTTTAAGCTTGGATAATGTGATGGTAAATTAAGCCGCTTTGCGGTTTCCAAGTGCTTTGATTGGCTGGATCATTTCAACATGGGTGGTACATAACTCCTTTTCTGGAGGTGATTTTATCTGACGTGCGAAGTAATGGCTGGTGATTTCTGATATCTTTTGCACTCAATAACATATACAGGAATGTTTATAGAATGACATGCGTCTTTCACAAGTCGATTTTATAATATCAATTTATATTTAGCTTCCAGTGTGTCAAAGATTTGCTGCTTTAAACAATCATACAATAATCTGATCAAGAGTAGAGTGACAATATCATGAATTCGTTGAATGATTTTTAAGTTTATAAAAGTTGCTTATTCAATCAATTTATTTAATTTACAAATTATTTATTCAATAATGCTTTGACTATATTTTAAACTTTTACAGACTTTTACAATAATTTCGTAGTCATCTAAACTTGTATAATTTTTGTATAAGTATTGTATTATTAATTATTTAAATATATAACTCGCATTATTTAAACTTCTATAATGATGATTTAATAAAATTTGAATATTTAAACTTATTAAGTTCCTAATATTTAAATTATTTAAACTTATGATTGTCTTATTATTTGTATTTTAATGTTTTTAAACATTTAATATTTGATTATTGAAATATTCGTATTTCTTAATATTCTATCTTATATTTATAAGATAAAATATTAACAAAAACTTTTATTTCCGCTATTGGTTTATATATTATAATTAGATTTTCTAACAATCTTAGTCGGCTTAAATATTTGCAGAAATTTGTCTTGATATGCACACATTTTTTCATCTTAATTAAACTGCATGACCGTTGCCATATTGTAAATACTGCGAAAACTGTATAGCGAACTATTATTATTATACTTTTTCTTCTATTGTATTATTTTACGCTAATTTTATCGATTGTTATTTTTATTTTATATTTTACTTCGTTAATTTGATAAATTTGTTTACTGTTAACTAATTTATAACATTGTAATCACATTGTAATTTTTATTTTTCAGGGCTATACGAGGTTATACCCCGTAGCCTTAATAAAATTTTAATCAATCAATCAATCAATTAATCTCTCTCTCTCACTCTCTCTCTCACTCTCTCTCTCACTCTCTCTCTCTCTCTCTCTCTCTCTCTCATGGTGGATGCTAACGATACTGTACTAGACTACTGGAAGACTAGCACCCCTTTTATTGACGGGTACGACTTAATTACTGCTACTGTTAAATGCTCACTCTCACGACCGACGCCTTTCCGCAGCTTTACTTTCCATGATTACAGCTCCATGAAAATTCTATCTCTTCTTGATTACTTTCGCTCCTTGGATTGTCCTACGTGTGCAAGTGGCTCTCCTCTGGAAGCACGCCTACACTGTTTATAAGAACATCTACATCACGCTAACACTACATTTGTGCCACCTAAGGTGGTCACTTGGAGGAGAGCACATCGCCCTTGGTTTACTCTCTCCCTTACTAATCTCTTACAAGACAAAGACAGACTATATAGACGCTATAAACGTACTAGACTGCCCTCAGACCTTCGGCAGTACAGAATAGCACGCGAAATCTTCCACAAACAAACTAAATCAGCCCGGATACTTTACTTTCAGGGCAGACTTACTAAACTTACTGACCCTAATCACCTATGGAAGGAACTACGCAACTTGGGTCTCTGCTCTTTCTTTATTGACTCTCTCCACAACTTTTCTGCTGATAATCTAAATAATTTTTTCGGTAGCGTAGCATTTGACTTTGGCGTACCTACTGTTGATTCCTTCCTGGACTCCCTCAATACCGGCATCACATTTAATCCTCAGTTTCATTTTTGTCCTGTTACCATCAATGAGGTGAGAAGTGCTGTGCATCATTCTTCCTCTCAGGTGCTGGGCTATGACGGAGTTCCACAGTCCATAATCGTTGCTGCCTTATCTGTGATAGGCCTAATACTGTGCGACTATTTAATGACTATTTACGTGAGTCCTACATACCCTCAGTTTGGAAGATAGCGCTGGTAACAACCATCAAAGTTGCCTCCCCTCGCGATATGGGTGACATTCGACCAATCTCCCTTCTTTCGTACCTGTCAAAAGTCTTGGAGCGTCTGGTTCATCAACAATTGTACAACTATCTCAACACCCGTCAGCTCATCGACCCTTTTCAGACTGATTTCCGACCATATCATAATACCCAGACTGCGCTCGTCAAACTCACGGATGACATTAGGATAGGTATGGATAGACGCTGGGTTACCTTACTTCTATTATTTGATTTTAGCAAAGCATTTGATAAAGTCTGTCACGTCACTCTATTGCTTAAATTATTATATTACGATTTCTCACCCCCAACAATTTAGTGCTATTATTTGTTAAAGTTTATATGTTGTTATACTTACTTCTAATTTACTGTATATACTTTGTACACCATTTTTTACAATAAAAACTATCTCTCTCTTTCTCTCTCTTTCTCTCTCTCTCTCTCTCTCTCTCACTCTCTCTCTCTCTCTCTCTAACCTAATTTACATCAATGATGTATCCAGCAAGCTTGATACCACTTTCTGTCATTCAACCTATGCTGACGACCTCCAGATTTACGTCCGATTTCCCCTGGCCAACCTCGAAACATATGTAGAACTCATTGGTAGGCAGGTTAAACTCGTCATGGAATTGGCTTACGATAACCATCTCCATCTTAATGTTGCTAAAACAAAAGCCATAATTATTGGCTCTTATTTCTACATCAATAAGCTTATTTCTTCATATTAAAGCAGAAAATTAAAACCTCCCGCAAATGACGAGAATTTGGCTAGTAAGCTGACATGTTTAATCGAGAATAACTTTATGATGCAGACACAAATCGACTAATATTTCGATGGCGTTATGTTTACAAATACCTAAGCTTATTGTATGACATCTATGATCTACTTATTTCAACTACCACTTACCGCTACAGCCATCTATTGCAAAACGGCGGAAGCAAAGTTGTACACCCAATATTTTTATAGCCAATTGTTTACATTAATTATTTATCATCACAACGAATCTTCATACATTCTGTCAAAAAAGTACCGGGAATTGTCGATTTAAATCTGGCGGAGCAATTTAGGCAGGTAAAATTTTTTTTTCTAGGTTGGTACAACTGTCCTTAATGACTATGCGAATTTTGAGCGAAATCTGTCAACGAGTGTGTTTACAGTAGCTGGTTAAGTCATTTGATGTCAATAGTGCGTGCCGATTTTTTACAATGGGTGACTACGTTAAACAAAGAATTTGTCTAAAATTTTGTGTTGCGAATGAAATTTCGTGTGCTGATGCATTGAAAATGTTGCAAAAGGCTTTTAGTGATAAAGCACTATCGAAAACCCGTGCGTATGAGTGGTACAAAGCCTTCAAGGAGGGTCGTGAAGTCGTCGAAGACTTGCCTCGTTTCGGACGCCCATCGACGGCTTCGACCGCAGATAACGTCGATAAAATTAAGGAAATGGTGCTTGAAAACCGACATACCAGCTTGAGAGAGATAGCACATGAACATGAGATATCCCACGAGTCCACACGTACGATTTTAATTGATATTTTGGGCATGAGAAAGGTGGCCGCAAGACACGATAACGCGCCGTCTCACCGAGCTACAATTGTGACCGACTTTCTCGCCAAAAACTCAACGAACACAGTTGAACAACCACCGTATTAGCCGGATTTGGCTCCCTGTGACTTCTTCCTCTTCCCAAAACTGAAATTGCCGCTCCGTGGCACCCGTTTTCAGTCGATTGAAGCCATCAAACAAAATTCGGCGCGCGAGCTGAAGGCCACTGACTTAGCCAGCTACTGTAAACACACTCGTTGACAGATTACGCTCAAACTTGGCATAGTCATTAAGGACAGTTGTACCAACCTAGAAAAAAAAATTTAACCTGCCTAAATTGCCTCGCCAGATTTAAATCGACAATTCCCGGTACTTTTTTGACAGAATGTATAACATTAATAAGTTTGAATTTGTAGGAGTCAAATCGAAATAAAATTTATTAAAATATCTAATTTGTATATCTGACTATTTTCTTTTTTATTTTTATTTTTGAGTACAAAATTTTGTTTAACTATATCCAATGTGAATTCTAAAAAATATATTTATAAATAATGAAAAGAAATTAATTATTGAATTTTAGAAAAATTTTTTCTTACTATTACTCATTTCAAGTTTAAAATTTTTTTGATTAATTATATAATCACACTTTTGTTGAACAAATAATTAATTGTATTTGATAAATTCTGAAACACCTCCAATCCAGAAAAGGCTGAAAAAAGTACAATAATAAATGTTCGTATACCATGTCATAGATAGAGATCATACAGTGCAAAAGTAAATGAAACAATATTTTAAAACTTTAAACTATTATGTACGATCATGAGCAAAAAATAGGTAGCAGAGAATAAAAAAAAAATGATTGCGAAGCAAATACAAAGGAACCTAGTCAGGTGTAATTAGACTTGCAATTTTAACATCCCTTCGGATGGAGTCTTAGGATCGGGATATTTTACCCAAGCAAAATCTATTATTAACTTTGCATTAGGAACATTTTCAACCAACGGTAGGACCACGGTATTAAAATTCGAAAATGATGACAAGGCAACCTACTCCTTTGATGAGGAAAGCTGCCAATCTGATTCGAACTCTTTAAAAACCGAAAGGTCAAATACCGAATTCGAATTCGATGAAAGAACGAACTACGACTCTGACCAACTAAACGACTCATACGACGAAAATTCTATAAGCGGATGTTATAGTTTATATAAAGAGTATGCCAACACCTTCAGCGAATTAGGAGTAAATCCAAACGTAGAGATTTTTAATATCGAAACTATCTCTCGCGCTGACAGACTACTAACAAAAATTGACATTGACCATTTAAACAACCTAGAATTAGATCAGGCCAAAAGAATAATAGCTAAAAACGAAGATCGATTTTATTTGGAAGGCGACGAATTACAAGCGACTAACATAACACAACACAAAATACCCACCATCGACGATATACCGGTTAATACCAAGCAATACCGATTGCCGCATGCATTAAAGGAAGAAGTAGACAAACCAGTCCTAGACCTTTTAGAAAAGGGAATAATTAGACCATCAAGATCTCCTTACAACACCAGCCTCTGGGTCGTCCCAAAGAAAGCCGGACCGGATGGCAAACCTAGGTGGCGCGTAGTACAAGACTTTCGACCTCTCAACGAGAAAACGATACCCATGGCTTACCCCCTTCCAAATATTACCGACATTTTCGACCAAGTCGGTAACGCCCAGTATTATACCGTAATCTATTGCGTTTCTGGGTTCCACCAAATTTATTCCACCCGGAAGACTCGCTTAAAACTGATTTTTCAACCCCTAGCGGGCATTTTGAATTTCTTAGGATGCCCTTCGGCTTACGAAATGCAGGTGTAGAGTACCAAAACGCTATGAACGTTACCTTAGACGGCTTAATAGGCAAGGGAGTTTTTGTCTATATGGACGATATTGTTATATACGCTAAACCCCTAGACGAACATGAGCAGCTGTTTAATTTAGTAATGGAGAAACATAGAAAGGCTAATTGGCAGTTAGAACCAAAGAAATGCGAATTACTAAAATAGCGAGTTACCTACCTAGGTCATATATTAAGCAAAGAAGGAATCAAACCCGATCCGAGGAAAATTGAAGCGGTCAAGGAATTTCCTCGCCCTAAAAACGTAAAGAGTGTAAGGCAATTTTTAGGTTTAGCGGGATATTACAGAAAATTCATAGAAGACTTTGCTAAGATAGCCAAACCATTGACCAAGCTACGACAAAACGATCAAGAATTTGAATGGATACACACCGTTGAAAAATCATTTTAAACCTTAAAGGAAAAACTGTGCTCAGCACCCCTATTACAATTTCAAGACATGTCGAAACCCTTTTTAATCACCACAGACGCCTCAGGATACGCTGTCGGAGGTATCCTTTCATAAGGCAAAATAGGAAGCGATAAACCGATCGTGTATACGTCTAGAGTATTTAGAGATCCGGAATTAAACTACGATACGTACGAAAAAGAAGCGCTAGCGATGTTACTCGCTGTACAGACGTTTAGGCCATATATTTACGAAAGAAAATTTACGATAATAACTGATCATAAACCACTGTTATAGTTTAAGAATGCCGATCTGAATACCAGAGTCCAAAAGTGGTGACTTAAGCTCGCAGAATACGATTACGAAATACTCTACAAGGCTGGCAAACAAAACATTAACGCCGATTGCCTATCAAGGAACCCTGTAAAAATCAACGCCATAACCCAAGGGCAAACGTCACAGGAAAATTTCGACAAAGAAGGGGGCGGAACTGGCAAAGAAATTAACAGACCAGAAGCACCGCAGATAAGAAAAAGAGGAAGGCCTAAGAAAAACGAAGTACTAAAGCAAACTATTGAACCCAATATTAATGCGCAAGACGCAGAGAAGATTTCTAGAACCCAGAGAATAAAGAAAAAACCAAGAAGATTTGTTGACAGTGACGACAGCGCATCCGAGGACATTTCCATAAATGACGATGAATATAAGACAATAGAAGCAGCTTCACAGGCGACGAGTAATTGCAATAAGAATGACAAGGTTATACGAAGACGAGGTAGACCCAAGAAAAAGGTCGTTACTTCAAACAGCGACACCGGTGATGAGTTAGCAACCGGCAATAAAATCTCGTTCTCGGGAGGACGACCAAACTCGATAAGGAAATACATGGGTGAGGAAGAAGCACCAGCCTTAAAGGAAACCAACGACTACCCTCAGAAACACAGCACTGACGAAGACCTTAGTTCGTTGCCTTTTGACGAGAAAGTTTAATTTCTATCCATACAAGGTAAAACTTATTCATGAATTACTTGAACATGATCCAGTTAGACATGTAGAGTTTTGTGACTTGATGATGACCCGAATAACAGCGGATGAATATTTTTTTAATAGAATTATATTTTTAGACGAAGCTACCTTTGAGCTTAATAGCAATGACAATAGACGTAACTTTATGTAGGTACTGGAGTGATACAAACCCAAGATGGATGTCGGACATTCGCAGTACTCAATACCCTTAGAAAATGAATATCTGGGCTGACGTTATAAACAACAGTATTGTTGGGCCCTTCTTTATTGAAAGAAATCTCTCTGCGATTAAGTATGAGGACATGCTCCGAAATGAAATTATCCCAGCGATTCACGCAATGGTGAGGGAATGATTTTAATGAAACGTTGTTCCAGCAAGACGGTACACCATCTCATTATGGGCGAGGTGTACGTGCTTATTTAAATGGAGCATTTTCAGGAAGGTGGGTAGGCGAGAAAGTGCAATTGAATGGCCAGCCAGATCTCCTAACCTAAGCCCACTTGATTATTTTTTGTGGGGTCACCTTAAAGATAAGGTATATCAAAAGAAACCAGCGAATCTCGATGAACTCCAGCAGAAAATAAGGGATGGAATTGTTACTATTGACGAAGGCACAATTCGTGTAGCTGTAGCAGCATTTTACTACCGCATAGCACATTGCCAGACAGTTGAGGGTGGAAACTTTGACTATTTGCTAAAACAAGGAAATCGATTGATATTTGACTTAAGTGATTTAACATTGCCTTCACCTGATGATCTTCACTCTGCCTTGCCTTTACTGGCTGGGCATCACACCACCTTACTTTAGTTTACTGGCATGAACGCAAAACTCAGTTTCTTTAGCTCAGCTACCTTACCTTAATTAGCTGGTTCTCAGCTATCTTACCTTAATGAGCTGGTTCTCAACTACCTTACCATAATTAGCTGGTATGAATGCAAGCCTCATTTTATCGAATGCTTTAAAAAAATTATTCCTTAATATGACCTTTAAGATCAGCATATTACCATGGGCCGGACAGCCTGGGCAATTTCCTACAACGTTTTGCTGAAACATTTTTTTTTGAGAGACGCTTACTTTTGAAGATATCCTGCCGGTTACTGCTTGACCTTGACTTGACCATCCAAAGTCAAATTTTATTTAATGGTAAAGATCATATCTGGACGTAAAATTATCTGCTCTTTTTATTTACGGTATCAAAATTAAAGATTGCTGTTTAAAAAAATGGACTTGTCCTTGAAATAGCCTTATTGGTCACGGTCAAGGTCATTGCCAAGTCACGTTTAGATAGGAACAGGAAAATTTCCGACAACTTTTGTCTCAATCATTTTTTTAAGTAACGCCTACGATTTAAGTTATTTAACCGGACCTGGATTTTTTGAAGACCCTATATATACAATATATATATGTATATCTATTATATATTTCATAGATTTTCATATTTTATAAATTGATATTTCAGCTTTATAAACTTCATATATTTTATCTTTAACTCTTATATGTTTTCTTTAGTCGTGATTGTTTCCTTATTTTATATCTTATTCTAATTCATAATTTCTTATATTATATAATTATTAGGTATTCTAAATTTACTTTCATATTAATATCTTATTTCTTTCATCTCATTTACATTTTCTATAAAAGTATGCGTATTATTTATTTCAAATAACATAATTCTAATATTTTATGTGAAATTGCTTTTTCGAATAAAAAGTTTTATTTCTCCTTGCATACACAGTATGTCGGAAAAGTTCCCGAACTTTTGAAATAAGAAATCGAGAATTACATCTAAAGAAATTTATTCCAGTTAACTTTCAACATAGTTCCCTTTCCTAGATATACACTCATTTGAGCGCTCCATGAGTGATTCGTAGGCTCTCTGGTACTCCGCTGAAGTTATCGCTGTAAAACGCTCGGTGCAAGCCGCTTGAATGCTCGGTACATCTTCAAAAAATTGTCCTTTCAAGGCCATTTTTAGCTTGGGAAATAGGAAAAAGTCGGCTGGAGCCAGATCTGGCGAGTATGGGGAGTGATTGATGCGTGGGATCTGATTTTCGGCGAGATAACGCTTCACAGTATTCAAAGAATGAGCAGGCGCATTGTCATCCACCAAACTCCACAATCCCGGTTCCTTGTACTCGGGCCTGATGCGATCAATTCGGCGCTTCAGACGTTTTAACACCTCTACGTAATACGTAGCATTCACGGTGGTGTTTAGGGGCACAAATTCTTTGTGTATCAGGCCTTTGGAGTCGAAGTAAGCGATGAGCATCGTCTTTACCCGTGATTTTTGTTGGCGCACTTTTTGAGGCCTCACACGGCCCGGGCTGAGCCAAGCGGATGACAGGCGCTTCGTGGAAGGATCGTATTGAAAGCACCAAGTCTCGTCTCCAGTCACAATTGAGGTTAGAAAGCCCGGAGTGGTGTCTCAAGTCTCGATAAAATCTTGACAACATTGGATGCGAGTTTCTTTCTGCTCTGGTGTGAGAAAGTGCAGAACAAATCGAGAGCAGACCTTCCTGCGGTTAATTTTTTCTTTCAAAATCAACGCGACGCTATCCTTGCTCATGTTCAGTTCGTCTGCCAACATTCTGAGAGACATGTGGCAATCCTGCTTCAGTAGCGCGCGCACGCGAGCCTCGTTTTCGTCGGTAACAGCTGTTGACGGCCGGCCGCTTCTCTCGTCATCTTCTAACGACTCTCTACCCTTCTTGAACCGACTGAACTACGTGTAAACAGTTGTACGCGACACTACACCTTCACCATAAGCCGAATTGATCATTTTTTTCGTTTCCGCGAAAGTTTTTTTGAGCTTATAGCAGAATTTAATTGCGCCACGATGTTCAAATTTCTCATCCATCGTAGAGCTTGCACCGGGGTACTAAACACACGTTCACTCAAGCACGTCTATCTCGGCAACTAATGAACGGATACTAGTGAAAAAATTCTCAGACACTCCAGAGGGATTTAGCAACATAGTACCAGTATCGTCCAAGAGGTGGCGCCACTCGTACAAGCGCTACAAAATAAGTTCGGGAACTTTTCCGACATACTGTGTATATCTATGTATAATTCAGCTTCGTTTCTGCTGTTGTTTTATGAGTGCGCGAGCACGCTCGTCGATTTTTAAATCTAGAAGATATTCCCGCGAACTCATAGTTCTGCAGCTGTACTTATAATGCTCTCGACAATTTCCAAGAACGCCTGGAAATCGTCACAAGGCGTTCCGAAACAGTCTCTCCATTTAGAAAGACCATCTACTTGGCTTTGTGTCTGTCTTAGATGACGGCAGCTTAGAAGCGCCTATCTATCGTCGAATTTTCTCGGTGCGAAGATTGCTTTGAAATGAGTTAGAATCTACTGTTAAATTCAAGGTGCGCAACTAAGTTCCCGCTGTTTGTTATTAGATGGCTCCAGCAGTAAGTGTTTATCGATTTCAACATCCAGAACGTCATGAAGCAAGCTTAGACATATGGTAAACAAATCGCTTTGACACATTAGCGATTTTGTTTTGGCATCATATACTTCTGGTTGTGTGAAAATGTCTCATTTTGTGCCAAATAATCGTCATTTGCGGGAAGTGTTGCTCTTGTTTTTTCATTCGAAAAAAATGGCGGCTGAAACACATCGGGAGCACCAAAACGTTTACGAAGATGCTGCTCTAAGTGAAACAGCGTGCCGTGATTGGTTTCATTACTTTAAAGACGGTGATTTCGATATTGACGACCGTCCGCGTGGAGAAAGGCCAAGAACCTTCGGAGACTGAACGTCCGCGTGAAGAAAGGCCAAAAATCTTCGCTGAATTGAAGGGATTGCTTGACGAGAATCCATGCCAAACAGAAAATAAGCTTGCCACGGTATTAGAAGTTATCCGCCAAGCCATTTCCAAGCAATTGCATGTGTTGGTAATTCAAAGGAAGGGAACTTGGGTTCCTTATGATTTAAAGCCAAGGCACGTTATGCGTCGTTTTTTCGCCTATGAACAACTGCTTCAGCGGCAAAAATGGAAGAATTTTCTTCATCGCATTGTGACAGGTGATGAAAAATGGATTCATTACAGCAACCCAAAGAGAAGAAAGTCATGGTGACTGCATGGTCATGCTTCTACGTTCTCGGCTTAGACCAATTTTTACGCTTCGGGGGTTTCGCTGTGTATTTGGTGGGGCGAGGTCGGTGTTATTTATTATGAGCTATTAAAACCAAATAAAATCAGTACTGGCTAATGGTATTAAATTTAATTGATGCAATTAAGCCAAGCACTAAGCAGAAAACGACCACAATACGAGCAGAGGCACGAAAAAGTGATTCTACCGTATGACAACGCTCAGCGTTACGTGGCCGAATTCGTTAAAACCTACTTGAAAACGCTTAAATTGGAAATGTTACCCCACCCGCTATATTTCCCAGATATTGCACCGTCCAATTATCACTTGTTCCATTCGATAGCTCATGGTCTGACTGATCAGCGATTGCGCTCATATGAAGATATCAAATCTTAGCTTGATTAGCGGATAGCTTCAAAAGACGAACACTTTTACCGTAACGGTATTCGAGCTCTGCCAGAAAGATAGGAAAAGTTGTAGATAACGATAGTCAATACTTTGATTCACTTGTAAACATATTTTTACAATAAAGTTGTATTTTCATGAAGAAAAACATCGAGAGCTTAGTTGCGCACGTATATATAATGTTTAAAATAGAATTTCATTTTCAATTACGTATTAAATATAGAGTTTCAAGAGAATAGCTAAAAATTGTATTTTAAAATTTTTTGAATTTTTATATTACTACTTATTGAAATTGTAAATAAATAAAAAATAAATTCTTATATCTGGAAAAACTCATAGAAGTGCATGTTTTTGCTATGTAATAATGTAATAAAAATTAATTTTTAGAATTTCAAATGATAATGAAAACATCTGGAAATCATTTGTACGCTCTATTAGATCAAAATTAACTGTAAAACAAGTGATTGATGGAGTTAGTCATGGTGGCGATTTAACATTTGATTACATGTTACTTGTTTTAACAGCAGAGTAAGTACTTATTTTTGTTAAAAATTCTAGATATACGATTTTACATTGTATACATGTAAGGAGTGTAAAAACAAATATGTCTATCTTAATGAAACAAAACCTGGCCAATAATAAATCAACGATCGTAGTTCAATAAATAAATTTTTTTTTACGCACGAAGATACTCAACAATACTTAATAAATAATGCCTATATTTAATAGAGCAAAAATTTTTTGCACATAACATTCTTTGTCTACGTAAATATGCCTACGATTTTTTGCTTCTAAAGGGTGTTTCATTATGAGGTTTGATTTTCAATAGGCTTTTTTTTACAGATCACGCGTGACTCCTGACGAACTGTAATGTAATTTTTATTCAGTATTGTTTGATAAATCATCATGGAAAAACTTACACCGCAACAACGTATCTAAATTGTTCAGCTGTATTACGAAAACCAGCGTTCTCTGAGAAATGTTTTTCGTGCTCTTAGAGCAACTTATGGCGTGCATCGTCGACCTACCGAAACCACTATAGCCAATACCATCCGCAAATTTGAAACCCAGCATACATTATTGGATGATACTCGACCGATTAGACCACATCCAGCATGTAGTGAAGAGAATATAGTGGCTGTAAATAAGAGTGTGGCTGAAGACCGTGACGAATCGATTCGGCGTCGTTCTCAACAGCTTGGTTTGTCGTACGCAACAACTTGGCGTATTTTACGTAAAGATCTTGGTTTTAAGGCATAAAAACTTCAACTCGTGCAAGAATTGAAGCCGGGAGACTTAGGTTTGCGTCATGTTTTTGGTTGGGCTCTGAATCAGCTCAATGAAAATCCACTGTTTTATCGCGAAATTTTGTTCAGTGACGAGGCGCATTTTTGGCTCAATAGATATGTTAATAAGCAGAATTGCCGTATTTGGGCTGATGAACAACCTGAAGAGCTTCAACAGCTTAAGCCACAGAAATGCATAGTTTGGTGTGGTTTATGGGCCGGTGGAATCATCGGTCCATATTTCTTTTAAAATGAGTGCGGTCAGAACGTAACCGTTCATGGCGACCGCTATCGCACCATGATAACAGATTTCTTGCGACCTGAAATTGAAGTCCGTGGTATTGGTGAACTTTGGTTTCAACAAGACGGCGCTATTTCGCATACAGCAAGAGAAACAATGGACTTATGGAGAAATCATTTTTGTGAGAACCTGATTTCACGTTTTGGACCAGTAAATTGGCCGCCTAGATCATGTGATATCACACCTTTCGATTATTTTCTTCGGAGTTACACAAAGTCTCTGATCTTCAGGGATAAGTAAGCTTCAATCGACGCTTTGCAGGCCAACATTACTCGTGTCATTCGCGAGACACCGGTCCTTATGCTGGAACGCGTCGTCCAAAATTGGACCCTCAGGATGGACCATTTACGGCGTAGTCGTGGTCAACATTTAAATGAGATAATCTTTAAATAGTAAATAAAATGTCATAGATTGTTCTTTCGACTCACAATAAAATTTTTACTATAGAATTCAACTTTATGCCTTTTATTTGAGATTAAAAACCAAACCTCATAATGAATCACCCTATAAAAACCAAGAATAGCTTTGTAAATTAATATATTTTAAGTGTTGGGCATACAAATTAGTTCGGTCCGTTTTTAAATGATGGCTCTAGCTATTATGAATATTTAAGGGGATGGCTCTAGCTATTATGAATATTTAAGGGGAGTTTGTACCTTGTCGACAGGGCTAAGCTGGCAAATTAAAAATTTTTTTGGAAAGGAAAAAATTAAGATAGAAAGATAAATCTTGGTGTCCATTTAAATCATATGTTTATTAATTATTTAAATAATTTTTAACTTCTTGTATGCCATGGAAGGGGTGGGATGAAGCCCACGTAGAACGCCTTATCTCGGGTGTCATTTCTCATATCGGAAATTCTCACTGCTACAAAAACGGTCTGAAACAAATTTATTCAATTTTATAATTCGCAGATGTGTCCGCATAAAACAAACTAGAATAAAAACATTAATAAATATTTAAGCACGTCATGATGACCCAAAGTGAAAAAGGTGTTTTTGCAGAGAAAAATTTTGCGTTTTTCTTTATAAACAAAAAAATTTTTTATTTTTTCTTATAATTCTAGTTCTGTCTATAAAGCTGACACTTCTAAACAATTTAAGCCATAAATCATGTTACCAGCTTAATTTGGGAGTTATATAGCACTTCCGTCAACATGATAAGCGTAGTTTTAAGATAAACGCATTTAAAGATTCGAGTAATTACATCTACTCTACTATGACAGGACCATATATTTCTCCTTCTTCCTCTTCGAGTAACTCCTCATTTTAACATTTTATAGGAACTTCTTTAGAGTCTTCCTCTACAGTCGTTATTTGAAAGCGTACTGAATTTATAGTGTACAGAAAGCTTATACTATATCAAAATTAAATAAAACGACCCTGACAACCATCGTAATTGTACCTGACGCGCTACGGCTCTCCACATCATAACTCGGGCAGTTTTGCGAGTTTCGATTTAAGATTATCACGATGTATTTTTTACTAATCAACCTTTCAGAACATCAGAAAAAGGAAAGACCGATTTTTCCAGCCCAACAAGGTTGAAACTCCCCTTAATAGTAACAGCTGAAGTCGGTAGTTTCAGAGAGGTTAGACATCTGTCTATAATATTCAGTTTATGTCGCTTCGAGTTTCATAAAAAAATCTTGTTGTCAACTGTGTTGAATATGTCTAATTTAGTGTTAACTAAGCAGCATTTGCGGGAGGTTCTAGTTTTCTGTTTTAATTGGAACAAAAGTGCAGTTGAAGCGCATTGGATGCTTGTGGAAGTTTATGGTAAAATGCTCCAACTGATAAATCGTATAGAGAATGGTTTCGACGTTTCAAAAATGGAGTTTTTAGCGTTGAAGACAAGCCTCACTCTGGACAGCGAAAAAAATTCGAAGACAAAAAGTTGGAGGCATTACTCAATAAAGATCCGAGTAAAACGCAAGAGAAGTTTGCAGAATCATTGGAAGTGACTCAACAAGTAGTTTCTGTACGATTGAAATCCATGGGAATGATTCAAAAACAAGGCAATAGGGTGTCTCATGAACTAAAACCGAGAGAGATTGACAGGCGGTTTTTCTTTTGCGAGCAGCTAATTCAAAGGCAACAAAGAAAGGGTTTTTTACATAGAATTGTTACTAAAGATGAAAAATGGATATTCTATAATAACCCTAAGAAGAAATAATACTATGCTATGCCCGGTCAATCGTCGCCATCGACCTCAGCATCGATACCAAAGCCGAATATTCATGGTTTGAAGATCATGTTGTGTTTCTAGTGGGACCAAAAGGGTTTTGTGTACTATGAGCTGCTACAACCTAGCGATACCGTAACGGCCGATCAGTATAGGTTGTAATTGATTCGTTTGAGCCGTGGATTACGAGAAAAACGGCCGGAATACAAGGAAAAATATGACAAAGTTATTTTTCTGCATGACGACGCTCGGCCTCATGTCGCAAAAGTCGTGAAAAAATATTTAGAAACGCTCAAGTGGGATACTTTGCTACACCCGCCGTATTCTCCGGACATTGTTCCTTCTAATTACTGGTTGTTCCGAAGGATGCAGCACGATCTAGCAGGTCATCGGTTCTCTTCTTTCGCAGAAATCGAAAATTGGCTCCTAGCTTGGATCACCTCACAAGACGAGATATTTTTTTAAGGAATTCAAAAATTGCCTGAGAGGTGGGAAAAAGTAGTAACTAGCGATGGACAATACTTTCATTAATCTTTTAATTCTTTTTATTTTAACATAAATGCATTTTTGACCACAAGAAAACAGACGGAATTAATTTGTACTCCCAATATGAAGTGTACATAATTGAAAGACCTCCAATTTGAGCCATAATACGTTACGTTTTATCATACAACTGATACAAAAAAAAGTTAAAAACTATAAAAAATACCTGTTTCTTACAATAACTATTATTTTTACAAAAATTATGTATTTTGTTTATTTATAACTTGAAAGTCAAGCGCTTAGAATTATAAATCTTATGAGTTTTTGCAATGTCAAATCAATTTATTTATTACATAAATATTAGGTGTAGTAAAAAGTAATCCATTATTTTGCCAATAGATGGCTTTAGTAGTCTGTATCTCCCGTTGTAAAAGTGTGATCGGGTTACACTAGATGGCGTTAGAAAGATAAGATTTCGTACTAAAAAAGCTTCTGTTACAGTTTTGTGATTGCTTGACTCGGTATTTTTTTAGCACGCGTCAAAGATGGACACCAACAAAGAGAAAATACGCCATATTTTACAGTTTTTCTTCGATAAAGGCGAAAACGCAAGCCAGTCAGCTGAAAATGTGAATAGCGTTTATGGTCCTGATACTGTAACAGCCAATCACGCGCAATTTTGGTTTTGTCGATTCCGTTCCGGTAATTTTGACGTCAAAGATGCACCACGCTCTGGAAGGCCAATTGTCGAAAATGTCGATAAAATAATGGAAATCGTCGAGTCCGACCGTCACGTAAGCACTGTTTCGATTGCCCAGAAGCTAAACATTGCACGAAAAACCGTTTAGAACCACTTAAATAAGGCTGGATATAAAAAGAAGTTCGATGTATGGGTGCCACACGAGTTATCGCAAAGAAACCTCATGGACCGAATTTCCATCTGCGAATCGCTGCTGAATCGCAATCATATCGATCCATTTCTGAAGCGGATGGTTACTGGTGATGAAAAGTGGGTCACTTACGACAACGTCAAGCGACAACGGTCGTGGTCAAATCGCGGTGAGCCGGCGCAAACGGTGGTCAAGCCAGGATTGACAGTCAGGAAGGTTTTGCTGTGTGTTTGGTGGGACTGGCAGGGAATCATCTACTATGAGCTGCTCCCCTACGGCTGAACTCTTAATTCGGACCTGTACTGTCAACAATTGGATCGTCTGAAAGAAGCAATTGCCCAGAAGCGGCCAGCTTTGGCCAATAGGAGAGGAATCGTGTACCATCAGGACAACGCCAGGCTACATACATCGATAGTGACTCGCCAGAAGCTCCGGGAGCTTGGTTGGGAAGTTCTTATGCATCCACCTTATAGTCCGGACCTGGCACCAAGTGATTACCACCTGATCCTGTCTATGACGAATGATTTTGCAGGTGAAAAATTCGCCTCAAGAGAAGATTGTGAAAATCGACTGTCCCAGTGTTTTGATAATAGAGACAAGGGTTTCTACGAGAGAAGCATTATGAAATTACCTCCAAAATGGCAACAAGTTATCGAACAAAACGGTGCATATTTGACCTAAATCGTATCATTTTATCTATGCTAAATAAAACCTTCAATTTAATGCAAAAATAATGGATTTCTTTTTACTACACCTAAAATATTAAATTGTTTATCTAAGGGTAATTAATATAAAATGCCATAAATCTTCTGTTTGTTAACACTTAGAAATACTTCATCGTTTCTTTCTCTACTAGAAAACTTATATTTTTGTAAACCTTATGGGATAAATCAATATTACTCTTTTCGACGCTCTTTTTTGCCTTAAAAATATGCAGTACTATAATTAAAAAGTGAGACCAATTTTCAATCAATGATCAATGTTCAAAAAGTAAGACCAATTTTCAATTTAAATTTCGCGGGTTTATCGATATGCCAAAATTTTTTTTACAAGTTGGTAGCACTGTGAGAGACATCTGTGTCAAATTTTATGTCAATATGTTCATTAGTTTGCAAGTGACGCTCGTTTTTATGAATATTAAGAAGTGACTTCGGCGATTTTTATAATGTCAGATTTTAGTGAGCAAACAAGTTGCATTAAATTTTGTCTTCGGAATAAAATTTGTTGTGCAGAAATGTTCAGAATGTTGCAGAAGGTCTTTGGTGAGCAGACTTTGTCAGAAAGAAATGTTTACAAGTGGTACAAACAGTTCAAAAAAGGCAGAGACAGCGTCGAAGACAAAGAGCGACCAGGACGACCATCGACATCAACTGATGAGAAACACATCAAAGAAATCAAAAACGTTGTGCTCGTCGCAAGATCGTCGGTTAACAATTAGAGATCTTGTTGATACTGTTAGTATTTCATTCGGATCGATTTAAGCAATTTTGAAAGATTATTTGGGTCTCACGCGTCAAATCTCGATTGGTTCCAAGAACACTCAATTTTTTTTAAAAAGAGCGTCGTGTTAATGTGTCCGAAGAGATGCTTTATGACTACCAGAACGTCATGGAACGCATTATTACGGGAGATGAGACATGGATCTATGCCTATGATTCACAAGCAATCGATCGATCGAGCGAATATCGTGCCAAAGTTGAAGCAAGACCAAAAAGATCACGTCAAAGTCGTTTAAAAATCAAGGTCATGCTGACAGTTTTCTTCGATTATCGTGATTATCTGACCTTTACATAAACTTCAAATCTGAAGATGGCCGTGATCAAAGTCGTTTACCTCTGAACCTACTCGAACATTTTCCACTTATAAATCCATTTAAATTTGCAACAAAACAGCTTTTGGACAATTCTTTCATATTCGACCATCTGAAGGTCAATCTAATAGATTAATAGAGATTATTTTTCTACAATGAAATTTCTTTATACTTTTAAAATCCGAAATTAAAGGTAGGTATTCTTATTTAAAATAACACTTTCACATTCAAATGACCTTCCAAGTTGACCTCAAAGTCAAGATAATGAAGGTCATTAGTCTCAAGTCCACTTATTGTTGTCCAGACATCATTAAAAAAAAAAAACAATTTCTGGACGATTTTTGAATTTGACCTTGATTTGACCTTGAGAAAATTTACCTTAACTATTATGTCGGACGTCAAAATTTCCCGTTCTTTCAGAATCTAATATCAAAAATACAGCTTCCCATTTAAAAAAATCACTTTGACCCTCAAATAACCTTCAAAATTAATCTTAAGTTCAAAACTTATATTGGAAAAAGAAGCCCCTATAGTCGTGTGCACCTTTTGTCTACACAATTTTTTTGTATACCGCTTACTTTTCGGAGATTTCGGAGTGGCTGGATAAAAATGACTCAACCTGTATATTCTTTTTTGTGTCTTTTTATTTTTCCGACTGTTGTCTCTTCCACCTCCCCATCCTCTTACCTGGAGACTTTGACAGAGTTCCGCCCGTGAGCTCAAGTTGATGTGCTCAAGTAAAATTTAATTTATATTAGGTTTTTGAGCGCCAGGCAGCAATGTTAACTGCTAAATTTATTTTAAATTTATTTTATCTTTTAAATATAAAATTTCCGTAGGCTCCTAGAGAAAGTTAAACGAGAGGACCCACCGCGTGCTCTTGCGGTTGCTTTGGCAAAAACGACTGAAAATGGGAAAAAAGGGGGTAATGAATAAATAAAAAGAAAAAAATGTAAAGTTAACTAAATTTAATTTTAACGTTATCCAAAGGTTTATATTAGGAACTTGAATAAGTTCTCGGTGTTTCTTCAAAGATGGCAGCAGCAATACTCCATGCATGGAATTTTAAATGGTGACGCACCTGCAAGGAAGTACTCCATCTAACCTTAAATTTCAATGTAGGATAGTTCACTTTAGTGTTAACAAAGTAATTTCTTATTGGTTCTGAAAATTTCTACTTTTGTGCTAAATGAAGTGTATTTGTAGGAAATTTTACTGCACTATTTTATTCAAAAGAAATCTACATCTGATTTACGATGACATTGCTCTATCGGATACGATCTGTAGAGACTGGTTTCAACGCTTTAAAAATAATGATTTTAAACTTGAGGATAAAGAACGTTTGAAAAAATATGAAGACAAAGAATTGGAGGAATTATTTGATGAAGACCGATGTCAGACGCCAGCAGAACTTAGAAAAATATTACAAGCCGATGAGTCAACAGTTTTAAAACGTTTAGAAGTGTTAGGAATGATCCAGAAGCAAGGACATTGGGTGCCGTATGAATTGAAGCCGAGAGATGTCGAACGGCGTTTTCTCACGTGTGAACTACTGCTTCAACGGCAAAAAAAAAAAGATTTTTTGGATAGCTTTAAAAAAAATTGGATAGCCTCAAAAGACATATCGTTTTTTCGATTTGAAATTCATATACTGCCAGAAAGACGAGAGAAGTGGTCTCTAGTGATGGGCAATACTTTGAGTGAAATGTTTTTGTGCCTTACATTTTGAATAAAGCTTTTATTATAAAAAAACAGCAAGAATTTATTCACGATCCCAATAATAATAGAACAAACGAAATTTATTAGATGCGATGCCGTCATAGAACTCTAAATAATTTACGAAAGTAGTGTAAAAAGTTTCCGGTCTTATTTAGAGATATCACCAGCAGGTCAAGTGTTTGGCTTGTATTCAGTAGCCTGAGATCTCACTAATTTGTATATGAATTTTAAGGTCGATTGCTCTGTTAGTGTACATTTGAGAGTTGATTGAATAAGACGCCTTAATAGCTCACTTGAAAATGGAAAAATTTGAGAAGTGTGAAGTCATCAAATACATCTATTTTATGGTATATATTTATTCGTTTTAGATACAAAATAATAATATTGTACATTAATAACAAACAAAATATTGCACTTGTGATATCACAGTCGCTTTTAAAACTAAATAATACTGTGTAACCTTAGTACCTCAATGTAAGAAGAAAATAAATGAATAAATAGATAGCAATTTATGTAACAATAAATAAAAATAAAAAATATTATTAACAAAATTATAAATCAAAAATAATATGAAGTATAATGATAGGATAAGATATCATAATGAAAAAGAAAATAAAAAGAATTAAGAAAAAGTGAAAATTAAATATTAAATAAATTATGAATACGATCATGAAGAAAAGTAAATAGACGAAGAGGATTCAAGGCCGCGAAACGGTAAGGGCATTAAACTCAAAAGTCGAAGCAATCGTCATATATTCTATGTAACAATATTTATTAAAATAAGAAAGCTAAGTAGAATTTAAGCATAAAACAGTAAAAGAAAACATGCAAGCACCGAGATTATTTTATATAGAGAAGTAAATAACACATCCTACAAATAAGTGAAAAAAAGAAATTATAAAAAATTTGAATTAGGAAAAAAGTTATTGCAAGTAGAAGGTCATAGAAAAAGTTAAAATTCTATGATGTTCCACCAGAGTTATTGGATGAACGAAAAATAAAATAATTTATTTTGCATAAGTACATAAGTAAAAAGAGCACATAAAAAATAACTGTAAAAACAATTAGCGAAATAAATTATTTGTACATGTGGAGCGAACCAAAAAAGTTAAAAAACTTGTTAAGCGACAAAACAGCTCGAAATTTGCTGAAATCTCGTCATTTATGTACATGTAAAGACGTAACTACATCTCAGCTAAAAAACACGAAAAACACATTTTTAAGAATGTTGTAACTTATTAAGTAATGGTTAATAGAAGCTTATAGAATTTGGTCTTGATCAAGGGTCGGCGAGAGTATATAAAGCCGAGCTTGTCCAAGCAGACTCCACTTGATTTCAGACGTTCAGACACGACAGTCGAGAGTTAATAGACTATAAGCTTCTAACGAGTACCAATGTAAGAGAATAAAATAATTTAATAAATTCAAAATTTAAATTTATTGTTCAATCAAAGTCTATGAAATCAAGACATACGAGGTCTGGCGATTAGTATTAAATAACGAGACTGCGCCCTTAGAGGGCGCCGCAGAGGAGTGGGGAAAAAAAACGAGTAGTACGTTGGGTATCTAGATATCTTGTCTATGCACGTACCAAAACACGTTCTCGTCACTATTATTGTATTTGTGCAGTAGCGGTTTGAAACGAACGTGTTTTTTTCTCGTGCCGAAAACCATATGTGACGAAAAACAGGAGCAACGTATCAATCTCAAATTTCTCGTTAAATTAAAAGAAACTCCGACTGAGTGCTGTAAATTGTTGCAAGAGGCCTATGGGGACGAATCTCTATCTCGTGCGCGTGTTTTTGAGTGGTGTAAGCGCTTCAGTGAGGGCCGAGTGAGCACTGAAGATGACCAACGCCCAGGTCGCCCTGTCACTGTTTCAACTCCGGAAACAGTGACCAAAATTAACCAAATTGTGCGTGCACATCGTCGAATGAGCATCCGGATGATTGCCGAGGCTGTAAACGCCGATAAAGAAACGGTTAGACAAATTTTACACGAGGAATTACACATGACAAAAGTTTGTGCGAAGTTGGTGCCAAAAAACCTGACTCCTGACCAAAAGCTCTTGCGTCAACAGGTCTGCTCAGATTTCCTTGAAAGGTTAAAAAAAGATTCCGGACTGATGAAAAACATTGTTACTTGCGACGAAACGTGGATTTTTCAATACGATGTTGAAACAAAGCGGCAATAGATGCATTGAAAGACGCCTGAATCGCCCAGAATCAAAAAAGCAAGGATGTCTAAATTAAAATTCAAGGCAATGTTGATCGTTTTTCCGACATTAACGGTATCGTGATGACTGAATGGGTTCCAGAGGGTCAGACTGTCAACCAGACTTACTATTTGTCAGTTTTAGCAACACTGCGAGAACGAGTTCGTAAGAAATGGCCCGAGTTGTGGAAGAACAACTCGTGGATTTTGCACCAGGACAACGTACCTGCCCATAACGCGCTATCTGTGAAGCAGTATTTGGCCGGTTGGCGCACTCCAGTGCTCGAACACGCGCCGTACTCGCCAGATTTGGCACCGTGCGACTTCTTTTTGTTTCTGAAGATAAAATCTGCTTTGAAAGGGACTCGATTTGAGTCGATGGAAGCGGTAAAGCAAAAAACGGCAGAGCTCCTAAAGGCCCTCACCAAAGAAGACTTCCAGCACTGCTTCGATTAATGGAAAAAACGTATGGAAAGGTATGTGGTGAGGGAAGGGGAGCATTCGAATGTAGAATAATTTTTATAATAAAACCCTTTTTCGTAACTAGTCTCGTTATTTAATAGCCAGACCTCATATTATAAAAAAATTACACAACCTCCAATCGTGGACATTTTGCAAGTGATGCAGATGTCCAAGTATTGGTGATGCTGTAGTTTTATACTCAAGGATTCTATGCTCACTCTAAAAGTATATAATCCTTAAGCAGACCAAAGATTTTCGGGCATATCGAAACTGTTTTCGATTGCACCGGGATCGGGTGTTAACCGATATAAATCAAAATAAAAAAGAAAAAAGGAACATATATAAGAAAAAAAAGAAAAAGCACACGAATTCTAATATTGAATTGGTGTGTCTTGTTTAACTCCTATACAGCGAGGGCCATTTTAATTTCCCCACCTAAATATCTCAGAATCTAAGCAAAAGTTTGAGACAAAAGTTGAAGAACGCATAAAGGGTCAGATAACAGTGACGTTTAACTAGACCTTGAAGTTGACCTTTAAGGTCAGTTGAAGGTCAACTTAATTTTTTTAAATAGAAACCTTTATTTTTCATGCCGGAATCGAAAAGAGCAAAAAATTTTGCATCAAATTGGTTTAATACGAAATTTTGTTTTATGACCTTCAAGAGGTCAAAAATCAAGGTCGAATATCTTAAAAAGTCTTCTTTTTAAGATATCTTTTTTTTTCTTGCATTTTCACTGCATTACTGTGGTTTTTAGGAATAATAAACTAATCTATTCTTAATCTAAAGCGCTATCAATACTTACCCTACTAACCCTAAGTCCGACCTTTACATATTACATATTACACCTACCCCCCGCCCAGACAACCCCCTCTACCCCCCACAACCACCTTCCTCTTTAGATTAACTGTTTAATCTCAAGTTTTATCATTCAAATCCCTATATTTGATGCTGGAATCAAAATGAACGAAAAATTCTACATTATTTTTATCCTAGAGAAAATTTTATTTTGTGACCTTCAAGAGGTCGAAAATCAAGGTCAAATACCTTGAAAGGCGTTTTCATGCTAACGTGACTTATAGGAATAATAAAATAAAAATTTTATACACGTGTTTGAATTCTAATTTTTCAGCGAAAAAAAACAGTTTTTGACTTTAAAACTGTATAATTTGGAAAAAGAATAGAATTTTCAAAAACCCCTATGAGGTCTACTAGATAAACATGTTTTGAACATATTTACACACAAATTAGGCCAATAGGTCGCGTGGTATTATTGGGAAACTTTCCACCGAAATTCACTTTTTTTTTAAGACGCTTTGCAAGATCAGCTATCACACCGCCATTTTGTTTTAAAATGTCATGAGGAAAACACACACATACTCATTTCCTCTCCAACACCCTTACACCTCATTAATCTTAAATACTATTTATCAGTACACTGCCTACCCAAAGTTCTACTCGCTTGTGGGGAGAGGTGAGTAGAGCATTTGCGGGTAGAGCTTGCGGTGAGAAGAGGAATAAAGATAAGTGAGAGCTTTAAGTCGACGTCGAAGTTGACTTTCACAATTGTTTTAAGATCATCTTTACATTTTGCACATCTTAAATTTTATCCTTACTATCTACACTACTCGACTTACCCGAAATTCAATCTGCTAGTAAAATTCATTTGGTAGAGTATTATTCAGTAGATTTCAAAATAGGAATTTAAAATAGGAATAAAATTTTAATTTAACCTTTGAGCTAACTTTTCAGGTTATTTTGAAATAAACTTTATTATTTACAATAAGAACCTTTATTTTTAATGCTAAAATAGAAAGCAGACTTCGAAAATATTTTAGGAGTTAATTATCTTATCTTTGCAAAGTTATGTATCTCATAAAAGTTTTGAATATCTGATTTTTAATCGTGAAAATCGTTAACAAATTTCTGATTTATGTGACTTCTTGTTAAATGACAAAACGAATTATATTTTTTTAAATTTTACATTTCGGCAATATTAGGAAGCACGTTTATAATACAGTTGCAGTCGGGGCTTCATTTTTTTCTTTTCATAAGTTTTTAAAATTTTAATTATTATTTTATCTTAATTCTGCAAACGTGACGGACAGAACTAAAAATGGCTGACTATCAGCCCAATGATATTGTTGATATGATAATGGTTCTAGGAGAAAGTCATAATAATTATCGTGCTGCGCTAAGACTGTACGCAGAACGCTTTCCTAATAGAAGACATCCTGATCATAAAACAATAAGTCAGTTAATACAAAGAGCTCGTGTTGGACAGCTGGTCCGTCAATGCACGTGTCATGAATATGACGAAAATGATGTTCGAGTTGTGACTGTTCTTGCAATCATTCATCTTGACCCTTATATTAGCAGTCGCCAAGTTGAAAGTGAAATCGGTATACTTAGAAGAACCTTCTTGCGAATCCTTAAAGTCTTTAGATACCATGCTTATCACATAACCTCAGTTCAAGGGTTACAGTTTCATCATTTTCAATAGCGCATTATGTTTTGCCAATGGGCTTTGGATATGATAGAAAATGATCCTAATTTTTTCAATTTTGTGCTTTTTTCTTATGAGGCCAAAATTCAAAGTGACGGGGAGCTCAATAGGCATAATTGCCATTATTGGTCCGACGAGAATCCTCACTGGCATAGAATAGTCAATCATTAAAGACGTTGGAGCCTTATGGTATAGTGTAGAATTGTAAATGGGTATTTAATTGGTCCTTACTTTTTTTAAGAAAATGTTGATAGGAATACCTATTGACAGTTCATTGAAGATCACTTACCAGTGCTGATGGAAGATGTTGATTTAGAGACGTGACGAAGAATATGATTCCAGCACGATGGTGCAGCAGCATATTTTGCACGGGTTGTACGGAATTTCTTGAATGAAAACTACAATGGTAGATGGATTGGACAAGGAGGTCCTATAAACTGGCCTGCTTGTTCACCTAATATGACGTCCCCGGATTTTCTTTTATGGGGCTACATAACAAATGTTATTTTTGAACAACAGCCTACGACAAGATTAAACATGTAAGACCGCATTAGTCGAGTATGTGCTGCGATCCCAAGGCAAACTTTGCTCAACACCGTGTGCCATTTTAAAAGACGTTTGCTTTTGTGCCTTGAAGCAGAGGGACGTAACTTTGAACATTTGCTTTGAGATTAAATTATTGTAGTAATCGTAAAACCAGTGAGAGGCGAGGGGACTCACTTTAAACCAGCACCCCGAATAGTGAGGGGCGAGGGGACTCACTTTAAACCAGTACCCTGAATAGTGAGAGGTGAGGGGACTCACTTTAATCTAGCACCCCAATTAATGAGAGACAAGGGGACTCATTTCAATCCAGTACCCCGAAGGAAACAGAACTTACTACGTCCACGTCGTTGTTTCTGGAAACTGGACCTGTTTGTCCAATCTATGAGCCATTGTAATTTTTATCCGAGAAATTCCACATAATCCATGTAAAGTGTACTAGTGAACCATCATTCTGGCAACACAATCTTTGTCACTTGTCTAAACCGACATTTTTTATTAGTTCTGGTAACTGATCTCTAACAAACTGTCTATAGATATTGCTATTAACACTTTCCTAAGAAATGTACTAACCAATCAGATAATTTTTAACAATTCTACATTTTACCCATAAGGCTCCAAGGTTGTGGTGATTTACTGTCCTACGCCAATGAGGATTCTCGCCAATAAGGGTAATTATGACTATTGATTTATCAGCCACTTTAAGATTTAGTCTTATCAGAAACAAGCATAAAATTTAAATAATCAGAATCATTTATTATCTCTAAAGCCTATTTGTAAAATATAATGTGACTTCAAAACGATGAAACTTTAACTAATGAACTAAAATTACGTGATAAGCATGTATCTAAGGATTTCGAGAATTCTCAGAGAAGATCTTAATGGAAATGAATGGATTTGGCTACTGCTTGGTTACTGATAATATAAGAGTCTCGATAAATGATTACAAAAACAGTCAAAATAGGAGTATTATTATTGCCGTATTTGTGGTAATAACCTATTCAACCCATCTTTACCAACGGATTAAATTTTGAGTAAAGCGCGTGGAGAAGCATAAAATTTGAGGTTGATGGGGTGATATTAGCTCAAAGAGGATTATCGGGTTAATAATTTATTTTTCCTACAAATCACGGTAATGCAGTGAAAATGCAAGAAACGGCTTAGGATATTCGACCTTGATTTTTGACCTCTTGGAGGTCATGAAACAAAATTTTGTTCAAAACAAATTTGATGTAGAATTTTTTGCTCTTTCCTATTTTGATATAAAAAATAGAGGTTTCCATTGAAAAGTATAAAGTTGACCTTTAACTGACCTTAAAGATCAACTCCAAAGTCAAGCTAAAGGTCATTGTTATCTGACCCTCTATGCCTTCTTCAACTTCTATCGAAAATATTTTTTCCGTATCTTGCTTAGATTATGAGATATTTAGGTGGGAAAATTAAATTGGCCCACCCTGTATATTAGTTTGCTACGATACTGCATTCGCTAGCAAGTATAATATATAAGTACAGCTATACTTAAATCTAAAACTCTTTAAATGCCAAATGTAAACATTGTCGGTTCAACAACCGTAGTCGCGTCTCTTTCTAAGACGTCACACAGTGGCGTATGGACGTAAATTTTATATTAATGTAAGAGAAAGTTTGAAAATTAAGTGGTTTCGACACGTTATAACTGATATAGCAAGTCGTGTTCGGTAAAAGTAATATCACGGATAAGTCACATACAAATTATATTAAAAATAATATCGTTACATCTATGAAAAAGATAACAATAAAAACGAAATAATAAAATACAATATACTATAATAATAAAAATAGAATACTCTAAAAATATACGAATGTCAATTATAATTAAAGAAACACTTATCCACACAAGTTAACACAGGCACTCTACACTCATTCATATCTTAAATACATTCATGCGAATAAAATCGGTGTAATTCGGCATTAAAAATAAATGAATACATAAAAAAATTGAGATATAATTGATAAAATATTGTATAAGTTTGAAGTGATGTCTTGATTGCTTTCTTGAACCCACTGAATGATAAAACATTTTGTATCCTAACAGGCCGGAAGTTCCATAAATGCGCATCTTGAATCTAGAACGAGCGTTTACCTTCGCATTTACTAGTCTCAGTGCGCATCAGAGATAAGTTGAGTTTTCTTGGTAAATATTTATCTAAATACAACCTTTTTAATAAAAAGAAAATTATGGTAAGTATTGGTTGTCGTTTAAACATATTTTTCTGTGCTCTCTTTATGTATTATTAATTTATCAAATATTAGCATGGCACCTGTGAGTAACTTATCAAAAAGAATATTTAAAATCAGCATTTTTGACTCTCGAAAGTTGTGAAATTAAATAATATTGCTAAGTATTTTCTTTTTTATCAACACATTTTTTTTTAACAATAGCAATGTTGTTATATATAATATGCTAATGAATATCTACATGTAAATACAACAATCTTTTAAATACAAAAAAATTATCGTTTTCGTTGTTAATAAAAAATATGAAAAAATATAATTAATAATTAATTTTCATAAACATACTTTCAAATTTTCTTCAATTTTAAAATATTTTAGACTAAAGAAAGCAATAAAATATAATAATATTGCTAAATATCATTTTTCTTTTTATTAATGTATTTTTTGACCGCTACCTGGTCATCATGTACTTATCGGATTAATAAAAAGTCATTACACAAATTTCTGCGCACGAAAGTTGTGAAATCTATTTAATGTTGTTAAGTATTTCAATATTTGTGTCGAACACATTTATTTTATAATTTTAGTTAATACTAAAAAATATTATTTTATATTTTTTACAATTCTCTTTTGAAATGTTACTTTGAATTAAAATATCAAAGTATACAAAAATGCCAACGGCCATACCACGCTGATCGCACTGGTTCTCGTCCGATCACCGAAGTTAAGCAGCGTTGGGCGCGGTTAGTACTTGGATGGGTGGTGACTGCTGGGGAACCCCGCGTGCTGTTGGTGTATGCAAAATAATCTCGTATTAGAGATTAAAATTGCTTTATAAAAAAAAAAAAAAAAAAAAAGTATACAAAATATCAATGATGTGAAATGATTCTTTTTACTCTTATATTTAATTTTTATTTTAATTCAATTTAATAATTCACATATAATTTCATATTATTTCCGTACGATAGTAGGAAGTTGCTTTGAATGAAACCGCTGAAATCAAATAATTCTCTTAACTATATTTTTCTATATCTTTTATGCAACATTCTTTTACAACTTATATATTTCATACGATAATTATCGAACAACCTAATACTACTCTTACTACCCTGGAACAACGGCGAGGACGTGGTAGTTTTTGGATCCTTATGGGGTACTTGTTGAAAGTGAGTCCCTTTACCTCTCACTATCGGGGCGCTTGTTCACAGTGAGTCAGTCCCCTTGCCTCTTACCAATGGGGTGCTTGTTAAAAATGAGTCTCCTTCGTTCTTATAATCAGGACGCTTTATTCCCATGAGTTCTTTGCTTCTCACGCAAAATTCATTTGCGAGTGAAAAAAATGGACGTAATTACAAATAGTTAATTTCCGACTTTAAACAGGTAATTCACTAAGTAGTACACTTAGTTTAAAATTACGTCCAGTTTCTTGGAAGCATAGGTCGATATGCTGGTGAATAAATCAACGTCTTACAAAAGTTCCAGTAAATCGTCTTTAAGAAACTGCAAAAAATTTTGTCCGTTAACGTTTTCTTCAAGAAAATATAGATCTATTTAATAGCTATTTACGATGCGACACCAGACCATTAAAGACTAACGATTTTGAAAATCAGTTGAACGAAACCAATTAATTGACCAGTGACAATTATGTCTATTTAAAGTTCCGATACTGTTAAAAGTTGACTCATCCAAAAAGAGAACATACCGGAAATAGTTTTTATCTTGTTGGATCATTTGCAGAGCCCATTCACATAAGTTTACAAGAAGTAAATAATCGTTAAAATGTAACTGTTGTGTCAACGGAATGTAATATACATGAAATTTTCACGCTTTTACGAGTAATATTCTCGCAACTGTTCGCTTAGATAAGCTAATTTCTCTTTAGGTTTTACAAGTGCTAATATAAGGATCGAGATAAATTCTCGCAAAAATGCGTATAACACAATTATCATTAACATCATATGATTGAGTAAACTCAATTAGGTAAAAATCGATTGACTAAAACTTTTGCAGCTCTCTTGGCCCGCCATTTTGAAATTTTCTAAATAGCCAAGGTCATATTTGAACGTAAAGTTTCCCGCTCTTTCATTTTTCGGTGTCAAAAAGGGGGATTCCCTTTTCAAAGAACCTACTTCCGGTTAAATAACTCACTTGAGATCCAACCCGGAAGTTGAGAAGTACGACATTTTGTTTTCCTATCGAAACCCTACAACTTTTTTTGATACCTGGCCACCCAAACGAGTAATTGGAGGCGATAGATTTGGATGACTCACCTTGTGTGTGTATATATATATATGTTGAAAGTCACAATATATATAACAGATCGTTCAATAAGTCCCGAGACTAACAACGAAAACAACATTTTTTTTCAAAAATCATTTCTATTCATCAATATAATCTCCTTTTAGAGTGATACAATCTTTCTAACGGCTTTCCAATATTTCTATACCACGTTTATAGAAGGATTTATCCTATGCTTCAAAATAGGCTTCAGTTTCGGCAATGACCTCCTCATTCGAGCCAAATTTTTTTCCCTGGAGCATTTTTTTGAGATCAGCAAAGAGCCAGTTATCGCTGAGGGCTAAATCTGGCGAATACGGGGGGTGGAGAAGCAAATCAAAGCCCAATTCGTTCAATTTTGCCATTGTTTTCATGGACTTGTGGCATGGTGCATTGTCTTGGTGAAAAAGGATTTTTTTCTTCTTCATGTGCGGTCGTTTTGCTGCGATCTCCTCCTTCAAACGTACCAACAAGTCAATATAATAATTACTGTTGATCAATTTACCTTTTTCTAGGTAGTCAATGAATATCACGCCATGTGTATCCCAAAAAAAAGACGCCATGACTTTGCCAGCAGACTGCTGCGTTTTTGGACGCTTTGGGCGACTTTTGCCAGCCATGCGCCACTCAGATGATTGCCGATTCGACTCCGGAGTGAAATGATGTATTCATGTTTCATCCACGGTCACGTATCGACGCAGGAAATCCTTTTTATTGCGAGTAAATAGCGATAAACAGCTCTCTGAATCGTCGACTTGTTGCTGTTTTTGTTCCACTGAAAGCAATCGCGGCACCCACTTGGAAAAAACCTTTTTTATGCTCAATTTTTCATGAAGGATTGTAAATACGCTTCCAGATGATATCTGTGTCATTCCTGCAATCTCACGGACCTTTACTTTGCGATTTTTCATCACAATTTCTAACACTTCACTCACATTTTCCTGTGTAACGGCTTCCAATTGCCTACCCGAACGTTCTGCATCGTTTGTGTCCCTACGACCACGTTTAAACTCAGCATACCAACGACAAATCGTTGGTTTGGATGGAGAGGAGTCCGAATAATGTTTTTCAAGCCATTGCTGGGCCTTTAAGGTGTTTTTACCCATTAAAAAACAATGTTTTATCAACACGCGAAACTCGCTTTTTTCCATTTTTCAAACAAATTACAAAGTGACTTTACTGTTACCTCAATAACTCTGCTGTCTGTGATCCGATCGACGTAAAATTTTTACACGTTTCATGTAAAGGTTCGCACTCTATGGAAACGTGGCCAGTTTGGTACTACTAGCACCATCTCTGGGTTAGTCTCGGGACTTATTGAACGATGTGTTATATAACACATGCTTCCCCGCCCCCCGTATTCGCCAGATTTAGCCCCGAGCGACTACTGGCTCTTTGCTGATCTCAAAAAAATGCTCCAGGGAAAAAAATTTGGCTCGAATGAGGAGGGCATTGCCGAAACTGAAGCCTATTTTGAAGCAAAGGATAAATTCTTCTATAAACATGGTATAGAAATGTTGGAAAGGCGTTGGAAAGATTGTATCACTCTAAAAGGAGATTATATTAATGAATAAAAATGATTTTTGAAAAAAAATGTTGTTTTTGTTGTTAGTCTCGGGACTTATTGAACGATGTGTTAATACGTGTAATATAATTTAAAATTATTGTAAACACATTCATAATATTTTTCAAAGCGTTAGTCTTAATTTTAATATGTATTCGATAGGACCAGTGACTAGATACTAAGTAGTATAGGTACACGCGCCATCAGACAATCAATATCGACCAATATCAATGTTGTATGTCTCATCCATCCTCATCCAAACCTATCCAAATATTATTTTATGTTTCTAAATCATTTATCTACCAATAATTTTAAATTACTGGATAACTGTGAACTGAGTAACCGAAAACTTACCAACGGTACACATTACTATTATACTTACCGCATAACTGCATAATGAACCATGTTTTCTTAACTAACGGCGCCGGATCAGTGCTTAGCAGCAACACCGTTTAGCAACTCCAATATTGTTATTTTTCGACGTTGACTTAACAAAATTGTAAATAAAATATAAGTAACCTGATTCCCCTTAATACCACAAATAAGAAAAGAACAACATACAGACGAGTATCGTCTGCAACACTCTTTTAAAATACATTTTTGCCTTGAGCATTTACTAGATTATAACTTACTGTTAAAAACTTAAACTTGCATAACTTATGAAATATTCGATTATATTCTACAAAACTTCAAAAAAATATACATTAGAATATAAGGAAACAAAACAAATAAAAACTTTAGAATATAATTAACAATTGTAAAATTTATAATATTTTTATTAATTTTTAACTTCTTAAAATTATTTAATCGTCTCGAAATTTCGTAAACCTAAAGAAAATTATTTTTTAAACAAAATTACACAATTTGATTTTTAAAATATTTATTATAAAAAACAAAAGAATAATAAATTACAAAATATATATAATCCTACGCGACAAGTAAAAGAGTTCTGTCGAGTCAGCAAGAAAATTGGCGCGTAGGAAGATCACACAGCAGTCAAAAGTAACTAGTTGACACGCAGATGGATACATCGCGTGATTTCTTGCCCTATTACGAAGAGAGCCAATCAGAAATTACCACACAGGGTCAACCTCTGACGACACAAACAGCATGAATAAAAACATCAACTATTTTTGTAGGTAGATTCGAGCAGATTAGAGAAGAGAGCCAATAAGAATCGAAATTTGATTTTGCCATCAACTAGTATTCACGTAACCATTTACAATCTGCCGCGACCACTTGTAATTTATTTGAATCAATTAACAAGTACACTTTAATAAGTTTATTAAAAGGATATTTAATTCATTTAAATGGTTAAACACGATGAAGCTTTCAAACGACCTAAATCATGCACTGTTGGAAAACTTGTTCTGCAAAATCCGAATTTTAAAGAACCATTTTTCGTTAATACCGACACATCTAATTTTGCGATCGGAAATGTACTTTCTCAATGCATAAATAAATCCAATTAACCTATAGCTTTTTGTAGCCGATTGTTAAATGCCGCCGAACAACGTTACGGCACAATAAAGACTCTTATCCATAGTTCTCGTGCTGAACAATTTAGATACTATACATGCGGTAAACGGTTTACATTCATAGTGGATCTAAGCCTCTTGTATGGCTTCAAAATATAAGACTCGTAATCTAGACATAAGAAATGGCATTTCAAGCTAACCAAAAATAGATCTTTACGATCGAATACACACCAAGAAAAACGAATTACGAATTAATTAGAAATTCGCCTATTTTACCTGTTAATGATATTAGAAAACACGACTATATAGACTCAACAAATTTAGATATTTACATCCCTTCAGGGCCAAAAGAAGTATAAACTTCACCAGAAGACAACGATACTGAATATAATGTGATTATAGAGAATCAAAGAAAAATTTCATGAAATACTCCAATCTTATAAGGTACCTTCTTTAAAGATAAAAATGTATGATAAGTATAAGGTTAGTTATCTTTCCTGTCTCTTGGGTACTCCTGTAAGTTAACCTCTTCCCTCGCCTTTAAATTTTTAAGTTTCTTTCTGTAGGCTTCTCGTCTCTTAACCGATAATGGCCTTAAGATAGGGAGTTTACATTGTGTTTGTGTTGTATGTTCTCCCGAGGGTTCAAGTGCTTGTAATCCCTCCGCTCCCGATGTAGCATCAGACCCAGCCTCAAGTTCTACCTGGATGTTTGCAGGGAAAAAAAGGCCATCTTAAAGGGACGTAGAGAAAGTTCTCTCCATGATCTACATCAGGGCTTGTCTCGCTCTCTCTCCCTAGTGGGAATGCTGTTGATTTGTGTTAGTCCCTTTTTCTTCCTTGTATTCTGTTTTAGTTTCAGTTTCTGTTTTTTATTTATCTTTTTCTATTTCTATTTTTTCTTTTTCTTTCTCTTTTTTGTTTTAATGTTTGTTTTTGTTTATGTTATGATCCATTTTATTCCCACGAGTACTTAAGGAAAGGTGGTCCGCTCCTACAGAGTCCCGCTTGCAGGGATAAAGCTAATTACTCGGATAGGTCGTCCGGTATCTACAAGAGCCAGCAACCGAGGGCCAGCAAAGCCTCTCAGCTCTCCTGCAACCCCTAGAGGAGAATGATTTTAGAGAATCGAATGATCTTATATCGACACCGTAATCTTTAAGTCTTTGATATTTATAATGTTATTTCCTTAGTCACTAAAGAGTGTATCAATTGTTAGGTGTCCGTTCTACTAAAAAAGGATGCAGTACGTTTAGTACCTTTTTGTTGTTGTATACTGCATCCACGCTGGAGATTTCTGCAACTTTTCTTGCTCTTAGATGTTGCAATGATATCAAAAATTCTAGCGCTCCACTTATTTTTCTTATAATACAACTTCCGTCAATCGCTTTATTATGTCTTCACTCAGAAAAGAGGGTTCTACTTTTCGTTCATTAAGTCTTCGTATGATTTCCAGCATTAGCCGGTTACTTTTGGTATGTCTGAGCATAAAGACTACAAAATTTTTCACTTTTTATATTAGGTTGCTGCAGATGAAATGGCCGATTTAGCAATGACATAAAGTTGACTGCAATTTTAGTGTATTATGTTGGCACAAGACGGCGCAAATGATATGACATATTGAAGTATAAATACTGCTACCTTGGTTTATGGAGTCATTTCTGTTTTGCACTTAATAATAATCGTAAAAACAAAGAGAGAAAGTGAACATGGAAGTGAATCAAAAATAGCTACTTTTACTATACGAATTCAAATTAGAGCACAACGCAACGGAAGCAACGAGGAATATCAACAGCGCATTTGGGCTTGATACAGTTAGCGAACGAACCACTCGGCGGTGGTTCGAAAAATTTCGATCCGGAGATATGGACCTTGGAAATGAGCCTCGTGGACACCCAGGACCATCGATCGATAACGACGAGCTGCGTGCATTAGTGGAGTCTGACCCCCGCCAAACCATAAGGGATCTTGCCGAAAAATTAGGCGTTCACAATTCGACAGTTTGCCGCCACTCGCAACAACTTGGAAAAGTGAGAAAGCTGGACAAATGGGTTCCGCATGATCTTACCGAGCAAAACATGACGTGTCGGATGGAGATTTCAAGTTCTCTTCTCCCCCTCAACAAAAAGGAACCGTTCTTGCACCGAATTGTGACCTGCGATGAAAAATAGATTTTATACGATAATCGTCGCCGATCAGCCCAATGGCTAGATGCCGATGAAGCACCAAGGCCCATGCCAAAACCAAGCCTGCATCCAAAGAAAATAATGGTAACTGTTTGGTGGTCTGTAGCTGGAGTTACCCACTATTCGTTCCTGCAACCTGGCGAAACCATCAATGCTTAGGAATACTGTGCTCAACTGGATAAGATGCATCAGAAATTGATAGTCCAACGACCTAGGCTTATCAACAGGGATGGAGTGATACTGCTTCACAATAACGCACGACCTCATGTATCGAGAACAACGGTCCAAAAATTAAACAGGTTGTGCTATAAGACTCTTCCTCACCCTCCATATTCACCAGACCTCTCACCAACAGATTACCATTTCTTTAAACATTTGGATCACTTTTTGACAGGAATTAATAATGAAGCTGCTGTCAAAAATGCCTTCGAGGAGTTTCTTCAAACCAGAAACTCGGACTTCTACAAAACTGGAATAAATGTACTTGTATATCGCTGGGAAAAGTGTGTTGTATCTATTGGTACCTATTTTGATTAAATAAATTGTCTTTATAAAAAGTTACAGCTGTTTAAAAATTTATTACTAAATCGGCCATTTTATCTGCAGCAACCTAATATTTTTACTTTAACGTACTTAATTTCATTAAATCAAGGCCAAATTTGCACGAGAAATAGGATAAATATTCAAATTTCTGTTTTAAATTAATAATAACAATTTTTCTGTTTTGAATATTAATATTGAATTTACGCCATCTGAATAGAAGCAATGATTTAGCTCGTACTTGATTATTGCGCATGCCCAGGGCTCCGCAAAGAGCTTAAACTAGGGTAAAATGAACTTTCAGTACAACCTTAGTGTCAAACGGGCTCCGCGAAGAGCTTAAACTAGTGCAACAAGTGTAGAATAGGCCTGTAGCGCAACGTAGGTTTAAAACGGGCTCCGCAAAGAGCTTAAACTGGTTCACAATAGTTGTAAGTTGGAAACGAACCATTTTGCAGAAAGCTTTAAGATATATTAAAATCAAATAAAAACATATGTAAGAAATATTATAATTAAATAATTAGACAAAAATTATATATGAAATATGTGACAGGTGGCTTATAGAGGTTAAGCCACCTGCCATAGGTGATAGGGCTCTAAGTTCACGACGTAACTGACTGCGGCGCTATCGATCAAGCATGGATGGCACTACGCGGGAAAAAAGATAGGCAAAAGGGGAAGGAGGAGCCCTTCCCTCAATACTTCTTTTCGTTCCGCCGTTTCAACGTGCAGCACGCAAGTTTCTCGAAGCCGATAAAACCGATAGATTTCCGCAGCGACAGCGATCTTTGAGGCAGAAACCGATCGTAGAGTTCGAGAGGACGAACACCGCGATAGGAAAAGTAAGTGGCCACTTCATCGCAATAATTACTTCGCGACTTCAAATAATTATATTTAGTTTTTCTGACGCGTGTGAGATCGCGTCAGGCATATATAGATATAGGATAGTGTACGCGCGAGACCGCGTAACTCAAAACCGATTAGGCCGTGCGAGTGCGAGTGAGAGGATCGGTCTCTCTCTCGCACTAATATAGAATAGGCGTACGAGTAAGAGAAAGCCACTCTTACTCGTACAATCATCGAGCACGCAGTTGAGCGAGAGGAACGAGCTCTCTCGCTCAACCATAGACTGCAGCGTCAAGTAAGAGAGAGAGAGAGAGAGAGAGAGAGACGCTCTCGCTCGAGCAGTCATAGACTGCGGCGGTATGGAGGAAGAACTGCTCTCTCTATATCCGTCGTCCATAGACTACACGTGTGTGTGTGGCCGCGTTAAGTGAAGCGGAAGCGCATGCGTAGTGCGCACCTCAAGAATTAGTATTGCGCGTGAGGCAATACTGATTGCTCTTTACTCGCAAGGGACCTCCCCGCCATAATTTGTACCGCTTTGTATAATTTTATGTGGTTTTTAGATTACATAAGCATTTAGCACTGAGCCGGTGCCCTGTTATTTAATTTATTCCCTACAGCTTCCCTAATACCGCTGCCTCCGCGGGTGTGCCAATCTAGCATTGGCACACAAACTGAGCAGCCGAGCCCGGTGGGAGCATCACCGGCAGCGGGGCCTTGGGCAAGGCCCCTAACACACAAAAGAATAAAAGCACGACCAGAAGAAGGTCCTGCGTTGCTAACGGGACGTAAACAAATAACCCCCGTTACAAATATTATATAAGAAATATTATAATCTAATAAGAATATATATATTCTTAAAATTAAATAAAGAATATATAAAAAATATTCTAATTAATTACTTAGACAAAAATATGTATAAGAAATATTATATAAGAAACCTAATTTAATAAGAATATATATAAGCTGAAAACTAAATGAAAAGTATGTAAGAAATTTATAATTAAATAATTAGACAAGAATAAAAAATATTACATAAGAAATATTGTAATTTAATAAAAATATATAAGATTAAAGTTGAATGAAAATATATATATAATAACACAATTAGAAAATATAAAAATGCTAACAAAAGTACATGAAAATATATAAAAATATATCTATAAAAATACGAGGTCTGGCTATTAAATAACGAGACTGGTTACGAAAAAGAGTTTTATTATGAAAACTATTCTACATTCGAATGCTCCCCTTCAATATACTTCCCTTCCTTCGCCACACACCTTTCCATACGTTTTTTCCATTGATCGAAGCAGTGCTGGAAGTCTTCTTTGGCGAGAGCCTTTAGAAGCTCTGTCGTTTTTTGCTTTACCGCTTCCATCGACTCAAATCGGGTCCCTTTCAAAGCAGATTTTATCTTTGGAATCGAAAAAAAGTCGCACGGTGCGAAATCTGGCGAGTAAGGCGCGTGTTCGAGCACTGGAGTGCGCTGACCGGCCAAATACTGCTTCACAGATAGCGCGTTATGGGCAGGTGCGTTGTCCTGGTGCAAAATCCACAAGTTGTTCTTCCACAACTCGGGCCGTTTCTTACGAACTCGTTCTCGCAGTGTTGCCAAAACTGACAAATAGTAAATCTGGTTGACAGTCTGACCCTCTGGAACCCATTCAGTCATCACGATACCGTTAATGTCGAAAAAACGATCAACATTGCCTTGAATTTTGATTTCGACATCCTTGCTTTTTTGATTCTGGGCGATTCAGGCGTCTTCCAATGCATTAATTGCCGCTTTGTTTCAACATCGTATTGAAAAATCCACGTTTCGTCGCAAGTAATAATGTTTTTCATTAGTCGGGAATCTTTTTTTAACCTTTCAAGGAAATCTGAGCAGACCTGTTGACGCAAGAGCTTTTGGTCAGGAGTCAGGTTTTTTGGCACCAACTTCGCACAGACTTTTGTCATGTGTAATTCCTCGTGTACAATTTGTCTAACCGTTTCTTTATCGGCGTTTACAGCCTCGGCAATCGTCCGGATGCTTATTCGACGATCTGCACGCACAATTTAGTTGAGTTTGGTCAATGTTGCCGGAGTTGAAACAGTGTCAGGGCGACCTGGACGTTGGTCATCTTCAGTGCTCACTGAAGCGCTTACACCACTCAAAAACACGCGCACGAGATAGAGAATTGTCCCCATAGGCCTCTTGCAACAATTTACAGTACTCAGTCGGAGTTTTTTTCAATTTAACGAGAAATTTGAGATTGATACGTTGCTCCTGTTTTTCGTCACACATGGTTTTCGGCACGAGAAAAAAACCCGTTTGTTTTAAACCGCTACTGCACAAATACAATAATAGTGACGAGAACGTCTTTTGGTACGTGCATAGACAAGATATCTAGATACCCAACGCACTACTCGTTTTTTTCTCCACCCCTCTACGGTGCCCTCTAGGCGCGTAGTCTCGTTATTTAATAGCCAGACCTCGTATATAAAAATATATCTATTAAAATATATAAAAATACAAAAAAAAAATATATATAAAACATAAAAAGATAGAAAATCATATATTATAGCATTATAGAAAACCCTCATAGGAAATAATGATTAATTTTAAGAATTAAAAAAATAAAAATATAAGTAAAATTTAGGAATAGTATTCGAGCAGATGTAAAATAAATAGATATAAAACTTTATCTTTTTATATATATACATGAATCTTACAAAAAGCAGATAGTCGAAATAACTATTTATTTTATTGAAGGCTAAAAATACATAATAAATGTAAATGCAAATGTAAGTGTAAAAAGGAAAATGATATAATTTTAAATCCTTTTAATTAACTGAAAATATATTAACTAATAATAATTAGAATATTTATAATATACTTAGGTTTACATAAAAAGGGGAAAAACTAAAGCGAATGAATAACTTTAAGCAACAAGTAAAATAAACCTAATGCGAAACAAATTAAAATTGTAACAATCTCATTATGAAAGTTAAAAATTGTAATACCGTTTATATTTGAAATATTTAATAATCACGTTATAAAAATTTAAAAATTTTAATATTGTTAAAGAACTCAGCGAGGAAATAAATAAAATTCTTTGCGTAGTTTTGTGAATAATAAAGAATAAAATAATAAGATTGGAATGTAAAAACCAAACACAAAAGCGGATGCCAAATTTCAAACAGACAAAATGTAATTTAAGAAATAAACACAAATCGAGATTATCAAAAACCAATTAAGATACTGTAATAGCAACATCCTGTGCACTAAAGAGCCGACTACGCGTATGACGTTTAACCACCGCCATTGGACGATCAACTATTAACCAGCCAATCACAGCGAGCCCCCGCTCCAAGCTGCGGCGCGGTGGCAAGTTACGGAGGAGCAGTCAGTGTCAGTCGGCGGGTGAATAACAGTCAGTCTGAAAAAGTCATCCGAAAGAAGTAGTTACTGAAAGAACATCACCACCGAACTGAGTGGTTACACGCGCAATTTGTAAACTCGACTCTGTTTTACTTTAAAGTTAAAAGAATAAATTAAATCCAAATTTCAATTCTACGCGTAACAATTATTTACAGAATACCAGTCATTATTTCAGACTCGCGAAATCTAAAACTACTTCAAACTGTATTTCAAATTTTTATAATTTTAAAAGTCAAATAAAATAAAGTTAGATAAACATAAATTCAATTCGTCGTGCCAAATTTTAAAATTCAAAGGAAAGTTTTGTGCAAGTTAGAAAGCCGGAACGAACAGAAATATCTTATTTTGATTTAACTACAAAGAGACATCAACTCAGATTATCCGAAGGAAGGAAGATTGGAGTACACTGAGTCCTAAGGAAGCCATTCACTTTTTGCCCGATACTCCGTTTGTCAGGGCTCCTAACACCGGCCTTACGCTTATCACGCCATCCCAAAAAAGATTGAGACAGAATTTCACCTCACTGCAACGGCAGTGCAAAGATAAGTCCAAAATAAAATCAAATTTTTACGCATGTTCGGAAGCATTTCCTTTTTGTAAATAAATAATTTAAATTTTAATTCCATAAACGTTAGTGAATTAATTTAAAAAAGTTTTTCGCGTTTTCTTAATTTTGGCGATACATAAAAATTAAGTGGTGACAGCGCTGTCTTTTTCTCTCTTTTTGACTTAACGGGTTACCCCCACTTGCGACTTTGAAAAAATCGATTTCTTGTTAATTGCATTTTTTTGAAGTATAAGTATCTGAGAATATGACCTGGAAATTTCAAGTCGATCCGAACAAAATTGACTGAGATATGAGCGTTGAAAGAGAAGAGTCCGTTGTGTAAACAACCGGCAATTAAAACTTTAAACGCGTTTTTCTCGAAATGGCATTTCTGAAATCGGTGACTAAGATTACTAAAACACTAATAAACCGATCTTCTTGAAATTTTGCAGGCTTATTTAATACATAAAAATGTAGTCTTTAATCGTTCGATTTTTTGTTAAAATCGAACCATTAACTTTGACTGTCCGCCATTTTGTGAAAAATGAATATTTTTTTAAATCCTTTGATAAAAGACTAGTTTATACTTATATTTAACTAAATCTATCCACATTTTTTGTTTCAAATGATCCACTTTGCCGCAATATTGGTCATCGCAAACCGTATAAATAAAAACACTATTTCATTAGCGGCCATTTGCCACTTAACAATGTAATATTTTGCAATAAAAAAATTACTGAAAGTTCTTTAAGATGTATTCTTTAAGATGATATAATAATCGTTTAAAAAAGTTTTGTAGTTTTCTTTAAAAAACTTCATGAAAAAGGCCTTTTTTGTTGAGCTACAACTGGGGGTAACCCCTTAAAGCATTTCAATGAAACCGAACAAATTTGCGTGAATTTTGATGTATATATATATATATATATACACTAATATATATTCTATGTTATCCGGGCCGTAACACTTTCAATTAGGTGCTGCTTGCGACATCGATTTTGCGAGCAAAAATAGTTAATGTAATGAAATATAATTCATTAACTATGCATCGAAATTTCTGATTCGTATCCTATTCCATTTGGTTTGCTATCTATCTCTGCATGGGGTTCTGTGGCATTATATAGTTAACTCAGAGATTTAGTTATGAGGTGTTCCCTTTCCTTTATTAATTGTACTGAATCTTTTTGGTCCTTAAATAATTGGACTATAATGTTATTTATCTGGTCAATCTCCTCAGTTATGATTAATCCAAATAGGCTTTTACTGATGCTTCCAACGAATCCCAGAAATATCATTCTTCTGTATCTAATGCTTCTTGTAATTTTTATAGGCATTTGCGAGGCTTGGTTCATATCCCGTAACGTAGATTTTATTTTCAGAGAATTTGTCTTGCTTCTACCACATCCGCACTGAGCATAAATCGGCTAGTATTTGCTTCCATCAACTCAGTGCAATTATCGAGTAATATTTGATAATCAAGTGGTGGGTGGGTTCTCATGGATTATTCTATGTTTCCGTACATAGCGACTTGCCAATCGGCTTTTTTGACCACACCATATTCATACGTTCGTAGTACATTCTGGGGCTCTCGCTTACTTGTTCTATTTCAAAATTTTTATTCGTGAGGCCCAGAGAAATTCCGGTTCTTATTAGTAGCACGTTGATAAGGTAAGAACGGTTCGCTATCCTTCTGAAATGAGTTAGTATTCATAGTTACAAAGTGTAGAAGTATGATATCAGTATTTTTTTTGTAAAAATTACAAGTTTGTTGTTTGAAAATGATAATATCTTATTCCAGATAATCTTAATTGCTATTTATACATTTTTCCTACCTCTCCGGCAGTTAATAAATGCCATGTCAAAAAACAGTACTTCTATTAAAGTGAACCAGTTATCAAGCCATTTTTGTACTATACATTTTTATACAAATTGAAGCGTTGTTCAGCAAGAGCGCGTCCCATTGATGCAAATAGATAATAATAGAATGAAGCCAGGTATGAGGGAATAAGCCGCATGTGCTAGCATTTCCCAACTGAACGCCTTGATCGTTTCCCTGATCCGTTTTGCTGTGTGTGATGGGCATCATCATGGGGCAAAATGACTTTGTGTTACCTTTTTCTGTATTCCGGCCATTTTTCATACAATGCTTAATTTAAATCTATGATTTGCTGTTGGTAGTGATGTGAGTGTTAATGGTTTCACCAGGTTTTAGCGGCTCATAATAGATTACACCGTGTTAATCCCACCGAACACAGAGCATTGTCCTCTTTCCAAAGCGATTTGGTCTTGCAGTGGATGTCGATGGTTTGCCTGGATTCATCCATGATTTTCGAATCTTAGGATTCTCAAAATATAAGAATTTTTCATCACCTGTCACGATTCAATGGAGAAATGACTTTTTTATGTATCTGTCGAGCAGCATTTCACAAGTGGTTTTTTTATTTTCTTTCTGTATTTCATTTAGTTTATGCGGAGTCTATTTTTTCACTTTCTGAATCTTTCCCATGGCTTTAAAATAAATAGAGATGACTTTCTGCATCACATTCAGTTGATCTGCGAGTTTTTGTTGAGTTTGACATCATCTTCATCCAATAAAGCTTGCAATTCGTTGTCTGCGAACTTTTCGGTGGTTTTCCACGCTCTTCGTTTCTCACGTCAAAATCACTACTTTTGAATTTTTCGAACTACTTGAAACACTATGTTTTACCAAGAGCATGTTCACCGTAAGCTTCGATAAGCCTTCGATGCAATTCTGCAGCAGTTTTTTTCAAATGATAACAAAAAACCAATGCTGTCCGCAAATTGTAGTTCGTAGGCACAAAACTCGACATGTTTAAAAATACAGATAAAAATACCGGTGTATGGAACTTGGATTGTTGCGTGTTGAAAATCTTCGTCAGCTGTTAGAGGAAGATGATGGCGTTTTTAGTTGGATTTTGACTGTCAAGGCGAGTCGACCACATGGTTTGAGGTACAGGTTTTTTTAGTTTAAGTTTTGTTGGTTTTCTTAAGTTGCTTGGAGAAGAAGAGAGATATGAGTTATTGTCAAGAAGGGATTTTTGATGAAATTAATGAGATACAGTGAGAGGCGGAAGGATTCATTGAAAGGAAAACAAGAAAGTGAGCGAGCATCCATATCAAGTGTCTCGTGTGCAGTGCTGTTTTTTTTTTTTTTTTTTTTTAATGTATTTTTAAATAATAATGAATATTTATTTTGCGCTTTCTCTCGTCTGTTCTATTTTATTCAATTTTCAGCGTCGTGAGTGCTTGCAACGTCTGAAGATGTAAGAGCAGTTTGCAGTAAGTTTGCCCTGTCCAGCGGATTATCCAGTAGCAGAATCAGCAGCGTGTTCAGTATTTTGATTTTATTGATATTTTCTTTCTATAATTAATTCGTTTTGTGCCGATAGTGGTCGTGTTAGTTATTTAATTATTTTATTTGTTTTTTTACGAAGACCGGACCTCTGACTTTTAATTAAAGATTTTTAATTAAATTCGGCAAAGTTCTCCATTACAGTTTATATGGAAACTTCTTAGAATCTTACAGATGAATTTCTGTGGAAACTGTAACGTCGGTATACGACCTCCGTTTTTTTTTTGTTTTTTTGTGTCCGCGCTCCACTACGATAAAGCCTCTCTCCACAATCTACATGACGCACTCTCCTCCGACCCGAACTGTTGTGAAACCTAGCCTAAGCTTAGGCCAAGAGCTTGCGATTTTCGAATAAAGCCCATGCATCATTTAAATAGAAAAAATTTGCTACAATCGTTAAACCTAATTCAAATTAAGTTTTGTAATGCATTGTTTATATTTTTTTATTTATTATATATATATAGACATATGAATCACGTAATACAAACAAAAAATATAAATAGATATAATACACAACGGCATGACCATGTCTTTTCTTTTTTTATAAATTTATTAATAAAGATAGTCATAAATTTTTATGCTAAGCATAAATATTTTAATTATCATATTGTTTTATTCCCGAATCATCTTTTTGCTAAGCAATAGGGAAAAAAAGCGCCTCCGCTGCAATCAGAGACGTCGCGGAATCATATTATTTCCGTTCTCACGCAAAGCGCTGAATAAAATTTTTACAGGTAGACTCTTCCTAAAAATTTTCCGTTGCACAAATTTGAATAATTAATTTAAATAATACCAATGAGCTCGGAATTATACCCAGATTATTGATAATAACGCTGCGCCTATATTTTCCATTAATTTCGCTATTGTAATTTTTTTTGTTGTCCTAACGATAAAAATAATTAAAATATATGATTAATGCTAATATCTTTTTACATATACATTATTTCTTTTTGCAAGTAATTTTAATTCTATCCTTCCGCGGGAGGACAAATTATACCATTAAATATTTCGGTTTGTCATAACCATTTTTCTATTAATTTTCTATTTCATTCCTTTTTATAACGAAACCTAACAAACAACATTGCATTAATCATTAATATACTATAAATTACGCTTTGCGATATTTCAATTCCAATTTGCGATAATAATTTTTAGTGCGCAATAATCATATGTTTTAAGGCCCCTAACGAAATAATTATATAAAAAAAAATAACATCAAACAATTAACTACTTATCCGACAGCTGGAAACAATTACCTACAAATGAAACAAAATTGTAATTTATAAAGAATAATTATATGAATTACTATTTTTTTTCAATTATTTCTCTTTTCTACCGTTCAATAATCATAAACTGTATCTTGTTATTATTTTACTAACCCACGGATACCACACGTGTCCTGGATAACAATAAATTTTCATTAATTTAAATAATTATTTTTTATTTAGTAATCCATATAGATTTAATGCGTAAAAATGCGACAAAAACTTCGTTTTATTTCGTAATACGCATTAAATTTTAAATAAAAAACAATTATGTAATTTAATTTAATGTATTTCTGCAATAAATAATAGATAAAGAAAATGTATAAAAATTATGCAAAAAGGAATCATTCTCTCTCTCTAATTCTCACTCTCCCACTCAACCGTAACACCTTCAAGATAGAGCAGTAGCGTCCACCCCGTGCTAATTTCGAGCAATCGGATTGGCCCAGAGAAGTCACTGCACAAGGGCATAAAAAGGCGAGGATCAACACGCAGAGACAGACTCAAGACTTCTTTTTTGCGCTTTCATATTCAAGATTTAATTTTTTTTCAAGATTTGATTTTTCATACAGACTCTTACGATTCTATTTCCTCTGCCGTCCCGAGCCCGTAAGTTTTGGTATTTAGGCTCAAGAAGGCGAATGCAGTCCGCGTTATTTAAAAACGCAGTTGTACATCATCCCGACGCTACAAAACTTACAGGAATTTTTTTTTAAAGATTTCGTTAAAGCTTCCACGCAACATTAATATGAAAAATTGTTAGAATCTTAATGTTACCTTCTCGATAGTTTACAAGGAACCTTCTTGTTTAAATATTTTAAAAGTTTAGTGAAAGATTATCTTAATCTTATAGATAGCTTACTATGAATATTGCACATTTGTTTTTATGAATCTTTCAAGTTATCTTACGTAAAAACTGTAGAAAGCTCACTTTAAATCTTTTTTTTGCAATGTTATTCAAAATTTTATTTAGTTTGAAAAAACATTACGGGAAGCTTACAATGCAATATTTCTTTAAAAGTTTCATTGGAAGCTTTCCTGCTGTACGGGATTTTATTTAAGGAAAAATTCAAAAAATAAATAGAAAAGATTGATAAATGAATTGTAAAAGAAACGATCTTCTGTAAGTTTTTCTTTTCTTTATGTAACAATTATTTTTTTTGAAATTCTCTTTCATTTTGTATAATAAAGTTAAAAGTTCATCATAAAATATCATATGTTTTAATTTTATGTTTATATGACAATTGTTTTAGAAGAATGTAAACAATATCGATTTGTGTATATAGATTTTCTTATTTTATTAGACAGTAAGATTATAAGATTAATTTGTACTGAAAATTTTATTTTATTCTAGTTGTCTTGCTGCCCTGGGCTTAATTGAAAACAGCGCTACCAACGTTGTTGCCGCTATGCTCGTTTCACCTTTAATGGTAATTACATACTTCATCAACTAATTTTTTTTTATTTACTACGACATTAAAATTGTGATAAGAAATTTTTTTAAAATAAATTAATAATTGATTGGTCCATTATCTATTAATAAATAGATTTGGAAAGAATATTTCACGCATTTAGCAATAATTATCCCTTCAATTAAAAGATGTTACAACAAAGTCTATAATAATAAAAGTCATGTAAAAACAGAGAGTTAGTTTGTTTTAAATGATACATGCACTTGCATTTAATGAATAGTAATTTATTACTTATATTATATCTTCTATATGAAATATTTCTTTTGTTTTTTACATTCCTCCTTTTTTCTGGATCTTTTTCACACTCATGGTTTATTTTTTCTTTACGTTTTATATATTTCTATTTAGTTTATCTCATTTTCATTTTTTCCTAAATTTAATTCATTAACTATTTTCTTAATTTTCCTCTTGAAAATAGAATTCTCATTCTTATATACTTTTATTTACGAGGTCTGGCTATTAAATAACGTGACTTGGCGCCTAGAGGGCGCCGTAGAGGGGTGAGGAAAAATACGAGTAGTGTGTTGGGTATCTAGATATCTTGTCTATGCACGTACAAAAACACGTTCTCGTCACTATTATTGTATTTGTGCAGTAGCGGTTCGAAACAAACGTGTTTTTTTCTCGTGCCGAAAACCATATGTGACGAAAAACAGGAGCAACGTATCAATTTTAAATTTCTCGTTAAATTAAAAAAAACTCCGACTGAGTGCTGTAAATTGTTGCAAGAGGCCTATGGGAACGATTCTATATCTCGTGCGCGTGTTTTTGAGTAGTGTAAGCGCTTCAGTGAGGGCCGAGTGAGCACTGAAGATGATTAACGCCCAGGTCGCCCTGACACTGTTTCAACTCCGGAAATAGTGACCAAAATCAATCAAATTGTGCGTGCAGATCGTCGAATGAGCATCCGGATGATTGCCGAGGCTGTAAACGCCGATAAAGAAACGGTTAGACAAATTGTACACGAGGAATTACACATGACAAAAGTCTGTGCGAAGTTGGTGCCAAAAAACCTGACTCCTGACCAAAAGCTCTTGCGTCAACAGGTCTGCTCAGATTTCCTTGAAAGGTTAAAAAAAGATTCCGGTCTAATGAAAAACATTATTACTTGCGACGAAACGTGGATTTTTCAATACGATGTTGAAACAAAGCGGCAATCGATGCATTGGAAGACGCCTGAATCGCCCAGAATCAAAAAAGCAAGGATGTCCAAATCAAAATTCAAGGCAATGTTGATCATTTTTTTCGACATTAACGGTATCGTGATGACTGAATGGGTTCCAGAGGGTCAGACTGTCAACCAGACTTACTATTTGTCAGTTTTGGCAACACTGCGAGAACGAGTTCGTAAGAAACGGCCCGAGTTGTGGAAGAACAACTCATGGATTTTGCACCAGGACAACGCACTTGCCCATAACGCGCTATCTGTGAAGCAGTATTTGGCCGGTAAGCGCACTCCAGTGCTCGAACACGCGCCGTACTCGCCAGATTTAGCACCGTGCGACTTTTTTTGTTTCCAAAGATAAAATCTGCTTTGAAAGGGACCCGATTTGAGTCGATGGAAGCGGTAAAGCAAAAAACGGCAGAGCTCCTAAAGGCCCTCCAAGTATTTCCTTATTTATTTAATATCAAGATTAATGATGTTGTGATGATTTGATTATATTAAAAAAAAAATCGATTGTCTGTAAAGTCGGTTTACTGACGATAGTTGAACGTGACAACGTCATAAGAAAATACTGATGGAATGGTTGCATTTTTCAAAAGAAAATTTTAATTTTATTTGTTTGATAGATATTTTGTATGGATATAGAGAAGGAGGTCAATGGAAATCACAATTGAATTGATCAAGTTACATTTATTTGTACGCATAAATACAATTACGTCAATTTTTTTTTTTTTTTTAACAATGTACATAGTTTTTACAAGTATGAATGTGCTTTGAGCAATTGTTTTACAAATTTTATTTACAACTTTTAAACATGTGTGATATTTAACTTCTTACAATTTGTGTTATTCTGTTGAGAATAGGACGATGATAAGAAAAGTAGGAAATAAAAGGGAGTGTTTCGAGTGTAATGTGTCTTGAAAAAGTCAAATCGATGGTGGTGCCTCTTAGTGTTGTTGATTTATTAACGTCCGTTGCACAATCGAGATTGAACATGTCTTTCATGAATTTGAGAAATGTTTCTATTTTTTCGATCGAATAGTAAAGCAATTGATTTTTCAATCATCGTGAAATAGTTCTGTTAACTTATTGTTATAGTTTTGTTAATTATAGCATAACCTACAATCGCTGCAGTAGCCGACTAATGCTATTTATTTTAATGATGAAAGCACGAATATTCGACAATATATCACTGAACATATATTTAATATCGAAAGAATCATTACCTTTATCGCCGCAATTATCGTTGCTATAAACAATTGACACCACATTTACTTTTCACTGCACTTCATACTTGACGAAAACATGTAAATGTATTATTGTATAGCAGCTGTCCACGCGGACGCATCGCTCACTCAAGTAGGAGAGAGACAGATGTCGAACGCTGCTGAACGCGGAGGCCGATTGTGCCTCTTTGTCGCTCGTTCCGCGCTCTCGCTTGCACTTTAAGCCTTAAATGGAAGGCCTCAGAGCGAGGTAACGCCGCATGAGTCATGTTTTTTCGTGCGTGCAGCCGGCTCCATCGAATTATAAGACGTTGTCACGTCAAAAATGATTTTTTTTTATATTGCAGCTTTCACTTCACACTTCTTTTTGGCTTACCAATTGAGATGGAGCCTTGCAATATAGTGGAGGCTAAAGCACATAAACATAAAAAACAGCGGTGTTTGCGTCAATTGGCAGAGGCAGGAATCAAACCTCGATCTTTCGAATCGAGAGTCCAGCCCTCCACCGATCGAAACCTCGCACCGCTCATAATTTTAAATATTAATTAGTTTAGCTAACCGTGCTTCGCTAAAGTGATATTTAAAAATAAAATATGAAAATTAGGAAATATAGTAAATACTTAAAATAAATTATTTTTTTCTCAATCTCAAAATATATTATTTTGAGTAAAAAGTGAAATAGCTATAGAACTTGACAATTTCTTTAGATTTCAATAATTTCGTTACTTTAAACTTGTAATACAAAACTGTATTTCTATAGTTTTATATTCAAAAATTTCAAGAAACTGTTTTTGCGTCCCGATTAATTATATACAACGTCCATGTACTCTATCACTAGCCATTTCTTTTAGATTTCAATACTTCCGTTACTTTAAATTTCTATTATAAAATTATATTTCATAATCATACAAATTCTTCAACTTTGTTTTTACGTACTAATTGATTAAATACAACACTCAGTTACTATATTAAGTAACACATCGTTCAATAAGTCCCGAGACTAACCCAGAGATGGTGCTAGTAGTAACAAACTGGCCACGTTTCCATAGATTGCGAACCTTAACATGAAACGTGTGAAAATTTCACGTCGATCGGATCAGAGACAGCAGAGTTATCGAGGTTAGAGTAAAGTCACTTTGTAATTTGTTTGAAAAATGGAAAAAAGCGACTTTTGCGTGTTGATAAAACATTGTTTTTTAATGGGTAAAAACACCTTAGAAGCCCAGCAATGGCTTGAAAAACATTATTCGGACTCCTCTCCATCCAAATCAACGATTTGTCGTTGGTATGCTGAGTTTAAACGTGGTCGTACGGACACAAACGATGCAGAACGTTCGGGTAGGCCATTGGAAGCCGTTACACAGGAAAATGTGAGTGAAGTGTTAAAAATTGTAATGAAAAATCGCAAAGTAAAGGTCCGTGAGATTGCAGAAATGACACAGATATCATCTGGAAGCGTATTTACAATCCTTCATGAAAAATTGAGCATGAAAAAAGTTTTTTCCAAGTGAGTGCCGCGATTGCTTTCAGTGGAACAAAAACAGCAACGAGTCGACGATTCAGAGAGCTGTTTATCGCTATTTACTCGCAATAAAAAGGATTTCCTGCGTCGATACGTGACCATGGATGAAACATGGATACATCATTTTACTCCGGAATCGAATCGGCAATCATCTGAGTGGCGCATGGCTGGCGAAAGCTGCCCAAAGCGTCCAAAAACGCAGCAGTCTGCTGGCAAAGTCATGGCGTCTGTTTTTTGGGATACACATGGCGTGATTTTCATTGACTACCTGGAAAAAGGTAAATTGATCAACAGTAATTATTACATTGATTTGTTGGTACGTTTGAAGGAGGAGATCGCAGCAAAACGACCGCACATAAAGAAGAAAAAAATCCTTTTTCACCAAGACAATGCCCCATGCCACAAGTCCATGAAAACAACGGCAAAATTGAACGAATTGGGCTTTGATTTGCTTCCCCACTCTCCGTATTTGCCAGATTTAGCCCCCAGCGACTACTGGCTCTTTGCTGATCTTAAAAAAATGCTCCAGGGAAAAAAATTTGGCTTGAATGAGGAGGTCATTACCGAAACTGAAGCCTATTTTGAAGCAAAGGATAAATCCTCGTATAAACATGGTATAGAAATTTTGGAAAGGCGTTGGAAAGATTGTATCACTCTAAAAGGAGATTATATTGATGAATAAAAATGATTTTTGAAAAAAATGTTGTTTTCGTTGTTAGTCTCGGGACTTATTAAACGATGTGTTACTTGCCAATTCTTTTAGATTTCAATGCTTTCGTTACTGTAAATTTGTACTATAATATTATATTTTGATTGCTTTATATTAAAACATTTCTACAATATTTTTTTGACTACTGAACAAATATTAATTTTTTTATAGACAATATCCAAATTTATTATCTGTTTTCAGGTAATATTAAATTATTTATAAGATATTAAATTAATGTTAAAAAACTGATATTAATTTTTAGGCTATAAATTTTAGAGAAATTGAAAATACTTAATTAAATAACTATAAAGATAAGATGGTATAAAATGTGATTTTAAGCCACATAAAATTTAGGAATTTATAAAAAGAACAACCCATCATACTTGCTACATGATTTTACCTTCAAGGAAGGTGTTTTTTTATAAGATATTGTATTTCTTTTATTCAAAATAGACTAACAAGTATAAAATAATTTTCTTCTAGCTTCATACAGATCTATAACTTTGTATAGATTGACCTAAAAATCTTTCATTGTTCATTTTTAATAGCTAGAAAAATATAATGTCTGGTATCAACTTTTGACCCTCTATACCGAAAGTTACTTAATATTAGAAGTTGTATATCTCAGTCAAAAATGTATCAATCTAAAATCTAGCGCCGTTGTGCGGAGAAATATCTTTTAAATTCCGTCAGTGTCGCCAAAAACTATCGAAAATTATGATTTTTATTGTAAATAGAAAAGAAAAAATTGACAACTTTTCTACCCGCAAAGAAAAAGCGTGTTAAATTTTAAATGAAATAATACAGTCTGTCAAGTAAGAGCGTGGTCGTGTTAATTTATAAAAAAATTTATTTGATGAAACTTTTATATTTATATATACATTGTACACATTACAAACAATGATGCAATTTGGTCAATAATGTGTCCAGTCACCACCGGCGTCGATAATTGCCTGGCATCTCCGAGGCATGCTTTTTACTAATTTGACGGCTTATTCTAGTGGCAAGGATCTCCAGATCCGACGAATTTCGTAAGACAACTGCTTCATAGTGTATGTGCGTCTCCCACGAAGCTTCCGTTTAATATATGCCCACACATTTTCAATAGGGTTTGCATCGGGCGACTGCGACGGCCAATCGAATGTAACGATGCCAGATTGAGTCTTCCACTGAGTACAGAGCTTGCTGCGGTGTTTAGGATCGTTGTCCTCATGCAAAATCCAATCTTCATTTTTTGTGATGAACCATCGTTTGGCAGATGGCAGTAAAGCCTTTTTGTAGATTTTTATCATTTTCTCGGCATTTAGGTTGTCAGTAAAGAGGTGCAAAGTGCCGAATCCCTGCTTTGAGAAGCAGCCCCAAAGATGCACCTTTATTCTATGTTTTACGGTCCGCTAAACAAGCCTATTGGTGGAAGTTGACCAGGCTTGCGTGAGGACAGAACGTGCCCATATAGAACATTTATCAGTAAAAATGACATTTTCAAAATCTCTATCAATATTCTCATGCGCCCAAGCGAGTCGCTTTGTCACATGTTTTTCAGTCAACAGAGGCTTCTTCATTGTGTTGCGCCATTTTAGATGATGAGTACGAAGATGGGTTCGGATAGTTTCGTAGGATACATCTAAACCTTTTGCCATTAATTTTGCTTGTCCTTGCCGCAGTGTTAAAGCAGGATTCCGCGAAAACAGATTCACTATTCTTTTTTCATCTTTTTTGTTCACTTTTCCTATCGAGCCACGTTCTGGTAAATCATCGACATTTTTAGCCACTTTATATCGCTGTATCCACTTCTGTACAAATGCCTTTGACTTTTTCATATATTTAGCAGCCGCTGATTGCGACATTTTGGGACCTTTCGGGTGGATGCAAAGGAACACAGCCTCGTAGCGCGACGCGTACTTAGCACTCATGGCGTTTAACGTGATTCTCTTTTAAAAGATCAACAACAACTGAATCTTTGTTAATAATGCATTAAGGACAAAGCTTTCCTCTATCGGTTCGCGAAGGAATTAGAGCAAAATCTTCTATTACCTGTCGTTGAAGTCAACCACGCTCTCACTTGACAGACTGTATAAAAAAAAAAAAAAAAAAAAAAAAGAGTAGACGTGTATTTATGTCTTTTTTAAAATAGGCGGAACAGGATCTTTTTTTTCATGAAAAATATTTTTTTTTTTTTCATGTACAATAATTATCTACTAACAAAATGTCATTACAAAAATAATTTTTTCTAAATTTTTAATCCATTACAAAATTTTAATTGTTTAAAAAAGTTATTTGAAATTTTTTTAACCTTTTTACCAATTAAGGATTGAACTGATTTTGAAAAATAGTAATTTGCGTTAATACTTAAAAAAAAAAAAATAAAATAAAAAAAAAATTCATAAATGAAAAATGTATTTAATTTATAAAAAGTAATTTTTTTAATTTAGCTATAGCAATCTTTTATAACACTTAATTTAAAAAGTATTTAATAGAGTAATACAATTCATTAAACTGAATTCGACTACTTCAACAAAAATTTATTAAATATTAACAATGCAAATGAAATAATTCTAACGTATGATAATATAGTACATGTTTTCATGAAAAAAATTTGATAAGTACATAGTAACAGGGTATTGGCTACACTCACGGCGCAGCAGTGGTGTAATTTTTCGGCCCGAACCTTATTCTTCAGACCTCTCTCTTTTATGCTTGCCGGACAGCTTAAAATGTTCTAGCGACCTTTCGAGAGAGCCGGTGGAGGCGGCGGTATCCGCTCACAAGCGTAGAAACCGAAAACGCGAAAGTTATTCTCGGAATCGCGAAATTTTCGATAGATAAATTCTAGCTTCACTTTATCTGAATACATTTGATAATTTATTTAACAAAAAAAGATAGAATTAACAATAATTTAACCGGTTAATTATGGCTCACGCGATTATGATGTTGAAGTTTGCAACGTTGGACTCCAATTAAAAATCAAAATTTTTCATATCCGTTTTTTCTCAATAAAATAGATATGGGATAAAAAAAACCCTAATTTATTTATTAAACATTAATTTTAGCCAATTTATCCCCTTAAATACCCTGAAAAGGAGACGGAAAAAATTGAACATTACATCAGTTTTTTATAATTTTATAAACAATTTCACTGTAACAAAAGATGTATAAACCCCCAGTAACCGTATACAACTTGTCAATTCTTTCCGGAAGTAATTTATGAGAGCGATGAGAAAAAAAAAATTTTCAGAATCTCACATCTTCCCTAATCACGTTCGCAAAAAAGTAGAGTGTATACGATTTCTTGGTACATAAGAAGTCTACAAGAAAATTGGCGCCGACCAAAACGGTCTGGAACTTACCCTCCAGGGAGATAAAACGTCAAAATTTTGGAAAAAAAAATCTGACATCTTCTCTAATATCGTTGCAAAAAAGTAAAGCGGGTATATGATTTCTTGGTACATTACTTGAATGGTTATCGTTAGTCGTTTCAGGTTAATTCTTTTGAGATATAATCTGCTGATAAGAAAATTTCTTATATGTCAGTATGCCTGTCTTCCGTCTTTCGTTCAACTTCCGTTTTATTTTCGACCTTGAAATTTCACTCCCAGAGTGTCAAAAGAAGTTATAAATTTTTGCAATAAGTTTGCATAATACCAGCGGTTAATTGTTTTTCCTGTTTGTAGATAATCAATGAAAATTATCCTATGCGCATCCCAAAAAACTAACGCTGTGACTATGCCAGCAAAAGGAACTGTCTTTGTTGTCTTAAGAGCCGATTCTTTCTTTCCAGTACATTGTTTTGACTGTTCCTTTTATCTGATGTAAAGCGGTGGATCCATGTTTCAAACATGGTCATGAATCATCGAAAAAATACGGCTTTATTGCTGTGAAACGGCGCTAAACCCTTGATTGAAATATCCTCACGACGCTGTTTTTGTTCCATTATAAGCAAACGCGACACTCATCTTGGGCACAACTTTCTCATTTTCAAATTCACACTTAATATGCGATGAATTGTTATGTCCTCGGATTAAAACAGAAAGACACCAATATTTATCGCTATTGATTCAAACGAATAAAGACAATCGATAACTACTCTCTGCATAAAGGCCATAGATGAAATAAAGATTATTATTATTATAATTACAATATAATAATAGCACAGCCACACAAAAAAAACATTTACGAGTTCGGGGGTCAGACCATGTTAACTATATGTTTTTGAGGTCGCTGAATCCGAATCTGGGGTCACAATAACCCGATCGGGCCAGGGTTTTCCATAACCTCAAAAAACTCTTTTATTAAGCCATATAACGATAAACCCTTCACATCAAACCCCTTAAGCTCTTGAAACCATAACACAATAACCCCATGATACCTCGAAATCATAACTCCATAATCATATAACTCTATCACATCATATAGCCCTATCTTATAAGACCTTTCATAAAATGACTAGAATAAAAAACGGATTACTAGAATAAAAAACGAATGACTACAATGCATAAATATAAAATGTATCAAAAATACTAATAAGTATTCAAATATCTGGGTAAAAAATGTGAAAATTGAATGTAAAATATATCACTCTTTTTTGCTACTGTAGTGGATTCTTTTTTCATTGAACGATCTATGTAATGCTTTTCGCTTTCAATCGCTGTTCGGTCTATCTCGTTTTATAGTCCAACAGAAGTCTGCCATTACATTAACATCCCATAAATTACATCTTGGTAAAAAAGCGTTCTCCCTGCTCTTCACTAAAATGTTCAAGATTCTCTGGAAATTTATCAAGATGTGCATCTAAAAAGTGTAATTTTATATTCATCAAGTATCCTAATTTTCTAAGGTCTTCAACCATCTTGGCAACAATCTGCTGATACATTGGGCTCTTGTTATTACCTAAAAAGTTGTGACACATATCTTTAAAACTCAACCTAGCTGCTCTCTCAATTTTCTTCATTTTTATAACAGCACCTTGTCTCTAAACATTTTACGAATCTGTGGTGCATCAAATACACATATATTATTTTCAAATCACCACAAGTCTGTCACAAGTGTTTTTGGTACTAAATCCTTTGTAAAAGTATTTCAATATTCTCGTACTCATCGTTCATAACGTTAGGGTGAGCTATTGGTATCGGAGCATAAACATTTGTACACATATTATGCAGCAGAACACCTTTAATACTTCGTTTTGAAAAATCTATGAAAAGTCGTTTATCAGAAGTTTGCAAAGAATTTGGTTGAAACACATCAATCAAACCTTTAACATCCTTACAAAACACTAAAGATAATTTTTTATCTTAGACGAAATACTTTCAGATTTCAAAATCACGATTGCGATAAAATAAAACTTTTGTTTTAACTTCCAAAAGATTCTTATTTTTAAGAAATAAGCCAAAAACTCAAAACCGTCTTTTGGCAAACCCAGATCTTGAACAAAATCGTTCCATTTCGTTTGGACACTAATAAAGGGATCTTGGATTTCTTCGAATTTCGAGCAAATATAACAAAATTAATTATGATCTACATGACAATTATAAGATAGCATGATCTTTTCGGGTTATTTTCTTGTAACATTAAGTTCCATATTAGCCAAGTCACTAACCAATATGGAACTGCGGTCGCTTGACGACGACGCCTGGGTGTCCACTTTCACACCCTCACCAACCGCCGATATGTTCCGAGATTTCTCTGCATCGTAAGACACTTGCGTGCGCCTGCCATGACGGCGTCTAAGCCGCAATTCAGAAAATCAACCGGATAACGGGATCACTGTTGCCACCGGTACCGCGAGAAGGTGCCCTGGATGCAGACGCACGCAATTTTATGAATCCCTTTTGTAGTTGTGTTATGAGTTTATTCGAATGTATCTTAAATGTCTATTAAAATTTGCATTAATAAAAATTGCCTTAGATGAACTGTTTTTGTTTGAATTTGGGGCAATGGGGTAATAGAATTATGGTGTTATGGATTATATGATTAGGAAGTACTGGTTTCGAGGTATCATGGGATTATTGTGTAATGGTTTCGAGAGGTAAAGGGGTTTGATGTGAAGGGTTTATCGTTACATGGCTCAATAAAGGGTTCTTTCGAGGTTATGGAAAACGCTGTCCCGATTGGGTTATTCTGACCCCAGATTCGGATTTAGCGACCCCAAAAACATATTGTAAACATGGTGTGACCCCTGAACCCAACAATGTTTTTTTATTGACGTGACGTCTTATAATTCGATGGAGCCGGCTGCACGCACGAAAAAACATGACTCATGCGGCGTTACCTCGCTCTGAGGCGTTCCATTTAAGGCTTGAAGTGCAAGCGAGAGCGCGGAACGAGCGACAAAGAGGCACAATCGGCCTCCGCGTTCGGCAGCGTTCGACATCTGTCTCTCTCCTACTTGAGTGAGCGATGCGCGTGGACAGCTGCTGTACAATAATACATTTACATGTTTTCGTCAAGTATGAAGTGCAGTAAAAAGTGAATGTGGTGTCAATTGTTTATAGCAACGATAATTGCGGCGATAAAGGTAATGATTCTTTCGATATTAAATATATGTTCAGTGATACAGTCTGTCAAGTAAGAGCGTGGTCGTGTTAATTTATAAAAAAATTCATTTGATTAAACTTTTATATTTATATATACATTGTACACATTACAAACAATGATGCAATTCGGTCAATAATGTGTTCAGTCACCACCGGCGTCGATAATTGCCTGGCATCTCCAAGGCATGCTTTCTACTAATTTGACGGCGTATTCTAGTGGCAAGGATCTCCAGATCCGACGAATTTCGTAAGACCACTGCTTCAAAGTGGATGTGCGTCTTCCACGAAGCTTCCGTTTAATATATGCCCACACATTTTCAATAGGGTTTACATCGGACGACTGCGACGGCCAATCCAATGTAACGATGCCAGATTGAGTCTTCCACTGAGTACAGAGCTTGCTGCGGTGTTTAGGATCTTTGTCCTCCTGCAGAATCCAATCTTCATTCTTTGTGATGAACCATCGTTTGGCAGATGGCAGTAAAGCCTTTTTGTAGATTTTTATTATTTTCTCGGCATTTAGGTTGTCAGTAAAGAGGTGCAAAGTGCCGAATCCCTGCTTTGAGAAGCAGCCCCAAAGATGCACCTTTATTCTATGTTTTACGGTCCGCTGAACAAGCCTATTGGTGGAAGTTGACCAGGCTCGCGTGAGGACAGAACGTGCCCATTTAGAACATTCATCAATAAAAATGACATTTTCAAAATCTTTATCAATATTCTCATGCGCCCAAGCGAGTCGCTTTGTCACATGTTTTTCAGTCAACAGAGGCTTCTTCATTGTGTTGCGCCATTTCAGATGATGAGTACGAAGATGGGTTCGGATAGTTTCGTAGGATATATCTAAACCTTTTGCCATTAATTTTGCTTGTCCTTGCCGCAGTGTTAAAGCAGGATTCCGCGAAAACAGATTCACTATTCTTTTTTCATCTTTTTTGTTCACTTTTCCTATCGAGCCACGTTCTGGTAAATCATCGACATTTTTAGCCACTTTATATCGCTGTATTCACTTCTGTACAAATGCCTTCGACTTTCTCATATATTTAGCAGCCGCTGATTGCGACATTTTGGGACCTTTCGGGTGGATGCTAAGGAACACAGCCTCGTAGCGCGACGCGTACTTAGCACTCATGGCGTTTAACGTGATTCTCTTTTAAAAGATCAACGACAACTGTATCTTTGTTGACAATGCATCAAGGACAAAGCTTTTTTCTATTGGCTTGCGAAGGAATTGGAGCGAAATCTTTCATTACCTGTCAGTGAAGTCGACCATGCTCTTACTTGACAGACTGTATATTGTCAAATATTCGTGCTTTCATCATTAAAATAAATAGCATCGGTCCGCTAGTGCAGCGATTGTAGGTTATGCTATAATTGACAAAAATATAACAATAAGTTAACAGAACTATTTCACGATGAGTAAAAAATCAATTGCTTTACTATTCGATCGAAAAAATAGAAACATTTCTCAAATTCATAAAAGACATGTTCAATCTCGATTGTGCAACGGACGTTAATAAATCAACAACACTAAGAGGCACCACCATCGATTTGACTTTTTCAAGACACATTACACTCAAAACACTCCCTTTCATTTCCCACTTTTCTTATCATCGTCCTATTCTCAACAGAATAACACAAATTGTAAGAGGTTGAATATCACACATGTTTAATAGTTGTAAATAAAAGTTGTAAAACAATTGCTCGAAGCACATTCATACTTGTAAAAACTATGTACATTGTTGAAAAAAAAAAAAAAAAAATTGACATAATTGTATTTATGCGTACAAATAAATGTAACTTGATCAATTCAATTGTGATTTCCATTAACCTCCTTCTCTATATCCATACAAAATATCTATCAAACAAATAAAATTAAAATTTTCTTTTGAAATATGCAACCATTCCATCAGTATTTTCTTATGACGTTGTCACGTTCAACTATCGTCAGTAAACCGAATTTACAGACAACCGATTTTTTTTTTGTGAAGCTGTGTAATAATAATAATAATAATAATTATTGAGAAGCTGGCTGTGGGTGGTGGAAAACCCTGCCCATGGCAAATGTCGTTCTTCAAGGTCCAAGCACTGCTTCTTCGGCAACGGTCTAGTCGCGTCGATGCTCTTGCAGCAGCGCGAAAACGAGAACGGCTGATAGAAGGCTCCGCCTCATAAATGAGGCATGGGATAGTGGTACCTTGCTAACATACCTAACCACCACCTCACTTACACAACTACGAGTGCTCAAGTCTGCACGACCGGGACCCGGTGGGACGTGGATCGGGGCGCCTTATAAATCAGGCACATACCGTGTGGTGCTGGGGGGTCCTATAAACGGATATCCTCCGGCGGGTCTTGGACTACTGGGACAAAGCCTGGTACAGACAAATCTGCACTATGCAGTGCTCAGCGGGTGGTGGTCCAAAAAGCGTTAATAAAGGGATTTCCTCGAGGCTGCGTGATCTTTAACTCTAGAGGGTACATCTGTAAAATTAGTAAGGCTCTGCTGGGCCGCCAAAGTTGGAAGAGAGGAGCGGTTGGGCCTACCCTAGCCAGTAGGGGAGGCTGTCCCACGCATTGGTAGAGCATTGTGCTAAATCTCGTCCTCCGTAGTAGTGCCGATTGGCGTTTGGATGGGACCCTGCTGCGGAGGGCGGGGGAACATATTGAGGCTAATGGACCGTAAAAAGGCACAGTTCTCGGGGGAATCCGGGACGGTTCGCTGCATTGAAAACTCGTTGATCCTCCAAATCAACACATTACGAGGGTGGCCTGATAAGAACTTAGTAATACCGCCCAATGACGCCATTATCGCAAGAGAAATCCAATATCGTGTAGTATTAGAAGTATAAATTAGTTCGGACCGTTTTCAAAAGATGGCACTGGCTATTATGATTATTTAATACTAACAGCACAAGTCGGTAGTTTCAGAAAGGTTAGACATCTGTCAATAATATTCAGTTTATATCGCTTCAAATTTCATAAAAAAATCTTGTTTTCAACTGTGTTGAATATGTCAAATTTTGTTTTATCTAACAAGGGAACAGCCCCAACATGACCCCACCGATTTTACTAATTTTTAGATACGTTGTAACGCTCAAAAAAATATTCGACACGTGTTTCTTTTTATCGGCTGACATCCACTTTTAAAGGGTTACATCCACCCCTGAAAACCATCTAGAAAAAGCGTTTTTTAATATATCTCTGCATCTAATGAATATTTTTGAATAAAATCAACGCCGAAATATTTATTATAAGTAGGCGCTTCTACTGATATAACTTTAACACCAAGGGGTTGCAATCCGTTTTTCTATAGGGGTCAAAGTTCTATTTTTTTGCTATTTTGCGATTCAAAATCTGTTAAATAAGGTCGAGTAGGTTAAAAACTGAATTTATAATGAGAAAATAAGAAATTAAAATTGACGTATTTCGGAGTTAAGAAAAAATTTTTTTTCGGGTGTGTTATCCCTAAAAACCACCTCTACCAAATCACAAGCAGGCTAACCCACCTAACCCTGGCCACAGTGTGTCTATTAACTATTTGTTCTTTTATATGTACCATATGACAAGCGAAATATATAAGATAACCAAGCTAACCCTAACCTCTAACCCCTAACCTCAAAAACCCAAAATACCACCCCTATCAAACCACAAGCAGGTAAACCCACGTAACCCTGACCACAGCATGTTTATCTATTATTTTTCTAACTAAATATATCCTACATCACAAGCGAGCTATGTTCGCAGAAACCCAACCCTTGACCCCTAACCCGCCCAACCCCAAAAAACCTCCCCTACCAAATCACAAGCAGGTTAACCCAACTAATCCCTGCCACAGCATGTTTATTAATTATTTTTTCTGTTATTAAATATATCCCATATCACAAGCGAACTATATTAGCTAACCAAGCTACTCCTAACCCCTAACCATTCAAAATCCAAAAAACTACCCCTATCAAACCACAAGCAAGCTGATCCATCTTAACCTGGCCCCAGCATGTTTTTTGATGATTTTTTTTTTTTCAAATAAATATATCCTACATAATAAGCAATTTATGACAGCAAACCATTGTACTCTTAACCTAATGAATCCCTGAAGAACACTCTTACCAACCCACGAGCAGGCTACCGCCCTCAACCCTGACCACAGCTGCGTTTATCGCTCATTTCTTCTTGAAATAATTGTCAAATCGAAACCTGGGATGAAAAAGTCACGTCTAAAAATAAGTATCTAATGTAATACGTTGTCTTATTATTTTAAAATGAACTTTCTTAAAAGTTATTCCTGTAAAAGACCATATTTTTGACTCATATATAAATTAAAATGTATTATTTGACATAGTTTTCACAGTAATGATAATCTTCAAAGAGGTGCTTGAAACATAATGACTTTTTACACCAACCACACCGTATTATTGCAACATTCTTACATCCTTCTACTTCGCAGTTGACATTACAAAATTCTCCAAAACTAAAATCAACAGGATTATCAGTTTTATCTGGTTTTTAAGTAACATAGCCGCTTTAATACCAGGAATATTTAAAAATATCCGTATATCTCGGTGAAGAAAACTGGTTATGTACCAGCGATTGTAATGTTATAATGTTATTTCTTACATGCAAATTCAAGTCATAATACATCAGCATTAATTGTACTGAAAATCGCCTCACGAAATTGAAGACTCTTCTTTCAATTTACAATAATAGCAAATAATAAATTATGGTGCCACTTCGAAAAATATGTTTGAAATTTAAAGAATTAAGCCTGTTTCAGGATTGTTAGGGGTACCCACACAGCAAGAATAAATTCTGAATTGATTCTGAATTACGAAGTCTGGCTATCAAATAACGAGACTGGTTACGAAAAAGGGTTTTATTATGAAAATTATTCAACATTTGAATGCTCTTCTTCGATATACTCCCCCTTCGCTCGCCACACACCTTTCCATACGTTTTATCCATTGATCGAAGCAGTGCTAGAAGTCTTCTTTGGTGAGGGCCTTTAGAAGCTTTGCCGTTTTTTGCTTTACCGCTTCCATCGATTTAAATCGGGTCTCTTTCAAAGCAGATTTGATCTTCGGAAACAAAAAAAAGTCGCACGGTGCCAAATCTGGCGAGTACGGCGCGTGTTCGAGCACTGGAGTGCGCTTACCGGCCAAATACTGCTTTACAGGTAGCACGTTATGGGCCGGTGCGTTGTCCTGGTGCAAAATCCACGAGTTGTTCTTCCACAACTCGAGCCGTTTCTTACGAACTCGTTCTCGCAGTGTTGCCAAAACTGACAAATAGTAAGTCTGGTTGATAGTCTGACCCTCTAAACCCATTCAGTCGTCACGATACCGTTAATGTCGAAAAAAACGATCAACATTGCCTTGAATTTTGATTTGGAAATCCTTGCTTTTTTGATTCTGGGCGATTCAGGCGTCTTCCAATGCATCGATTGCTGCTTTGTTTTAACATCGTATTGAAAAATCCACGTTTCGTCGCAAGTAATAATGTTTTTCATCAGTCCGAAATCTTTTTTTAACCTTTCAAGGAAATCTGAGCAGACCTGTTGACGCAGGAGCTTTTGGTCAGGAGTCAGGTTTTTAGGCACCAACTTCGCACAGACTTTTGTCATGTGTAATTCCTCGTGTACAATTTGTCTAACCGTTTCTTTATCGGCATTCGCAGGCTTGGCAATCATCTGGATGCTCATTCGACGATCTGCACGCACAATTTGCTTGATTTTGGTCACTGTTTCCGGAGTTGAAACAGTGACAGGGCGACCTGGGCGTTGGTCATATTCAGTGCTCACTCGGCCCTCACTGAAGCGCTTACACCACTCAAAAACACGCGTACGAGATGGAGAATTATCCCCATAGGCCCCTTGTAACAATTTACAGCACTCAGTTCAAGTTTTTTTCAATTTAACGAGAAATTTGAGATTGATACGTTGCTCCTGTTTTTCGTCACACTTGGTTTTCGGCACGAGAAAAAAACACGTTCGTTTTAAACCACTACTGCACAAATACAATAATAGTGACGAGAACGTGTTTTGGTACGTGCATAGACAAGATATCCAGATACCCAACACACTACTCGTTTTTTTCCCTTCCCCTCTACGGCATCCTCTAGGCGTGCAGTCTTGTTATTTAATAGCCAGACTTCGTAATTGATGATATAATAAAATTATTTCAGAATTAATTCTGTATTAATGCTATGTCCGCTTTTTGATTTCTTTAGAATCAATTGATCAAATAGTTATAAAATAATTCCAAAATTATTGAGGAATCATTTTATAAAATAATTCTGTAATAACATTCGAATTTTATATATACATATATATATATATATATATATATCTATATATATATATATATATATATATATATATATATATATATATATATATATAAATATATATATATATATATATATAAATATATATATATATATATATAAATATATATATATATATATATAATATATATATATATATATATATATATATATATATATATATATATATATATATATAAATATATATATATATATATAAATATATATATATTTATATATATATATATATATATATATATATATTTATATATATATATATATATATATATTCTGTAACGGGGTAAATTTCCTTACACCCGTTAGCAACGCAGGACCTTCTTCTGGTCCTGCTTTAATCTCGTGTGTGAGGGGCCTTGCCTCAGGCCCCGCGGCCGGTGCAGCTCCCACCGGGCTCGGCTGCTCAGTATGTGTGCCAACGATCGGTTGGCCCACCCGCGGAGGCGGCGGTATTCGGGATGGGGACGCTAGAAGGGAGATGAAAGAAGAAACGCACCAGCTTTGTGCCCAATAGTTAATTTAATCAAAATAAAAACAACAATTACGCGCAATACTAATTCTCAAGGTGCGCTCTGCACATGCGCACCCTCTTTGCTTCGCGCAGCTACACACACGTGTAGTTTATGTACGGCAGATATAGAGAGAGCAGTTCCCCCTCTATACTGCCGTAGTTCGTGGTCGCTCGAGTGAGAGCGGCTCTACCTCTCACTCGAGGCTGTAGTCTATGGTTGAGCGAGAGAGCTCGTTCCTCTCGCTTAACTGCGTGCTCGCAGGTTGTACGAGTAAGAGTGGCTTTCTCTTACTCGTACGCCTATTCTATGATAGTGCGAGAGAGAGATCGATCCTCTCACTCGCACTCGCGCGGCCTAATCGAGTTTGAGTTACGCGGTCTCGCGCGTAACTCTGCTATATCTATATATGCCTGACGCGATCGCACACGCGTCAGGAAAATTAAATATCACTACTCGCGGGCTAATTAAGCTAACGAGTGGCCACTTACTTCTACGAATAGTTGCTCGCGGGATTGACTACTCTGATCTGCGTAGACGCTGCGGAAAATCTTCTCCAAAAATCGCTTTGTCTTTTCCCGATCACTCGAAACGCGTGCGGCTCTTTCCACGGCTCGGACGAGAAGAAGGCTTGAGGGGAGGGCTCCTCCTTCCCCTCTCGCCTATCGGTTTTCCCGCGTAGCGCTATCGATTCTTCATCGATAGCGCTGCGTTTCGGTACGCCGCGGCTTTTCCCGCGTCAAGCCGCCGATCGCTTGATCGATGGCGCCGCGTATCGTCTCGCCGCGAACTCTATTTCTATCGCCTATGGCAGGTGGCTTAGCCTCTATAAGCCACCTGTCACAATTCAAAATAATTTATTATTTGTTATTATTGTAAATTGAAAGAAGAGTCTTTAATTTTCCGCTATTTAAAAAACGGAATAAGTGTTATATATTAAAATTTCAATGTATTAATTTTATATTTATTATAATTTAGTGTAATAATATAATGTATTGTTCTGTTATTTTTCGTTTAAAGAATCATTTATAATAAAGTTTGATTAGATTACTACTATCATTATTGCTCTTTTAAGAAAGTTATAATGTTTACAAAGCATACGTTATCTGCATTTTTATCTAATCCATGTTTCGAGGAAGATAATTTTTTGTGTAAACATCATTGGGGAAAACATCCGGCTTGCATTTGATAAATGATAACCGTTTAACTAAAGTGAATTATTTATTGTGCTGGATGTATAAACACATTTACTTGTATTTTTATATGAAATTTTCTTAGCACAAGAATATTATAAATAAAAATAAGAAGAAAATTTTTTGATTACTACGTAAGTATTTATGTCAATTTTCACGTATAATTTTAATCGCATGTTTTGATTTGTAAAACAAAATATGTATTAGACTAGGTTTTTTTTTTTCAATACCTTACAACTGCGAAAAAAATATTTATTTAGTGCTTTTATTTTAGATTTAATTATGAAGGTTAATGCTTTAAAGGTATTGAATTTATGATTCGCATATTTTCAAAACTTATAAATACCAAGCAGTGAGATTAATTTCAAAGAAATTGAATTATCAGAGAAGTTGAAACAAATATTAATAGATGCAGCACACGAGTTCAATGATGTGGACATGATTGTTGAAAAAACGTTGGCTTTTAATGAAGAATATAGAAATAGTGATGCTCAAATAGTCGAAGATGAAATACATCACTTTCCTGATCCAGAATTTGCACCAACGAATCATTGTACAAATGATGTTGAAGCAGCATCATTTGAATATAAAAATAATGCCATAGAATATTGGAGAAGCGGAAAAAAGGGAAAAATTTAGAATTAGAAACTGTAAGTAATAGATTTAAAAAAGTTTCATCAATAAGTCAACTTAAACGTTGGGCCAAAACAATAAATAAAAGTGGCACTTATCGAGAAAAAATTGCCCGAATTTGCAAGTGTACATTAGACAATTTTAAAGTGGCAATTGAAGCTGGTTCCATAGTGCATGACAAGAATATACGTAAATGGGCGTTACAAGCACAAAAAGAACACGGCTTCGAAGATGTAAGATTCAAGGCTTCTGCGAATTAGGTATTAAAGTTTAAAAAAGCTCATAGAATTGTGTCCAAAAAAATAAATAAATTTATTTCTAAAAAAACATTAGAAGGTGCTTCAGAGCTTCAAGCTAGGGCTGGAGCTTTTGTTACTGACGTGAAATCGTGTATACCAAGAATCGGAATAGCAAATATTTATAATTCAGATCAGAGTGGTTTCCAATTAGAAATGCATTTAGGAAGGACATCAGCGATAGAAGGAGAAAAACAGGTGCAATGTTTGGTACAGTCAGTTTCAGCGACAACGCACAGTTACACAATTCAACCAACTATATCAGCTACAAGGAAACTTCTATCACCACTTTTTTTAGTATTAGAAGAAAAAACTGGTAAATTCGGACCTATAGTATAATCAACTTTGATAAAACGAGATAAAGTGCATGTAGAAGCATCAAAATCTGGAAAATTAACTACAGGTAAGATTATTTTTAGGTATAATAATGCAATAATATAGAAAAGTATTCTATAGCAACATTTTATTTATTTCAGAGCACTTAAAAATTTAGTTAAAAGAAGTATTTTATTCAAATGTTGGTCCTCAATCCATTCTTTTACTTGATTCTTGGAGTGGTAATTGTTATAGAGTTATAGAGGAAACGATATCAATGAATAAAATTGTTAACATTAAAAAAATTCTCACTGGAACGACAGGGAAGATCCAACTTTTTAATTTATATGGTTTTAGGGTTTTAAAAAATTTCGTGAGGCAATTTTCAGATCAAGTAATGCTGATGAATTATGACTTGAATTTACATGTAAGAAATAACATTATAACATTACAATCGCTGGTACATAACCAGTTTTCTTCACCGAGATATACAAATATTTTTAAATATTCCTGGTATTAAAGCGGCTATGTTACTTAAAAACCAGATAAAACTGATAATCCTGTTGATTTTAGTTTTGGAGAATTTTGTAATGTCAACTGCGAAGTAGAAGGATGTAAGAATGTTGCAATAATACGGTGTGGTTGGTGTAAAAAGTCATTATGTTTCAAGCACTTCTTTGAAGATTATCATTACTGTGAAAACTATGTCAAATAATACATTTTAATTTATATATGAGTCAAAAATATGGTCTTTTACAGGAATAACTTTTAAGAAAGTTCATTTTAAAATAATAAGACAACGTATTACATTAGATACTTATTTTTAGACGTGACTTTTTCATCCCAGGTTTCGATTTGACAATTATTTCAAGAAGAAATGAGCGATAAACGCCGCTGTGGTCAGGGTTGAGGGCGGTAGCCTGCTCGTGGGTTGGTAAGAGTGTTCTTCAGGGATTCATTGGGTTAAGGGTAATAAAATAAAATTAATAATTAACATAAATTGTTTATTATGTAGGATGTATTTATTTGAAAAAAAAAAATCATCAAAAAACATTCTGGGGCCAGGTTAAGATGGATCAGCTTGCTTGTGGTTTGATAGGGGTAGTTTTTTGGATTTTGAACGGTTAGGGGTTAGGAGTAGCTTGGTTAGCTAATATAGTTCGCTTGTGATATGGGATATATTTAATAACAGAAAAAATAATTAATAAACATGCTGTGGCAGGGATTAGTTGGGTTAGCCTGCTTGTGATTTGGTAGGGGAGGTTTTTTGGGGTTGGGCGGGTTAGGGGTCAAGGGTTGGGTTTCTGCGAACATAGCTCGCTTGTGATGTAGGATATATTTAGTTAAAAAAATAATAGATAAACATGCTGTGGTCAGGGTTACGTGGGTTTACCTGCTTGTGGTTTGATAGGGGTGGTATTTTGGGTTTTTGAGGTTAGGGGTTAGAGGTTAGGGTTAGCTTGGTTATCTTATATATTTCGCTTGTCATATGGTACATATAAAAAAACAAATAGTTAATAGACACACTGTGGCCAGGGTTAGGTGGGTTAGTCTGCTTGTGATTTGGTAGAGGTGGTTTTTAGGGATAACACACCCGAAAAAAAATTTTTTCTTAACTCCGAAATACGTCAATTTTAATTTCTTATTTTCTCATTATAAATTCAGTTTTTAACCTACTCGACCTTATTTAACAGATTTTGAATCGCAAAATAGCAAAAAAATAGAACTTTGACCCCTATAGAAAAAGGGGTTGCAACCTCTTAGTGTTAAATTTATATCAGTAGAAGCGCCTACTTATAAGAAATATTTTGGCGTTGATTTTATTTAAAAATATTCATTAGATGCAGAGATACGAGGACAGTCCCAAAAGTACCCAACCCGACAAAGAAAACAGTAAAAAAATTACGAAAATGTTTTTTATTTTTAAACATATTCTCCTTTTAGTTTGATACACTTTCCCCAACGATGTTCAATAGCTTTGATACCCGCTTTATAGTAGGAACCGTCAAGCTCCACAAAATACCTATTAACCACAGACCCTACCTTTTCATTATTTTTTCAAATTCGGAAAAAGAATATAACCCGAGGGAGCCAGATCGGGCGAATAGGGTGCATGAGGAAGCAATTTGAACTTCAACTCATTAATTTTAGTTATCGCAATGACGCACGTGTGAGCTGGTGCGTTGTCGTGATGAAACAACACTTTATTTTTCGTCAGATGGGGCCGTTTTTTCTTGATTTCATCGCTCAAACGCTGCAATAAGGCTGCATAATATGCGTCGTTGATTTTTTTTCCTATTTCGAGATAATCAATAAATATTATTTTACGCGCATCCCAGAAAACGGATGCCATGACCTTGCCAGCTGACTGAACTATCTTTGCTTTCTTTGAAGCCGGTGCTCCCTTTTTAGTCCACTGCTATGACTGCTCCTTGGTCTCAGGTGTAAAATGATGGACCCATGTTTCGTCCATGGTTATAAATCGACGCAAAAACTCGGCTTTATTGCTGCGAAACATTGTCAAATACTCGATGGAAACATCCTCACGTTGCTGTTTGTGCTCCATTGTGAGCAAACGCGGCACCCATCTTGCGCACAGCTTTCTCATGTCCAAATTTTCGGTCAAAATGCGATGCACAGCACTTTTTAAAATGCCTGCCATGTCTGCTATCTCGTGCACTTTTAGTCGACGGTCATCCAATACATTTTGTGGATTCTCTTCACATTTTCTGACATAGTGACCTTACTTGGTCGACCACTGTGGTGTTCATCTTGGCAGCTCGTACGACCTCGCTTAAACTCAGCTACCCAATATTTGACCGTTGTAAACGAAGGAGCAGACTTCCCCAGAGTAGAATCCAACTTGGCTTTGATATCGGTTGGACTTAGACCTTTCAAATGAAAGTATTGTATCACATAACGATGCCCGATTTTTTCCATATTTACCAATTCACTGAGAGCGTTTACTTTGGATGTCTGTAAAAAAAATAATAATAAACGTACCGTTATGAATTTTTCACATTAAGTTGTTGAAAGGTGTTATTGTCATACGCAGTAATTGTTTTTTTAAAACTATTTATATTCATAAGTCAGGTTGGGAACTTTTGGGATTACCCTCGTATATTAAAAACATATATGTATATTACGTGCAGTAAAAAGAAATCCATTATTTTTGCATTAAATTAAAGGTTTTATTTAGCATAGATAGAATGATACAATTTAGGTCAAATATGCATTGTTTTGTTCGATAGCTTGTTGCCATTTTGGAGGTAATTTCATAATGCCTCTCTCGTAGAAACCCTGGTCTCTATTGTCAAAAAACTGGGATAGTCGATTTTCACAATCTTCTCTTGAGGCGAATTTTTCACATGCAAAATCATTCGTCATAGACAGGAACAGGTGGTAATAACTTGGTGCCAGGTCCGGACTATAAGGTGGATGCATAAGAACTTCCAACCAAGCTCCCGGAGCTTCTGGCGAGTCACTATCGATGTATGCGGCCTGGCGTTGTCCTGATGGAACACAATTCCTTTCCTATTGGCCAAAGCTGGCCGCTTCTGGGCGATTGCTTCGTTCAGACGGTCCGATTGTGGACAGTACAGGTCCGAATTAAGAGTTTGGCCGTAAGGGAGCAGCTCATAGTAGATGATTCCCTGCCAGTCCCACCAAACACACAGCAAAACTTTCCTGACTGTCAATCCTGGCTTGGCCACCGTTTGCGCCGGCTCACCGCGATTTGACCACGACCGTTGTCGCTTGACGTTGTTGTAAGTGACTTACTTTTCATCACCAGTAACTATCTGCATCAGAAATGGATCGATATTGTTGTGATTCAGCAGCGATTCGCAGATGGAAATTCGGTCCATGAGGTTTCTTTGCGATAACTCGTGTGGCACACATACATCGAACTTTTTTTTGTATCCAGCCTTATTTGATAAGTGGTTTTAAACGGTTTTTTGTGCAATATTTAACTCCTGGGCAATCGAAACAGTGCTTACGTGACGGTCGGACTCGACGATTTCCATTATTTTATCGACATTTTCGACAATTGGCCTTCCATAGCGTAGTGCATCTTTGACGTCAAAATTACCGGAACGGAATCGACGAAACCAAAATTGCGCGTGATTGGCTGTTACAGTATCAGGACCATAAACACTATTTACATTTTCAGCTGCCTGGCTTGCGTTTTCGCCTTTATCGAAGAAAAACTGTAAAATATGGCGTATTTTCTCTTTATTGGTGTCCATCTTTGTCGCGTGCTAAAAAAATACTGAGTAAGGCAATCACAAAACTGTTTTTATAGTACGAAATCTTATCTTTTTAACGCCATCTAGTGTAACCCGATTGCACTTTTACAACGGGAGATACAGACTACTAAAGCCATCTATTGGCAAAATAATGGATTACTTTTTACTACACCTAATATATAAAATATATATAAACATTAAAAAATATATAAAACATAAAGATACATAAAATCATATATTTACAGAAAATCATATCATTACAGAAAACCCTTATAGGAAATAATGATTAATTTCAAGAATTAAAAAGGGATAAGAATATAAGTAAAATTTAGGAATAATATTTAAGCAGATGTAAAATAAATAGATATAAAACTTCATCTATTATATATATACATAAACCTTACAAAAAGCAGATAGTCAAAATAACTCTTTATTTTATTGAAAATACATAATAAATGTAAATGCAAATGTAAGTGCAAAAAGGAAAATGATATAATTTCAAATCCTTTCAATTAACTGAAAATAATAACTAAAATATTTATAATATAATATAAGTATACATAATGTAAGTATTTACATTTACATAAAAAGGGGAAAAACTAAAGCGAATGAATAACTGTAAGCAACAAGGAAAATAAACCTAATGCGAAACAAATTAAAATTGTCACAATCTCATTATGAAAGTTGAAAATTGTAATACCATATATATTCGAAATATTTAATAATCACTTTATAAAAATTCAAGAATTTTAGTATTGTTAAAGAACTCAGCGAAGAAATAAATAAAATTCTTTGCGTAGTTTTGTGAATAATAACGTGTAAAATAATTAGATTGGAATGTAAAAACCAAACACAAAAGCGAATGCGAAATTTCAAACAGGCAAAATGTAATTCAAGAAATAAACACAAATCCAGATTATCAAAAACCAATTAAGATACTGTAATAGCTGTTGCTATTATAACATCCTCGGCACCAAAAAGCCGACTATGCGTATGAGGTACAACCACTGCCATTGGACGATCAACTATAAACCAGCCAATCACAGCGAGCCCCCGCTCCATGCAGCGGCGCGGCAGCAAGTTACGGAGGAGCAGTCAGTGCCAGTCGACGGGTGAAGAACAGTCAGTCTGAAAAAGGAGTCTGAAAAAGTCATCCGAAAGAAGTAGTAACTGAAAGAACATCACCACCAAACTGAGTGGTTACACGCGCAATTTGTAAACTCGAGTCTGTTTTACTTCAAAGTTAAAAGAATAAATTAAATCAAAATTTTAATTTCACGCGTAACAATTAGCTACAGAATACCAGTCATTATTTCAGACTCGCGAAATCTGAAACTGCTTTAAACTGTATTTCAAATTTTTATAATTTTAAAAGTCAAATAAAATAAAGTTAGATAAACATAAATTCAATTCGTCGTGCGAAATTTTAAAATTCAAGGGAAAGTTTTGTGCAAGTTAGAAAGCCGGAACGAACAGAAATATTTTATTTTGATTTAACCACGAAGAGACGTTAACTTAGATTATCCGAAGAAAGGAAGATTGAAGTAAACCGAGTCCCAAGAAAGTCATTCACTTTGTTGCCCGATACTCCTCTTGTCAGGGCTGCTAACACCGGCCTTACGCTTACCACGCCATCCCAAAGAAGACTGAGAAAGAATTTCACCTTACTGCAAGGGCAGTGCAAAGATAAGTCCTAAATAAAATCAAATTTTTACGCATGTTCCGAAGCATTTTCTTTTTAAAAATAAATAATTTGAATTATAATTCTATTAACATTAGTGCGTGCAGCCAGCTCTATCGAATTATAAGACGTTGTCACGTCAAAAACATGACTCATGCGGCGTTACCTCGCTCTGAGGCGTTCCATTTAAGGCTTGAAGTGCAAGCGAGAGCGCGGAACGAGCGACAAAGAGGCACAATCGGCCTCCGCGTTCGGCAGCGTTCGACATCTGTCTCTCTCCTACTTGAGTGAGCGATGCGTCCGCGTGGACAGCTGCTGTACAATAATACATTAACATGTTTTCGTCAAGTGTGAAGTGCAGCGAAAAGTGAATGTGGTGTCAATTGTTTATAGCAACGATAATTGCGGCGATAAAGGTAATGATTCTTTCGATATTAAATATATGTTCAGTGATATATTGTCGAATATTCGTGCTTTCATCATTAAAATAAATAGCATCGGTCCGCTAGTGCAGCGATTGTAGGTTATGCTATAATTGACAAAAATATAACAATAAGTTAACAGAACTATTTCACGATGAGTAAAAAATCAATTGCTTTACTATTCGATCGAAAAAATAGAAACATTTCTCAAATTCATGAAAGACATGTTCAATCTCGATTGTGCATCAGACGTTAATAAATCAACAACACTAAGAGGCACCACCATCGATTTGACTTTTTCAAGACACATTACACTCGAAACACTCCCTTTCATTTCCTACTTTTCTTATCATCGTCCTATTCTCAACAGAATAACACAAATTGTAAGAAGTTAAATATCACACATGTTTAAAAGTTGTAAATAAAAGTTGTAAAACAATTGCTCAAAGCACATTCATACTTGTAAAAACTATGTACATTGTTAAAAAAAAAAAAAAATTGACGTAATTGTATTTATGCGTACAAATAAATGTAACTTGATCAATTCAATTGTGATTTCCATTGACCTCCTTCTCTATATCCATACAAAATATCTATCAAACAAATAAAATTAAAATTTTCTTTTGAAAAATGCAACCATTCCATCAGTATTTTCTTATAACGTTTTCACGTTCAACTATCGTCAGTAAACTGACTTTACAGACAACCGTTTTTTTTTTATCTATTTTAATAGTTTAATCAAATTTAATATCTATCTATAATTGTATGTTTGAAAAATTGAAAAATAATGTTTTTAAAATGATATACAAAATAACTTCTACTTGCCAACATTCTACCTTTTGTAAAAGGTTTTTTTTTAAAGAGATTTCATTACTTTCGAAGAGCCTGCAAAACGTAACTAAAATATTATGTTGTTCCAAAAGTGAAAGAAGGTATTTCATTGTATCTATATATTTTGAATAATATATATTTTGATAAATTAAATAATCTTTTATTTTTGAACAAATAAAATTTTTGATGTAACATAAAAATATTCACTTGCAAATTTTCTTATTGTAATATATTTTTCTTTCATGTATTACTTCTTTTTTTAAAAATTATAATAAAATTTTTAAATTAAAAGTTAAATTAATGTGTTAGAGATATTTATAATACCCTTTCATAAAATTTTTATTTCGCTTTATTTTCATAATGAACCGATTAAAAATTTAAAATTAAATTAAGTTAGTTAATTGAAAATAATTAAATTTTTAATTCAAATATGTGCAGATATGAATTAAAATTCAGTTTTCATGATGATATATAATTAATTTAATATAATAATAATTAGAAATTTGATAAAAAATTTTCTTAATAAAAAATATTTTTATTATTTATCATTTTTTATAGATTTATGATGAATCTTTTTTTACTGTCAAACACATTTTATTAACCCTTTACGATAACAAATTTATATTTATTAATTGTAGCTATTCTCTTATTCTGAGAATAAGGTTTAAAAATTTCCAAAAATATTTTTTTATGTAAGATTGTGCAAATTAGAATTCTTTGACAAAAACTACCTTAAGATCAAAAACATTTGTAAGTTTTTATACCCTATTTTCTGAATAAAAGACTAGTTGAAATTAATAAAAAAATGCCTCATGAATGATACATATACAAAATAATAAAAATAGTTTTTATATAAAAAAATTTTAGATCAAATGTAGAATAAAAACATTTTTTAATTTTTTATCAGTGACATTTAAACTAAACTTATAATGAAAATACAAAATTCCTATGAATAGGGGAATCCCTTGTTTATCTATCTATTATGTACTTAAATATGTTGAGAAAATTATGTACTTTACTAAGTTGAGATTATGGAAAGTTTTTTTATTCAAAGATTTCATCATGGCTACAGATCTACAAAGATGTATGAAGTTAATCCGTCAATTTAAATGTATTTCACAAATTCACATCCATGATAATGCAATTAAAAAGTTAAAAGTAGAATACAAAGATTAGATATTTTTTAAACGTTCATTAGACACCATAAATAATATTAATAATTAATTAAAAGTTTTAGAAAAACGTAGTGTTTTACAAGATGATAATATAAGAATTTTAAAATGTTTATATCACAGAAGTTTGTAAAAGATAAATCTTGAAGAATAAGAAAAAATTGAAGAAATAGAAATTAAATATTTACATAAACCCAAATATTTTGAGATAATGTTCAATTAGGTAAATTGATATACAAAAAATATGTAAAAATATATATCTTAAAAAAATGTCACATGTTAAAAATATTTGATTCGAAGGTCTTAGAAATATATTTTTTGAAACCTTGCCCAAACTGAAAAATTGAATAAATTCAGGCCTTAGACTCAACTAGACAAAGAAATTTAAAAGAAATGGTTAAAGAAATAATTTAAGTGCAAAAGTATAAATTAATACTTGAAAGTAAGTTTAAAAAATTTTTGCTAGATTGAAATTTGTAGTTTTATTCTAATTAGTTGCATAATAAAGTTATGCATCCATTTATGTTATTCAAGCTAAATATAAATTTATATAAAACTATTTTAGTAATAAAATAAAATTATATTTTATTATACTAAGTGAATTTATTCACAGTACTTTTAAATACACACCTTATATATAATAGTATATCTTACATAGAAAACTGAATTACATAAGTTTTACGATGCATATACACAGTATGTCCCATGGAAAACGGAACTTTTTCAAAATAAAGACAAAAACTCAATATTCCGGCAAATCTCATATATTTTATTCAAAATAGTCTCCTTCCGCATCAATACAACGTTTTGCACGCTCAATTAACATATCGAATGAGTTTTTGAGATCATTTTTATCCATCGACTTTAGTATGTTTTTTAGTATGTCGGCCATCGCTCATTGGATGGCCTCTACGTCGACATAACGTTTTCCTTTCATAGGCAAGTGCAATTTGGAAAACAAGTAGAAGTCGCACGGAGCCAAATCCGGCGAGTACGGTGAATGGTTGATGGTTAAAATGGAATTTTTGATCAAAAAATCTGTGATCAAGTTCGATCGATGAGACGGGGCATTATCATGCAACAAACGCCAGCTCCCTTTTTCACGGTATTGTGGCCGCACACGACGAATACGGCTGAGCAAACGCTTCATAACACCAAGATAAAACACAGCAGTAATCGTTTGACCAGGTGAAACGAATTCACAATGAATAAATACCCTCCGAATCGTAGAAAGAAATCAACATTGTCTTCACTTTTGACTTTTCAAGACGACTTTTTTTCGGATGTGGCTCGGTTGGGTGATTCCATTCAGCACTTTGACGCTTGGTTTCGGGATCATATTGAAAACACCATGTCTCGTCACCAGTCACAATTGAATATTTCAAGTTTGGGTCCTTTTTTGACTCTTTAATCAAATCCTTACAATGTTGAATTCGGAGCAATTTTTCGTAGTCGGACAATTTGTGTGGAACAAAGCATGCACACACCTTCCGTAGATTCAAATGATCGGTCAAAATGCGATGAATTGAATTTTTGGTCATATTCAATTCCATTTCCATGTATCGCAATGAAGATTTTGGCTCATTTTTTATAAATTCACGCACTTTTTCTATGTTACTTTGAGTAACCACGGTATTCGAAGGACCTGGATGTTCGTCGTCCTGAATGTCTTCACGACCTTCCTGGAACCGCTTATACCACTCATACACTCTGGTACGGGATAGACAATTATCGCCATGAACTTGTTTCAGCAAATTATGCGTCTCAGTAAAGGATTTACCGAGTTTAAAACAGAACTTAATATTTGTTCTTTGTTCGAAGTTCATTTTCCGACCGATACCACAAACACACTGTCACTTTGAGCGCGATATTTTGGTTTCCATTGAACCAAATGTCATACAATTTTGACAGGATGTCAGTTAAGAATGGACCTTTTCATTGCTAACATCCACCAATAGGTGGCGCCAATATAAATCAATGTTTTGAAAAAGTTCTGTTTCCCAGGGGACACACTGTGTATATTAATATTTTTAATATTTTTAAAAATGCAGCAATAATGTGATAAATATAATTATTAAAACTTCAATTCCAAGCTTAATTGTTTATATGGAAATGAATTTATATTGTTTAAAATTCAGTGATAATGTGATGGAAGTAATTATTAAAACTATAATGTCAAGCTTAATTGTTTACATAGAAATGAATCATTATATTGATTGTATAATACAAAAATATAATTTACTTTATAGGGTGTAAGAAAAAATTTATTTTGTTAGTCGTTGAATTAACCATATGATTATAATTCAATAACTAAACAATTACACATGAGAATAATATTTAAATCGAGACAAAAAAGCACTTTATTGTTAAATTATTTTTATCCAACACAGCAAAATAATCTATTTCTCTTGATTCTTTTGAACCGTAAAAAATGTTTCGATTCTAAATCATTAAGTTCTTTCAGTTGTAACGCCACTGGGGATCAGAGTGGCGTACAAATGTAAAAGAGGGGAAAGCGGGCTGCTTGCTTACTAGTTAAACGACCGATTTAAAAATTTCGCATACGAACACATACGTTTATTTAAACTAAATTACAGAATACAATAATTTATCGCGTTTTTACGCGAGCCCAGGGCACCAGCTACAATCGTGTAGCGCGGTTTCTTGCGCGGCAAATACTTTGCGCGGCTAACTCACGGTTAGAGCGGTCGCGGGCGTACAGCCTGCACAACGGCCAAAAATAGCGCGTAACACGCGACGCGGTCGCACACACGCAGCCGGGAAGGATACGGGGACGATTCGGGGAAGCTGTGCCTCCTGGCAGCTGCCACTGCACCTTGGCACTCACCAGATACTCCAACACGCTCACGAATACTATATGGACGCTTGCTCGCTAGTTTTACAGAAGTTTATTCGTTCGCGACTGCTGGCTTCGATTATCCCGAACGGAGTGTCAACTGCTCGCTAATTATGACTTTTCGCTACAACGGACCCGAACGGAGTGAACGAGAAGCTTATTGCGTGGCACTTTCGCGAGCGCGGCTTTTTGATAATCGTTCTGCGCAGGCGCAACGTACGTGTAAGTACGTTACGCAACGCAGCCGCCGCGCGCGCTCAGCGCTGGCGGCAGTTGATATTACTGCTCGCCAGCAGCGCGCGTTGAGGTTATCCGCTCGCGAGTGCCAGTGTTGTCGTTGTGTATTCCCTGGAGCGGCGAGAATCTACCTCAGATGTACGGAGGATCAAGGTAAGTCGACGCGTTCCATAGCTGGTAGGCGTCGACTAATTTGCCTATCTTCTTTCTGTTTCAGGCGCGGCCGTACTGCGGGTCAACAACTGCGGCTCAGACGAAGAGCGGTTGAGAAAGCGAAGCAGCGGTGTCGGGAACAGCGATAGCCTGCTTGCAGCGGCAGCGAGGCAACACTATCAGACACCTCCAGGTACGTATTTACTTGCACTCAAATGCTGTGCTTCTATGTTTTGCCTGCCTTCTAACCTCCTCTTCCACTTTCCTTTGATGTTGTGTGGCAGCTTATACTTCCTTTTAAGGTGCAGCTGCTACTACTATTCTCTTCTTTATTTAATTACCGTCTGGGAGGTTGCAGGTACGGGGATCACTACAAGGATAGGAAGGAGCTTGTAGAGGAAGGAACCTTGCTGCAGTGTGTGCGAGCACTGCCTCGACTAGCCAGGGCTCCTGAGACTAGCTCCTCGCTACAGGTTTTACTTGAGCTGGAAGCCCCTGTACCTGGGGAAGGTACAGTATGTACAGCCCTGCGTGGCTGTTAGTTAGGATCATGCGTGGCAGTCCTGCGAGGCTGCCAAGATTATAAAAGGGGGGATATTTCAGCTACGAGGAGGCGCATAAGCTATGCTTTGGCCTCCTCATGTGACTAGTGCAAAAACACCACGTCACACAGTGAATACTGATACACTTGATAATGAAGCAGTTTGAGTTTATTTTGATGACTGCAACTAGAGATTATATTATAGCTACACAGCTTTAAAAACTAAAATGATTTTCTTGCACACGTGATTCAGATTTCATATCCAAACTATTAATATGTCTTCATCTGAGTTAAATTTTGATGTTTTATCTAATACTGTTTTTGAATCGTCTAAATCACTAAAATCAATTTCTGGAGTTTGAGGTGCTCTTATTTTCACTTTTCTATTTTTAAAGCTTTTCTCAAAATTACAAATATAAAATATTTATTTGTACTGTAAAAGATTAATAACATTTTTTGAAATTTACACACACATATTTTTTTATTAAATTTTACTTAACACTTTTTAAATAGTTTAATCGATAACCACAGTAAAAATTGTACTTAGTTTCTAAATGTCACATGATTAAAAAAATTATAATATAAGTTTTGATAATATAATTTAATAATAAATACAATATGATAATATAAGTTTTAATGTATATATCACAGAAGTTTATAAAAGATAAATCCTTAGAAAAATTCATCTCAAATTATGACCAATGATTAAAAGAAAATAATATTGGGTGTACAACTTTGCTTTCACCGTTTTTTTCCGAAATTCGAGGCTTTATTGTAAAAAACTGATATACATCTATGATTCAAAGTATTGTCCACCGCTGGCTACTACTTTCTCCCGTCTTTCGGACAGCATACGAATTCCGCGTGAAAAAAACTGGTCATCTTTTGAATCGATCCACGAATCGATCCAATTTTTTACATCTTCATAAGACCGGAAGTGCTGGTCAGCCAGGCCGTGTGCCATTGATCGAAACAAGTGATAGTCCAAGGGAGCAACGTCTGGAGAATACAGCGGGTGAGGTAGGACTTCCTATTTCAAAGTTTCCAAGTATGTCTTGACCACTTCGGCAACATGGGGTCGAGCATTGTCATGCTGTAAAATCACTTTATCATGTCTCTCGTTGTATTACGGCCGTTTGTCTTTCAATGCTCGGCTCAAACGCATTAATTGCGTTCGATAACGATCGCCTGTAATTGTTTCAGTCGGTTTTAACAACTCATAATACACTACACCGAGCTCGTCCCACCAAATACTGAGCATGACCTTGGAACCGTGAATATTTGGTTTGGCCGTCGACGTGGAAGCATGGCCGGGATATTCCCATGATTTTCTGCGCTCGGGATTATCGTAGTGAACCCATTTTTCGTCCCCAGTCACAATGCGATGCAGAAATCCCTTTCGTCTTTGCCTTGCAAGCAGCTGTTCACAAACACACAAACGCCGTTCAACGTCTCTCGGCTTCAACTTGTACGGCACCCAATTCCCTTGTTTCTGAATCATTCCTATGACTCTCAAGCTTTTTGAAATGGCTTGTTGCGTTACTCCCAATGATCCTGCCAATTCTTGTTGCGTTTGACACGAGTCTTGATCAAGCAATGCCTCCAATTCTGCATCTTCAAAAACCTTCTCTATTCCACCGCCATGCTGGTCTTCGACGTTAAAATCGCCGTTTTTGAAGCATTGAAACCACTCTCGGCACGTCCTTTCACTAACGGCGGCCTCACCATAGGTATTTAAGAGCATTCGATGAGCCTCAGTCGCAGATTTCTTCATATTAAAGCAGAAAATTAAAACCTCCCGCAAATGACAAGAATTTGGCTCGTAAGCTGACATGTTTAATCGAGAATAACTGTATGATGCAGACACAAATCGACTAATATTTCGATGGCGTTATGTTTACAAATACCTAAGCTTAGTGTATGACATCTATGATCTATTTATTTCAACTACCACTTACCGCTACAGCCATCTATTGCAAAACGGCGGAAGCAAAGTTGTACACCCAATACTATTTAAATAACTTACTTATATTGTTAAGATAATTCACAAAATTAATTAGATAACAAAAAAATAATGTTAAATAAGCTGAAAGCGATAACATTTATGATATCCATTCTTAAATTTTACCAAATTATGGAATAGAAGAAAACATCCCAGAAAACTTATTGCCAGAAATATCTTGTATACTAATGAAAACATTGCATTGTGTGAATAAAATAAAATAGAAATGCATTTTCAATTATTGATGAATTTTATTCGTAGCTTTTTCAAATATAGAAAACTGAATTACATAAATTTTATAAGAATAGATGTATAGTCCATCTAATTGGTAATGCAGCATGCAAATAACAATAAATGGGACAGATGGCCGTATTTTATAATTTACTGTAAAGAAACAGAAAGAAACGTAAAATCAAACTAAAACTGCTTCTATTATTCTTATCTAGCAGGGTTATTAATACAGCAATCTGCACTTATCTTACCAAACATACTCAAATATATTGTACAAATTACATTACATATTTATACATTTTATATTAATCCATCATTCAGCATTTATTGTTAATCACTTAACTTTTTCTTATTAAACTTTGCTCAACACTTTTAAAAAAAGTTCAATTGGTAACAACAAAAAGTTCCTTTTAATTTCTGCAATACACATTTGTCTTCGATATCTAATTCCAGCCAATAATTGTTTTCACTTGTTGTCACCTTATATCATTGATTTTAATTATACTTCGTACCTTCACCATAGTATCTCTATGTACTTAATAACTATTATTGCTGCAATCCTCAAATGCTTTTTTAATTTGCAAAAAATATAATTTGTTATAGGGTGCATGAAAAAATTAATTTTGTTAATCGTTAAATTAACCATGTGATTATAATTCAATAACTAAACAATTACACATGAGAATAATATTTAAATCAAGACAAAAAAGCACTTTATTGTTAAATTATTTTTATCCAACACAGCAAAATAATCTCACCTTAACGCACTTATTTACACACATTATATATATATATATATATATATATATATATATATATATATATATATATATATATATATATATATATATATATATATATATATGTATATATACAGGAAGTGACGTCAGGGAAGAGAAGAAACAGGAAGAAGACGAAGAAAAATTATAAAGTAAAAATTAGAAAACCATATATATAGATATACATAGTAAGAAAAAAGTAATGATTTATTGTAAAAAGACACGTTTTTGATGAAACTTTTTGTAGTCATTAAATATAAAGATATATAAAGCTTCTACTATGAATGGTATTAAAATATTTTAGCTTCAATATTTAAAAAAAACGTAAAAAAGCGAGGTTATAAGAAAAGTAAACGAGCTGTATATAAGGCGCTCACGCCCGTGCCGGTATCGTAGACTTCTACTTGCCAGCGGGGTGTTACCGCGCCCCTTGATAATTAATTGATTTTATTGTATAACACAATTTGAAAATAAATTTGTAATGTTAAATATATTGCAAGTATTTGCATGTATTTAATTTATAAAAATTATATTTCTTTTATGTCTATAAATTTGTATCAACACAAATATAAATTAAATCTTTCAATTAACAACACAAATATAAATTTATTTTTATCAATATTTTTATTATAAATTAATATAATGTTATTTTGTACATAAAATTACAAAACAATTTGTACATGATTATTATCTATTACTTTAAATTCAACTTATTTTTATAATAAAATTTATATCAAAATTATATTTCTTAAAATTTAACTTATAAAAGTTTTTACACAAAAATTTTGTAAAATATAAAAATGATAAAATTATAAAAAAAACAATGGCCAAAAATTTCTCGAAATATTCACATTCTTTTCTTAGAAGAAACGTAAATTTTATAACATTCTACAAAATTTAACAACTTTTTAAAATTTCATTTTCTTTTATCTATACAACTAATGCATCATATAGTGCAATCATTCTTCACAAATTACTTTCATAATAAATCTAATATAATATTTTATAATTTTATATATATTCTACCCAATTTATAAAATCTAAATACAACCTTTTGAATAAAAAGAAAATTATGGTATGTATTGGTTGTCGTTTGAACATATTTCTCTGTGCTCTCTTCATGTATCATCAATTTATCGAATATTAGTATGGCACCGGTGAATAACTTATCAAAAAGAATATTTAAAATCAGCATTTTTGACTCTCGAAAGTTGTGAAATCAAATAATATTGCTAAGTATTTTCTTTTTTATCAACAAATTTTTTTTAACGATAGCTGATCATCAATGTTGTTAACTATTATATGCTAATGAATATCTACATGTAAATACAACAATCTTTTAAATACAAAAAAATTATCGTTGTCGTTGTTAATAAAAAATATGAAAAAATATAATTAACAATTAATTTTCATAAGCATACTTTCAAATTTTCTTTAATTTTAAATTATTTTAGACTAAATAAAGCAATATAATATAATAATATTGCTAAATATCATCTTTCTTTTTATTAATGTATTTTTTAACCGCTACCTGGTCATCATTTACTTATCGGATTAATAAAGTCATTTCAATTGCAAGAATCCACGTGAAAATCCACATGAAAATCCACGTGGATTTTTACATGGAAATCTACACTGAAATCAGTCTAATAACACACTTTATGTGGATTTCCACGTAGATTTCCGCATAGATTTTTACGTGGATTTCCGCGGAGACTTTTACGTGGATTTTCGAGTAGATTACCACGTGGGTTTCAACGTGAAATCGTAGAAATCTACGTGGAAATCAGTGTATATCTCTTATGCTATATTCTTTTACAACTTGTATATTTCATACAAAGTTACTTTTGACATGTAATTAAACCCATACTTGCCGGACATTTGTCGAGTGTAATGGTGGAGAATATAAATAATAAAATATATAGAATATAAAAAATAAATGAACATTTGATTTAATAACTATATTTTTCCATTTCTATTTAAATTATGAAGTGCTTTATTTTTGAAATGAAAAATTATCAATTGCTAAAAAATTGTTATTGACAAATGTTAAAGAGACGGCGTGCTCGCTCTCTTCTATCTTTCTTTTTGTCTTTCTAATTTCTGGCGCGTGAGACGCTTAATTTAGTCAGCCTTGATACTTCAAGTCGAACGAACGCTCTTATACCCTTTTTATAATTTTGTAATTTGCACCCTGTGCATTTAAGTTAAATAAATAAATAACTATTGTTAAATAAACAGAGAGAGAGAGGAAATTGTGTGTTTTATTAATATTAACTGTATAGTATGATATCACCCAGCAGAAAGTTCCAAAAGGTTATAGGCCTAGGAGAGGCTCGGAATAAGGAGGAGGTCATCGTCGAGGGCGATAAAGGTAAGAAGGAATATATCTTTCTTGTATAGAAAAGTCAGGCTTGTAAGCGATGGGAACTACAGTGAAGAATCACTGTAGAATAAGTAAAAGCTAATTGTGCGCGACAGCTAAGTGTTTCGAAGATATGTGCATCGTGTGACTCTCAACGTAGGGCACCTGTTTTCACAGGTAATGCGAAAATCGGGATAGGTTCCTGGACGTGAAGTGCTGTGCAGGGTCGTTAAGACGAGAGATATTACAAATGCGATGTTGTATGTGAGCGTCGAAAGTGCAAGGAGTCATAAAATTGTAATTTCGATTGTTTGAGAATTTAAGGAATTAGATTTTGCCGTTGGCGAGTTCGAACACGCGCGCGATACCGGGAAAAACAAATGTGAGCGCGGTGCGAGAGAGAGAGCATGTGAGCGTGGTGCGAGGGAGGGAGAACGCGAGCGGTGCGAGAGAGAGAGCATGTGAACGCGGTGCAAGAGAGAGGGAACTCGATCGGTGAAAGAGAGAGAATATACAAGAGACAGTATGACAGTATCTTATGTGTATAGAACACGCGCGATAATGCTAAATGTGTGCACGCGAAATTTCTGCTACAATAGGGTAAATCTAGCCTAACAAGATATGAAGATAAACATGCGTATAGATATATGGATCATGAAAAAGATAGCGACGGGAATTATAAAAAAACAATATAATTTACAAAAATTACAAAATAATAAAAAATAGCTAAATACTTATTTGAGAAAAAAAATAAGAACTATTTTAAATTCTTAATTGCTCCAGTCAGTTTGATTTGCTTGTGTTTGGCAAGTCGAATTTGATTGGAAGTAAAGATTATCCGGAACTAATACAAATTAAAATTTATACATGAAAAAAAAAAAAAAAAACAATACAGTGGAAATACTTTTTTTTTTAATTTTGTCAGTTTGATTTGCTAGTGTTCGGTAAATCAGATCTGATATACATTATTCAAAATTGAATTATTTAAGACAAAATTAAAATTGTATTGAACAGTGGCGAATGAAATATTTTGCGAACGATGGCGAATGTATTTGCGTACGGTGGCGAATGATATAGCTTGCGAACGATGGCGAATGTATTTGCGAACGGTGGCGAATGAAATATTTTAAGTATGGTAGCTAATGATATAGCTTGCGAAAGGTGGTGAATGTATTAGCGAACGGTGATGACTCTTCAAAATAAGTGCGGATATAAATGTGTTAATAAAAAAAAAAAAATTATGTATGTATATATATATATATATATATATATATACCATTAATGCATGTTAACACAATCTAACAATTTCTTGATTTTCATTGATGCTGTCTGCGCAGACGAGAAGTCATTATTGCTTTTCCTGAAGACACAGGAGCTGGCTTTTGGGTTCCCAGAAAAACATCTTGAACCAATTATTAGCGTCGGAATACTGGATGATTTTATAATATTTACGGTTGATGATGGAACCGTTGATCAATTAGGTAAAGTAAATCTAAAAAAGAAAAAAAAAAAATCCAATGAAATTATCATATACGCATCTGGTTGCTTGTGTTCGGAAAATCAGATGTGACTGATATACTTTATTTATAAAATTAAATGATGGATATTCAGAATAAAAATTGTAATTGTTTTAATTAAAAAATTGAGTTCAATATTTCGATCTGATTAGCTTGTGTTCGGCATATCAGATCTGAGCAAAATAGAAAACTACAATTACTTATAATTAACATACTTATAATCACCACATCTCACAGAGAAGGAATTCACCACAAAAGAGGAAATGGACCTTGCAAGAAAGGCAGTAAAAGAAGGAAAGCTTCTACTGCCCTACTGCCAGACAAAAGAAAAAAGCGACAGAAGTAAAGAGACAGAAAGAAGCGGGAATCAAGCGACAGTTATGATGCTAAAAGGTATACCAAAAATTAAAAATATTGAAAGGAGTAATATTTTTATAAAGAAAATTTTCAATAATAAAAATAAGTACATGGATACACATAAATTGATACAGCATGAGGAAAAGGATAATAACATTAATGAATCTTTTATAGAAATAAAGGAACAGCTAGAAAAGCTGAACCGCTAAGTAGATAAGATCCAGGTACGACAAAGAGAGTATAAGCGACAGACCAGAAAACAACTCAACGATTTAAAGGGTAAGTAAACTCCGAGGCAGAAAATGGTTCTCTGTTAATAAATAGTGTGCGCCATGAAAGTATTCGAAATTTCCTAGAGCTGGGAGGACAGGTCAGTTCGAATAAATCAAACGCGAGTGATGAAAATTCGAATGAGAGCGACGAAAAAGGCGACAGAAATATAGACAGATATCGGTCAATAATGTCGGGTTGGTCATAATTCGACAGTCATTAATAAAGATATAGATAGAATAGAAATATCAAAATTAATCGAAAATGAATTAAAAATGAACAGTGATAAAAGAAGAGTTGAAAATAATTTCGGAGATGTATCTCGTGAGATTAAAGAAACACTTAGAAAAGAATTATCCGGTAAAGTAACAGCAATTCGACGCGACTACAAATAACCAAATCAAACAAAATTAGAACATTTTCTGGATCATTCAAACTCAGAACTTAAGGAAGCTGACCTATTGTACATAATAGATGAGAATGTACAGGTTAACGACTCCTATGATGATACGGTTAAAGAAAAACATAGGTTTAAAGTCTGGGATATAATTGTAAATCGAATTGATTCTGCTTATTACTCGAAAGTAATAAATATCAAAGATCCTGTAGAGTTATTAAATGAAATTAAGAAAATAAAATTGAGTGAAATTAATGTAACCTCTGCAACAATCAGAAGACTATACGAAATTCAATATCCTATTAAAGAAAAAGCGACAGAATTTATAGACCGGTTTGAGGAGCTAGTTAAATGTTATATTAATTTGTCAAATAATAACATATTGTCAGACGAGAAAAAAAAACGCGTTTTACAATGCTATATTATATGCTTGTTGTTAATATAGCATTCTGCTATAAAAAAAGTAACTCAGATTCAAAATATAGATTTTATGATAAGAAGTACTACAGACAAAATACTAAACTGTGATCAATTAAAATTATATGTCCTACAGCTCAAAAGCATAAAAGGTCAAATGACAGCGACGGAAAAGGCGACAACGATGGTGGCGACAGAGGCAAAGGAGGTTCAATTGTGACGATATCGGTAGCATGGCATTCGACTGCCCGCACAAGGGCACAAACAAAAAGGTGTGTTTTGAATGCAAAAGATTGACCAACCACAAGGCAGCAGAGTGACGTGAAAGGAAGAGAAGAAGCGAACAGAGGTATCAACAAAATACTAATTACAAATATAGCGGCGGAAATAATTATAGCGGGAATAAGAGGAAGTTCAATAATAGACGCGATACAGGCGACAGTAAAAGACGGCGCATTTTTGGTAGGATTACGAATAAGAATAAAGAATATAAACACAACAAAAATAGAATAAACAGCTACAAAACTAAAACATTCCATAAAAGGAAACTTGAAGATACTATCGACAAAGGGCAAAAGGAAAATTCTCTTAGAAAAGGTGAGTACTAGGATACATCGTTGATGGAGAATAAAGTAGATTATTAACTAGATGTTAGTAACTTCAAATCAAATTGTATCGATGAAAGTAAAGAGAAATTAGGGCTAGCGAAATTTCTAATAGATACGGAAGCGACGAAACATTTAACCAATTCAGAATTAATGATTAAAACTTTTAATGATAATCCTGGCAAAATTAGATGCGCGAATAAAAGCGACAGTGCGAACTTGAGATCGGAGGGAGTAGGCGCGGTTCAAGTTATTGTGGAACAAAACAAAATTCTTAATCTAAATAACGTTATATGTGCGAAAGACTTAACAGAGAACTTATTATCATTGCGAAAGTTTACTGATCAGGGACTGAGCGTTTATTTAGACAATGAGCGAATTGATATTTATGATCCTGAAAATAATGAGACATTTATCACATTTATATATTAAAAGGCCATATTAGATCGTTGAGTTTGAAATTGATAAATCGACAAATAATAAGCGAACAGAAGAAAGGAATATAATAGCATATGTAACAACTCGAAGCACAACAGGAAAAGGAAAAGCGAATGAAAATGAAGAAAGTTGAATAGCAAACAAAATTGAAAATACAGAAACCAGGACAGAGTTAAGTTCTGACTTTGAAAACACATTATGCGACAGACAAATAAACGAATCGAATGCTATGCAGCAGGATGAACAAGCGAACTGTGATGTCAAACTTGAAGAAAAGTCAAATAAACAATCATCCATAAATAAAGCCATGCTGTGGCATGTGAGAATGGGACATGCATCCTTGGGATATCTAAAGGAATTGCAAAAGAAGTTTCCAGAAAATAAAGAATTAGAAGAGTCAGTATTTAATTATTATTAAATATTAATGATTCCATTATGGACTGCGAAGTATGTCTGATATCGAAATTAAACAAACTGCCTTTTAGCAACGAGCGAAGGAGAGCTACGGAACCCCTGCAGATAATTCATTCTGATGTAATGGAGATAACAAGTCTAGCGACATATCCGAAGAGTTATAAATATATATCTGTATTTGTAGATGATTTCTTTCGGTTAGCAATGGCGTACCCAATGAAAGCGAAAGTTGAAACAGGCCATTGTATGGAAATTTTTGTAAAGAGCGCACGGAATTTGTTACAAAGGGATGCGAAAGTATGTTATTTAAGGATGGACCAAGGAACGGAATTCATAGGAGGCTACTTAGTAAAAGTTTTAGAAAAACTAGGGGCAGAGCTACAGCTAGCTTGTCCAGATACCCCGCAACATAACGGAGTGTCTGAAAGATTTAATCAGACAATACAAAAGAAAGTGCGAGCGTTGATGTATGACTCTGGATCACCTGAGAACATGTGGGATTTGGCTCTTGGATCAGCTGTATTCGCATGTAACAGAACGCCACATTCTTCGAATGAAATGGTTCCTGCGATTGAAATATTCAACCCAAAGTACAAAATAAACATAAATCAGCTAGAACGTTTTGGATGTTTAGTCTACATAAAAGTGCAGCGAAAGACAGGTCCGAAATTTAGATGTATTGGAAAGCGAGCAATATGAGTAGGATACAAAGAGACAGGCTATATTTTATTCAAACCAGAAAAAGGAAAATTTTATGAAAGCAGAGATGAGAGATTTAACGAAAAACTTGTATTTGCAAATAAATACAAGAAACAAGATTTGAATAACTGGGAAATTTAAACAGTGAAATAAACACTGAAACATGGTTCGTAGAATTTGAAAAGGAAATTCCTCAAGATACGTCGAGAATGGAGGAAGTGCAGAAAACAGGCAGAGAACGCCCGAGAAAGAATAAAGCAACAGTCACAGAAGAAAATCTAACGGACGACAAAACGATTCATACACTTTAGGCAGAAGCAAATAGTGACCCAGGTTCTTATCAAGAAGCCATGAAAACGACAGAGAAAGAAAATTGGACAGAGGCAATTAACGAAGAATTGAATTCCATGTACAAAAACAATGTTTGGGAAATAATCGACAGGCCAACCATCACAAACGATGGAAAGAAACCAAACATCATTGATTCGAAAAGGGTGCTAAAAAAAAAGATTGAACCGAATAATAGCGTAAGATATAGAGCAAGAACGGTAATAATAGGCTTTGAAGATAAGAACATTTATGAGTTGCAAGAAACATACGCACCAGTATCAAGATTTCCGCTAATAAGATCAGTTCTAGAGATTGCCAATAAGTGCGATTTGGAGTTATGTCAAATGGATGTAAAAACTGCTTTCCTAAATGAGTTGCTTCATAGCGAGGTTTTAATGGAAATACCTGATGGGACAGAGTGTGATCTATTGGGTGTACAACTTTGCTTCCGCCGTTTTGCAATAAATGGCTGTAGCGGTAAGTTGTAGTTGAAATAAATAGATCATAGATGTCATACAATAAGCTTAGCTGTTTGTAAACATAACGCCATCGAAATATAAGTCGATTTGTGTCTGCATCTTAAAGTTATTCTCGATTAAACATGTCAGCTTACGAGCCAAATTCTCGTCATTTGCGGGAGGTTTTAATTTTCTGCTTTAATATGAAGAAATCTGCGACTGAGGCTCATTGAATGCTCTTAAATACCTATGGTGAGGCCGCTATTAGTGAAACAACGTGCCGAGATTGGTTTCAACGCTTCAAGAACGGCGATTTTAACGTCGAAGACCAGCATGGCGGTGGAAGAGAGAAGGTTTTCAAAGATGCAGAATTAAAGGCAGTACTTGATCAAGACTCGTGTCAAACGCAACAAGAATTGGCAGGATCATTGTGAGTGATGCAACAAGCCATTTGAAAACGCCTGAGACGACGAGTATGAGTTAAAGCCGAGAGATGTTAAACGGCGTTTGTGTGTTTATGAACAGCTGCTTGCAAGGCAAAGACAGGAGGGATTTCTGCATCGCATTGTGACTGGGGACGAAAAATGGGTTTACTACGATAATCCCAAGCGCAGAAAATCATGAGAATATCCCGGCCATGCTTCCACGTCGACGGCCAAACCGAATATTCACGGTTCCAAGGTCATGGTCAGTATTTGGTGTAACCAGCTCAGCGTAGTGTATTATGAGTTGTTAAAATCGACTGAAACAATCACAGGCGATCGTTATCGAACGCAATTAATGCGTTTGAGCCGAGTATTGAAAGACAAACGGCCGCAATAACACATCGTTCAATAAGTCCCGAGACTAACAACGAAAACAAAATTTTTTTTCAAAAATCATTTTTATTCATCAATATAATCTTCTTTTGGAGTGATACTATCTTTCCAACGCCTTTTCAACATTTCTATACCATGTTTATAGAAGGATTTATCCTTTGCTTCAAAATAGGCTTCAGTTTCGGCAATGACCTCCTCATTCGAGCCAAATTTTTTTCCCTGGAGCATTTTTTTGAGATCAGCAAAGAGCCAGTAGTCGCTGCGGGCTTAATCTGGCGAATACGGGGGATGGGGAAGCAAATCAATCAAAGCCCAATTCGTTCAATTTTGCCATTGTTTTTATGGACTTGTGCCATGGTGCATTGTCTTGGTGAAAAAGGATTTTTTTCTTCTTCATGTGCGATCGTTTTGCTGCGATCTCCTCCTTCAAACGTACCAACAAGTCAATATAATAATCACTGTTGATCGATTTACCTTTTTCCAGGTAGTCAATGAACATCACGCCATGTGTATCCAAAAAAACAGACGCCATGACTTTGCCAGCAGGCTGCTGCGTTTTTCGACGCTTTGGGCGGCTTTCGCCAGCCATGCGCCACTCAGATGATTGCCGATTCGACTCCAGAGTGAAATGATGTATCCATGTTTCATCCATGGTCACGTATCGACACAGGAAATCCTTTTTATTGTGAGTAAATAGCGATAAACAGCTCTCTGAATCGTCGACTCGTTGCTGTTTTTGTTCCACTGAAAGCAATCGCGGCACCCACTTGGAAAAAACCTTTTTCATGCTCAATTTTTCATGAAGGATTTTAAATACGCTCCAAGATGATATCTGTGTCATTTTTGCAATCTCACAGACCTTCACTTTGCGATTTTTCATTACAATTTTTAACACTTCACCCACATTTTCCTGTGTAACGGCTTCCAATGGCCTACCCGAACGTTCTGCATCGTTTGTGTCCGTACGACCACGTTTAAACTCAGCATTTCAACGACAAATCGTTGGTTTGGATGGAGAGGAGTCCGGATAATGTTTTTCATTTTTCCATTTTTCAAACAAATTACACAGTGACTTTACTCTAACCTCGATAACTCTGCTGTCTGTGATCCGATCGACGTAAAATTTTTACACGTTTTATGTAAAGGTTTGCACTCTATGGAAACGTGGCCAGTTTGGTACTACTAGCACCATCTCTGGGTTAGTCTCGGGACTTATTGAACGATGTGTTATCAAAGCAACGCTATAGGGAAATTGTAAGTATGTTTTAATTAAAAAAGAAATTCAAAATTTCTTATATTCTTTTAAAGAATATTAATTTAGAGGCAAATATTAGTATCAAATTAACAACTATTAATATTAGAAAAAATTCTATAATGAAGTGTCCTATAAATTCTTTAAATATACAAAGAGTGACATTATTCACTGATAAAAACAAGATATAAATATTGTTTATTCAAATATTTAAATGAAAATTAATTCATATTTTTCAATATGATTTATCATTTTCTCACTTGAACAGTAGTTTTCTACCATAAATTGTTCGGGCTGCTGTAAAATTGCAATCTTTTTCAGGACTAAATTATTATTAATGTACCAATCGATCAACAACAAAAGAAAAATGAAGATCGTATATCAAAGAATTTACCAATTATTATTATTATATACAAAAAATTTTATAACAATTACTACAGATAGCGTTCTTAAGCCGAAAATTAACCGTAAATAAAAGCTTCTACATATTACCGCTAATGTTTAGAATAGAATTGGGACATTCAGTTCATTGTTGAGGACATTCAGTTTATCACTATAACTTGTCAATTTGTATGGACCACATTTTTTATGATATAATGTCTGATGATGAAATTAAGCAGGAGATGGAAAATATAAACATAATAAAGGAAGGTAATATTATTTCAAATATTTTTTTGTTTTTTTTTTAATAACTCTTAACAAAGCACACAAAGGTATGCGTTAAACAATCCTTCTACGTAAATTTTTGTGTGCGTCGTGAACTTATACTTTGAATTTTTTAATTTATTTTAAATTGAATAAAAATCTTTCTTTCTTATTCTAGTAAACCAGCAGCAACAAGGCCAGCAAAACATCACACCGGCCGGGCAGGCACCAGAGGGGCCGGTTAACGTTCCACGGACAAAGCAAGAAATTGGGCCACCAGCCGGACAGGTACCAGCGTGGCAGGTTGACGTGTAACCGGCAGGGCAAGAAAACGTGCCACCGGCCCGAGACTAAGGCTTGCGACCACCAGCAGAACAAGTTCATTAAGATAGACGACAAATGATTCTCCCGCGAGGTATGCAAACAGGTGTCCAAGTTTGTCAAGGAAATAAATAAAATTATCGAGACCGCACAAGAGGAACAAAAGAATATTCGAGAAAAAAACAACGAAATGCTGAACGAGACTTGGACGATATAGCGTATTTCATGTTAGCATTGGCTAATATTGCGAATAGAATGTCAAGAAACGGCCAATAAAATTAAACAAAGAAGTATTTTATTTGAGTATACTGTTTTGTATTTTAATAATTATATTATACCTGTATCTTTTGTATTTCATATTTGTATTTGTAAAAGTAAAACAAATTTATGTATATAAATATTCTTCCATTTAAAGTAATGTAAATCTAAATACAACCTTCTTAATAGAAAGAAAATTAAGTAAGTATTGGTTGTCGTTTAAACATATTTTTCTGTGCCCTCTTCATGTATTATCAACGTTTTATTAATTTTCGTTTTTATTTTCATTGTAAAAAATTTATTAAATCTAAATACAACCTTTTAAAAAAAGCAATATTATGGCAAATTTTAGATATAGTTTAAAAAAGTTACTTCTTATTCAACTCTTTACGTACATCCAAAATACTGAATATTAAAAAAGATATTTGAAATCATCATTTTAGACTATCGAAAGTTGTGAAATTAAAAAATATTGCTCAGTATTTTTTTTACTAATAAATTTTTTCAACGTCAGTTGATTATCATTAATGTTGCTATATATACATTCTGTCAAAAAAGTACCGGGAATTGTCGATTTAAATCTGGCGGGGCAATTACGGCAAGTAAAATTTTTTTTCTAGGTTAGTACAAAACTGTCCATCATGACTATGCCAAGTTTGAGCCGAATCTGTCAACAAGTGTGTTTACAGTAGCTGGTTAAGTCAGTCGATGTCAATAGCGCGTGCCGATTTTTTACAATGGGTGACTACGTTGAACAAAGAATTTGTCTAAAATTTTGTGTTGCGAATGAAATTTTGTGTGCCGATGTATTGAAAATGTTGCAAAAGGCCTTTGGTGATAAAGCACTATCGAAAACCCGTGCGTATGAGTGGTACAAAGCCTTCAAGGAGAGTCGTGAAGTCGTCGAAGACTTGCCTCGTTCCGGACGCCCATCGACGGCTTCGACCGCAGATAACGTCGATAAAATTAAGGAAATGGTGCTTGAAAACCGTCATACCAGCTTGAGAGAGATAGCACATGAACTTGAGGTATCCCACGAGTCCACACGTACCATTTCAATTGATATTTTGGGCATGAGAAAGGTGGCCGCAAGACACGATAACGCGCCGTCTCACCGAGCTACGATTGTGACCGACTTTCTCGCCAAAAACTCAACGAACACGCTTGAACAACCACCGCATTTGCCGGATTTGATTCCCTGTGACTTCTTCCTCTTCCCAAAACTTGAACTACCGCTCCGTGGCACCCGTTTTCAGTCGATTGAAGCCATAAAACGAAATTCGGCGCGCGAGCTTAAGGCTACTGACTTAACCAGCTACTGTGAACACACTCGTTGACAGATTCCGCTAAAACTTGGCATAGTCATTAAGGACAGTTGTACCAACCTAGGAAAAAAATTTTTCCTGCCTACATTGCCCCGCCAGATTTAAATCGACAATTCCCGGTACTTTTTTGACAGAATGTATACACACTATTGAAATTAAAAAAATTGTCGTCTTCGTTGTTGTTAGAAAATATAAAAAAATAGAACTAATAATTAATTTTCATACACATATTTTTTAATTCTTTAATATTAAAATATTTTTAGACTAATGAAAGTAATGAAATATAATAATATTACTAAATATTATCTTTTTATTAATGTATTTTTTGACTGCTACCCAGCTGGTCATCATTTACTTATCGGATTAAAAAAAAGTCATTACACAAATTTCTACACACGAAAGTTGTGAAATCTAATTAATGCTGTTGAGTATTTTAATATTTATGTCAAACACATTTATTTTATAATTTTAGTTAATACTAAAAATATTATTTTATATTTTTTACAATTTTTTTTTTAAATGTTACTTTGAATTTAAATATCAAAGTGTACAAAATATCATCAATTATGTGAGATGATTCTTCTTTTTACTCTTACATTTATTTGATTTTTATTTTAATTTAATTCAATAATTTACATATAATTTTATATTATTTTCGTACGATAGTAGGAAATTGCTTCAAACGAAACCACTGAAAGCAAATAATTCTTTTAACCATATTTTTCTTTATCTTATGCTATATTCTTTTACAACTTATACAAGGGTGGTCTGAAAAGTTTCCGACGTAACACAGATACAAGACTTTTTTTCTTAATTTTTTTTTTATTTCTAGCTAGCTCTTACTTTGCCGCCTCTATTTATTGCCTGAAACACACGAAGTATACAGATTAATTTATTTATATGTATATGTACGAGGGTGGTCTGAAAAGTTTCCAACCTCAACGTGAAGATAGCAGCACTCGTCAATAAAAGCTAGCGAATTTCGTTCTTCATCTGTCGACAGTTGCTCACCGAAGTTTCAGCGATTTTGGATGCGCAGTTGTTAGTTGACAGTCGTTTGAGTGAGTCGATGTGAGTGTTGTTGTGAAAATGGACAAAATTGAGTATCGAACTGTCATTAAATTTTTGTTTTTAGAAGGCAATACGCAAATCAAAAATGAGTTAAACTCTGTGAATAGGGACTCTGCGCCATCATTTACCGCAGTGAAATTTTAGGCAGCTGAATTTAAACGTGGCCGTGAGAGCTTGGGAGACGATGAACGTTTGGGATGTCCAAAAACTGCAACCACTGACGATAACATCGCCAAAGTTCACTAAATGGTGCTAGACTACCGCCGAATTAAAGTGAGAGAGATAGCAGAGGTTATGAACATGTCCAAAGAATGTGTTTGCTGCATATTAAATCAAGATTTAGGCATGAAAAAGCTGTCCGCACGTTGGGTGCCGCGTTTGCTTACGTTAGACCAAAAACGTGATCGAATGAACATTTCCAAAGCTCTATAGGCGCAGTTTAGGCGCAATAAATCCGAGTTTTGGCACCGATTAATTACTGTAGATGAAAATTGGATACATCATTATACGCCCGAAACAAAAATACAGTCAAAACAGTGGACTGTAAAGAGGGAACCGGCTCCAAAAAAAGCAAAAACTGTTTTTTTGACTGGTAAAGTGATGGCGACTGTTTTTTGGGATAGTTGTGGAGTTATTTTAATCGATTATCTTTGAAAAGGGAAAACTATTGCAGGAGCATACTACGCATCATTACTTGACAAGCTGAAGGCAGAGCTTGCGGAAAAACGTCCACATTTGCAGAAAAAGGAAATCCTGTTTCAGCAAGACAACGCGCCGTCTCACACCTCAGCGGTTGCCATGGCGAAAATCCACGAATCACGGTTTCAGCTGCTTGACCATCCGCCTTACTCATCAGACCTAGCCCCAAGTGACTTTTTTTTGTTTCCTCATCTGAAAATTGCACTCGGAGGACAGAGATTTTCGTCAAATGAGGAATCACCTTCGTGAACAGTCATTTTGCAGAGAAAAACGCTGATTACTATTTGGATAGGTTAAAGAGATGGGAGCATCGCTGGGAGAAGTGTGTAGAATTGCAAGAAGACTATGTTAAGAAATATAAAAAAAAATTAAGAAAAAATGTCTTGTATCTGTGTTAGGTCGGAAACTTTTCAGACCACCCTCGTATATTCTAATGTTCATTATTTCCTTGATCAAACGATCTTGCAGTTCAAAAGATAAAGGTTTAGTTAATACGTTGGCAATATGTTCTTCTGACGAAAGCCATTGTACATTTATAAGATTATTTCGAACACACTCTCGCACATAGTGTTCTTTGATATCGATTATATGTCTTAATTCATTTCCTCCGCCTGTTTTAACAATCGCTTCTGCCGCTTTATTATTGCACCATAAAGTTATCGGAGTAAATTTTGTCTCTATTATCTGTTTTAAAGAAACGTATATTAAAATCAATTCTTGACTACAGTCGCTCATGGCTATACATATTCAGCCTAACATGTGGATAATGCAATGTATGGTCGTTTTCTCGTTCGCCATGTAAAAGTATCACCAAATAACTTGATTACATATCCACTTGTTCTTATTGATTCCTTACTGTCACCTAGGCTTGCATCTGAATAGCCTTGTAGATCATTTCGAGAACCACGATAACATAGACTAAGACCTTTTGTGCCTTTAAGGTAACGAAACACTCGTTTCATCTTCCATTCATTTTCTGTCGGATTGACCTGATGTCTACTTAGTACATTTACTGCATACGTTATATCGAGACGACTAGCATTTGACAAGTGAAGAAGCGTACCCATAGCTTCTCTATATGGTCTATTTTCTTCATTTTCTGTTATAATTAGATTTTCTATTTCATCTGACTTTTCTCTGAACTTACGTGTTTTATTCATTACTTGGTTTGTGACCATAGGTGTCCTTTGGCGGTGCATTTCTTCAAAACCAAATTTTCGCATCATTCTGTCGATATATCTTTCTGGTTTTATTATCAACACTTATGCTTTTCTGTCTCTTTCTATTTCTAATCCAAGAGACGTCTTTGGTTCGCTCAAATCAGTCTTTTCGTACTCTTCCATTAACTGTCGCTTAATTTCATTTAATTTACTTTTATCATTACATGCCAGTAGCATGTTGTCCACATAGATAGTTTATATCAATATTCTATCTGCTTCCTTCCAAATAAATAAACATAATTCCTCTTCATGCGGTGTTAGTCCCATTCGTATCGCTGTCGCTCGGAATTTTTCATTCCAGCGCTTTGGACTCACCTTTAGGCCGTAGAGTGCTTTCTTTATTTTACAAACTTTTAGTCGCTTTATTATTATTGGGTGTAAAACTTTGCTTTCACCGTTTTTTTCCGAAATTCAAGGCTTTATTGTAAAAAACTGATATACATCTATGATTCAAAGTATTGTCCACCGCTGGCTACTACTTTCTCCCGTCTTTCGGACAGCATATGAATCCCGCGTTAAAAAAACTGGTCATCTTTTGAATCGATCCACGAATCGATCTAATTTCTTACTTCTTCATAAAACCGGAAGTGCTGGTCAGCGAGGCCGTGTGCCATTGATCGAAACAAGTGATAGTCCGAGGAAGAAACGTCTGGAGAATACGGCGGGTGGGGTAGGACTTCCCATTTTAAAGTTTCCAAGTATGTCTTGACCAGTTTCGCAACATAGGGTCGAGCATTGTCATGCTGTAAAATCACTTTTTCATGTCTCTCGTTGTAACACATCGTTCAATAAGTCCCGAGACTAACCCAAAGATGGTGCTAGTAGTACCAAACTGGCCACGTTTCCATAGAGTGCGAACCTTTACATGAAACGTGTAAAAATTTTACGTCGATCATATCACAGACAGCAAAGTTATCGAGGTTAGAGTAAAGTCACTTGGTAATTTGTTTGAAAAATGAAAAAAAGCGAGTTTCGCGTGTTGATAAAACATTGTTTTTTAATGGGTGAAAACACCGTAGAAGCCTAGAAATGGCTTGAAAAACATTACCTGGACTCCTCTCCATCCAAACCAACGATTTGTCGTTGGTATGCTGATCTTAAACGTGGTCGTACGGACACAAACGATGCGGAATGTTCGGGTAGGCCATTGGAAGCCGTTACACAAGAAAATGTGGGTGAAGTGTTAAAAATTGTAATGAAAAATCGCAAAGTGAAGGTCCGTGAGATTGCAGAAATGACACAGATATCATCTGGAAGCGTATTTACAATCCTTCATGAAAAATTGAGCATGAAAAAGGTTTTTTCCAAGTGGGTGCCGCGATTGCTTTCAGTGGAACAAAAACAGCAGCGAGTCGACGATTCAGAGAGCTGTTTATCGCTATTTACTCGCAATAAAAAGGATTTCCTGCGTCGATACGTGACCATGGATGAAACATGGATACATCATTTCACTCCGGAGTCGAATCGGCAATCATCTGAGTGGCGCATGGCTGGCGAAAGCCGCCCAAAGCGTCCAAAAACGCAGCAGTCTGCTGGCAAAGTCATGGCGTCTGTTTTTTTGGATACACATGGCGTGATGTTCATTGACTACCTGGAAAAAGGTAAATCGATCAACAGTGATTATTATATTGACTTGTTGGTACGTTTGAAGGAGGAGATCGCAGCAAAACGACAGCACATGAAGAAGAAAAAAATCCTTTTTCACCAAGACAATGCACCATGGCCCAAGTCAATGAAAACAATGGCAAAATTGAACAAATTGGGCTTTGATTCGCTTCCCCACCCCCCGTATTTGCCAGATTTAGCCCCCAGCGACAACTGGCTCTTTGCTGATCTCAAAAAAATGCTCCAGGGAAAAAAATTTGGCTCGAATGAGGAGGTCATTGCCGAAACTGAAGCCAATTTTGAAGCAAAGGATAAATCCTTCTATAAACATGGTATAGAAATGTTGAAAAGGCGTTGGGAAGATTGTATCACTCTAAAAGGAGATTATATTGATGAATAAAAATGATTTTTAAAAAAAAATGTTGTTTTCGTTGTTAGTCTCGGGACTTAATGATTGATGTGTTTTATTTAAGTATAGTTAGTATATATATATATATATATATATATATATATATATATATATATATGTATATATATATATATAAAGAGATGACGAGATATTTTAGTATAGTTAGTATATATATATATATATATATATATATATATATATATATATATATATATATATATATATATATATGAAGAGATGATGAGATAAAAACCAGAGATAATGTTTTTCAGATTATCTCATCTTAATATGAATCTTGATATTAGACGAAATGCTTGAAGAGCGATTTGATGAAAATTAGGGGGCGCATATCGTATTTTTGTAACGAATGCACGAATCTTAATGCTTTTTTTTTTTTATTTGAAAGAACATAAAAAAAAGCAAAGTTGATAGATTACATTTTATTAAATATTAAAATGTACAATTAAAAAAATTTTTAAATTTTTTCATGCATTAATTTAATGTATAAATGGGTGCGCCAGGCGCCCGTCGTTAGTACCAATACTTACGACGGGGCGCTGGCGCGCCCCTTGATACAAAAAAATTACCCGAAATCGGTCGAATTCATATTGGTACAAAATTCGAAACAAATAACAAAAGGGAACACTTTTGAGAAAGTCTTCTTTGTTGAAATGTGACTTTGGCGATGGACAGTACAACTCTACACGAGGTTATGCCAAAAACAAAAGTATAACGACAACAGGAAGAGAAAGGTTGGCACGTAAGAAGAACCCGTCATTTCATATGCACCAACCTAATAAAAACATAAAATTGTTTTCTTTTTAAATACAATTATTTCATATTTATTATTTATTTAAATAATGTCAAAAATAAACACTGCTAATTATCATAAAATTATTAATAGTATCAATCCACAAATAGCTTCATTAAAAAATATTGGTTGTACAACTTTGCTTCCGCCGTTTTTTTCCAAAATTGAGGCTTTATTGTAAAAAACTGGTTATACATTCATGATTCAAAGTATTGTCCATCGCTGGCCACTACTTTCTCCCATCTTTCGGGCAGCATACGAATCCCGCGTTGAAAAAACTGGTCATCTTTTGAATCGATCCACGAATCGATCCAATCTTTTACTTCTTTATAAGACCGGAAGTGCTGGTCAGCCAGGCCGTGTGCCATTGATCGAAACAAGTCATAGTCCGAGGGAGCAACGTCTGGAGAATACGGCGGGCGGGGTAGGACTTCCCATTGCAAAGTTTCCAAGTATGTTTTGACCACTTTCGCAACATGGGGTCGAGCATTGTCATGCTGTAAAATCACATTATCATTTCTCTCGTTGTATTGCGGCCGTTTGTCTTTCAATGCTCGGCTCAAACGCATTAATTGCGTTCGATAACGATCGCCTGTGATTGTTTCAGTCGGTTTTAACAACTCATAATACTGTTATGTCTGAGCATAAACCCTACAAAATTTTTCATTTTTATTTTTATATTTTATTTTATTTATTTTATTTTTTCGTACTTAATTTCATTAAATGAAAGCCAAATTTGCACGAGAATTGGGATCAATATTCAAATTCCTGTTTAAATTAATAATAACAATTTTTCTGTCTTAAATATTAATATTAAATTCACACCATCTGAATGGAAGCAATGATTTAGCTCGTACTTGACTATTGCGCATGCGCAGGGCTTCGCGAAGAGCTTAAGGGGTTACCCCCAGTTGTAGCTCAACAAAAAAGGCTTTTTTCATGAATTTTTTTAAAGAAAACTACAAAACTTTTTTTAACGAATATTATATCATCTTAAAGAATACATCTTGAAGAACTTTCAGTAATTTTTTTATTGCAAAATATTACATTATTAAGTGGCAAATGGCCGCCAATGAAATAGTGTTTTTATTTATACGGTTTGCGGTAACCAACATTGCAGCAAAGTGGATCATTTGAAACAGAAAATGTGGATAGATTTGGTTAAATATAAGTATTAACTAGTCTTTAATCGAAGGATTTAAAAAAATATTTATTTTTTACAAAATGGCGGACAGTCAAAGTTAATGGTTTGATTTTAACGAAAAAATCGAACGATTAAAGACTACATTTTTATGTATTAAATAAGCCTGAAAAATTTTAAGAAGATCGGTTTATTAGTATTTGAGTAATCTTGGTCACCGACTTCAGTAATGCTATTTCGAGAAAAACGCGTTTAAAGTTTTAATTGCCGGTTGTTTACACAACGGATTCTTGTCTTTCAACGCTCATATCTTAGTCAATTTTGTTTAGATCGACTTGAAATTTCCAGGTCATATTCTCACATACTTATACTTCAAAAAAATGCAATTAACAAAAAATCGATTTTTTCAAAATCGCACTAGTTCAACGGGGTAATCCGTTAAACTAGTGCAACAAGTGTAAAGCAGGCCTTTAGCGCAGCGTAAGTTTAAAACGGACTCCGCGAAGAGCTTAAACTGGTTCACACTAGTTGTAAGCTGGAAACGAACCATTTTGCAGGAAGTTTTAAAGTACATCGAAATTAAATAAAAACAAATATAAGAAATATTATAATTGAATAATTCGATGAAAACATACATAAGAAATATTATATAAGAAATATTATAAATTTATAAGAATATATATAAGCTTAAAATTGAATGAAAAATATATAAAAAAAATTATAACTAAATAATTAGACAAGAATATATAAGAAATATTACATAAGAAATATAATCTTAAAGTTAAAAGAAAAATATATAAAAATATTATAAATAATTAATTAGATAAAAACATATATAAGAAATATTAAAATTGAATAATTAGATCAAAACATGTATAAGAAATATGATATAAGAAATATTATAATTTAATAAAAATATATATAAGCTTAAAATTAAATGAAAATATATTCTAATTCATTATTTACTTAAAAACATATATGAGAAATAAGGAATATTATAATTTAATAAGAATATATATACAGTCTGTCAAGTAAGAGCGTGGTCGACTTCAGCGACAGGTAATGGAAGATTTTGCTTTAATTTCTATGCGAGCCGATGGAGGAAAGCTTTGTCCTTGATGCATTGTCAACAAAGATTTAGTTGTCGTTGATCTTTTAAAAGAGAATCATGTTAAACGCCATAAGTGCTAAGTACGCGTCGCGCTACGAGGCTGCGTTCCTTTGCATCCACCCGAAAGGTCCCAAAATGTCGCAATCAGCGGCTGCTAAATATATGAAAAAGTCAAAGGCATTTGTACAGAAGTGGATACAGGGATATAAAGTGGCTAAAAATGTCGATGATTTACCAGAACGTGGCTTGATAGGAAAAGTGAACAAAAAAGATGAAAAAAGAATAGTTAATCTGTTTTCGCGGAAGCCTGCTTTAACACTGCGGCAAGGACAAGCAAAATTAATGGCAAAAGGTTTAGATATATCCTACGAAACTATCCGAACCCATCTTCGTACTCATCATCTGAAATGGCGCAACACAATGAAGAAGCCTCTGTTGACTGAAAAACATGTGACAAAGCGACTCGCTTGGGCGCATGAGAATATTGATAGAGATTTTGAAAATGTCATTTTTACTGATGAATGTTCTATATGGGCACGTTCTGTTCTCACGCGAGCCTGGTCAACTTTCACCAATAGGCTTGTTCAGCGGACCGTAAAAGATGGAATAAAGGTGCATCTTCGGGGCTGCTTCTCAAAGCAGGGATTCGGTACTTTGCACCTCTTTACTGACAACCAAAATGCCGAGAAAATGATAAAAATCTACAAAAAGGCTTTACTGCCATCTGCCAAACGATGGTTCATCACAAAAAATGAAGATTGGATTCTGCAGGAGGACAACGATCCTAAACACCGCAGCAAGCTCTGTACTCAGTGGAAGACTCAATCTGGCATCGTTACATTGGATTGGCCGTCGCAGTCGCCAGATGCAAACCCTATTGAAAATGTGTGGGCATATATTAAACGGAAGCTTTGTGGAAGACGCACATACACTTTGAAGCAGTTGTCTTACGAAATTCGTCGGATCTGGAGATCCTTGCCACCAGAATACGCCGTCAAATTAGTAGAGAGCATGCCTCGGAGATGCCAGGCAATTGTCGACGCCGGTGGTGACTAGACACATTATTGACCAAATTGCATCATCGTTTGTAATGTGTACAATGTATATATAAATATGAAAGTTTCATCAAATAAATTTTTTTATAAATTAACACGACCACGCTCTTACTTGACAGACTGTATAAGCTTAAGGATGGACAAATATATAAAAAAAATATATGTATAAAATAGATAAAAACACAAAAAAAAAATGTATAAAACATAAAGAGACATAAAATCACATATATATATATATATATATATAGCATTATAGAAAACCTTCATAGGAAATAATGATTAATTTCAAGAATTAAAAAAGGATGAAAATATAAGTAAAATTTAGGAATAATATTTAAGCAGATATAAAACAAATAGATATGAAACGTCATCTTTTACATATATACACGAACCTTACAAAAAACAGATAGTCAAAATAACTATTTATTTTATTGAAGGCTAAAAATACATAATAAATGTAAATGTACGTGTAAAAAGGAAAATGATATAATTTCCAATCTTTTCAATTAACTAAAAAATGTTTACTAATGATAATTAGAATATTCATAATATACTTACATTTACATAATAAAGGGAAAAACTAAAGCGAACGAATAACTTTAAGTAACAAGGAAAATGAACCTAATGCGAAACAAATTAAAATTGTAACAATCTCATGATGAAAGTCGAAAAGTGTAATACCATTTATATTTGAAATATTTAATAATCACCATATAAAATTTAAGAATTTTAATATTGTTAAAGAACTCAGCGAGGAAATAAATAAAATTCTTTGCGTAGCTTTGTGAATAATAAAGTATAAAATAATAAGATTGGAATATAAAAACCAAACACAAAAGCGGATGCGAAATTTCAAACAGACAAAATGTAATTCAAGAAATAAACACAAATCCTGATTATCAAAAACCAATTAAGATACTGTAATAGCAACATCCTGGGCACCAAAGAGCCGACTACGCGTGTGACGTACAACCATTGCCATTACACGATCAACTAAAACCAGCCGATCACAGCGAGCCCCTGCTCCAAGCTGCGGCGCGGCGGCAAGTTACGAAGGGGCAGTCAGTGTCAGTCGACGGGTGAAGAAAAGTCAGTCTGAAAAGGGAGTTTTTGAAAGAGCGATCCGAAAGAAGTAATTACTCCAAAGCATCACCACCATTCTTATATTTGGTGATGAATAAAAATTAAGCCGTGACAGCGCTGCCTTTTTCACTTTTTAAGTTAAAGAATTCTATATAAATCGAACAAACTTGCGTGAATTTTGATATATCTATTTATATATTCTATGTTATCCGGGACGTAACAATACACTACGCCAAGCTGGTCCCACCAAATATTGACCATGACCTTGGAACCGTGAATATTCGGTTTGGCTGTCGACGTAGAAGCATGGCCGTGATATCCCCATGATTTTCTGCGCTTGGGATTATCGTAGTGAACCCATTTTTCGTCCCCAGTCACAATGCGATGCAGAAATCCCTTCAGTCTTTGCCTTGCAAGCAGCTGTTCACAAACACACAAACGCCGTACAACATCTATCGGCTTCAACTCGTACGGCACCCAATTTCCTTGTTTCTGAATCATTCGCATGACTCTCAGGCGTTTTGAAATGGTTTGTTGCGTCACTCCCAATGATCCTGCCAATTCTTGTTGCGTTTGACACGAGTCCTGATCAAGTAATGCCTCCAATTCTGCATCTTCGAAAACCTTCTTTCTTCCACCGCCATGCTGGTCTTCGACGTTAAAATCGCCGTTCTTTAAGCGTTGAAACCAGTCTCGGCACGTTCTTTCACTAATAGCGGCCTCACCATAGGTATTTGAGAGCATTCGGTGAGCCTCAGTCGCAGATTTCTTCATATTAAAGCAGAAAATTAAAACCTCCTGCAAATGACGAGAATTTGGCTCGTAAGCTGACATGTTTAATCGAGAATAACTTTATGATGCAGACAAATCGACTAATATTTCGATAGCGTTATGTTTACAAATACCTAAGCTTATTGTATGACATCTATGATCTATTTATTTCAACTACCACTTACCGCTACAGCAATCTATTGCAAAACGGCGGAAGCGAAGTTGTACACCCAATATAACCACTAATTACCATATCCGCAAAATTAATACCTTTTGACAATTCTACTTAAAAATAATACTTTTCTATAATTTCACTGAGAAATAGTAAACATAATTAATAACCCTTTAATTGTTTTCGTTATAAGCACAATTATTTCATGTTTATTTATTATTTACTTGAATAACGCTAACAATAAACACTTTCAAGTAAAAGTATAACATATTTAATCTTTAAATAGTATCAATACATATTTATATTTTTATAATACTATTAATACATAATAAAGGGTGATTTATTATGAGGTTTGATTTTCAATAGGCTTCTTTTTAACAGATCACGCATGACTCCTGTTAAACTGTAATGTAATTTTTATTTAGTATTGTTTGACAAATCATCATGGAAAGACTTACACCGCAACAACGTATCCAAATTGTTCAGCTGTATTACGAAAATCAGCGTTCTGTGAGAAATGTTTTTGGTGCTCTTAGAACATCTTATGGTGTGCATCGTCGACCGACCAAGACCATTATAGCCAATACCATCCGCAAATTTGGAACTCAGCATACATTATTGGATGATACTCGACCGATTAGACTACATCCAGCACGTAGTTAAGAGAATATAGCGGCTGTAGCTGTGAGTGTGGCTGAAGACCGCGACGAATCGATACGGCGTCATTCTTAACAGCTTGGTTTGTCGTACGCAACAACTTGGCGTATTTTACGTAAAAATCATGGTTTTAAGGCATACAAACTTCAACTCGTACAAGAATTGAAGCCAGGCGACTTAGGTTTGCGTCGTGTTTTTGGTAAATGGGCTCTGAATCAGCAGCATTGCCGTGTTTGGGCTAATGAACAACCTAAAGAGCTTCAACAGCTACCACTCAAGCCACAGAAATGCACAGTTTGGTGTGGTTTATGGGCTGGTGGAATCATCGGTCCATATTTCTTTCAAAATAAGTCTAGTCAGAACGTAACCGCCAATGGTGACCAATATCGTACCATAATCACGGATTCTTTGCTACCTGAAAGTGAAGCCCGTGGTATCGATGAATTTTGGTTTCAACAAGACAGCGCTATTTCGCATACAGCAAGAGAAACAATAGACTTATTAAAAAATCATTTTAGTGAGAACCTGATTTCACGTTTTAGACCAGTAAATAGGCCGCCTAGATCGTGTGATATCACACCTTCAGATTATTTTCTTTGGGATTACACGAAGACTCTGGTCTTCAGGGATAAGCCAGCTTCAATCGACGCTTTGCAAGCCAACATTACTCGTGTCATTCGCGAGATACCGGTCACTATGCTGGAACGCGTAGTCTAAAATTAAACCCTCAGGATGGACCATTTACGGCGTAGTCGCGGTCAACATTTAAATGAGATAATCTTTAAAAAAGAAATGTCACAGATTGTTCTTTCGACTCACAATGAAATTTTTACTATAGAATTAAACTTTATGCCTTTTATTTGAAATTGAAAACGGAACCACATAATGAATCACCCTATATATAGGTTCTTTAAAAAATATAACCTCTAAAATAGTATATATAAATCAATACGCAAATAACATCTCAAATAGTAAATAAATATATATACCGATTAGCAAGAATCCACGTGAATATCAGCATGGAAATCCATGTGGATTTTTACATGGAAATATACGAGGGCAGTATCAAAAGTACCCGACCAGACAAAGAAAACAGTAAAAAAATTGCGAAAATGTTTATTTTTTAACATATTCTCCTTTCAGTTTTATACACTTTTCCCAACGATGTTCAATAGCCTCGATACCCGCTTTATAGTAGAAACCGTCAAGCTCCTCAAAATACCTATTAACCGCAGACTCTACCTCTTCATTGTTGGCAAATTTTTTGCCGCCGAGCCATTTTTTTAAATAAGGAAAAACAAAATAATCCAAGGGAGCCAGATCTGGTGAATACGGTGCGTGAGGAAGCAATTCGAACTTCAATCCATTGATTTCAGCCATCGCAATGACGCACGTGTGGACTGGTGCGTTGTCGTGATGAAACAACACTTTTTTTTTCGTCAGATGGGGCCGTTTTTTCGTGATTTCGTCTCTCAAACGCTGCAATAAGGCTGCATAATATGCACCGTTGATTTTTTTTCCTTTTTCGAGATAATCAATAAATATTATTCCACACGCATCCCAGAAAACGGATGCCATGACCTGGCCAGCTAACTTAACTGTCTGCTTTCTTTGTAGCCGGTTCTCCCTTTTTAGTCCACTGCTTTGACTGCTCCTTGGTCTCAGGAATAAAATGATGGACCTATGTTTCGTCCATGGTTATGAATCGACGCAAAAATTCGGCTTTATTGCTGCAAAACATTATCAAACACTCGATGGAAACATCCTCACGTTGCTGTTTGTGCTCCATTGTAAGCAAACACGGCACCTATCTTCCGCACAGCTTTCTCATGTCCAAATTTTCGGTCAAAATGCGACGCACAGAACTTTTTGAAATGCCTGCCATGTCTGCTATCTCGCGCACTTTCAGTCGACGGTCATCCAATACCATTTTGTGGATTTTCTTCACATTTACTGACATAGTGACCTCACTTGGTCGACCACTGAGGGGTTCATCCTGGCAGCTCGTACGACCTCGCTTCAACTCAGCTACCTAATATTTGACCGTTGTAAACGAAGGAGCAGACTTCTCCAGAGTAGAATTCAACTCGGCTCTGATATCGGTTGGACTTAGACCTTTCAAATAAAAGTATTGTATCACATAACGATGCGCGATTGTTTACATATTGACAAATTCACTGAGTGTTTACTTTGGATGTCTGTAAAAAAAATAATAATAAGCGCACCGTTATGAATTTTTCACAGTAAGTTGTTGAAAGGTGGTATTGTCAATCGCAGTAATTGTTTTTTTAAAACTACCTGTATTCATAAGTCTGGTCGGGTACTTTTGGGACTACCCTCATACACTGAAATCAGTCTAATAACACACTGTATGTGGATTTCCACGTCGATTTCCGCGTAGATTTTTACTTGGATTTCCGCGTAGATTACCACGTGGGTTTCAACGTGAAATCAGTGTAGGATACGTGAAAATCAGTTTTGATATCCATGTGTAAATCAGTGTAGAAATGTGCGAAAAATAAGTGTAGAAACGCACACAGATCAAAAGGTTTTTAACACATCGTTCAATAAGTCCCGAGACTAACAACAAAAACAACATTTTTTTTCAAAAATCATTTTTATTTATCAATATAATCTCCTTTTAGAGTGATACACTCTTTCCAACGCCTTCCCAATATTTCTATACCATGTTTATAGAAGGATTTATCCTTTGCTGCAAAATAGGCTTCAGTCCCGGCAATGACCTCCTCATTCGAGCCAAATTTTTTTCCCTAGAGCATTTTTTTGCGATCAGCAAAGAGCCAGTAGTCGCTGGGGGCTAAATATGGTGAATACGGGGGGTGGGGAAGCAAATCAAAGCCCAATTCGTTCAATTTTGCCATTGTTTTCATGGACTTGTGGCATGGTGCATTGTCTTGGTGAAAAAGGATTTTTTTCTTCTTCATGTGCGGTCGTTTTGCTGCGATCTTCTCCTTCAAACGTACCAACAAGTCAATATAATAATCACTGTTGATCGATTTACCTTTTTCCAGGTAGTCAATGAAAATCACGCCATGTGTATCCCACAAAACAGACGCCATGACTTTTCCAGCAGACTGCTGCGTTTTTCGATGCAGGCAATCCTTTTTATTGCGAGTAAATAGCGATAAGCAGCTCTTTGAATTGTCGACTCGTTGCTGTTTTTGTTCCACTGAAAGCAATCGCGGCACCCACTTAGAAAAAACCTTTTTCATGCTCAATTTTTCATGAAGGATTGTAAATACGCTTCCAGATGATATCTGTGTCATTTCTGCAATCTTACGGACATTCACTTTGCGATTTTTCATTACAATTTTTAACACTTTACTCACATTTTCCTGTGTAACGGCTCGCAATGGCCTACCCGAACGCTCCGCATCGTTTGTGTCCGTACGACCACGTTTAAACTCAGCATACCAACGACAAATCGTTGGTTTGGATGGAGAGTCCAGGTAATGTTTTTTAAGCCATTGCTGGGCATCTACGGTATTTTTACTCATTAAAAAACAATGTTTTATCAACACGCGAAACTCGCTTTTTTCCATTTTTCAAACAAATTACAAAGTGACTTTACTGTAACCTCGATAACTCTGCTGTCTGTGATCCGATCGACGTAAAATTTTTACACGTTTTATGTAAAGGTTCGCACTCTATGAAAACGTGGCCAGTTTGGTACTACTAGCACCATCTCTGGGTTAGTCTCGGGACTTATTGAACGATTTGTTAAAATGTTTTTAAAACGTTTCATGAACGAATAAAAACCTTTTGAAAGCTTTAAAAAAAATATTCTTAATATGAGTTTATGTCCGTTTGTAAACCCTTTAGCAACGTTTTCTAGCTTTTTTTATAAACCTTTTGATACAAGTTTTAAAAACATTTCTATAAAAGTTATAGAAATATTAAAAAAAACATTTTTTAAAGTAGTTGATGAAACCTTCTAAAATACTTTTTAAAAACCGTTTTAATAACTTTAATTAAGTATTTTATATATTTTAGAATTTTATTTTTTTATTATGATTATACATATTTTTAACATACGCAATATATTTAATCGTTTATTCGCATTGTCGCATATGTTATTTTACACATTATTTCACGGAAAAGAACGCAGAAAAATGTTTGAGCTTCGGTGGGATCGAACCCGGATCCTTTGCATTATAAAGCAGACGCCCAAACCATTACTCTATGCAACGCTTGTAGAACTGAGATTTAAATTCGAATCATAAGTTGCATGGCAATCCATATACACTTGTAATTATTTTAAATTTAAAGTTTTTTCTATAGTGTAAAGTATTTTTTTAAATTAAGAGATAATTAAGAATTCAATATATTTAAATACATAATTTCGCTCTTAAAATTTTACTACTTATGTAGTACGAGGGGCGTTTGAAAAGTCCATGCAAAAATAAAAACTGCTTACGTGTTTGGGGTGAACCTTTATTTTTCGACATAGTCCCCCTTTAGGCTTATACACTTCGTCCAAAGATGTTCTGGTTTGTTGATCCCTTCCGAATAATAGGATTTTTCCAAGTCTGTAAAATATCCATTAGTGTCTGCCATGACCTCCTCGTTTGAATAAAATCTTTGTCCCGCCAGCCATTTCTTTGATTTGGGGATCAAATAGTAGTCCAAGGGAGCCAAGTCTGGAGAATAGGGGGGATGTGAAGCAAGTTGGAATCCTACTTTGATTAATTTTGCGACCACAACTGCTGAGGTGTGTGCTGATATGTTGTCGTGATGGAGAAGGACTTCCTGGTGGGCCTATCTCGAGCTTTTTTTTTGCAGCTCGGTTTTCAAACGGTCTAATAATGATGAATAATATGCACCTGTAATAGTTTTACCCTTTTCCAGATAGTCGATGAGGATTATCGCTTGCGAATCCCAAATGACAGTCGCCATAACTTTTTCGGCCGAAGGAACAGCCTTCGCCTTTTTTGGTGCAGATTCCCCCTTGGTAACTCATTGTTTAGATTGTTGTTTGGTCTCAGGAGTATAGTAATGTATCCATGTTTTATCGACAGTGACGAAACGACGCTTAAAGTCCTCCAGATTTTTTTGGAACAGCTGCATACCAGCCTTGCAACATTTCACACGATTCCGTTTTTGGTCAAGCGCGGCACCCATCTTGCAGATAGCTTTTTCATGTTCAAATGTTTGTGCAAAATATTATGTACCCGTTTAGTCGAGATGCCTGCAGCACTAGCAATCTCACGCACCTTAACTCTTCTGTCATCCATCACCATATCATGGATTTGATCAATGATTTCTGGAGTCGTAACCTCCACAGGCCGTCCGGAACGTTCAGCGTCACTTGTGCCCATATGCCGAAAATTTTGAAACCACTTAAAAACTGTTCTAATCGAAGGTGCAGAGTCACTATAACGATTATCAAGCTTCTCTTAAGTCTCCTTAGGCGTTTTGCTTTTCATAAAGTAATGTTTAATCATCACACGAAATTCTTTTTCGTCCATTTCTTGAAAATCACTCGACTTCTTTGATTAACACGAATGCCAAACACAAAGAAATAGACCAATATGGCTACAACTTGGTGTGTGTTCATTCAAGAGATGCTACTAACTAAACATGACCTTGATACGCGCCAGTGGTGCCCTCTCTCGGACTTTGCACGGACTTCTTAAACGACCCTCATATATATGTAGTAAAATCTTAAGAGCGAAATTATGTATTTAAATATATAGAATGTTCAATTATTTCTTAATTCGAAAAAATACTTTACACTATAAAAGAAATTTTAAATGTAAAATTAATACAAGTGTATATGGATTGCCATGCATCTGATAATTCAAATTTAAATCTTAGTTCTACAAGCGTTGCGTAACGTAATGGTTAGGGCTTCTGCTTTATAATGCGAAGGACCCGGGTTCGATCCCACGCAGGATAAACATTTTTCTGCGTTTTTATCCGTAAAATAATGTGTAAAATAACATGTGCGACAATGCGAATAAACGATTAAATATAATGCGTATAGTATGTTAAAAATATGTATAATTATAATAAAAAAATAAAATTCTACGATATAAAAAATACTTAATTGAAGTTTTATAAAAGTTTTAAATAATTATTTTAAAAGGTTTCATCAACTACTTTCAAAAATGTTTTTTTTAATATTTCTATAACTTTTATAAAAATGTTTTTAAAACTTGTATCGTAAGATTTATAAAAGGAGCTAGAAAACGTTGCTAAAGGGTTTACAAACGGACATCAACTCATTTTAAAAACATTTTTTAAAAGCTTTTAAGAAGGTTTTTATTCTTTAATGAAACGTTTTAAAAACATTTTAAAAACCTTTCGATCTGTGTGGGTTTCTACACTTATTTCTACGTAGATTTCTACGCTGATTTCCACATAGATATCGACACTGACTTCGACGTAGATTTCTACACTGATTTCACGTTGAAACTCACGTGGTAATCTACACGGAAATCCACGTAAAAATCTACGCGGAAATCCGCGTAAAAATATACGCTCAAATCTACGTGGAAATCCACACACAGTGCATTATTGGACTAATTTCAGTGTAGATTTTCATGTAAAAACCCACGTGGATTTCCATGGGATTTTCACGTGGATTCTTGCAACTGGGTATAAATATATATAGTTAGTGTATATATATATATGTATATATAAAGAGATGATGAGATAAAAATAAGAGATTATCTTCTTCAGATTTTCTTATCTTAATATGAATCTAGATATTAGACGAAATACTTGAAGAGCGATTCGATGAAAATTTGGGGGCGCATATCGTATCTTCGTAACGAATACACGAATGTTAATCCTTTTTTTTTAGTTTTGAAAGAACATAAAAAAAAAGCAAAGGCGATAAATTTCATTTTATTAAATATTAAAATGTATAATTAAAAAAAATTTTTTGATTTTTTTATGCATCAATTTAATGTTTAATTGGGTGCGCCAATTGCCTGTGGTACCAGTACTTACCACGGGGCGCTGGCGCGCCCCTTGATAGTTTTACATGTCATCATGTTACCAGTGTATGTAACAATTACAATTTAATAAAAAAATTTTTAGAAACTGTCGTTGATATAAGTGGTGTTATTTATTCTGGGCCTTGGAAATGATGTACGCCATTAAATTTCACTATTTCGAATAAAATCCGTGAAAGTAATTCAATTACTTTTAAATTTATGCTAATGTAAATGCATAAGATGCGAATGAGTTCACACCATTGCATCTAGCTTTTGAAAAGTGTTTTATAGAGCTATTTATATTTCCTACGTTAAACTATAGAGTAAAAACTTAATAAATAATAATGGACTATTATATTTTTCAATCGCTTGTTCAATGAATAATATTAAAATTGTTGATTTTGCACAATAATATTATAGTTACTGATTTTGCACAAGAGTGTTTGTAATGCGACGCACTTAGGCAGCGATGCCAGCTAGAATGACAGATATTAAAAATGCATTGGCTATAGGTAATGCAAGCGTCGGATTGGTTCACATATAATCTGATGAAGGGGCCAGGTTATACGGCATTAACTGCAAAAGTAGTAGATATGGTATAATACGTGCCTGTAGAAGTGTAGATAGAGCTTGAAGTAGACTGTTTTGCCCATCCCAACCCCAAACTTTTCGATATTTTTGAACACCGACTCCTCAAAGTTTGGAATTTTGCGATTTTTACGCTATTCACATGTAGTGCAATTTGACTTTTTTTGAACTTCCCTTTTACACGAGGGTGGTTCAATAAGTACTCGTGATTGACGACAGAGGGCGTTCCTGAGAGAAGTTGGTATTATCATCGTGTGCCGCTATCTATCAAACGACGGTAAAACAAGTTATAGACTGATTAATAGGTTAGTTTGGATTTGGCAGCCATTCGAGTTTTTGTTTTTGGATGAAAAAAAATGCGAGGAGATAAAAGCAAAGCTGGATGCTGTTTATGGGGACACTTCGCCATCTATGACCACAGTTAGATATTGGTTCAACGAATTTAAACGTGGGCGAACATCCGTTTTTGATGTGGAGCGACCAGGACACCCGGAAGACGTGTCTACCGAGGAAATCATTCAAAAAGTCTACGACATGATTCTCGCTGATCGACGAGCGAAAGTGCGCGAAGTAGCAGAGGCCGTAGGTATGTCGACCGGAACGGCAATTAATATTTTACATGATAAGTTGGCGATGAAAAAATTGTCGGTCCGATGGGTGCCGCGATTGCTCACGGTGGACAACAAGCGGATGCTGCTGTTAACTTCGAAGCAGCGTTTAATTAATTTAAGCGAGATCCGAAGGAGTTTTTGCGTCGAGTTGTCACTGTTGATGAAACCTGGATTCATCATTACACACCAGAAACTAAGCAACAATGAAAACAATGGATTTCTCCCGGTGAATCTGCTCTAACAAAGGCGAAAACGGTCCTATCGGCCGGAAAGGTCATGGCGACGATATTTTAGGATGCGAACGGCTTCATTCTCATGGATTTTTTAGAAAAAGGAAGAACGATCACTGAACAATACTACAATGAGTTATTGGACCGCTTTGACTAAAAATTGAAGGAGACACGGCCGCATTTGGCGAAAAATAAGGTGCTGGTTTACCATGATAACGCACCAGCACATTCATCCGGAGTTGTCGCCGCCAAATTGCATGAATTAATTGCGTTATAAATTGTGGCCGCACCCCCCATATTCACCTGATCTGGCTCTCTGCGACTTTTTCTTGTTCCCTAACATGAAGAAATGGCTCGCGGGAAAAAAATTTAGCTCAAACGAGGAAGTCATCGCCGAGACAGAGGCGTTATTTGGAGAGTTCGACGAATCCTATTTTTTGGAGGGGTTAAAAAAATGGCAGGAACGTTGGGAGAAGTGTATCTTTCTAAAAGGGGACTATGTTGAAAAAAAAAAAAAGTTTTTGAGAAAATGGTGTCTTCATTTCTAACACGGGTACTTATTGAACCGCCCTTGTATTTGCCGCGAAACCTTACGTAATACTGTAAAAAAAGTTGAAATATCTCATGCTTCTTTATTTGTAATTAAAATTTTAATGGTTTATTTTGTTGTATAATATATGTACAGTTACATTTTTTATTCACTGATTTTGCACAATATACTAATAATAATATTATTCAAATAATATTTGAAATTGAGAAGTTAACTACACGTACTTGCAAAAGATATCAGTAAAAGTCATTTATTGCAACCATGCATTTAAAACGTTTGCTACTCTATATTAAATCTTGTTTAAATTGTTTGTTTTTTTTTTTATATTAAACCATGAACTAATTATCATGCCAATAACTTATCAAATACCATATTGATGAAATGAAAAAAAATATTTGATTCAATATACTTATTTTTTTTTACTAATGTTGTCAAAAGGAAATTTAACGATAGTTCGTAGAAAGATGAATTTACATGCTAAATTATTTATTAAGGTAATATTATAAAAAAAAACTAAGGTCAGAATTGTATAGAGGAGCTAAAAAAATATAAAATTTCAATATATCACTATGTAAGGTTTCTTGACACAGATAAAAGAGAAGTTAATCTAATGCATGGTGTTTTTCGTACTACGTGTGAAAAATGGCGTAAAAATAGCAAAATTTCAAACTTTCCGAAGTCGGTGTTCAAAATTATCGAAAGGAAGAGATTGGAATGGGCAAGTCTTTGTTGTGGGTACTACGAAAAACGTTTTTCGTCCAATAACCTCGGACACAGAATTAATTACCTCGTATCAGCTAGATTCACTCTATACATTTATAGTGGTGAAACAATTTATCCAAGCTTTATAATAAACTATTCTTTATTTATTTTTATATTAACCTTTTTACGTATGAGCTATTAAAAATGTAAAAGAAAGATTCATAAGTCTAGTCTAACAGTAACATGAACTACAATAAAAAACCGGGTGACACCGCCGAATTTCCTTCTCCCCTTTTGAATCAAAATAAAACGCGAATACACCCTATATCTGCGTGCTTTTCATTCTGCTAACTTAAACTATTGCAAGTGATCGTAGTTTTAAAAGTAAGCAACTCGTCTACGTTTAACATCAATACGGTTTTATTTAAATTATTTTGGAGCGAGTAATAATGCATTCTTTGACGTAACAATCAATTTTTTGACAATGAATTAATTATTTGTTAATTTGTGACGAGTAGCTCGTCATGCACGCACACAAATACACGGACACACGCACAGCGAGCGCCCAGCATGAGCTCAATAGCGCTACGAGAGCCTCTTCAGGCACGCGATCACCGATACACACTAGTAGTAGAGCGGCCGCGGCTGGAGAGGAAGCCCCCATTACACGCACGCGGCGAACAAAAGTATCGTGCCAACGCACGATTCTTCACTTCGCTAGGCTGCAGTCGAGCACGAAAGGGCACCTTCGCGCTCGGTGTCGCCACGAACATTTCATGCTTATATCGCGGTGCTCCTCGAAACAAGAAATTCGAAGACGAGATTCACTCGTCAGCTGGCAGGCGCTCTTGCTAGTCGATACCGGGTGTCTCGCAATTACACGCACACGAACTTCTCGATAACGCGGCCGCTCTCGCGTATGCGAACAGCAATTCGAACCTCAACTTTACGAGGGGCTCTCCTCGTCCGCTGAGGCATACGCACACGCGCACACTCTCATAAATTTATACCAAATTAATATAATTTAAAAAGCTAAGCGTGCTAACACATTTATGTTTTTTTTTTATAAATATGGAAAAGCAACAGCAAATACGGCTATAAGTTTTCTTTTTATTGATCTAATTTAGTTTTGTTTTTGTTTGTTCAAATATACAGTCTGTCAAGTAAGAGCGTGGTCGACTTCACCGACAGGTTATAAAAGATTTTGCTCTAATTTCTTTGCGAGCCGATAGAAAAAAGCTTTGTCCTTGATGCATTGTCAACAAAAATTCAGTTGTCGTTGATCTTTTGAAAGAGAATCACGTTAAACGCCATGAGTGCTAAGTACGCGTCGCGCTACGAGGCTGTGTTCCTTTGCATCCACCCGAAAGGTCCCAAAATGTCGCAATCAGCGGCTGCTAAATATATGAGAAACTCGAAGGCATTTGTACAGAAGTGGATACAGCGATATAAAGTGGCTAAAAATGTCGATGATTTACCAGAACGTGGCTCGATAGGACAAGTGAACAAAAGAGATGAAAAAAGAATAGTAAATCTGTTTTCGCGGAATCCTGCTTTAACACTGCGGCAAGGACAAGCAAAATTAATAGCAAAAGGTTTAGATATATCCTACGAAACTATCCGAACCATCTTCGGACTCATCATCTGAAATGGCGCAACACAATGAAGAAGCCTCTGTTAACTGAAAAACATGTGACAAAGCGACTCGCTTGGGCGCATGAGAATATTGATAGAGATTTTGAAAATGTCATTTTTACTGATGAATGTTCTATATGGGCACGTTCTGTTCTCACGCGAGCCTGGTCAACTTCCACCAATAGGCTTGTTCAGCGGACCGTAAAACATGGAATAAAGGTGCATCTTTGGGGCTGCTTCTCAAAGCAGGGATTCGGGACTTTGCACCTCTTTACTGACAACCTAAATGCCGAGAAAATGATAAAAATCTACAAAAAGGCTTTACTGCCATCTGCCAAACGATGGTTCATCACAAAAAATGAAGATTGGATTCTGCAGGAGGACAATGATCCTAAACACCGCAGCAAGCTCTGTACTCAGTGGAAGACTCAATCTGGCATCGTTACATTGGATTGGCCGTCGCAGTCGCCCGATGCAAACCCTATTGGAAAGGTGTGGGCATATATTAAACGGAAGCTTCGTGGAAGACGCACATACACTTTGAAGCAGTTGTCTTACGAAATTCGTCGGATCTGGAGATCCTTGCCACTAGAATACGCCGTCAAATTAGTAGAAAGCATGCCTCGGAGATGCCAGACAATTATCGACGCCGGTGGTGACTGGATACATTATTGACCGAATTGCATCATTGTTTGTAATGTGTACAATGTATATATAAATATGAAAGTTTCATCAAATAAATTTTTTTATAAATTAACACGACCACGCTCTTACTTGACAGGCTGTACATTTTCTTTACATAAAAACAAAAATTATTATTAATGCATTTACCCAGAACAACGAACCCATCCTTAGACTTATACGGTTTATTGAGTTTAGGCGCACCTAAAATCGTAAATCGCATAAGATCCGTTTTGTCAATCAAATTATTAATTAAAAATTAATCAAAAACATTGATTGAATCACAACGAGGCGCACTTCGTTACAAATTATTTATTAAGTATTTGTTTGTTTTGTCTTGAATATATATTCACGAAGCGTGTTCTTAGCGCTGCCTCTCCTTTTTTCGCCAGAACAGGAAATTTCTTAATGGCTTCTCTTATTTCTGTAACATTTGCATTTTTTCCTTTTAACAATTGATGAGAAAATGCCGTTTCAAACGCTGATTTTTCTGTTGGATTCCAAGGAGTTCTTCTACCTAAAATAATAATGTTAAATTAAAATAAGTTTAAAGGGCAGATTTTTAAAATATAAAAAATGCTAAACGAATATTAAATTAAATATTGTCAACACCTATAAAAAAAGATAAGTAATAAAACATATAACGTTATGATTTGAAAATAAATTCAACTGTTTGAACAAAAAATAATAATAAAATATTTACAGAGCCCGAAACGTTCATCAAAATAAATTTATTTACTAAACCCTAAATATTGGATAGTCTAAAAAGTATTGAGCCTTCTTTTGTCATTTTTCGATTGAATATTTCTTTTATTTAAAATGGATTTTATTTAAGTACATATTGTCCATTATTATCTATGACCTTTTGCCATTTTTTGGGTAGAGCCATTATTCCATCTGTGTAGAACTTCTGTGGTTTATCGTTGAAAAACTTGGCCAAGTGATTTTCACAGTCCCTTTTTGAAGTGAATTTCTTTTCATTAAGGAAGTTTTGCAGAGACCGAAACAAATGGTAGTCTGATGGTGCAAGGTCTGGACTATATGGTGGATACATCAAAACTTCCCAGCCAAGCTCTGTCAATTTTTGCCGGGTCATCAAAGATGTGTGTGGTCTGGCATTGTCACGATGAAAGACAGCGCCCTTTCTATTGATCAATTCTGGCCGGTTTTTTTGAATTGCTTGTTGCAATCTGGTTAATTGCTGACAGTACAGAGCCGAATTGAGTGTTTGGCCAGGTTTTAGCACCTCATGATAAACAATTCCCTTCCAATCCCACCATACACACAGCATAACCTTATTTGGTGTCAATCCTGGCTTTGAAGTCGTTTGTGATGATTCACCTTTTTTTGACCATGATCTTTTTCGAACGACATTCTCGTATCTTACCCATTTTTCATCGCCCGTAAAAATTTGCTTCAAAAATGGCTCGATTTCGTTGCGTTTTATTAGCATTTCGCAAATGGAAATTCGGTCGATCAAATTTTTTTGTGTTAATTCATGCGGCACCCAAACGTCGAGCTTCTTTGTGTATCCAGCCTTACGCAAATGGTTCAAAACTGTTTGGTGATGGATATTTAGTTCCTTAGCAATATTATGGCTGCTTATGTGTCGGTCTTCTATTTTTTGTAAGATTTCATCGACTTTTTCAGAGTTTGGTCGACCTGAGCGAGGTGCATCTTTGACATCAAAATTTCCGGAACGAAAACGAGCGAATCATCTCTTGGCTGTGGCTTTTGATAAAGTATCTTGACCGTAGATACCACAAATTTTTTCACGAGCCTGCGATGCATTCTCACCTTGATCGTAGTGGTATTGTAAAATATAACAAATTTTTTCAGAAATTTCACTCATTTTTAAATGAATACAACTTTTGACGCGAATGACGAAATACAAAACTGTCCATATGAAAATTGTAGACTGGAATGTCACCTTTGAAACGCATGTTAGTTTGACTCAATCTGATTAGTATTGCCCGATATATGACAACGAACACCATCTAGTGACAAAAAAGGCTCATTACTTTTTAAACTATCCAATATTATGATGTTTTCTTTTTAATTTCTATTACCTTTACGTATACTTTCATAAGTGTCAGGTGTAGGTGAAAAAGATTCATTGATCCCTTATTTATTTCTCGTCTAGATATTTCGTCCGAACTGGTTAAAATGGTTCTTTTTCTTTTTTTCTTTAATTGACACGATTGATGTCTTGAACATGTTCCATGCGTCAATAATAAAAAGTACAATTTAAAAATTAGAAATATTTCTAACTGTGGTTAAAAAACAATATGAAAACGGTGTACAAGTACATGGAAAGAATTATAAAGAAGAAAAAAGGGAGAGAGGTAGGGAGAGGGAGAGAGATAGGGAGAGAGTGAGCGAGAAATTGAGAAAGAAAATGTGTGTGTATGTGCGCGCGTGCGTGCGTGCGTGCGTGTGTGTGTGAGAGAAAGAGAGAAAGAATGAGAGTGTGTGAGTGAATGCGAAAGTGAGATAGTATGACAGTGAGAGAGAGAGCGAGATAGAGTGCAAGAAAAAGATATAGAGTGTGAGAGAGATGAGAGAGATATGAGAAAAAATATAAAAAAAGAATTTAAAAGAAGAAAAAGGGTGAAAGAGAGAAGAAAAAAGAGAGAGAGGTAGGGTGAGGGAGAGAGTGAGTGAGAGAGGGTAAGAGAGAAAATGAGAAAGAAAGAGTATGTGAGAGAGAGAGAGAATGACAGTGTATGAGAGTAAGAAAGTAAGTGTAGGGGTGAATGCGAAAGTGAGATAGTATGACAATGAAAGAAAGAGTAAGATAGAGTGGAAGAAAAAGATATAGAGTGCGAGAGACAGAGAGAGAGAGAGAGAAAGAGAGAGGGATGATTACTTAAGTATTGGGAGTACAAATTAGTTCAGTCCTTTTTGAAAAGATGGCTCTGGCTATTATGAATATTAAATAGTAACAGCTAAAGTCGGTAGTTTGAGAGGTTAGACACCTGTCAATAATATTTAGCTTATATCGCTTCGAATTTCATAAAAAAATCTTCTTTTCAACTGTGTTAAATATGTCCAATTTTGTGTTAACTAAGCAGGATTTGCGGGAGTTTTTAGTTTTCTGTTTTAATTGGAAGAAAAGTGCAGCTTAAGCGCATCGCATGCTTGCGGAAGTTTATGGTGACAATGCTTCAACTGATAAATCCTGTAGGGAATTGTTTCGATGTTTCACGAATGGAGATTTCAGCGTTAAAGGCAAGCCTCGCTCTGCACAGCCAAAAAAATTCGAAGACAAAAAGTTGGAGGCATTACTCGATGATGATCCGAGTCGAACGCAAGAGGAGCTTGCAGAATCATTGAAAGTGACACAACAAGCAGTTTCTGTACGATTGAAATCCATGGGAATGATTCAAAAGCAAATTAATTGTGTGTCTTATGAACTGAAATCAAGAGACATTGACAGGCAATTTTTCTGTTGTGAGCAGCTGATACAAAAGCAACAAACAAAGGATTTTTTATATAGAATTGTTATTGGAAATGAAGAATGGATATTCTATGATAACCCCAAAAAGAAAAAATACTACTCTATGCTCGGACAATCGATATAGGCTACAATTAATTTGTTTGAGCCGTGCATTACGAGGAAAACGGCCAGAATACAAAGAAAGACATGACGAAGTCATTTTTCTGCATGACAACGCTCGACCTCATGTAGCAAAAGTCGTGAAAAAATAATTGGAAACACTCAAGTGGGATATTTTGCCGCACCCGCCGTATTCTCCAGATATTGCTCTTTCCGATTACTGGTTGTTCCGAGGGATGCAGTACGATCTAGCAGGTCATCGGTTCACTTCTTTCGAAGAAATCGAAAATTAGCTCATAATATAGATCACCTCAAATGACAAGACATTTTTTCGAGATGAAATTTGAAAATTGCCTGAGAGGTGGGAAAAAGTAGTAACTAGCGATGGACGATACTTCGATAAATCTTTTAATTCTTTTTATTTTGAAATAAATGAATTTTCGACCGCAAAAAAACGGATCGAATTGATTTGTACTCCCAGTAATATATCTATAGATACAGGACGTTAACGCTTTGAGACTAAATTTGATAAAGCAAAGTAATATAATACAAAAAGCTTATTTTATAATTGCTAATAGCTATGGGATAAGCTAAGTATTAAAATATATAAGTTATTAATTAAAAAATAAATTCAACTGATTGAACCAAAAATAATAATACAAACATATATTTATTTAGAACCTACCAGGCTGTTCAATAAGTTTTGCGGTTCGATAAGAAAAACACAATTGTATGGTTTGAAATACACTTTATTATTCAGTATAGTCTCCCTGAACATTAATACACTTGTTCCAACGAGATTCCAATTAATGAATTCCATCCCTAAAGTGAGAATCTGGAAGGGCTGCAAAATACGCTTCCACATCTGTTATGACCTCATCATTTGATGAAAAACGCTTTCCACGCATGAATTTTTTTAGGTCTGAAAACAGATGCTCCAACAATTTAAACTTTAATTCATGGATTTTAGCCATTGTCAAAATGCTCTTGTGACACGGTGCATTGTCCTGATAAAAAAGGATTTTTTTCTTCTGCAAACCAGGTCTTTTTTCACGTCCTTCAGCTGGTCTGAAAGGTTACAATAATAGTCAGAATTTATTGTTTTACCGGTTTGCAAGTAATCCACAAACAAAATGCCTTTCGCATCCCAAAAACTGATGCTAACACCTTCTTGGCCGATTTCTGGACACAAACTCGTTTCGGAGCCCTCGGAAGTTTATTGTTTTAATTTCCCCCTCTATGCTCCGCCCATAATTGTAGCACCAATCAGGAACGAGTAGACAGAGAAAGAAAAAGGGGCCTGCGATCTTCCTTCCCTTTCTTTGGCTAAGACAGGATTGAAGCCCGTTCGCTCACTCTATGTATTAGGTTGCTGCAGATGAAATGGCCGATGAAGTAAAAAATTTTTAAACAGCTGTAACTTTATATAAAGATAATTTATTTAATCAAAATAGGTACCGATAGATGCAACACACTTTTCCCTACGAGATAAGAGTGCATTTATTCCAGTTTTGTAAAAGTCCGAGTTTCATGTTCGAAGAAACTTCTCGAAGGCATTTTTGACAGCAGCTTCATTATTAAATCTTTTTCCTGTCAAAAAGTGATCCAAATGCTTAAAGAAATGGTAATCTGTTGGTGAGAGGTCTGATGAATATGGAGGCTGAGGAAGAGTCTCATAGCACGACTCGTTTGATTTTTGGACCGTTGTTCTCTATACATGAGGTCGTGCGTTATCATGAAGCCGCATCACTCTATCCCTTTTGACAAGCCTAGGTCGTTGGACTATCAATTTCTGATGCATTTCATCCAGTTGAGCACAGTATTTCTCAGCATTGATGGTTTCGCCAGGTTGCAGGAACGAATAGTGGATAACTCCAGCTACAGACCACCAAACAGGTACCATTATTTTCTTTGGATAAAGGCTTGGTTTCTGCATGTATCTTGGCTCTTTATCGGCATCTAGCCATAGGGCCGATCGGCGACGATTATCGTACAAAATCCACTTTTCATCGCTCGTCACAATTCGGTGCAGGAACGGTTCCCTTTGGTTGCGGGAGAGAAGAGAACTTGAAATCTCCATTCGACACGTCATGTTTTGCTTGGTAAGATCATGCGGAACCCATTTGTCAAGCTTTTTCACTTTTCCAAGTTGTTGCAAGTGGCGGCAAACTGTCGAATTGTGAACGCCTAATTTCTCGGCAAGATCCCTTATGGTTTGGCGGGGGTCAGACTCCACTAATGCACGCAGCTCGTCGTTATCGATCGATGGTCCTGGGTGTCCACGAGGCTCATTTCCAAGGTCCACATCTCCAGTTCGAAATTTTTCGAATCATCGCCAAGTGGTTCGTTCGCTAACTGTATTAGGCCCGAATGCGCTGTTAATATTCCTCGTTGCTTCCGTTGCGTTGCGCTCTAATTTCAATTCGTATAGCAAAAGTAGCCGTTTTTGATTCACTTCCATGTTCACTTTCTCTTTTTGTTTTTACGATTACTATGAAGTGCAAAACAGAAATGACTCCATAAACCAAGGTAGCAGTATTTATACTTCAATATGTCATCTCATTTGCGCCGCCTTGTGCCAACATAATACACTAAAATTGCAGCTAACTTTATGTCATTGCTAAATCAGCTATTTCATCTGCAGCAACCTAATATATTATCTCTATGATATATATATATATGCATATATATATATATACATACAGGGTGCGTACGGTATTTGAGGACATGCATAAATGTGACTATAACTTCGCGAATTTTTTTTTTTATTTTTTTTTCATTTCAGATAAGAAATGGCGGACTACAACATCACTCAAAAAATGAAGTGACATGCTGTCATCGTCGCTATATGTGCGAACCATACAGATTTAGAGATCTCAAATTTTCTTAATTGCACCCGTTCATTTTTGCATAAGGTTCGCCGTGATTTGGAAGCATCAGGGGGCGATACAGAATCGGTTGCAAAACGTAAAAAGCACGAACAACGTTCTGACACTGTCCGATCTGCAGAATTTTAAGAGCTTGTGCAAGCGATCATAGACGAGGACCCTTCAAAATCAATGAGGGTCCTTGCGAGTGAGCTTTATGTTTCTGAGCGCCTTATTCGTAGAGTTGTCCACGAAGACCTTCGGTATAAGTCTTACGTGATGCGCAGAGGACAGTTCATGTCGGAACGAATACGGGAACAGAGAGTTCTCCGATCATAACGTCTTTTAAACAAAATCAAACACCCTGAGGCGCCCAAAATGTTATGGTTTTTTTCCGACGAAAAAAATTTTGACCAAGATCAAAAGACCAATCGCAGAAATGACAAATGGCTATGTTCAAATCCTACGGAGGTTCCTGTTGTTATGCACACAAAATTTCCAGCCACTGTTATGGTTTTAGGTGTTGTCAGCAACGAAGGACATGTTATGCCACCACACTTTTTTACTCAAGGACTTCGAGTGAACTCTGCTGCATACATCGAGGTTTTGGAGACGGTAGTGAAGCCCTGGATAGACAATGTAAGCGGAGGCAGACCATACATTTTTCAACAAGACTCAGCTCTATAAAGCGATGGCGACACAAAATTGGATGGCCGAAAATTTTCATGGCCACATAACACCGAACCTATGGCCACCTGGCTCTCCAGACCTTAACCCTTTCAATTATTACGTATGGAGCGTAGTTAAGCGTGAAACCAATAAGCGTCCTCATAATAGCACTATCTTAACGTTAAGGTCGGAAACTTTTCGGACCTCCCTTGTATGATAAATAAAATAGTTTAACAATTTTAACAAACAGAAAAAGACTATAAATTAAAAGTTTTAAATTAGAGCCAACGGAAAATAAATAAATAGTTAAATAACAAATAAAATAAGGATTACAAAAAGAACGCACGAGGAACGCAGGTGAAAGATCTGTACAACAGCTGGTCTAAGGCGCACTATTCCGCGCTACTAAGGCTCACGCACGCTAAGCACGATATGAGTGCGAGAGAGAAAGGAACTCCTGCACTACGCCTACAGCACTGAGAGAGAAAGGTTTCCCTCACTCGCGCGCACCGTACTGTACGGGTGCGAGAGAGAAGACTACTCTCCCGCACTGAGCCCGTTGGAGTGAGAGAGAAAGCGCTCTCTCACCCGCGCGCGCCGTATCTACTGCGAGTACGAGAGAGAAGGCGACTCTTCCGTACTGCGCCGTAGAAGTGAGAGAGAAAGCGCTGTCCCACTCTTGCGCGCCTAACCCTACGCGAGCGCGAGAAAGAACGCAACTCTCCCACACTGCTCTTACTAGAGTGAAAGAAAAGGCCTCTCCCACTCGCGCGCGCCGTATCTACTGCCAGTGCGAGAGAGAAAGCGACTGTCCGCATTACTGCTACTAGAGTGAGAGAGATACCGCTCTCCCACTCACACGTGCCTACTCTTACGCAGGAGCGAGAGAGAACGCAACTCTCTTGCCCAGACTATACGAGAGTGAGAGAGATGACGCTCTCTCACTCGCACGAACCACATAAAATAAATGGAATAAAGAGTGGAGTAACCGGCGGAGGTTACTCCAACGCAAATAAAAAGAATACAAAATTTCGCCGATCAAGTTTACAAAAGAAACTTACGGTAAGGGCTGGCCAGCCTCGCACGCCGAGCAACAAAAAAAAAGGACAGGCCTTTGCTGCCGATGAAAGGTGCATCGCGGGGTACGTCGCCTTACTGGTTCGCCCCTGCGTCGAAGTGGAGGTATACAGCACGTTCGGCGTCGCTATCCTCCAACACTCCACGTACAACCGGGAACGTTCAAACGTACAAAAAAACTCGCGAGAAAAACTATCGCAAAAAAATGTCGAGACGCGGGAAGAGGGCACGCGTCCGAACTATAAAAATGGCGGAAGAAAACTACTCAAACGCGGGAAGACGCTAGCTTCCCTTGTCTGAATTAGCCTATCTTTTCTATACGGCACACGACTATTCTATCTATCGGTGTGTACCGTATTTTCCAGCCCGGGGCCGTCACGTTACCGAAATTAAACTCGGCTCGCGGACCGCGGAAACGCGCGAAATATAAACAGGCGCGGAGTACGGAGTGTTCTCCGTGACTAACTTCAAATAGTTTTAAGTAAATTTTATTTTTAGTTAAGAGTTTAAAATAGTTTTGGTTGAGTTTCTTAGAATTTTTTACATTCATAATGCCCTCTCCTCGTCAACTTTGTAGTTATGAAGGCTGTGAAAATACATAAAAAAAAAGATTCTTCTTTGACCTTTCATCGTTTTCCGAATGATTCAATAAGTTATACAAGAAATTTTAATATTTGGCGCGATCGATAATTTTATATCTGCAACTCAATTTTTATATGTTACATGTTCTTGTTATGTATTTTAATAATACATTAGAGTAATAAATAATAATAACAATAATTTTTGATATTTTCTACTTAGTGACATCATTTTTATATAACTGATAGAAATAAAATGTAGACACAACTTCAAAATGTCAAAAGTTATTTATTTGCTTCTAATCAAATGCACAGGATACATTACAAAGTTATGAAAATACAAGAGCGCTTGTGTTACTTGATTTATCAAGGTTGACTGTCTGACTACTACTGTCGCATCGCCAGAGAATAGACACGACTAAAAACTGAGAAAGAGGGGATAGAAGAGAGCGCAGCGCGCCATCTCTTCAACACTCCCTCCCGCGCTAGCCCTCGCTCTGCCGCCTCTATTTATTGCCTGAAACACACCAAGTATACAGATTAATATATTTATATGTATATGTATATTCAAATGTTCATTATTTCCTTGATCAGATGATTATGCAGTTCGAAAGATAAAGGTTTAGTTAATACGTCCGCGATCTGTTCTTTTGATGAAAGCCATTTTACATTTATAAAATTATTTCAAACATACTCTCGCACATAGTGTTCTTTGATATCGACCATATGTCTTAATTTATTTTCTCCGCCCGTTTTAACGCTCGCTTCTGCTGCTTTATTGTCGCACCATAAAGTTATCGGAGTAAATTCTGTCTCTATTATCTGTTTTAGCGAATTTTATATCGAAATTAATTCTTGACTACAGTCACTCATGGCTACATATTCAGCCTGTCATGTGAATAATGCTACGTATCGTTGTTTTCTCGTTCGCCATGTAATAGTGTCGCCAAATAACTTGATTACATATCCACTTGTCGTTATTGATTCCTTACAGTCGCCTAGGCTTGCATCTGAGTAGCCTTCTATATCGTTTCGATAACCATGATAACATAAACCAAGACCTTTTGTGCCTTTAAGATAGCGAAACACACGTTTAATCATCCTCTATTCATTTTCTGTCGGATTGACCTGATGTCTACTTAATACATTCACTGCATAAGTTATATCAGGACGACTGGCATTTGATAAGTAAAGGAGCGTACCAATAACTTCTCTATATCGTCTATTTTCTCCATTTTCTGTTATAATTAGGTTTTCAATTTCGTCTGTCTCTTCTCTGAGCTTAAGTGTTCTATTCATTACTTGGTTTGTGACCATAGGCGTCCTTTGGGGGTGCATTTCCTTAAAACCAAATTTCCGCATCATTCTGTCGATATATCTTTCTTGTTTTATTATCAACACTTTCGCTTTTCTGTCCCTTTCAATTTCTAGTCCAAGAAACGACTTTGGTTCGCCCAAATCAGTCATTTCGTATTCATCCATTAACTGTCGCTTAATTTCATTTAATTTACTTCTATCATTACATGCCAGTAACATGTCGTCCACATAGAGCGTTAATATTAATATTTTATCTGCTTCCTTCCAAGTAAATAAGCATAATTCGTCCTTGTGCGGTATTAATCCTATTCGTATTGCTATCGCTCGGAATTTTTCATTCCAGCACTTTGGACTCACCTTTAGGCCATAGAGTGCTTTCTTTAATTTACAAACCTTCAGTCGCTTTATTGTTGGATCACACTCTATCCCATCAGGTATTTCCATCAAAACCTCGCTATGAAGCAACCCATTTAGAAAGGTAGTTTTTACATCCATTTGACATAACTCCAAGTTGTACTTATTGGCAATCGCTAGAACTGATCTAATTATCGTGGTGTGGTAATCGTGATACTGGTGCATATGTTTCTGGCAACTCATAAATGTTCTTATCTTTGAAGCCTCTTATTAACAATCTCGCTTCATATCTCACGCTGTTATTCGGTTCAATCTTTTTCTTTAGTATCCATTTTGAATTAATGATGTTTGGTTTCTTTTCGTCACTTGTGATGGTTGGCCTGTCGATTATTTCCCAAACATTGTTTTTATACATGGAATTCAATTCTTCGTTAATTGCCTCTGTCCAATTTTTTTTCTCTGACATTTTCATGGCCTCTTGATAAGAACCTGGGTCACCATTTGTTTCTGCCAAGAGTGCATGAATCGTTTCGTCGTCCATTAGATTCTCTTCTGTGACTGTCGTCTTATTCTTTCTCGGGCGTCCTCTGCCTCTTTTCTGCACTCCCTCCGTTCTAGACGTATTTTGAGAAATTTTCTTTTCAAATTCCACAAACCATGTTTCAGTGTTGATTTCACTGTTTAAATTTTCTCAGTTATTCAATTCTTGTTTTTTGTATTTATTTGCAAATACGAGTTTTTCGTTAAATTTTACATCTCTGCTTTCATAAAATTTTCATTCTTCTGGTTTGAATAAAATATAGTATAGTAAAATATAGTCACTCTTTGTATCCTACTAATATCGCTCGCTTTCCAATACATCTAAATTTCGGACCTGTCTTTCGCTTCACTTTTATATATGCTAAACATCCAAAGCGTTTTAGTTGATTTATGTTTATTTTGTACTTTGGGTTAAATATTTTAAGCGGAGGAACCATTTCATTCGAAGCATGAAGCGTTCAGTTGTATGCAAATACAGCTGATCCAAGCGCCAAATCCCACATGTTTTCAGGTAAGCCGGAGTCATACATTAACGCTCGCACTTTCTTTTGTATTGACTGATTAAATCTTTCAGAGACTCCGTTATGTTGTGGTGTATCTGGACAAGCTAGCTGTAGCTCTGTTCCTAGTTTTTCTAAAACCCTTATTGTATAGCCTCCTGTAAATTCAGTTCCTTGGTCCGTCCTTAAGTAACATACTTTCGCATCCCTTTCTAACATATTTCGTGCGCTTCTTACAAAATTTTCCATATAATGGCCTGTTTCATCTTTTGCTTTCATTGGATACGCCATTGCTAACCGAGAGAAATCATCTATAAATACAGATATGTATTTATATCTTTTCAGATAAGTCGCTGGACTTATTATCCCCATTCCATCAGAATGGATTATCTGCAGGGGTTCCGTTGCTCTCCTTCACACGTTGTTGAAAGGCAGTCTGTTTAATTTTGATATCAGACATACTTCGCAGTGCAGTATGGAATCATTAAATACTGTCTCTTTTAATTCTTTATTTTCTGAAAACTTCTTTTGCAATTCCTTTAGATATCCCAAGGATGCATGTCCTATTCTTACATGCCAGAGCATGGCTTTATTTATGGATGATTGATTACTTGACTTCTCTTCAAGTTCAACATCACAGTTCGCTTGTTCATCCTGTTGCATATCATTCGCTTCGTTTATTTGTCTGTCGCATAATGTGTTTTCAAAGTCAGAACTTAACTCTGTCCTGGTTTCTGTATTTTCAATTTCATTCGCTATTGAACTTTCTTTACTCTTATTCGCTTTTCGTTTTCCTGTCGTACTTCGAGTTGTTACACATGCATTATTATATTTCGAGTTGTTACACATGCATTAATATATTTATTATACAATTATTATATTTCTTTCTTCTGTTTGCTTATTATTTGTCGATTTATCAATTTTAAACTCAACTACCCAATATGGCCTTTTATATATGCCCGTGATAAATGTCTCATTATTTTCAGGATCATAAATATTAATTCGTTCATTGTCTAAATAGACACTCGGTCCCTGATCAGTAAACTTTCGCAATGATAATATGTTCTCTGTTAAGTCTTTCGCATATATAACGTTATTTAGATTTAGAATTTTGTTTTGCTCCGCAATTACTCAAACCGCGCCTACTCCCTTCAATCTCAAGTTCGCACTGTCGCTTTTATTTGCGCATTTAATTTCGCCAGGATTATCATTGAAGGTTTTAAATATTAATTTTGAATTGGTTAAATGTTTCGTCGCTCCCGTATCTATTAGGAATTTCGCTAGTCCTAATTTCTCTTTACTTTCATCAGTACAGTTTGATTTGAAGACGCTAGCATCTATTTTATAATCTACTTTATTTTCCATCAATGATTTATCTTTGCACTCACTTTTTTTTTAAAATGATTTTCCTTTTGCCCTTTGTCAATAGTATTTTCATTTTTCCTTTTATGGAATGTTTTAGTTTTGTAGCTGTTTGTTCTATTTTTGTTATTTTTGTACTCTTTATTCTCATTCGCTATCCTACTAAAAATGCGCCGTCTTTTACTGTCGTCTATATTGCGTCTATTATTAAACTTTCTCTTATTTCCGCGATAATTATTTCTGCCGTTATATTTGTAATTAGTAATTTGTCGATACCTCTGTTCGCTCCTTCTCATCCTTTCACGGCACTCCGCTGCCTTGTGATTTGTCAATTTCTTGCAATCGAAGCACACCTTTTTGTTTGTGCCCTTGTGCGGGCAGTTGAAAGCCATGTGTTCGAAATCATCACAATTGAAGCAGCGTGGTGCCTCCTTTGACTCTGTCACCACCATCGCTGTTGCCTTTTCCGTCGCTGTCATTTGACATTTTATACTTTCGAGCTGTAGGACATATAATTTTAGTTGGTCATAATTTAGTATTTTGTCTGTAGTACTTCTTATCATAAAATCTGTATTTTGAATTTGAGGTATTTTTGTTAATATCGCATTGTAAAACGCGTCTCTCTTTTCATCGTCCGATAGGATATTATTATTAGACAAATTATTATAATATCTAACTAACTCTTCAAATCGATCTATCAATTCTGTCGTCTTTTCTTTAATTCGATTATATTAAATTTCGTATAGTCTTCGCCTGATCGTAGCAAAAGTTACATTAATTTCACTCAATTTTATTTTCTTAATTTCATTTAATAACTCTACAGGATCTTTGATATCTATTACTTTTGAGTAATAATCAGGATCAATTCGATTTACAATTATGTCCCGGACTTGAAACTTTTGTTTTTCTCTAACCGTTGCAACGTCCATTTTATGAGGGACGTTGTTTTTGTTCTTTGTTAGGACACAAGTGGACGTGGAGGAAGGAAATAAATAAAATAGCCGAATATTGATATAAAATAAAGAAAAGTTTTAATACAAAAAATTTAATACTAAATACACAATCATGACACGGTGTATATCTATAACTACTCGCCAACAACCGATATTTTACATTCGATGAAATTCGGTTAATTTCGTATATATGTATATATATATATTAGACACGGAGGTAGGCCGCCCGACCTGTCTCCGACGTGAGACAAAAAAAGAAAAAAAAACAAACTTTGATACAAAAAAAAAATAGCCGCGCGTCGCGCTTCTAACTTCCCCCGTAGGAAATTTACCGAGTCAAACCAAACGAGGGATTGACAATGAAAGAGTTTTAAACAATTCGCGATACGAAACCGACTCAAATCAACCCAACCTTAAGATTGAAAAAGCAGAGTAGCCGTCGACACTCCTAATATCGAAATTCGCAACCCAGGGTGCAGTCTACAGGAATACCACTCAATCAACCCGAATATAGATTGAATAGAGAGCCGTACGCTCCGTAGACTACGATAGATTGCGGGAAACAAGCTCCGATCAACCCAACTAGGGATTGGACAAAAAGCTATTCCCCTTTGACTCACCCTGGCCTGCTCCTGTAGAGGCGTCGGCGAAGGACTGAGTGCTTGCTCTAATTTTGCAGCGCCTTATATAGGCCGAGCGAGGGCTTCCCACCTGTAGTTACAAATTAGGCGGCTCGTGCGCGTTGAACTAATTGTCTAATGTTTACATATCTAATTGCGCAGGACATAGGCCATCCTATTCTATTTATATATCTTTATATCTTAATTTTCTTTAATATTTTATTTTAATTTATAAGTTTCATGTCTCATTTAATAAAAAATCAATTTTTCTCATTCAATTTTTTATATTAATTTTCATAGTAAAAGGATCGCGGAATGTTTATAAAATATATGACTTGCTCGTGTTTGTGTCGACCCGCTTATTGTACGGCCCTGCCGAGGCTACGAGCAGTCATGAGGTATAGCCGCTCCTGACTGGCGCGAAATGATATTTTATTCAAAACTCCGATGTATCATGAAACGGACCGTTGCACCGTATCATCATGAGAGTCGTTAACCTGTACTTTCTCATCTAATACTAGGTTGTTCAAAAAGTTTTGAAAGCGGAAATGAAAATACTTTTTTTTGTTGGTGAAATCACTTTAATTGCTCAGTATAATTTCCCATCAGTTCAATACACTTGGTCCAACAGTCTTCTAACTTGTTTATCCCATCATGGAAGTGACTTTCTGCAAGGCCTGCAAAATACTCCTCTACGACGGCTATAACCTCTTCGTTTGATGAAAAATGCTTCCCACGAAGGAATTTCTTGAGGTCTGGAAACAGCCAAAAGTCAGAGGGAGCTAAATCAGGCGAATAAGGTGAATGCTGCAACAATTCGTACTTTAATTCGGTTATTTTAGTGATGGTTTTTTGAGCTGTGTGAGCGGGTGCATTGTCTTGATGAAAAATGCTTTTTTCTTGTGCAAACCGGGTCTTTTTTCACTAATTTTTTCATCCAATTGGTCCAAAAGGTTACAATAATATTCAGAATTTATTGTTTTGCCAGTTTGGAGATAATCCACAAACAAAATCCCTTTTGCATCCCAAAAAACTGACGCTAACACCTTCTTCGCCGATTTCTGGACACGAACTCGCTTCGGTGCTGAAGTGCCTGGTTGACACCACTCTTTAGCCTCTTGTTTTGATTCAGGGTCATGATGGTAGACCCAAGTCTCATCCATAGTGATGAATCGACGCAAAAAATCCTTTTTATCCTTTCGAAAACGCTCCAAATGTTGCTCAGAAAGTCGCATTCGAACGTGTTTTTGTTCCATTGTGAGCGAATGCGGCACCCATTGTGCACAGAGCTTTCTGAAACCCAAAACTTCATTTAAAACATGACTCACACTGCCTAATGAGATGTCTAGGGCCTCTGCTAAATCTCTCTCGGTCAATCGACGATTTTCCAAAACCATATCCTGTACTTTTGCTATGAATGCTGGTGTTGATGCACTTTTTGGACGTCCTGAGCGTGGATCATCTTCAACGCTTTTTCGACCACGTCTAAACTCTAAAACCCATCGATGCACAGTTGGAAATGAAGGAGCAGATTCCTTTAACACTTTCACTATTTTTTTATGGATTTCCGTTGCTGATAAACCTTCCAAAACAAAGAATTTTATCACTGCACGATATTCGGTTTTTTCCATTGTAAAAAAAATACACTGACACGTCAACTTCAAATGGCTTGTAAACAAACAATGAATTGACAGAGTGGATGAAACTTTAGGGATGTTTATATGAAAGATAAAATATTAAAATGGCGTAAAAATTCTGGTTCTTCTACTGCTCTATAGATGTCGCTTTCAAAACTTTTTGAACAACCTAGTATATAAGTTGTAAAAGAAATTAGCATAAAAGATATAGAAAAATATAGTTAAAAGAATTATTTGATTTCAGTGGTTTCATTCGAAGCAACTTCCTACTATCGTACGAAAACAATATGAAATTATATGTAAATTATTGAATTGAATTAAAATAAAAACTAAATAAATGTAAGAGTAAAAAGAATTATTTCATATGATTGAATTGAAATATCAAAGTATACAAAATATTAAGTAACATTTCAAAACAAAATTGTATAAAATATAAAATAATATTTTTTAGTATTAACTAAAATTATACTTAAAATAAATGTGTTCGACACAAATATTGATATACTTAGCAACATTAAATAGATTTCACAACTTTCGTGCGTAGAAGTTTGTGTAATGACTTTCTATTAATCCGATAAGTAAATGATGACCAGGTAGCGGTCAAAAAATACATTAATGAAAAGAAAGATGATATTTAGCGATATTACTATATTTTATTGCTTCTTTTAGTCTAAAATATTTTAAAATTAAAGAAAATTTGAAAGTACATTTATGAAAATTAATTATTAATTATATTTTTTCATATTTCTTAATAACATCGAAAACGATAATTTGTTTGTATTTAAAAGATTGTTGTATTTACATGTAGATATTCATTAGCATATTATATATAACAACATTAATGGTCAGCTATCGTTAAAAAAAATGTGTTGATAAAAAAGAAAATACTTTTTGTTACGCATTTTTAATTTTGTCGATTACAGCGACATCTGTCACGAATCTAAAAAATGTTCCTAACAAAATTTTCATATTTTTCGACGCAGAATCAGAATCTGCAATATAAAATTGGGGTACCCATTTCAGATTTTTAAGTTGAAACCGCTCCATACGGGGGTTAGGAGGGGGGAGGGGGTTGATTGTGGTGTCATTGCATGTCCCCTATCCAGATTAACAAATTTTCCTTTTCTACCTTTTCATATGCGTAGTTGTTAAGATATTCGGTTCGATAGATTAAAACTGCCGATTACAGCGCCATCTGTCACGCATCGAATAAAATACAATATATACCAGGTTACAATATATACTAGGTGTACAAGTATAAAATGCGGATTTCAGACAACAGATGGTTTACCAATGCAGTTTAAACTGTTATGATCTGACACTGCGCCATTTTGTTGTGTCATCAACAAGTTCAGACGCGCATTAGTGATAGACTGAAAAAGTGTGTACATCGTGTTGTATTGTTATGTTTAATATGTCAAAATTTATACTGAACAAAGAGCATTCCAGGACAACATTAATTTTTTGTTTTCATTTGAAGAAAACTGCTGCTGAATCCTTTCGGTTACAACGAGAAGCTTATGGTGAACATGCTCCATCGCAAGATACGTGTGAACGATGGTTTCAGCGTTTCAAAAAAGGTGACTTCGACGTTGCAAATAAGGAACATGGAAAATCGCCAAGAAAATCCGAAGATATGGGTTTGCAAGCATTGTTGGACAAAGATGATTCGCAAACACAAAAGCAACTCGCACAGTAATTGGGAGTTTCCCAACAAGCTGTTTCCAATCGCCTATGAGCGATGGGGAAAATTTAGAAGAGCGGTAGATGGGTACCGCATGAGTTGAATAACAGGCAACTGAAAAGTCGCAAAATCACATGAGAAATTTTGCGCGCTTGGTACAGAAGGAGTCGTTTTTGCATCAAATAGTAACAGGGGATAAAAAGTAGATTTATTTTGAAAATCCCAAGCACAAGAAATCATGGGTAGACCCAGGAGCACCATCCACATCGACCGCAAGACGAAATTGTTTTGGCAGAAAGACGATGCTCTGTGTTTGGTGGGACCAGAGGGGCGTGGTCTACACAGTATATCGGAAAAGTTCCCAAACTTTTGAAATAGAAGTCGAAAATTACATCTGAAGAAATTTATTCTAGTTAACTTTCAACATAGTCCCCTTCCCTAGATATACACTCATTTGAGCGCTCCATGAGTGATTCGAAGGCTCTCTGGAACTCCTCTGAAGTTATCGCTGTGAGACGCTCGGTGCAAGCCGCTTAAATGCTCAGTACATCTTCAAAAAATTGTCCTTTCAAGGCCTTTTTTAGCTTGGGAAATAGGAAAAAGTCGGCTGGGGCCAGATCTGGCGAGTATGGGGCGTGATTGATGCGTGGGATCTGATTTTCGGCGAGATAACGCTTCACAATGTTCGAAGAATGAGCAGGCGCATTGTCATCCAGCAAACTCCACGATCCCGGTTCCTTGTACTCGGGCCTGATGCGATTAATCCGGCGCTTCAGACGTTTTAACACCTCTACGTAATACGCAGCATTCACGGTGCTGTTTGGGGGCACAAATTCTTTGTGTATCAGGCCTTTAGAGTCGAAGTAAGCGATGAGCATCGTCTTTACCCGTGATTTTTGTTGGCGCACTTTTTGAGGCCTCGCACGGCCCGGACTGAGCCAAGCGGATGACTGGCGCTTCGTGGAAGGATCGTATTGAAAGCACCAAGTCTCGTCTCCAGTCACAATTAAGGTTAGAAAGCCCGGAGTGGTGTCGCAAGTCTCGATAAAATCTTGACAACATTGGATGCGAGTTTCTTTCTGCTCTGGTGTGAGAAAGTGCGGAACAAATCGAGAGCAGACCTTCCTGCGGTTCATTTTTTCTTTCAAAATCAACGCGACGCTATCCTTGCTCGTGTTCAGTTCGTCTGCCAACATTCTGAGAGACATGTGGCAATCCTGCTTCAGTAGCGCGCACGCGAGCCTCGTTTTCGTCGGTAACAGCTGTTGACGGCCGGCCGCTTCTCTCGTCATCTTCTAACGACTCTCTACCCTTCTTGAACCGACTGAACCACGTGTAAGCAGTTGTACGCGACACTACACCTTCACCGTAAGCCGAATCGATCATTTTTTTTTGTTTCCGCGAAAGTTTTTTTAAGTTTATAGCAGAATTTAATTGCGCCACGATGTTCAAATTTCTCATCCATCGTAGAGCTTGCACCGGGGTACTAAACACACGTTCACTCAAGCACGTCTATCTCGGCAACTAATGAACGGATACTGGTGAAAAAATTCTCAGACGCTCCAGAGGGATGTAGCAACATAGTACCGGTGTCGTCCAAGAGGTGGCGCGAATCGTACAAGCGCTACAAAATAAGTTCGGGAACTTTTCCGACATACTGTGTATTATGAGCTATTGAAACCTGGGAAAACGGTTAATACTACATACTCGTATTGCCAACAAAAATAAGCCGATTTAAACCTTTTACTGCTTGAAAAAAGGCCAGAATACCGAAAGAAGCAGCACAAAGTAATTTTTCTCCATGACAATGAGAGATTCTCCATCACATACGGCAAAACCGGTTCGCGACACATTGGAAGCACTCAATTTGAAAGTTCTGCCTCGTGTGGCTTACTCGCCGGATTTGGCTCCTTCTGATTACCACTTGTTTGCATTGATGGGTCACGCACTTACTGAGCAGCGCTTTGATTTCTATCAAGATGAGTCTTCCTTTGACGTGGCGGACTCGTTGCCTTGACCTTGCCTGGCTTCATATCAACAGCCTTTCCTCAACTAAGTGGACTCCATGCCTTGCCTTGACCGGCTAGGTATTGAGATACTTCTCTTAAATGGGCGGACTCCATGTCTTGCTTCATTCCAATTTCGGCGTTTAAATTACGGGTTTCCATTTACAAAATATTTTAAGTGAGAATACAGGAAAGTTTCTTAAAATATTTTGTCGTAATATTTTAGCCAGGTCACTGCGAAATTTCTTGGAAAAATATTTAATTAATAATATTAAATTAAAAATATTTCTTTTTCGAAACCTTCTGTAATCTTTCAAAAAACAAAAACTGGAAGCTTTCTTAAGAGTATTTTTTAATGTTACTGTAAGCTATCGATAAACTTACGCGTTAATATTGCATGTAAACTCCAGCCAAATCTTTAAGAAAAGATTTCTGTAAGCTCAGACAAAAGTTTATCGGGAAGATTTTAAGAAAATTTCATGTAAGCATTTTGTAACTTCCATAAAAAGTGCATTGAATATTAATCTTAATCTTGCAGCAGAGCTATTTTTTATCTTAATTTATTTTTTATTTTGAATAAAAATTCATCGGAAATTAAATTTATTATACTTGTATATGTAGTAAAATCTCAGGAGCAAAATTATGTATTTAAATATATTAAATTTTTAATTTTTTCTTAATTTTAAAAAATACTTTACACTATTGAAGAAATTTTAAATGTAAAATTAATACAAGTGTATATGGATTGCCATGCAACTTATGATTCAAATTCAAATCTTAGTTCTACAAGCGTCGCATAGCGTAATGGTTAGGGCGTTTGCTTTATAATGCGAAGGACCCGGGTTCGATCCCACCGTAGGTCAAATGTAATGCAGATGTTAAAAATATGTATAGTCATAATAAATAATAAAATTCTAAAATATATAAAATACTTAATAAAAGTTAAAGGTTACAAATGATCAGAGATTTCGATATAATGTCAATATTTTGTGAAAGCTTTCTGGAAGATAATTAAATCTTTGGGAAGCTTAAAATCATTCTAGAAAGCTTACAAGAAGCTTTATGCAATGTTTCATTCAAGGTTACTCATCTTCTCGTGGATACAGGAACATCACAATAACAACATATTTCGCAAGATTTTTGCAAGATTTCATAAAACATTGCAAAAATTCTGCAAGAAATGTTTCTACAATATTTCTGTAAATCTTTTAAAAACATAGCCTAAAATCTTTTCTCATCTATAAGGGAAATATTTATAGGAGGATTATGCGCTGACATAGATACATCACAGAAACATTTTTTGAAAGATTTTGGCGAGGTTTCAAACCTTTCTTGAAACCTTGCAAAAACCTTGCAAAATACTTTGGTGCCATGTGGGTAAGTTTCATATTTTAGGTAAAATAATAATTTATCCTGTCGTTAAAAAAATTTTAAAATATTTTTTTCTTAATTTTGTTCTACTTAGCAATATAGATATCATAAGTTTTGTTCAGGGATATCATCTATTACATAAAAAAAAAAAAAAATGAATAAATAAATAGTATAACTGCTACGTAAAAAAACGTTAGAATTTTTATCATGATGTCTGATAAATACTTCTTTTATGTAATATAATTAGACGCAAAATATGTCTCGTTAAAATATCTTATTATTTTTATTTTTAATAATGTAATATTTCACTAGGGACCAGTTATGTCATTAACATTTGGAACAATTATACTAGATAAAAAACTGCAGTCTTCTGGTCTAAGAAGCCTTTTTTTAGGGATTGTTTTTTCAATTATTTTCGGATTTATTTTTGGATTATTAATTGGAACAACAGAAATGCCTTGGGGTTATAATGATTGGCCGACAGATGAAATGAAAGGACGGTAATTATAAATTGAAAAATTAAATTTGAAAAAGGGAAGCTTGGTGCCATCCTTTTATTTTCTTAATATTATTAAGTAAATAAGAAATTGAAAAGCCATATTTATTCTAGTTGCAAATACAGCATTTAACAGAATGAAAACTCCTTATAAACATTATTTTTAAAATATTGATAGTATTTTACGCAGAACTGTTTTAACATTTTACATTTTTTCTTATTCGTTGTTTATTCATTAAAAACACTGTTGTTCAAACTTCATTGTTCATTATGCGTCAATTCTTGCTAGGATATAGTAGACCTATAAGCGTGATTAGTACGTATATCAATGGTCCACATCCCAGTGAAATATTTAACTATCGTTATTCTTCTAGAGTCATTTAACCTTATTCCTTCAGCAACTCAAAACTACTACGTTTCTTTCACTGAAACCAACAGAGGCGATAGTATTTCTTTTTTCGTGGGTATAGGATTATAGAGATTGCGAAGTGATTTGGCTACAGAACAATTGCGTAGATAGAAAACAGTTTACTGAAATTGTAAATCAAAAACTAAAAATATAATTTTGTGGATGATTTCAACATACTGCTGTGATCAAAAAGTAAGGTGAAATTGTCATTTAAAACTCCCGGGCATTAGAAAAACAGGTAAATTTTTTTCTTAGGTTGGTAGGACTGTCTATAACATTTGCCAAGCGTCCGTTTATCAAAAGGTTTAATTATCTCCGAATTACACGTGTTTCTGTAATTCGATTTTTACAATGGGTGATTTGGTTGAGCAAAGAACTTACATCAAATTTTGTTTGCAGAACGAATATTCTTGTGCGGACACGTTGAAAATGTTGCGGAAGGCCTTTGGTTATCAAACTATGGCACAAAAAAACGTTTATAAGTGATACAACGAGTTCAAAGCGGGCCGAGAACGCGTTGAAGACGAACCGCGCTCTGGACGACCATCAACGTCTACCGACGAGGGCCACGTCCAAAAAATCAAAGATTTGGTGCTTGAAAATCGTCGATTGACAATTAGAGACCTTGCTGATAGTGTTGAAATATTATTTGGCTCAGCCCAAACCATTTTGAAGGATGTTTTGTATTTCAAACGCGTCAAGTCTCGATTGGTGCAAAATGGCTCAATTTTTTGGAAAGAAAGCGACCCTGAAACCACCGACCAATCCAGCGTTTATCGTGCAAAAGGTGAACTAAGACCGAAAAGGCCACGGCAAAGTCGATCGAAAATCAAGGTCATGTTGACAGTTTTCTTTGATTATCGTGGTATGGTGCACTATGAATTCCTTCCGCCGGGCCAAACTGTCAACAAAAAATATTATTTGAGCGTTATGCGTCATTTGCGTAAAGCTATTCGTCTGAAACGGCCGGAATTATGGGCGAACAACTCTTGGTTCCTTCATTACGATAATGCACCATGACATACTGCATTGGTTCTTTGCGACTTTTTTGCCAAAAACTCGACTCATATCGTTCCGCAACCACCGTATTCACCTGATTTGGCTCCGTGCGACTTCTGGCTATTCAGTAAATTCAGAAGGCCAATGCGGGGACGCCGTTTTGACACGATTGAGGAGATAGAGACCGAATCGAAGGTCTTAAAAGCTATACCGGAAAAAGACTATTTCGTCTGTTTCCAGGGCTGGAAAAAGCGTTGGCAAAAGTGCGTTTTATCGGACGGGGATTACTTTGAGGGGAATAAAATTGATTTGGAAGAATAAATAAAGAATTTACATTTTATAAACAAATTCACCTTACTTTTTGATCACAGTAGTACTTTTTTTGCCTATACTTTATGTGTACAATTTGTTATTTTTTTAAATATAATATACAGTTGATTTTAAATTATAATTAGAAACAAATAAACACATAAAATAATAATAAGTGCATGAAGATCATTGAGACATGTTTATTATTTAAAAAAGCGTGTATAATTACATTTCTAAAATCGCTTGCATCTAGTAGATCTTATAACATTGTAATTTTACATAAAATTAATCTGAAAATGCTAAAGAATAGTTCCAGAATGATGTATTCTTATAAATGAATTCATTTATGATTTATTATTGACAATTTAATTTAATTGAATTAAGTTATAATTTATTATTAATTTATTATTTATAATTTTAATTTTTTTTTCGTCACTAGTTTTTATACTGTCTGTGTCGTCAAGGATCGGTCTTGTTCGCGGATGCAGATTGGCTTGCATCGCTGCCTGCGAAGACGATTAGTTGCTCCTAGTTGAAAAGCGACTCTAATACGTTCTAAATTTTTTGTCGATTCAACGAATCTACTTTAACCCATTAAAGCCCATAGCTGTAAAGATAGGGCTTAACTAATGATTGGCTTTTTGCCATGGACAAAATTAAGATACACGTATTTTTTCTTTTAATTTATTAATTGTTAAAAAAGAAACTTTTTTATTGGCGTACTCAAAAAAAAGAAATTTTTTTCCAGTTTTTCGTAAATATCCGCCATTTTGAGAGTGCCATTTTCAATTTTGAGTTTTCATATGAGCTCTATCTTATAGCGCAAGATCCATATGCACTATTTATGCAGCAACATTAAAGATTACTCGAAAATCTGGATATGAAATCGACCTTTGAAACAAAAAAACACGATAATTTTCGTGCTTTATCGGAAAAAAGTCGTCATATTTAATTTCCCTGATGAGACTAATTTTGACCTCGAAATTCGAAAGAGCGACCCAAAAAATAGTCGACCATGAAGTTTCATTAAAAAATATTAATTTTAAATTAGTTTGGTAACACGTCAAAGTTGGTGAAAAATTTCTTTGCATTTGGGAGTTAATGGTTAAGTGTACATATAAATCTGAAGAAGTATGGAAATTGTCCGACAATATCTCATAATTACTTGTAGTTTCTGCAGACGTACTATTTAAAAGTTCAACTAACATTTTCATAACGAATCTCGAGCCTAAGGCAACATTTTTCAAGTGATGTTCATTTTCATTTCCTGTTTTTCCTGTGTGATTATCTACATAAAAAATATATCCTTAAGGTTAACAGATCGAACCAAATCGAACAGGTTTGTTTCTTGTGCATTGTTCTATTAAAGATCTTCTAAAATATTTTGCTATAATTTTATCAATGGATAATTTTTTACTAAACTAACCAAGACGTTTTATACTTTTTTCGAAATAAATCATGCAGTTTTCATAATTATCAAACCTTATCATCATCTCTTTTATTTTCAGAACGATAATATTTTATTTTATTTTTAATAGTTGTAAATTCATTACGTCATATTGTTTCTTGAACAATTAGGCAATTAAATATTCCTTTTGTTGACCCGTTTTATCTCTATAATCTTTTCAAGAATTTATAATTGATAATATAATTATACTTACGAAATCATTAAATTTTTCAGCTGTCAAATCATATCCTTTCTCTTTTGTAGTATCTATAATATAATTTTCCATTTCTGCGGAAGAAAATTGTTTAAATAATTGGCGAACATTAATTTTTTTTATTGATTCAATAGTAGATTCATCAAGATCGAAATCATTATTTTTGATATCTTCATTATCACGATCATTCATAATATTTTGTATCAATACAAAATCTTTAAATACACCACTTTTTCCAATTGTACGTATGGTTTGGTTCTAATAATTTTTAAGTACTGTTATAATTAGATTTTATTAGTTCATAAAAACTGTATGGTAAAAAGGTTTGCTCAGTAACCGTTTCTTCAGGTTCAGAATCTGAAGAATCATCATTATTGTTTGAAATGAAAGCCACATCAATATATTGCTGATGTTCATCAATATTATTTTCACTTATAATGTGGACCAAGTCTTTGATACTACGTTTTAATTAACGGCTACTCATTGTACAATATTCAGTAAGGAATGATGAGTTGAGTATCAAGAAAATAAAATTTGACGTCATTGATCATGATATGGGTGAATTTCAAATATAATAGTTTTATAGTTAATTTTGAACAAAATCGTTTTTAAGTATTTAAAAAAAAAAAAAAAACAAAATTCAAGAAATTATATTTTTAAATGACAATTTATAATTACTTAAATTTCATTAATATTAAAAATTGATATAAAATATCCATGAAAAAAACAGTATTCGAGAGGATCAAAAATAATGTATTCTCAACAAGTATGTTCAGAGAATAACGGGAATTTTTGTTTTTTAAAAAAAATATTTATTTATTCGTCTACATGAATGTTGTCGCCTTCAAAGTAGTCTCCATTAGCTATTATGCACTTATGCCAGCGCTTCTTCCAATTCTCGAAACACTTCTGAAACTCGATTTTTGGGATAGCCTTTAGCTCTATTATCTGGACGTGAAATTGTCCGCCTTTTACATTTCTGGTATCAGAATTTTGTGTTGTCATTTAATCTAAACTTAACCTTAAAATGGCCTTGAAGGTCAAGATCAAAGTCATGGCCGAGGCCGCAGTTAGATAGCCAGGGAAATTTTCAACAACTTTTGTCTCAACCATTATTTTAAGTAACACCTACGTTTCAAGTTATTCAACCAGTCCGAGACTTCTTAAAGACCCTATATGTTACGCGCTCGACGAGATATTCGTCACAATATAAACAAGAAAACGCGATGATGTAGAGTCATTAAATTCGGATATTAACACTCCGTCGTGGTCAAAACTCTGCGCGAACTTTATTGGAAGACAAGGACACTGAAGATAACGCAGTTACAGCAAATCGATCCCAAAGTTTATTACTCTGATAAACCTCTTTCTGGTTATTTCAAATGATCCTGGACCGTCGATCTCTATATCGATGACTTCCGACAACTTATCAGCTGTTTCCCTACCTCCGAACAAAAGTTCAAATTCATCAGATAAGACCGAAGAATTAATTTTTGATTCTCCATCTGCACCTTACGCTGTTAATATCAATAACAAGACGAATAAGATAATACAAATTTTCAACAACATAGTTGAACCACGAAATCAATTTCTAATACGTAAAGATGACTTAGCTTATTTCGTAACCGGCAAGAACCAACCGCTATTCACAGATGCAATCACCTCGTAGAAGGAAGGTATTATGCCAGCAATAACCGAGGCAATGCTTAGCAGAGCAAAGGCTACCAATATCAACAACAATAAAACATTTGTGGCATTGGTTGTCAAAAAAACTTACATACTACCATGATCAAAAAATAAGACCAAATTTTTTTTTTTAATTCTTTATTTATTTTTTTAAATTTATTTCGTTGTCTTGAAAGTAGTCCTCGCCCAACACAATACGAGGTGTGTTCAGAAAATAACGGGAATTTTCGTCTTTTGAAAAAAATATTTACTTATTCGTCTATATTAATCTTGTCGCCTTTAAAGTAGTCCCCATTAGATATTTTACACTTGTGCCAGCGCTTCTTCCAATCCTCGAAACACTTCTGAAACTCGATTTTTGGGATAGCCTTTAGCTCTTTCAGCGATGCGCTTTTAATGTTATCTATGCTTGTAAAACGACGGCCCTTTCAGGTGCTCCTTATTTTTGAAATAGAAGTCATACGGAACCATATCTGGCGAATATGGAGGCTGGGGTATCGTTACAGTATTGTTTTTGGCCAAAAATTCACGAACACGCAATGAAGTGTGAGCAGGTGCATTATCGTGGTGCAAAAGCAATGAGTTGTTTTGCCACAAATCCTGGCGCTTTTTTCGGATTGCTTCACGCAAACGGCGTTGAACTTGTAGGTAGTACTTCTTATTGACCGTTTGACCTTGTGGCAAGAATTCATGATGCACTATGCCATTTAACACAGTGAGCATAACCTTCACGTTCGACCACACTTGTCGAGCCTTCTTTGGTCTTGGCAATCCAAAATGCCTCCTCTGGGCCGATTGAGCCTTAGTTTCATTGTCATATCCGTAAACCCGTGTTTCGTCACCTGTTATAACACGTTTCAGCAATTCTGCATCGTTATTAACTTCATTTAGTGACTCTTGAGCAACTTCTATTCGCCGCTGATTTTGTTCAAAATTTAACAATTTTGGAACAAATTTTGCTGCCACGCGTTTCATACCCAAAACATTCGAAAAAATTTCATGGCATAAGCCAATCGATATATCAACATCATCAGCGACTTCTCTAATTGTGATTCGGTAATCGTTCAAAACCATTTCTTTAACTTTTTCCACTTTTTCATCTGTTGTTGATATGCTGGGGTGTCCAGGGCGTTCGTTATTTTCAACCTCTTCACGGCCATCTCGTCAACGCTTATACCACTCGTAAACCCTTGTTTTACTCATAGCGGACTCACCATAGGCCTTTGTGAACATTTCACACACTTCGTTACACTTTATTTCATTTTTACGCAAAACTTGAATCAAATTTTTGATCCATTTTTTTTTTAACAAACGAAAATCGCCGAGTTCATAAAAACGCGTCTAACCTTAGCGGCTGCCACTGATAAAGTAAACAATGAATACAGCTGAAAATTGTATCATAGTTCAGGGGTATGTGTACCATATATACATAATAATATATTTTATTTATTTAATAAGGTTTAAATAATAATGCAGGTAAGTAACGCTATTACACGTGCTAAGTGGCCTGTTGCTAGACAAAGTAGCTCCTACTAGTTAGTAAAGTGTTCTTTTCTGCGGTAGTTTTATGTTAAGAGACAATCTGTACTGTCAATATCTTGCATTTGTTCTTTATATACTCATATGATAATTATATATCTATTGTCGGTATATTGTTATAATTCTAATTTTTACAATAAAGTTATAAATACATATTAATCGACTGACAGTCCGATGTACTACTTATATTTTGGCGGAGGTCCTATCGAATTTCATGTTACAATTCGGGAGAATAATAAAGAGAAATCATATTAATACTTTTAGAATAATTTAAAATTGCATGCTTATTTTCCATGTATTTCGTCGTGATTAATTCTATTTTACGCAGCACGGTTATTTATATTTATTTAGAAATAAAAACTTAAAGAATATCGGAAATTAGTGTCGGTTAATACGGTTTCTGGATCCATTTTGTTTACAGAAATATTAAGCAATTGTAAAAGTTCATACATAATTAAGAAATGATAAAAGTTCAGAATAAAATCTCGTATAACGATTTTAATTTTCTAGAAAAAGAAATGTAGTATCGTTTATGATATAATATGTGAAATGATACACTTTGATTTTACATACGTAAATTTTAATGAGCGCCAGCCACGGCAACTTCGAACAAGGTACTCATTCTTCGTTACGTTGTTCTTCTACTTCGATGAATCGGGTATACTCGTCAGTCTTCGGCTTGTCACCGCACATGCCACCTGTGCTCAATTCGTAATTAATAGTCAAATCGATGCGCCAATCGACGCGCAAGTCGAAACGCGTACGTATACAATTTACCTCGGTCGTGAGTAAGGTTAGTGTTTTGTCAGTGCCAGTGACGAAGTGGCATCCAGAGAACACTGACTCTGACACCGCTGCAGCCAGTTCTTCCTGCAGCGACATTTTATTTCAACTACGTGGTCGGCAGTGAGGTTAAGTCCTCACAGTACAGCACAATATTAGATACTATCATACTCAATGGCTCACAGAAGTTTCAACAGATAACTGTATTTTTAATTTGTCCACATCTTAAGCTGTTATTATATAACCTTCGCTCCATCTTAGGTACTGCTTCTTGAGCAACCATAAACAGAAGCTACGATGACAGCTCTAGTGCGAAGGGATACCGATGGGTGCTGCAGTAGGCCGCATGACTAAGGCCGCAGGTAACTTTAATTCCATTCTATTATTCTCTACTTCTTGCTAAATTGTATTACTATTTTTCTTTTTCAGGGAATACCAAGTGAAGAAGTGAGGGACGCGGCAGGGTTGGCGGTAGAATGACTCATTGCTGTAGATAAATGGGTAATAGCAGTTTTAATCTTCTTTCTTTATTGCATAAATTAATTATTTTCAATGTTTTATAGTTTCTTTAACCCATGAGCAGCGAAAGGAGGGACAGCAGGCTAAAGAAGGAGTTGATGAGAAGGATCGGGGTAAGAGCTGAGTGTCGAGCAGTACAGAAGAGTACCGTTCCAATTATATTATGAAAACTTTTACTAATTGTCCTAATAATAGATTGCGTTTTACAAAGGTGAATCAAATGTAAACGGTAATTTAGCTATTCTGCTTAGCACACACCTCTGAACTAGATGATGTATAATAGTATGGCGGTTGCTGGTTCGTTTATAAGGAATAGGGGAACCAGCTTAGTTAGCGGCCACGCTCAATTCTATCTTCAGTACAGCTATGACTGAGCAGGAGGTACATCCGTCTGTCGCGCATCGCGTCGTCATAAAGTTTCTAACCAATAAGGGCGTTAAATGGTCAGAAACTTTTACTCCTTCAAAGACGCAGTTTGCAGACAGTATATTGTCTCAGAATCGAGTGTATACGTGGGCCAGAGAATTGAAGGGTGGGCGAGAACGTTCTGAAAATGAAAGTCATGATCAACGTCCAAGGAAAAGTCTTACAGATGACAACATCCGTGCCATTCGAGAGCTTATTGAATGTGATCGGCGGTTAATTTGAAACTAAACTAACTTAAACTAAACTAACTAACTTCAACAGAAATCTTGTCAAGAGTGGGTATCAGCTATGAAGTGCTCAATCCATTATCACTGATCATCTTGACTTCAGAGAAATTAGTGCTCGATGGGTTCCGAGGTTGTTAACCCTTTGCACTCAAAGTTTTTTTTAATGAATATTACCAGTAACTCGAAGGTATTTCAGTGCAAAGATCATATTTACATATAAGTAAATGATATGGGCATTCAAATAAAAGTCATCGTTGTATGTTATTATTCTTTGTCTTTATGGTATGAAAGGCAAATTTGCATTGTCTCCATAGCGGCACCCTCGAGTTTGAAGACAAATCTTAAATGGCTCCGCTCCGGAGTCCTCGAGTGCAAAGAATTAACCGGGAATCAAAAACAGGTCCGATCGGAGATCACTGAGAGACTTCTGAATCGACTTCGACAAGAAAGGGAGGATTTGAGGAGCATCGTCACATGTGATGAGACGTGAATCCAACATTATACCCCCGAATCGAAAATGGCGAGTAAGGAATGGCAAAGGAAAGATGAAGGCTGCCCAGTAAAAGCGAAAACTCGCCTTCCAGCCGGAAAAGGGTTTGCAGCGATTTTTTTCGACTCAAAGAGAGTTTTACTGATTGATTTTCTTCACGATCAACAAACAGTGAATGCGGCCTATTGCCCGTTGTTGCAGTCAGCGAGAATCTCCTACCAAAACAAAAGACGAGATATGCCCATTAGAGAGGTCATCCTTCTCTATGACAACGCTAGACCGCACACCGCGGCTGTGACAAGGGATAAACTGGAAGAAATGGGCTGAAAAGCCCTCGAACATCCTCCTTATAGTCCAGACTAGTCCCCTGTGACTACTTTTTGTTCACACCCCTGAAAGAATGGAGGAAAACGATTTAAAAGCAATGAAGAAATTGAGGAGCATGTGCGCAATTGGCTGAAAACTCGTCCTAAAACTTTTTATGAACAAGCAATAATCAAGCTTCGAAAACGGTGGCAAAAGTGTGTAGACAACGCAGGAGACTACATTGAGAAATGTTGATGATATGGTTTGTGTGTAATATTATTCAATAAATGTTTAAAAATAAATTATCGTTTATATTTGATTTACCCTCGTACATTTAAAAACTAAACTTTGCATGTCTCTTAATTCATATTCTTTTTCTTAACTAATGTACTTGTGTCGTAATAGCTCGCTTCTCTCTAACATTCTTATTCCATCCTGAATAAATTGTGTAGATTATTTTTTTATTAAAATTTCATGTTTTTTTCAGGTTCAAGAAAAAAACCAAAGTGTTTAGTTATTGCATATTTCTTACAGTAGGAACACGATACTAGATGCCTAGTGTTATAATATATATCAGATGCGCAAATAAGTTCTCGCTGTTTCTCTTGATGGAAATGCAAATTTATTGTAAAAGAATGGTTACAAATCAATCATTTAAAGTATTGTCCATCGCTAGCTACAACTTTTTCCCATCTTTCTGGTAGAGCTCAAATACAGTCACGGTAAAAATGTTCGTCTTCTAAGGCTATCCAATGAATCAAGTTAATTTTTGATATCTTCATATGAGCGAAATTGCTGATTAGCCAGATCATGTGACATCGAGCGGAACAAGCGATAATCAGACGGTGTAATATCTAGGAAATATGGCAGGTGGAATAATACTACCCATTTGAGCGATTCCAAGTAGGTTTTAACCGGTCCAGCAACGTGAGGCCGAGCGTTATCATGCAGAAGAATCACTTTTCCGTGCCTCTGCTCGTATTGTGGCAATTTTTTGCGTAGTGCTTGGCTCAATCGCGTCAATTAAATTCGATACCGTTGCCTGGTGATGGTTTCGTTTGGTTTCAACAGCTCATAACACAGCCACACAAAAAAAAATATTTTTGGGTTCAGAAGCCTATACATGTTTACTATATGTTTTCGGATCGCTATATCCGAATCTGGGGTCAGAATAACCCCATTAGGCCCCTTTATTGAGCCATATAACGATAAACCATTTACATCAAACCCCTTAGCCTTTAAAAACCATACACAATAACCCCATTACACCTTGAAACCAATACTCCATAATCATATTACCACATAACACCATAACTCCATAACCCCATTGCCCCAAAATCAAACGAAAATAGTTTATCTCAGGCAATTTGTATTAATGCAAATTTTCACGGACATTTAGAATAAGTTCGATCAGTGAAATAAAACGTAATAAACTTATAACACCACTACAAAAGGGATTCATAAGATTGCGTGCGTCTGCATCCGGGGCACACGTCCTCGTGGTACTGGCGGGCAACGAAGTGAGCCCGTTATCCGGTTGAGTTCTTGGATTGCGGCTTAGATGCCGTCACGGCCGGCGCACGCAAGTGTCTTACGATGCAGAGAAATCTCGAAGCGTCAGTATCGGCGGTTGGTAAGGGTGTGAAAGCGTGCTCCAAAATGTTGTCATCAAAAGACCGCAGCTCCATATTGGTTGGTGACTTGGCTAATGTAGAACATAATGCTACAAGAAAACAGCCCGAAAAGATCGTTAAATCTCATGATTGTCATGTAGATCATGATCAATTTTGTTATATTTTTTTTAAATTCGAAGTTACATCTTTGCGAAGACCAATTGACGAGTCTATTTGTAACTTGTATGAAGAAGTTCTCAATTTGCGAATCGATAAGGATAACAGTTGGCTTCCATCTGTCATTTGCAATGGTTGTAAGAAAATGTTGTTGAAATGGAAGGTGCAAAAAACTAGAGATGTAAAATTCTCCGCTCCAACAATTTGGAGTTGTTCTCCAAAAAGTCTCCTTGTACCATAAAAGAATGCTACTTTTGCATGAACGACGTTGAAGGTTTTAAAACTAAGAGTAAAATTGTATATAATTCTGTTAAATCAGTTTCAGCTCCCGTACCGTACCAACAAACTGATTCTGATGTTAAAGGTGGTAAAAATACTATGGAATTTGAAGAATTAGAAACTTCAAGCGACACTAATAAAGATAACAGCAGTAGCGAATCAGAGTACGCACCAGATAAGAAAAAATCCAAAATCTCTTTATTAGTGTCCAAACAAAGTTGAACGATTTCTTTCAAGATCTGGGTTTACTAAAAGACGGTTCTGAGTTTTTGGCTTCATTTTTAAAAAATAAGAATCTTTTGGAAACTAAGACAAAAGTTTCATTTTATCTCAATCGTGATTTCGAATTTCTAAAGCATTTCGTCTAAGATGAAAAATCATCTTTAGTGTTTTGTAAGGATTTTGAAGGTTTGATTAATGTGTTTTAACCAAATTCTTACCGAGCTTCAGTTTAGCGACTTTTCATAGACTCTTCTAAACAAAGTATTAAGTCTGTTCTGCTGCATAATACAAATGTTTATGCTCCGATACCAATAGCTGACTCAACCGATATGAATGATAAGCGCGAGAATATGGAAATACTTTTACAAAGGATTCAGTACTAGAAAAACTTATGGCACATTTGCGGTGATTTGAATATAATAACGTTGCTTCTTGGGCAACAGTCGGGCTTCACAAACTAACCTTGCTATTTGTTTATGGGATAGCAGAGACAGACAAAATCATTACAGTAAATCAAAACAGTGGCCCGTGAAATCCTTTATCTCTGGTTCAAACAATAACATTGATGAATCTCTCGTGGATCCATCAAAGATTCTCATTCCTTCTTTGAATATAAAACTTGGTCTTATGAAACAATTTGTGAAAGCTCTAGACAAAACAGGGGAAATGTTCAAATATTTCTCTTTAGAATTCCCTAAACTTTCAGAGGCCAAGTTGAAAGAAGGAGTGTTTGATGGACCACAGATTCGTAAAATGTTCAGAGACAAAGATGCTGTTAAAAAAATGAATAAACTTAAGAGATCAGCTAGGTTAAGTTTTAAAGATGTGTGTCACAACTTTTCAGGTAATAACAAGAGCCCAAAGTATCAACAGATTTTTGCCAAGATGGTTAAAGACTCTAGAAAATTAGGATGCTTGATGAATAAAAAATTACACTTTTTGGATGTAAATCTTAATAAATTCTCAGAGAATCTTGGACATTTGAGTGAAGAGCAGGGAGAACGCTTTCACCAAGATATAAGAGTTATGGAAACTCGTTATCAGGGACGGTGGGATGTTAATATAATAGCAGACTTCTGTTGGACTATGAAACAAGAAACACCAAACAGTGATCGAAAGCGAAGAGCATTACATAGATCGGTTGATGAAAAAACAACTTGCTACAGTAGCAAAAGAGAGTGATTATATTCAATTTTTACATTTTTCACCCTGATATTTAAATACTTATTACTGTTTTTAATATATTTTATATTTATGCATGGTAGTCATTCGCTATTTATTCTAGTCTTTCGTTTTTTATTCTACTCATTTGTTTTTCATTCTAGTCATTCGTTTTTTATTCTAGTCATTTCATGAAAGGTCTTATAAGATAGGACTATAACACATCGTTCAATAAGTCCCGAGACTAACCCAGAGACGGTGCTAGTAGTACCAAACTGGCCACGTTTCCATAGAGTGCGAACCTGTACATGAAACGTGTAAAAATTTCCCGTCGATCGGATCACAGACAGCAGAGTTATCGAGGTTAGAGTAAAGTCACTTTGTAATTTGTTTGAAAAATGGAAAAAAGCGAGTTTCGCGTGTTGATAAAACATTGTTTTTTAATGGGTGAAAACACCGTAGAAGCCCAGCAATGGCTTGAAAAACATTACCTGGACTCCTCTCCATCCAAACCAACGATTTGTCGTTGGTATGCTGAGTTTAAACGTGGTCGTACGGACACAAGCGATGCGGAACGTTCGGGTAGGCCATTGGAAGCCGTTACACAGGAAAATGTGAGTGAAGTGTTAAAAATTGTAATGAAAAATCGCAAAGTGAAGGTCCGTGAGATTGCAGAAATGACACAGATATCATCTGGAAACGTATTTACAATCCTTTATGAAAAATTGAGCATGAAAAAGGTTTTTTCCAAGTGGGTGCCGCGATTGCTTTCAGTGGAACAAAAACAGCAACGAGTCGACGATTCAAAGAGCTGTTTATCGCTATTTACTCGCAATAAAAAAAATTTTCTGCGTCGATACGTGATCATGGATGAAACATGGATACATCATTTCACTCCGGAGTTGAATCGGCAATCATCTGAGTGGCACATGGCTGGCGAAAGCCGCCCAAAGCGTCCAAAAACGCAGCAGTCTGCTGGCAAAGTCATGGCATCTGTTTTTTGGGATACACATGGCGTGATTTTTATTGACTACCTGGAAAAAGGTAAATCGATTAACAGTGATTATTATATTGACTTGTTAGTACGTTTGAAGGAGGAGATCGCAGCAAAACGACCGCACATGAAGAAGAAAAAAATCCTTTTTCACCAAAACAATGCACCATGCCACAAGTCCATGAAAACAATGGCAAAATTGAACGAATTGGACTTTGATTTGCTTCCCCACCCCCCGTATTCGCCAGATTTAGCCCCCAGCGACTACTGGCTCTTTGTTGATCTCAAAAAAATGCTCCAGGGAAAAAAATTTGGCTCGAATGAGGAGGTCATTGCTGAAACTAAAGCCTATTTTGAAGCAAAGGATAAATCCTTCTATAAACATGGTTTAGAAATGTTGGAAAGACGTTGTAAAGGTTGTATCACTCTAAAAGGAGATTATATTGATGAATAAAAATGATTTTTGAAAAAAAATGTTGTTTTCGTTGTTAGTCTCGGGACTTATTGAACGATGTGTTATGATGTGATGGGTTTATATCATTATGGAGATATAGTTTCGAGGTATCATGGGGTTATTGTGTTATGGTTTCAAGAGGTTAAGGGGTTTGATGTGAAAGGTTTATCGTTATATGGCTCAATAAAAGAGATTTTTGAGGTTATGGAAAACCTTGGCCCGATGGGGTTATTCTGACCCCAGATTTGCATTTTGCGACCCCAAAAACATATAGTATACATGGACTGCCCCCCAAACTCAAAAATATTTTCTTTTTTTGTGTGACTGTGTAATGAATAACACCAACCTGGTTCCACCTAATACACAGCTTAATCTTCACAACATTGAATATAAGGCCGAACTGACAATGTAGAAGCATGACCGGGCAGTTCCCATGACTTTTTTCTCTTTAGGTTGCTGTTATGAATCCATTTTTCATCACCTGTCACGATGCGATGAAGAAAACCTTTTCTTTTTTGCCACTGGAGCAGTTGTTCACAGGAGAAAGAATGACGCTCAACGTCCCTTGGCTTTAAATCATAAGGAATCCAAGTTCCCTGCTTTTGAATCATTCCCAACGCATGCAATTACTTAGAAATGGCTCAGCAGGTAACTTCTAATACTAAAGCCACCTTATTTTATGCTCCGTTTGGCATAGATCTTTGCCAAGCAATGCCTCCAATTCAGCGTCTCCGAAGGTTTTTGGTCTTCCTTCACGCAGACGGTCGTGAATATCGAAATAGCTATCTTTGAAGCGATGGAATCAATCATGGCACGTTGTTTATTTTAGAGCATCTCAGTAAACGTTTTGGAGCTTTCGATGTGCTTTAGCCACTGCTTTCTTCGAATGAAAGAAGAAAAGCAACACTTTCCGCAAATGACGATTATTTGGCAGAAAATGAGACATATTCATACAACTGAAAGAATATGATGCTAAAACAAAATCGCTAATATGTCCAAGCGATTTGTTTACTACATGTCTAAGCTTGCCTCATAACGTTTTGGATGTCGAGATCGACAAGCACTTACTACTGGAGCCATCTATTAACAAACAGGGCAAACTTAGTTACGCACCTAATACGAATCATAATTATTATTATAAAAATGTAATATCCGATAAAGTTACATTTAGCGCTAAGCAATAATGCAACAAAACTCTTACTCTATGACCTTACTCGTATAAAAAAATATTGAATCTCTTTGTAATTCGCACAGGTTATAACACATCGTTCAATAAGTCCCGAGACTAACCCAGAGATGGTGCTAGTAGTACCAAACTGGCCACGTTTCCATAGAGTGCGAACCTTTACATGAAACGTGTAAAAATTTCACGTCGATCGGATCACAGACAGCAGAATTATCGAGGTAAGAGTAAAGTCACTTTGTAATTTGTTTGAAAAATGGAAAAAAGCGAGTTTCGCGTGTTGATAAAACATTGTTTTTCAATGGGTAAAAACACCGTAGAAGCCCAGCAATGGCTTGAAAAACATTACCCGGGCTGCTCTCCATCCAAACCAACGATTTGTCGTTGGTATGCTGAGTTTAAACGTGGTCGTACGGACACAAACGATGCGGAACGTTCGGGTAGGCCATTGGAAGCCGTTACACAGGAAAATGTGAGTGAAGTGTTAAAAATTGTAATGAAAAATCGCAAAGTGAAGGTCCGTGAGATTGCAGAAATGACACAGATATCATCTGGAAGCGTATTTACAATCCTTTATGAAAAATTGAGCATGAGAAAGGTTTTTTCTAAGTGGTTGCCGCGATTGCTTTCAGTGGAACAAAGACAGCAACGAGCAAACAATGGCAAAATTGAATGAATTGGGCTTTGATTTGCTTCCGCACCCCCCGTATTCGCCAGATTTAGCCCCCAGCAACAACTGGCTCGTTGTTGATCTCAAAAAAATGCTCCAGGGAAAAAAATTTGGCTCGAATGAGAAGGTCATTGCCGAAACTGAAGCCTATTTTGAAGCAAAGGATAAATCCTTCTATAAACATGGTATAGAAATGTTGGAAAGGCGCTGGAAAGATTGTATCACTCTAAAAGGAGATTATATTGATAAATAAAAATGATTTTTGAAAAAAAATGTTGTTTTCGTTACTTATTTACGTTATTCGTTACTTGTTCTCAGGACTTATTGAACGATGTGTTATTTAGATACCGGTCTTATGCAATACTATCCATTTTTGTTTAGATCAACATAAATTGGTCATTTTCTTTTAAATTTACACAAAATACTATGTATAAAGTTATTACGGAGCGGACAGTATATAATTAAGAAAATATAATTAAAAATTGCAAAATATACAACATTGTAACGGGGTATATTCGGGAAACACGTGCGAGATTCTTCCTCGCACGTACGCACTGTCGTCAGGCCCTGGATTGGGCCTGGCAGGCTGCTGGATCTACCAATGCGGCCGCGGGTATCAGCAGACGTTAGCCGCCGGTGCTATGACACCTGCGTGCAATGCCGACCCGTTAGCAACGCAGGATCTTCATTAAAGCCTGTTTTAACTTACGTGTGAGGGGCCTTGCCTAAGGCCTCACTGCCGGTGTTGCTCCCACCGGGCGTGACTGCTTAGGATGTGTACCAACAACCGGTTGGCACACCCGCAGAGGCGGCGGTATTTGGGTTTAGGGAAGCTGTAGGGAAGTGACTAAATACAAACGCACTTGCTAATAGCTAAAAAGCGTATTTAATAAAAAATTATAATCAAAATGATACAGAATATTATAATTATTGAGTAGAGTTCCGTTTAGAGTAAAGAACAATTAGTATTGCCTCCCGCGCAATACTAATTCGCGAGGTGCGTACTACGCATGCACACCCTCTTTGATTCGCGCGGCTACACACACGCGTGTAGTCTATGATTGTCGGGTATAGAGAGAGCAGTTCTTTCTCTATGCCGACGTAGTCTATGACTGGACGAGTAAGAGCGGGCCTCTCACTCGTCTACACAGTCTATGGTTGAGCGGCAGAGCTCAGTCCTCTGGCTCAACTGCGTACTTTATGCTTGTATGGGTGAGAGTGGCTTTGTCTCACGCGTGCACTTATTCTACGGTCGTGCGAGAGAGATCGGTTCTCTCACTCGCACTCACGCAGCCTATACGAATTAATATAACGCGATCTCGCGCATGTATGAAATCGATTGCGGTAAAGTCGTAAATTCTCGCGGACTACTAATTACTAAGTGGCCACTTACTATTTTTATGCGGTCTCGGAATCGTCCTCTAAAAAGCTGCTATTCCTCTCTGGGAAATCTTCTAGCCACGGGAAAAATCTAAGCTTGACGAAAACGCGTGTAGCACGGAGAACGGCGCGGACGAGAAGAACGATCGAGGGGAGGGCTCCTCCTTCCCCTCTCGCGCCGATCGGTTTTCCCGCGTAGCGCTATCGACTCTTATTCGATAGCGCCGCGTTTCGGCACGCCGCAGATTCTCGCGCCTTTTCCCGCGTCGCGCCATCGATCGCTTGATCGATGGTGCCGCGTATAGTCGCGCCGCGAACTCTACCTCGCACTGCATGACAGGTGGCCTAGTCTCGATAAGCCATCTGTCACAACATTTACACTTATTTTTAACAGCTTAGAATTAACCAATCATTTGGAAATTTCGCAAGTTTAAATTAAATAATTTTCCAAATAAATAAACAAATCTGATTTTCAAATTATTTATTATAATAGTCGCAAAATACTTATTTAATAATAAATTATACTACACAGCAACTAACCGATTAAAGCCGATAGCAACAGCTGTAAAGATAGGGTTAAACTAACGATTGGATGTTTGCCATGGACAAAAATTAAGATACACGTGTTATTTCCTTTAACACATTGCTGACCGGCAACTTTTCTGAAAATTCACTTCATGTGCCCGGCTATTGTTTTGAAAGCGGATGTGGAAGTAAGACAATATAAATAAACTTTAATAAATTTTTTTTTACAACTAAGAACGAAACTTGACCGGTCTTATAAGCGAGACACAACTCGAGGTATGCAGACCAAATAATTACACTACAAGATTTTCAAAAGTGCGCCACAAAAACAATAAACATGCGAAAAAAAGCTTATCACGAGTTAACTCGTGACCGGTCAGCAATGTGTTAATTTTAAAATTATTAAAAAATAAATTGTTTAAACAAATTATCGCAAAAGTAAATTTTTGCAAAATCTAATAGCGACAATCGATTCTACGGAAAAAATTACGTAGGAAACATTAATAGTAAGCTATGAAAATATTAATTGTTTATTAGTAGAATTTTAATAAATAATTTGTTGCAACTGTACCCAGTCTCTGCTCATGGGAAATCTATGCGTGATATTGAAAAATTAATTATGTAATGTTTGCCATGGATAAAAATAAAAGTTTTTCATTCAAAAAAAATTTCTGAATTAATTTTTTAAAAACAAATAGTTACAAATTATTGCAAAAATAAATTTTAGTAAAATCTGGTAACGACCATCAATTCTTTGAGAAAAACTACCTAAAAAACATATATAGTAAATTAAGAAAATTCTAATTGTTTATTAGTAATACTTAAATAAATGATTTTCATTGTTCCCTGGCTTTGCCAATGCTATTATTATAAATTATATTATGTTAATATCAATTAAAAAAATAACCATAATAAAAATCTTATTGAAAGTAATCTAAGATACCTTGATAAGGTTGAAAAAAATATTTAACACTTTGAAGTAGTATACAAGGTGCGTTCAGAAATAACAGGAATTAATTTCGCGGTTTTGGAGAGTCCGATTGTCAAAATTTTTTTTTATTATGTTGGTACACATACCCCTGAACTATGATACAATTTTCAGCTGTATTCATTGTTTACTTTACCAGTGGCAGCCGCTAATGTTAACCGTGTTTTTATGAGCTCGGCGATTTCATTTATTAAAAAAAAAAATGGATCAAAGAATTTGTATTAAGTTTTGCGTGAAAAATGGAATAAAGTGTAACAAAGTGTGTGAAATGTTAACAAAGGCCCATGGTAAGTCCGCTATGAGTAAAACAAGGGTTTACGAGTGGTATAAGCATTTCCAAGATGGCCGTGAAGACGTTGAAGATGACGAACGCCCCGGACGCCCCAGCATATCAACAACCGATGAACAAGTGGAAAAAGTGAAAGAGATGGTTTTGAAAGATTACCGAATCACCATCAGAGAAGTCGCTGATGATGTTGACATATCGATTGGCTTATGCCATAACATTTTTTCAAATGTCTTGAATATGAAACGCGTGGCAGCAAAATTTGTTCCAAAATTGTTAAATTTTGAACAAAAACAGCGGCGAATAGAAGTTGCTCAAGAGTCACTAAATGAAATCAACAATGATGCAGAATTGCTGAAACGTGTTATAACAGGTGACGAAACAAAGGTTTACGGATATGACAATAAAACTAAGGCTCAATCGTCCCAGTGGAGGCATTCTGGATCGCCAAAACCGAAAAAGACTCGACAGGTGCGGTCGAACATGAAGGTTACGCTCACTGTGTTCTTCGATTTAAATGGCATAGAGCATCACGAATTCTTAGGTATATAATTTGATATATTAGGTGTAGTAAAATAGAATCCATTATTTTGCCAATAGATGGCTTTAGTAGTCTGTAACTCCTGTTGTAAAAGTGCGATCGGGCTACACTAGATAGCGTTAGAAAGATAAGATTTCGTACTAAAGAAGCTTCCGATACAGTTTTGTGATTGCTTGACTAGGTATTTTTTTAGCATGCGTCAAAGATAGACACCAGCAAAGAGAAATTACGCCATATTTAACAGTTTTTCTTAAAAATGAAGCCACTGAAATCAAATAATTCTTTTAACTATATTTTTCTATATCTTTTATGCTATATTCTTTTACAACTTATATATTTCATACAAAGTTACTTGTGAAATGTAATTAAAACCATACTTGCCGGACAATTGTATAGTATATTGTGATTCTCGCAATAATTTATGTGATCAACATATATTTTTACATACTGTAATAGTTTGTCTATGTTTAAAATTCAACAAGTAGATGGTATTGCTTGTAGTCATTTATGTAATCAAGTAACATTTTTAGATACTGAAATAGTTTGTGTATGTTACAACTGAAAAATGATTGGGTACGAATTACTAATAATAAGATTCCAAACTTTTAGCTATACTTTCTATTAATACAAGTACATTTACAATATACAAAAATGACATAGCAGATGCTAACTTTTTCCTTAATAAATATTAGGTGTAGTAAAAAGTAATCCATTATTTTGCCAATAGAAGGCTTTAGTAGTCTGTATCTCCCGTTGTAAAAGTGCGATCTGGTTATACTAGATAGCGTTAGAAAGATAAGATTTCGTACTAAAAAAACTTATGATACAGTTTTGTGATTGCTTGACTCAGTATTTTTTTAGCACGCGTCAAAGATGGACACCAACAAAGAGAAAATACGCCATATCTTACAGTTTTTCTTCGATAAAGGCGAAAACGCAAGCCAGGCAGCTGAAAATGTGAATAGTGTTTATGGTCCTGATACCGTAATAGCCAATCACGCGCAATTTTGGTTTCATCGTTTCCGTTCCGGTAATTTTGACGTCAAAGATGCACCACGCTCTGGAAGGACAATTGTCGAAAATGTCGATAAAATAATGGAAATCGTCGAGTACGACCGTCACGTAAGCACTGTTTCGATTGCCCAGGAGCTAAACATTGCACAAAAAACCGTTTGGAACCACTTAAATAAGGCTGGATATAAATAGAAGTTCGATGTATGGGTGCCACACGAGTTATCGCAAAGAAACTTCATGGACCGAATTTCCATCAGCGAATCGCTGCTGAATCGCAACAATATCGATACATTTCTGAAGCGGATGGTTACTGGTGATAAAAAGTGGGTCACTTACGACAACGTCAAGCGACAACGGTCGTGGTCAAGTCGCGGTGAGCCGGCGCAAGCGGTGGCCAAGCCAGGATTGAGAGTCAGGAAGGTTTTGCTGTGTGTTCGGTGGGAGTGGCAGGGAATCATCTACTATGAGCTGCTTCCCTACGGCCGAACTCTTAATTCGGACCTTTACTGTCAACAATTGGACCGTCTGAAAAAAGCAATCGCCCAGAAGCGGCCAGCTTTAGACAATAGGAGAGGAATTGTGTTCCATCAGGACAACGCTAGGCCGAATACATCGATAGTGATTCGCCAGAAGCTCCGGGAGCTTGGTTGGGAAGTTCATATGCATCCACCTTATAGTCCGGACCTGGCACCAAGTGATTACCACCTGTTCCTGTCTATGACGAATGATTTTGCAGGTACAAAATTTGCCTCAAGAGAAGATTGTGAAAATCGTCTGTCCCAGTTTTTTGACAATAAGGACAAGGGTTTCTACGAGAGAGGCATTATGAAATTACCTCCAAAATGGCAACAAGTTATCGAACAAAACGGTGCATATTTGACCTAAATCGTATCATTCTATCTATGCTAAATAAAACTTTCAATTTAATGCAAAAATAATGGATTTCTTTTTACTACACCTAATATACACAGTATGTCGGAAAAGTTCCCGAACTTATTTTGTAGCGCTTGTACGATTCGCGCCACCTCTTGGACGACACCGGTACTATGTTGCTACATCCCTCTGGAGCGTCTGAGAATTTTTTCACCAGTATCCGTTCATTAGTTGCCGAGATAGACGTGCTTGAGTGAACGTGTGTTTAGTACCCCGGTGCAAGCTCTACGATGGATGAGAAATTTGAACATCGTGGCGCAATTAAATTCTGCTATAAACTTAAAAATCTTTCGCGGAAACGAAAAAAATGATCGATTCGGCTTACGGTGAAGGTGTAGTGACGCGTACAACTGTTTACACGTGGTTCAGCCGGTTCAAGAAGAGTAGAGAGTCGTTAGAAGATGACAAGAGAAGCGGCTGGCCGTCAACAGCTGTTACCAATGAAAACGAGGCTCGCGTGCGCGCGCTATTGAAGCAGGATTGCCACATGTCTCAGAATGTTGGCAATCGAACTGAACATGAGCAAAGATAGCGTTGCGTTGATTTTGAAAGAAAAAATGAACCGCAGGAAGGTCTGCTCTTGATTTGTTCCACACTCTCTCACACCAGAGCAGAAAGAAACTCGCATCCAATGTTGTCAAGATTTTATCGAGACTTGCGACACCATTCCGGGCCTTCTAACCTCAATTGTGACTGGAGACGAGACTTAGTGCTTTCAATACGATCCTTCCACGAAGCGCCAGTCATTCGCTTGGCTCAGTCCGGGCCGTGCAAGGCCTCAAAAAGTGCGCCAACAAAAATCACGGGTAAAGACGATGCTCATCGCTTACTTTGACTCCAAAGGCCTGATACACAAAGAATTTGTGCCCCCAAACAGCACCGTGAATGCTGCGTATTACGTAGAGGTGTTAAAACGTCTGAAGCGCCGGATTAATCGCATCAGACCCGAGTACAAGGAACCGGGATTGTGGAGTTTGCTGGATGACAATGCGCCTGTTCATTCTTCGAACACTGTGAAGCGTTATCTCGCCGAAAATCAGATCCCACGCATCAATCACGCCCCGCACTCGCCAGATCTGGCTCCAGCCGACTTTTTCCTATTTCCCAAGCTAAAAATGGCCTTGAAAGGACCATTTTTTGAAGATGTACCGAGCATTTAAGCGGCTTGCACCGAGTGTCTCACAGCGATAACTTCAGAGGAGTACCAGAGAGCCTTCGAATCCCTCATGGAGCGCTCAAATGAGTGTATATCTAGGGAAGGGGACTATGTTGAAAGTTAACTGGAATAAATTTCTTTAGATGTAATTTTCGATTTTTTATTTCAAAAGTTCGGGAACTTTTCCGACATACTGTGTATTCTACCCAATTTATGAAATCTAAATACAACCTTTTTAATAAAAAGAAAATTATGGTAAGTATTGGTTGTCGTTTAAACATATTTTTCTGTACTCTCTTCATGTATTATCAGTTTATCGAATAGTAGTATGGCACCTGTGAGTAACTTATCAAAAAAAATATTTACAACCAGCATTTTTGACTCTCGAAAGTTATTAAATCAAATAATATTGCTAAGTATTTTCTTTTTTATCAACACATTTTTTTTTAACGATAGCTGATCATCAATGTTGTTATGTATAATATGCTAATGAATATCTACATGTAAATACAACAATCTTTTAAATACAAACAAATTATCGTTTTCGTTGTTATTAAAAAATATGAAAAAATTGTCACGGAGAATACGTCATAGGCCGTCGACGAAGAGTGTAGAATGTTTACATTCTTGCTCGACTCTCGTCAGGCTGCCGGTTGGGAAATGCCCGTTTAGGAGGACTTTTCGAAAAGCCGGCAATGCTCGAAAATTACGCGATTTTCGAGCTCGTGGCGACGATCGGCAGAGGAATTAGGGAGCCGTGAGGGAAGGGGAGAGAGGGGAAAGCGCAACAGTTCAGTTTAGCTGTGCGCTCCCGCGAAATAAGTTGGTTTTGAGAGAGCTCTGCGCGAAGAATATATAGAGAAATTTTTGTGTGGCAGGGAAAAGAGAGAGAGAGAGAGTCGGAGTGAGAAAGTGCAGCCAAGGGACGAGGTGTGTGTGTAAGAGACAGGAGGAGTGAAAGAGACGAAGTCGAGGGTGCCGCGAGAGAAAGAGAAGCGACAACGGCGAAAAACATCCTAGCCGAGAGCCGAGGGACGACGAGATTGAGAGTCGGCGGGAGGCGACCGGCGGTTGCCACTGCGATCTTAGGAGCCGAGGGTGAGGCGGAGACGGGAAACATCGAGGCGAGATCTCAGCGAGGTCCACCGGCTCTTCTCCGGAGTACTAGCTGTAGGAGCGAGATGCAGCGGAGCCAGGGGAAGCTGCCAGGAGCTCGACGGCCAGCGAACGAGCTTCGCGAATCACAAGGGTGAGTCCTTTATTCTTCTATTCGTGCGAAATGGCGAGAGCGAGAGTGTGTATTAGCGGGTTTGCGGTGAGGGTGGTGAGGTATTGCCACTTCCCTGCCCTGGGGAAGCAATAGGCCTCCGTCGGCTGGGAGACAGTCGCGGGCGGCCAGCCTGCATCTTCGCGACATAAACAGCGGGAGAGAGAGTGAGAGAGAGTGCGCGAATTTAAGACATTACTTTCATAGAATATTATTTTGTTTTTGTGCAAGGCACTCAGGGCGTACGTAGCTAAATCGGCTACGACTTGGAGCCTACGTCACAAAATATAATTAATAATTAATTTTCATAAACATACTTTCAAATTTTCTTTAAGTTTAAAATATTTTAGACTTAAAAAAGCAATAAAATATAATAATATTGCTAAATATAATCTTTCTTTTGATTAATGTATTTTTTGACCGCTACCTGGTCATCATTTACTTATCGGATTAATAAAAAGTTATCGCAAATTTCTACGCGCGAAAGTTTTGAAATCTAATTTATGTTGTTAAGTATTTCAATATTTGTGTCGAACACATTTGTTTTATAATTTTAGTTAATACTAAAAAATATTATTTTATATTTTTTACAATTTTCTTTTGAAATATTACTTTGAATTTAAATATTAAAGTATACAAAATATCAATGATATGAAACGATTCTTTTACTCTTACAATTATTTAATTTTTATTTTAAATCAATTTAATAATTTACATATAATTTCATATTATTTTTGTACAATAGTCGGAAGTTGTTTCGAATGAAGCCACTGAAATCAAATAATTCTTTTAACTATATTTTTCTATATCTTTTATGCTATATTCTTTTACAACTTATATATTTCATACAAAGTTACTTGTGAAATGTAATTAAAACCATACTTGCCGGACAATTGTATAGTATATTGTGATTCTCGCAATAATTTATGTGATCAACATATATTTTTACATACTGTAATAGTTTTTCTATGTTTAAACTTCAACAAGAAGATGGATTTGCTTGTAGTCATTTATGTAATCAAGTAACATTTTTAGATACTGAAATAGTTTGTGTATGTTACAAATGAAAAATGATTGGGTACGAATTACTAATAATAAGATTCCAAACTTTTAGCTATACTTTCTATTAATACAAGTACATTTACAATATACAAAAATGACATAGCAGATGCTAACTTTTTCCTTAATAAATATTAGGTGTAGTAAAAAGTAATCCATTATTTTGCCAATAGATGGCTTTAGTAGTCTGTATCTTCCGTTGTAAAAGTGCAATCGGGTTATACTAGATGGCGTTAGAAAGATAAGATTTCGTACTAAAAAAGCTTATGATACAGTTTTGTGATTGCTTGACTCAGTATTTTTTTAGCACGCGTCAAAGATGGACACCAACAAAGAGAAAACACGCCATATCTTACAGTTTTTCTTCGGTAAAGGCGAAAACGCAAGCCAGGCAGCTGAAAATGTGAATAGTGTTTATGGTCCTGATACCGTAATAGCCAATCACGCGCAATTTTGGTTCCATCGCTTCCGTTCCGGTAATTTTGACGTCTAAGATTTCACGCTCTGGAAGGACAATTGTCGAAAATGTCGATAAAATAATGGAAATCGTCGAGTACGACCGTCACGTAAGCACTGTTTCGATTGCCCAGGAGCTAAGCATTGCACAAAAAACCGTTTGGAACCACTTAAATAAGGCTGGATATAAATAGAAGTTCGATGTATGGGTGCCACACGAGTTATCGCAAAGAAACCTCATGGACTGAATTTCCATCTGCGAATCGCTGCTGAATCGCAACAATATCGATCCATTTCTGAAGCGGATGGTTACTGGTGATGAAAAGTGGGTCACTTACAACAACGTCAAGCGACAGCGGTCGTGGTCAAATCGCGGTGAGCCGGCGTAAACGGTGGGCAAGCCAGGATTGAGAGTCAGGAAGGTTTTGCTGTGTGTTTGGTGGGAGTGGCAGGGAATCATCTACTATAAGCTGCTCCTCTACGGCCGAACTCTTAATTCGGACCTGTACTGTCAACAATTGGACCGTCTGAAAGAAGCAATCGCCCAGAAGCGGCCAGCTTTGGACAATAGGAGAGGAATTGTGTTCCATCAGGACAACGCTAGGCCGAATACATCGATAGTGACTCGCCAGAAGCTCCGGGAGCTTGGTTGAGAAGTTCATATGCATCCACCTTATAGTCCGGACCTGGCACCAAGTGATTACCACCTGTTCCTGTCTATGACGAATGATTTTGCAGGTACAAAATTTGCCTCAAGAGAAGATTGTGAAAATCGTCTGTCCCAGTTTTTTGACAATAGGGACAAGGGTTTCTACGAGAGAGGCATTATGAAATTACCTCCAAAATGGCAACAAGTTATCGAACAAAACGGTGCATATTTGACCTAAATCGTATCTTTCTATCTATGCTAAATAAAATGTAACGTCGGTAGCGCTACTTTTTGACTGATTTTAATCAATACTGCAATTATTGCCGTTTTTGAGCCTAAGTAGTGAAGCTTATGGGCTTGGGTTGGCAGAGGATAATCGTGAGAGTTCTTAGAAGAGGTGTGTAGTTCGGGATTGAGCAGTTGCAAGAGCCTCACTTCCTAAATCGGAAGCAGGCTCGAGCCCTACTCTGGATGAGGTCCTACCAAAGTGACTTAGGTTCAGAATAATCGGCCGCTTTTTGGCCAAAAACTCTGTTGAAGGATTGAGGTAGATGTGGAGAAAAGAATATGTAAAGCAATTTGAAAATTAAAACTCACTCTCTTTATTGAAGGTATCAGGCAGTGGTGCCCAGTCCTCTCTCTCTTTCTCTCTCTCTCTTTCTTGCTGTGGTTGACTTCTCGTCGTCTTCTTCTTCTTATTTATAAAATTGAATAGTCTGTTTGGCGTAGCTGGTTCGTAGTGGCTTCCTAGTAATTTCCTTGTAGTTGCTTAAGATTTGCTCATAGTGATAATACCTTGCTTGTTTGTAGTAGTATAACTTGTTTCCTAGTAATGTTCCTCGTAGTAATATTTCCGTAGTAATGTTTCCGTAGTAATATTTCCGTAATAATGTTTTGCGTAGTACGTGGTCCTCGAGTGCTGCCTGAGGTCTGCTACCTGGTGATCATTTAGTGCCGTATTTAACTGCGTTGGAGAAGCTACTCAGCAAATTTCTTCTTTGACCGGGAAATTCGGGGAAAGGCCGAGTTTTTCAGGCCACCCTCTTCCGGGCGGCTTCTCGGTTAGAGAGAGAGAGAGAGTTAGAGAGAGAGAGATGAACCATTTTTACAGAGTTTTTACAATAAAATTATGTTAATGTCAATTGTATTGAAGGTTTAACGCGTATTACAACAGAACGAAGTTTTTCGTCGTATTTTACATAATTACGTAAAGAATGAGTATTTAAATAATAGAGAAAAGATTGCTATCAGTGTTTTATTATTACAAAGGAGAAAATAATGATATTTTTAAATAGTCATTCTTTAAAAGTTATAATTTTTAATTAATGGACTGTTGTGGAGGAGTACTTGTTTTAAAAAATTATTAAATAAATGATTGTAAATTTATATTGAAATTTCTATTATTAATAATAATTTTGATTACAAAATGTAATTATTATTACAATTTTTTTTTGTACAATTTGGTTTATAAAATAAAATTGCTGGTCGCGGACTATCATTCTATTCTAGTAAAATAGTAATAATTAGGATCGTTGAATGGTCAATTTGAATTAATTATTTTTTAATTCATTTAATTAATTACTTATTTTTATCTTATTAATTATAAAAAAAATTATTTTGAGTGTATTACAAGAATTCATGACATTCTGATGATGCGCGATGTTTCAAATTACGCTATAAGAAAGACTACCTTGCGTGAATTTGTGTGTCAAATGTCAATGAAATTGGTATTGACTGATTAAGCGATTTTATTTTATTATGATGATGATATTTTATTATGACATGTGTGCGATTGATTTTAATGAGAGCGGCTATTTAACTTACGGTTTAAGCTTAGGTTGAGTTTCCCAATGGTCTACGTCAGTGAAGAGTGCGTCGAGTAGGTTGTGAAGGGGATTGTTGTGTTAGTAGAGAACTTTTCGGCTGACAAAACACAAAAAGAATGGAGGTCATGTACCGACGTTACAGAAACCGTAGGTCAAACATTTTTCTGCGTTTTTTTCCATAAAATAATGTGTAAAATAAGATGTGCGACAATGCGAATAAGCGATTAAATATAATGCGTAAGTTAAAAATATGTATAATCATAATAAAAAATAAAATTCTAAAATATATAAAATACTAAATTAAAGTTTTTATAAAGGTTTTAAAAAAGTATTTTAAAAGGTTTCATCGACTCCTTAAAAAATGTTTCTTTTTAATATTTCTATAACTTTTATAGAAATGTTTTTAAAACTTGTATCGAAAGGTTTATAAAAGGAGCTAGAAAACGTTACTGAAGGGTTTGAAAATGGACATAAACTCATTTTAAAAACATTTTTTGAAAGCTTTTAAAAAGGTTTTGATCCTTTTATGAAACGATTTGAAATATTTTCAAAACCTTTCGATCTTTGTGGGTTTCTACACTTATTTCTACGTACATTTCTACACTAATTTCCACATAGATATCGACACTGATTTCCACGTAGATTTATACACTGATTTCACGTTGAAACCCACGTGGCAATCTACGCAGAAATCCACGTAAAAATCTACGCGGAAATCTACGTGGAAATCCACATACAGTGTGTTATTAGACTGATTCTAGTGTAGATTTCCAAGTAAAAATCCACGTGGATTTCCATGTGGATTTTCACGTGGATTCTTGCAACTGTGTACGAATTACTATTATTAACCAAAAATAATAATTATAAATATTTCATAAGGGTATTTAATATTTTTAAAATATTATTAGCCGTTATTAGCTTTTCTTAAGAATCACAAATTTCTTTTGATCAAAAGTTGAAAACATAATAAAGATTAATAAATGTTAGTAAAAGTTAGTAACTATAAATAACTGTTACTAGAGTCCAAATTCCACACTTCATAATCTAATAATAATAATTATTAGATTTTATTAGCTCTTTTTTCATTCAGTTCATTTCCGCTTTAGTATTTTAAATATATATATATATATATATATATATACATATATTGTCACGGAGAACACTCCGTATTCTGCGCGTGTTTATATTTCGCGCGCTTTCGCGGTCCGCGAGCCGAGTTTAATTTTGGTAACGTGACGGCCCCGGGCGGGAAAATACGGTACACGTCGATAGATAGAATAGTCGTGTGCCGTATAAAAAAGATAGGCGAGTTCAGGCTGGGCAAGCTAGCTTCTTCCCGCGTTTTTCAGGCAGTTCCCTTCGGCCATTTTTGTAGTTTGGACGCGTGCCCTCTTCACGCATCCCGAATTTCGAAAAAAAACGGCGGAAGCAAAGTTGTACACCCAATAATTTAATATTAATCAAGGATAGAGCATTTAAATTCTCTTTTTCTATATTTATAGATCCTTTTATCTATTTTATCTATTTTCTTTTTTCCATTTTCTATTATCATTTGATTTTTATCATTTTTGCGACGAGGAGCTTTCAGCTCTCCTCCCAAATACCGCCCTCTCCGAGATTTCAACTAGCCAGGCGAGGACGACACACAAGCCGCGCAACGACGATTGCGCGGCATTGCAGCGGGTAAGTTGGGTTGCAAGGACGGCTTCTCGTGCCCAGACCCAGGAGCAAAGTCGTCCGAGACTTAAGCTACCAAAAAGGGGGCGCAACGGGCACATTCGCACCTTTCGCGAATTGCGCGTCCCCCGAGGCTAATTGCTCCAGTGGCAGTTAACCTGTAAAACTTTTGCCCCATTACAATATTTATATACATCTAGTAAAAAATTATTAAAGTTTGTCAATAACAATTTTCAACATTTGATAATTGTTTATTTGAAAAATAATGCACTTCATAATTAAAATAGAAATGGAAAAATATAATTATTAAATCTAATGTTCATTTATTTTTTATATTCCATATATTTTATTATTTATATCCGCCACCATTACACTCTACAAGTGTCCGGCAAGTATGGTTTTAATTCCATTTCACAAGTAACATTGTGTGCAATATATAAGTTGTAAAAAAATAAAGCATAAAAGATATAGAAAAATATATTGAGTGTACAACTTTGCTTCCGCCGTTTTGCAATAGATGGCTGTAGCGGTAAGTGGTAGTTGAAACAAATAGATCATAGATGTCATAAAATAAGCTTAGGTATTTGTAAACATAACGCCATCGAAATATTAGTCGATTTGTGTCTGCATCATAAAGTTATTCTCGATTAAACATGTCAGCTTACGAGCCAAATTCTCGTCATTTGCGGGAGGTTTTCATTTTCTGCTTTAATATGAAGGAATCTGCGACTGAGGCTCATCGAATGCTCTCAAATATCTATGGTGAGGCCGTTATTAGTAAAAGAACGTGCCGAGACTGGTTTCAACGCTTCAAGTACGGCGATTTTAACGTCGAAGACCAGCATGGCGGTGGAAGGAAGAAGGTTTTCGAAGATGCAGAATTGGAGGCGTTACTTGATCAAGACTCGTGTTAAACGCAACAAGAATTGGCAAGATCATTGGGAGTGACGCAACAAGCCATTTCAAAACGCCTGAGAGTCATGGGAATGATTCAGAAACAAGGAAATTGGGTGCCGTACGAGTTGAAGCCGAGAGATGTTGAATGGCGTTTGTGTGTTTGTGAACAGCTGCTTGCAAGGCAAAGACGGAAGGGATTTCTGCATCGCATTGTGACTGGGGACGAAAAATAGGTTCACTACGATAATCCCAAGCGCAGAAAATCATGGGAATATCCCAGCCATGCTTCCACGTCGACGGCCAAACCGAATATTCACGGTTCCAAGGTCATGCTCAGTATTTGGTGGGACCAGCTCGGCGTAGTGTATTATGAGTTGTTAAAACCGACTGAAAAAATCACAGGCGATCGTTATCGAACGCAATTAATGCGTTTGAGCCGAGCATTGAAAGAAAAACGGCCGCAATACGAGAGACATGATAAAGTGATTTTACAACATGACAATGCTCAACCCCATGTTGCGAAAGTAGTCAAGACATACTTGGAAACTGTGAAATGGGAAGTCTTACCCCATCCACCGTATTCTCCAGACGTTGCTCTCTCGGACTATCACTTGTTTCGATCAATGGCCCACGGCCTGGCTGACCAGCACTTCCGGTCTTATGAAGAAGTAAAAAATTGGATCGATTCGTGGATCGAATCAAAAGATGACCAGTTTTTTCAACGCGGGATTCGTATGCTGCCCAAAAGATGGGAGAAAGTACTAGGTTGTTTAAAAAGTTTTGAAAGCGGAAATGAAGATACTTTTTTTTGTTGGTGAAATCACTTTTATTGCTCAGCATAATCTCCCATAAGTTTAATACACTTGGTCCAACGGTCTTCCAACTTGTTTATCCCATCATAGAAGTGACTTTCTGCAAGGCCTGCAAAATACTCCTCTACGACGACTATAACCTCTTCGTTTGATGAAAAATGCTTTCCACGAAGGAATTTCTTGAGGTGTGGAAACATCCAGAAGTCAGAGGGAGCTAAATCAGGCGAATAAGGTGGATGCTGCAACAATTCGTACTTTTCGGTTATTTTAGTGATGGTATTTTGAGCTGTGTGAGCGGGTGCGTTGTCTTGATGAAAAATGATTTTTTTCTTGTGCAAACCGGGTCTTTTTTTACTAATTTTTTATCCAATTGGTCCAAAAGGTTACAATAATATTCAGAATTTATTGTTTTGCCAGTTTGGAGATAATCCACCAACAAAATCCCTTTTGCATCCCAAAAAACTGACGCTAACACCTTCTTCGCCGATTTCTGGACACGAACTCGCTTCGGTGCCGAAGTGCCTGGTTGACACCACTCTTTAGCCTCTTGTTTTGATTCAGGGTCATGATGGTAGACCCAAGTCTCATCCATAGTGATGAATAGACGCAAAAAATCCTTTTTATCTTTTCGAAAACGCTCCAAATGTTGCTCAGAAAGTCGCATTCGAACGTGTTTTTGTTCCATTGTGAGCGAATGCGGCACCCATTGTGCACAGAGCTTTCTAAAACCCAAAACTTCATTTAAAATATGACTTACACTGCCTAATGAGATGTCTAGGGCCTCTGCTAAATCTCTCTCGGTCAATCGACGATTTTCCAAAACCATATCCTGTACTTTTGCTATGAATGCTGGTGTTGATGCACTTTTTGGACGTCCTGAGCGTCGATCGTCTTCAACGCTTTTTCGACCACGTCTAAACTCTAAAACCCATTGATGCACAGTTGGAAATGAAGGAGCAAATTCCTTTAACACTTTCACCATTTTTGTATGAATTTCCGTTGCTGATAAACCTTCCAAAACAAAGAATTTTATCACTGCACGATATTCGGTTTTTTCCATCGTAAAAAAAATACACTGGCACGTCAACTTCAAATGGCTTGTAAACAAACAATGAATTGACAGAGTAGAGTGAAACTTTGGGTATGTTTATATGAAAGATAAAATATTAAAATGGCGTAAAAATTTTGGTTCTTCTACTGCTCGATAGATGTCGCTTTCAAAACTTTTTGAACAACCTAGTAGTGGCCAGCGATGGACAATACTTTGAATCATAAATGTATAACCAGTTTTTTACAATAAAGCCTCGAATCCCGGAAAAAAACGGCGGAAGCAAAGTTGTACACCCAATATATAAAATTATAAAATATTATATTAGATTAATTATGAAAGTAATCTGTGAATAATGTTTGCACTATATGATGCATTAGTTGTATAGATAAAAGAAAATAAAATTTTAAAAAGTTGTAAAATTTTGTAGAATGTTATAAAATTAACGTTAGTTCTAAGAAAAGAATGTAAATATTTCGAGAAACTTTTGGCCATTGTTTTTTTTATAATTTTATAATTTTTATATTTTACAAAATGTTTGTGTAAAAACTTTATAAAAATTAGTTAAGGTTTAAGAAATATAATTTTGATATAAATTTTATTATAAAAATAAGTTAAATTTAAATTAATAGATAATAATCATGTACAAATTGTTTTGTAACTTCATGTATAAACTAACATAATACACAGTGTGTGCCATGGAAAACGTAACTTTTTCAAAACATCGATTTATATTGGCGCCACCTATTGGTGGATGTTAGCAATGGAAAGGTCCATTCTTAACTGACATCCTTTTAAAATTGTATGACATTTGGTTTAATGGAAACCAAAATAGCGCGCTTGAAGTGACAGTGTGTTTGTGGCATTGGTCGAAAAATGAACTTCGAACAAAGAGCAATTATTAAGTTCTGTTTTAAACTCGATAAATCCTTTACTGAGACGCATAATTTGCTGAAACAAGTTTATGGCGATAATTGTCTATCCCGTACCAGAGTGTATGAGTGGTATAAGCGGTTCCAGAGAGGTCGTGAAGACATTCAGGACGACGAACATCCAGGTCCCTCGAATACCGTGATTACTCAAAGTAACATTGAAAAAGTGCGTGAATTTATAAAAAATGAGCCAAAATCTTCATTGCGATACATAAAAATGGAATTGAATATGTCCAAAAATTCAATTCATCGCATTTTGACCGATCATTTGAATCTACGGAAGGTGTGTGCACGCTTTGTTCCACACAAATTGACCGACTATGAAAAATTGCTCCGAATTCAACATTGTAAGGATTTGATTAAAGAGTCAAAAACGGACCCAAACTTCAAATATTCAATTGTGACTGGTGACGAGACATGGTGTTTTCAATATGATTCCAAAACCAAGCGTCAAAGTGCTGAATGGAAGCACCCAACCGAGCCCAATCCGAAAAAAAGTTGTTTTGAAAAGTCAAAAGTGAAGACAATGTTGATTTGTTTCTACGATTCGGAGGGCATTATTCACCAGGTTCCACCTGGTCGAACGATTACTGCTGTGTTTAATCTTGGTGTTATGAAGCGTTTGCTCAGCTGTATTCGTCGTGTGCGGCCACAATACCGTGAAAAAGGTAGCTGGCGTTTGTTGCATGATAATGCCCCGTCTCATCGATCTAACTTGATCACGGATTTTTTGATTAAAAATTCAATTTTAACCATTAACAATTTACCGTAATCACCGGATTTGGCTCCGTGCGACTTCTACTTGTTCTCCAAATTGCACTTGCCTATGAAAGGAAAACGTTATGCCGACGTAGAGGCCATCCAAAGAGCGACGACCGACATACGAAAGTCGATGGATAAAAATGATCTCAAAAACTCATTCGATATGTTAATTGATTGTGCAAAACATTGTATTGATGTGAAAGGAGACTATTTTGAATAAAATAAATGAGATTTGCCGTAATATTGAGTTTTTGTCTTTATTTTGAAAAAGTTCCGTTTTCCATGGGTCACACTGTGTATTAATTTATAATAAAAATATTGATAAAATTGAATTTATATTTGTGTTGTTAATTAAAAGATTTAATTGATATTTGTGTTGTTAATTGAAAGATTTAATTTATATTTGTGTTGTTGATAAAAAAATTTAATTTGTGTTTGTGTTGATACCAATTTATAAATTTAAAAGAAATATAATTTTTATAAATTAAATACATGCAAATACTTGCAATATATTTTATTTTACAAATTTATTTTCAAATTGTATTATATAATAAAATCAATCGATTATTTAATATAATACATAAATTATTTCATTAAAAAAAAATAAACTGTTTTGATCATATTGTTTCACAAATTTGAGTAAAAATCAAAATTTGATTTGAAAAATAATTTTAATTTATTGGTATTTAAAAATAAAATAATGATATTCTAATGAAATAAACATTAATTTACTTTCAGCAAGAACATAGAGAATTGTAAATGAATAGACACAAAATTGTAAATTTAGTGGCAAATAAGAAACAAGTGATTAAATATTTAATAAAATATAGTTTTATAACCAATTGCTTACATTATCCACTTATCATCACAACGAATCTTCGTATGATATTAATAAACTTGGATTTGTATGAGTCAAGTCGATCCATGTTTCAGTTTCCATGAAATTTATCAAAATATCTAATTTGTCTGACTATTTTCTTTTTTATTTTTATTTTTGAGTACAAAAGTTTGTTTAACAATATCCAATGTGAATTCTAAAAAATATATTTATAAATAATAAAAAGAAATTAATTATTGAATTTTAGAAAAATTTTTTCTTTTCATTACTCATTTTAAGTTTTAAATCTTTTTGATTAATTAAATAATCACACTTTTGTTAAACAAATAATTAATTGTATTTGATAAATTCTGAAACACCTCCAATCCAGAAAAGGCTGAAAAAAGTACATAAATGTTCGTATAATATGCCTTAGATAGAGATCATACAGTGCAAAAGTAAATGAAACAATATTTTGAAACCTTAAACTATTAGGTATGATCATGAGCTCTTAATAAATAAGGGTTAAAGTAGTGGAATTGTTATAAACAAGCACTTTATTAAATGATATTAATATACAAGATATATAAAGAGATCGTCGTGCTCGTGCGAGGTACAAAGAACATCTGATCTTAGCGCACTCGCATAGCGTGTCACATTAACTGATTACAGCGCCATGACGCCAGATTCGGCTAAGACGCAAACTTAAGAATACACTGTTTTAATCGTTTGAATATTATTATCTATTATAAGCATGCATGTGGTTTCTATTATTTTATTTAACACTCCCACTTAGGAATCACAGCATTCATTTCATATAGGAACATTAAAAGTAATATCTTTAATCGCAAGTATATACAGTCTGTCAAGTAAGAGCGTGGTCGTGTTAATTTATAAAAAAATTTATTTGATGAAACTTTCATATTTATATATACACTGTACACATTACAAACAATGATGCAATTTGGTCAATAATGTGTCCAGTCATCACCGGCGTCGATAATTGCCTGGCATTTCCGAGGCATGCTTTCTACTAATTTGACGGCGTATTCTAGTGGCAAGGATCTCCAGATCCGACGAATTTTGTAAGACAACTGCTTCAAAGTGTATGTGCTTCTTCCACGAAGCTTCCGTTTAATATATGCCCACACATTTTCAATAGGGTTTGCATCGGGCGACTGCGACGGCCAATCCAATGTAACGATGCCAGATTGAGTCTTCCACTGAGTACAGAGCTTGCTGCGGTGTTTAGGATCGTTGTCCTCCTGCAGAATTCAATCTTCATTTTTTGTAATGAACCATTGTCTGGCAGATGGCAGTTAAGCCTTTTTTTAGATTTTTATCATTTTCTCGGCATTTAGGTTGTCAGTAAAGAGGTGCAAAGTGCCGAATCCCTGCTTTGAGAAGCAGCCCCAAAGATGCACCTTTATTCCATGTTTTACGGTCCGCTGAACAAGCCTATTGGTGGAAGTTGACCAGGCTCGCGTAAGGACAGAACGTGCCCATTTAGAACATTCATCAATAAAAATGACATTTTCAAAATCTCTATCAATATTCTCATGCGCCCAAGCGAGTCGCTTTGTCACATGTTTTTCAGTCAACAGAGGCTTCTTCATTGTGTTGCGCCATTTCAGATGATGAGTACGAAGATGGGTTCGGATAGTTTCGTAGGATATATCTAAACCTTTTGCCATTAATTTTGTTTGTCCTTGCCGCAGTGTTAAAGCAGGATTCCGCGAAAACAGATTCACTATTCTTTTTTCATCTTTTTTGTTCACTTTTCCTATCGAGCCACGTTCTGGTAAATCATCGGCATTTTTAGCCACTTTATATCGCTGTATCCACTTCTGTACAAATGCCTTTGACTTTCTCATATATTTAGCAGCCGCTGATTGCGACATTTTGGGACCTTTCGGGTGGATGCAAAGGAACACAGCCTCGTAGCGCGACGCGTACTTAGCACTTATGGCGTTTAACGTGATTCTCTTTCAAAAGATCAACGACAACTAAATTTTTGATGACAATGCATCAAGGACAAAGCTTTCTTCTATAGGCTCGCGAAGAAATTAGAGCAAAATCTTTAATTACCTGTCGGTAAAGTCGACCACGCTCTTACTTGACAGACTGTAGATTGATTGATTGCCTTGAATATTCAAAAAGCTTAGTTGACCGAGCTTTAGTTAAAAAATCAGCCTGTTGGTTTTTTGTATCAACATATTCTACTTTAAACAAACCAAAGTTGTAATACTTCCTTACAAATTTGTATTTAACATCAATATGTTTTGTTTTACAGTGATATCTTTGATCCTTTATTAAATGAGTAGTATTCTGATTATCTATGTACAGTGTAGGTATTCTCAAACTATTAAGATTTAACAAATTTTGTATTAATGACTTTGTCCAAACAATCTCTTGCGTTGCAGAGCAAGCAGCCATGAAATTGGCTTCGGTTGTTGAGAGAGCAATAGCGCTCTGCTTTTTTGATCCCCACGAAACCGTGATCGTACCTGACTAAAACAAATCCCGAAATCGATTTCCTCGAAATTGGATTATCCGCGTAATCTGAATAACTAAAACAGACGATTTCTGAACAATCAATATTTCGCGAATATTTAAAACCGTAGCTTATCGTTCATTTAATATACTTTATGATTCTTTTCAATTGCGTTCCAATGGGTTGTCGTTGGCTTTTCCGTGAAACGACTCAATACTCCCACTGAAAACGCTATGTCTGGGCGAGTTACTGTCGCGAGAAACATCAGGCTGCCAATCGCTTCCTTATACGATACATCACTCGCGTAATTATCTACATCATTGTAACACAACGAATTATAGCTTGGATCAGCTGGTATTTGAACTCAATTCGCATCTTGCAATTTGAATCTACGGATTATTTTTTCAGCATACGATTTTGACGTACAACTATCTATTTATCTTTTATAATTTCAACTTCTAAACCTATAAATGTTTTCAAATTACAAGAAGTTATTTCAAAATTATCTTCAAGGCGCTTTATCAATTCTTTAACGCGGCGTTCGCTTTTGGAGGCAACTGCACCATCGTCAACGTACACTATTAACATCAATTGTTCCTCAGGACCTTTACTCGTGAAAATACAAGGATCAGCGTCCGTGGGATGTAAGTTAAGTCGCTCTATGCATGATACGAATTTACTATTCCAGCATTGTGCTGATTGTTTAACCCTTTCGCTACGGGCGGTGACTATAGTCACCCAACGCCTGACGCTTGGTACGTACGGGCGGTTACTATAGTCACCCAACGCCTGACGCTCGGTATGTACGGGCGGTGACTATAGTCACCCAACGTCTGATGCTCGCTGCATACGGGCGGTCACTTTTGTCATTTGTTATTTAATTATTTGATAACCCTTTCCTTTCTACGAGCGACTACAGTCACTCCGGATAAGATGCAGTGATTCTGAGCATACGGCAGGTGACTTTAGTTTTTCCGCAAGTGCACACTTATGACGCAGCGGCCCGTTCTGCGGGAGTACCGCGCCGTAGAATTCGTCCGTAGCGAAAGGCTTAAGCCCATATAAGCTTTTCTTTAAAAGGCATATCCTATTTGTCCCGCCGGAAAAACCTTCCGGTTGTTGCATATACACGGTCTCACTTTAATCTCCGTTTCAGAAAGCGGACTTGACATCAAATTGTACGCAGTGCATTTCATTAGAGGCAACAATCGCGAAAAAACAACGAATAGAAGTATATCGAGCCACAGGTCTAAAAATCTTTTTATAATCTATGTTTTCCCGCTGAAGAAAACCTCGTGTTACGAGTCGAGCACGATGTTTTACACCTTCACCATCAGCGTTTGGTTGTATCTTATAAACCCATCGATTTGAAAGTACTGTAGCATTTGGTGGAGCTTTTTCTAATACCCAAGTTTTATTTTATGTAAAGCGCGAATTTCCTCATTCATAGCCACTTGCCATGCCACTAAGTCTCTACTTTTTAATGCTTCGTTAAAACAACTTGGCTCATCGTAAATTGCAATAAATAAACTATCTGCAGGCTCATCATCAAATGCAAACTGAGTTATCATATCACCTCTATCTGGAGGCTGAATCGTATTGCGCTTTCTCAAATGATATCTTGGTAGTTCAATATTATTTTCATTTTGTTCAACATTATAATGTAAATTTTTAAAATTTTCTACATAAATATTCTCTACATTTGGTAAATTATTCATTCCAACATTATCAGTAAAATTATCTGGCACATTATTATTAATTATTTCTTGTTCATAATAATTAACAAGACTAATAAGAAACTAATAAGTTTCAACCTTTTCATCGCCGTGCAGAGGTTAAAAAATATAAAAATTCGAATCTTTTGCATTTTTAGATTCTACATCACTTGAAATTATTTCGTTTTTAAACAAAACACCCCTGTGCTTTTCAACCTTACTTTTATTATTTATCAAAATTCGAAAAGCTTTAGTACACTCATCATAACCTACGAAAGTTCCAATCTTTGCTTTTGCATCCAACTTTTTTCTGTGGTTTTTGGCTATGTAAGCATAAACCTCTGTCCCGAAAATTTTTAAATTTTTAAAATCGTAGTTTCGATTGTACCAAATTTCAAACGGAGTCTTATCATTAAATCGTGTTTTTCTGCTCCGATTTAAAACAAAACAAGCCGTATTAACAGCTTCAACCCATACATTCTTATCAAAGTTCTTAGAAAACAACATTGTTCGAGCAGCTTCTACTAATGTGCGATTTTCGCGCTCTGCTTTACCGTTCTGCTGCGGCGTGTCAACAACAGTGCGCTGATGTTTGATACCGTTTTCAAAAAGAGTACTACTCAGATCTTTATTTACATATTCGAAACCGTTATTCGTGCGCAATATATTTATTTTCTGATTTGTTTCGTTTCCAAATCGCTTTATAAAATAAAGAAAACAGCCTTTTACTTCGGTTTTACTATTTATAAAGTATATCACTTTAAAACTCGAATAATCATCCTTGAATAACAAAAAATATCGCGAATAACCGATAGAATTGACCTCCATGGGGCCACAAACATCTGAATGTATGATATCGCCGACTCGGGTAGAAATATACTCACTAGAAAGAAAAGGAATTCGGTGAATTTTACCGGGCGTGCACGCATCACAGAACGAATTCGATTCTTTTATCACAATGTTGTTATTACTAAGAAAATTCTTTACGTAAGTAAAATTTTGATGGACTAACCTTTCGTGCCAAATTTGAATCTCACTTTTATCTTTATTTGTATTTACAGCTATTAGGTTGCTGCAGATGAAATGGCCGATTTAGTAATAAATTTTTAAACAGCTGCAACTTTTTATAAAGACAATTTATTTAATTAAAATAGGTACCAATAGATGCAACACACTTTTCTTAACGAGATACAAGTATATTTATTCCAGTTTTGTAGAAATCCGAGTTTCTGGTTCGAAGAAACTCCTCGAAGGCATTTTTGACAGCAGCTTCATTATTAAATCTTTTTCCTGTCAAAAAGTGATCCAAATGTTGAAAGAAATGGTAATCTGCTAGTGAGAGGTCTGGTGAATATGGAGGGTGAGGAAAAGTCTCATAGCACAACTTGTTTAATTTTTGGACCGTTGTTCTCAATACATGAGGTCGTGCGTTATCATGAAGGAGTGATAACTCCATCCCTGTTGACAAGCCTAGGTCGTTGGGCTATCAATTTCTGATGCATTTCATCCAGTTGAGCACAGTATTTCTCAGCATGGATGGTTTCGTCAGGTTGCAGGAACGAATAGTGGATAACTCCAGCTACAGACAACCTAACAGTTACCATTATTTTCATCCAGAAACCAAGCCTTCTGGATAAAGGCTTGGTTTCGGCATGTATCTTGGCGCTTCATCGGCATCTAGCCATTGGACCGATCGGCGACGATTATCGTATAAAATCCACTTTTCATCGCAGGTCACAATTCGGTGCGAGAACGGTTCCTTTTTGTTGCGGGAGAGAAGAGAACTTGAAATCTCCATTCGACACGTCATGTTTTACTTGGTAAGATCATGCGGAACCCATTTGTCAAACTTTTTCACTTTTCCAAGTTGTTGCAAGTGGCGGCAAACTGTCGAATTGTGAACGCCTAATTTCTCGGCAAGATCCCTTATGGTTTGGCGGGGGTCAGACTCCACTAATGCACGCAGCTCGTCGTTATTGATTGATGGTCCTGGGTGTCCACGTGGCTCATTTCCAAGGTCCATATGTCCGGATCGAAATTTTTCGAACCACCGCCGAGTGGTTCGTTCGCTAACTGTATCAGGCCCAAATGCGCTGTTGATATTCCTCGTTGCTTCCATTGAGTTGTGCTCTAATTTAAATTCGTATAGCAAAAGTAGCCGTTTTTGATTCACTTCCATGTTCACTTTCTCTTTTTGTTTTTACGATTACTATGAAGTGCAAAACAGAAATGACTCCATAAACCAAGGTAGCAGTATTTATACTTCAATATGTCATCTCATTTGCGCCGCCTTGTGCCAACATAATACCATAAAATTGCAGTCAACTTTATGTCATTGCTAAATCGGCCATTTCATCTGCAGCAACTTAATACTATTGAATTTTGTTCATTTTCCAAGCCTACATTAATTTCCTTGACAAACAATTTACTATTTACAGGTTCCTTACTAATTACAATTATTTCATCATTGCGAATAAATTTACAAACATTTTCATTAGATTCAAATTTTATGTCTTTAGCTAAAGTAGCAGACATAGAAAATAAATTGTATTTCACATCTGGTACATAAAATATATCAGATAAACATCTCTTTACCTATTTTGTTGCATTAAAAGCTATAACATTTATGTTATCCTTACCAACAGCATTCACAAGATGACCGTCGCCCAAACGAATAGGTACCTTCTCGATGTCTCGATATGAAGAAAAGTATTCACGCTGACTGGACATATGTTGTGATGCTCCTGAACCGAAATACCACGAAGTTGATTGGCCGTATCCGAAATTCGACGAAATTAACACCTCTCCCACTAAAGCATCGCTTTCGGTATTCTGCTTATCGCGCCTCGAATTTCCAGGAAGGTGCCAACAGTCTCTCCGAAGATGCCTGATTTTTTGACAATTCCAATATTTTGGCTTATTGGCAGGTTTACGAGCAGCATTGGAATTCTCCGTTAGTTCATTTTTTTGCTTGTTCTTTTTCTCACGATACCCAGTCAAACTCTTTTTAGTAAACTTTTGTACATTTTTCGTTAAGAGTGCACTATTCTCAGTATTCTTATTTGCCGAAAGGCGAGCCTCTTCCATAATCAAGCGTAACGTTAGATTTTCAATTGTTCTTTTCGGCGACACTACTGAGTCCTATGCTGATACGATGGCGATAAAGTCATTAGTATTTTGTCATCAACATACTTTCGGGAATCGGCTCTTGCATTGCCTTTAATTGAAAACTCAAATCTTCGATTTTTGAGATATGAGTAGAAATGTTGTCACTCGGATCTTTTTTTAGTCCGAACCATTTTTGCCGCAAAACATGCACACTTGCATCTGAACGACTTACGTAGATTGAGTGCTGCTAGTCCCACATAGCTTTCGCTGTACCACAATTGAGTATGTGCGATGCTGGTTTTCTCTCAATAGTCGTAACAATAAATTTTTAAGCAACGCTATCTTTCTTCAAAAATTCTTTTAACTCTCTTTGATACTCTTCATTTTGAGTATTGTACGTAGTAGTTTCGTATGCAGTAGCATTATTACCCAGAGCTGCAGGTAGTACCGGCTTCGAAAGCACACCATTAACAACATCAAAAATATCATGGGACATAAGTACCACGCGCATTTCGAAATTTCCAAATTGACTAGTCTTCAGCACTTTAAAATTTAACAACTTTCAACAAATCATTTTCCATTATCAAACACTGCTTTTTCACTGTTACAGTAAAAACAATATCACTTTAAGGGGAGGTTCTCATCTAGCGACCAAAAAATTACGTGATTTTCGCGATTTTTTTCCTCATGGAAGGAAATAAATAACGTAGTCAAGTTTTTTGGTACTTATCAAGTATGTTATTAACTACTTTTACAAATTTTTTAAACAAAAATACCGAATAGTTTATCAGTTATATGCATTGAGAAATAGTCATCGAAAAAAAAGACACCTTCACGGGCGGCAAGGTAACTCATCCAATTTTTGTCTAAAATCAAAAAATCAAAGTTTGTTATAAACAAGAAGACATTTGCTGGATCTTGAACTAAAATCACAAAGAAAAGTTAAAAATTAGCAAAATAGCGGGCTTGCAAAAAAAAAAATTTTTTTGCACTAAAAAGTGCAATAACAATAAAAATAATCATTTTCAAATTATGATACTAGGTCAACATCCAGCAAATTTAATTACCTTTAAAATAAAAAAAAATTAATTTCAATATCTATAATAGTTTTTCATTATTTCATTTTAATTATTTTTTCAATTATTTCATATTAATTATTTATTTGAATAATGTCAACAATAAACGCTTCCAATAAAAAATATGACATTATTAATAGTATTAATTCAAAAATAGCTTCATTAAAAAATATTCATATTTATTATCTTCTTTAGTAAAATTTGAGACATTTTGCATCGAACCTCCGCTAGTTTTACCATATCCACAAAATTGAAACTGTTTTACAATTTCACTTGAAAATAATAAATACTTTTTTACAATTTCACGTAGAAATAGTAAACATAAAATTGTTTTCATTATAAGTATAATTATTTCATATTTGTTATTTATTTGAATAATGTCAACAATAAACACTTCCAATTAAAAGTATAACATTAATAGTATCAATCCACAAATAGCTTCATTAAAAAATATAACCACTAATTACCCTATCCACAAAATTAATACCTTTTGACAATTCTACATAGAAATAATAAATACTTTTCTATAATTGTTACTGAGAAATAGTAAACATAATTAATAACCCCTTGATTGTTTGTCCAATTATTTTATGTTTATTTATTATTTACTTGAATAATGCCAACAATAAACACTTTTAAGTAAAAGAAAAACATTTTTAATTTTTAAATAGTATCAATACGAATTTAATTTTTTTTAATACTATCAAGACATTATACATATATATATATATATATAGGTTCTTTAAAATCTTTAAAAAATATAACCTCTAAAATGGTATATATAAATCAAATCAATACACAAATAACCTCGAAAATAGTATATATATACAGGGTGCGTACGGTATTTGAGGACAACTTGAGAGTAAATTTAATTAGCTTGTATTTTTAATAAAATTTAATGAAATTTTAGGAATTTTTTATGCAACGTTAAATTAATATATGGCTATAAAGTTATTTAATAAAATCGCCATTAGCAGCAATAACCTCTTCGATCCGGGTCGATTACATGCCCGAATCAAATGCTCCTTGTTCATATTGACCATAACGGCATTAATAGCAGTCTTCAGCGAAGAAGTGATGTTATGAGGACGCTCATTGGTCTCACGCACAACTACGCCTCATACGTAATAATCCAAAGGATTAAGGTCTGGGGAGCTAGGTGGCCATAGGTTCAGTGTTATGTGGTCATGAAAATTTTCGGCCATCCAATCTTGTGTCGCCATCGCTTTATGTGAAGGAGCAGAGTCTTGTTGAAAAATGTATGGTCTGCCTCCACTTACATTGTCTATCCAGGGTTTCACTACCGTCTCCAAAACCTCGATGTATGCAGCAGAGTTCACTCGAAGTCCTTAAGTAAAAAAGTGTGGTGGCATAACATGTCCTTCGTTGCTGACAACACCTAAAACCATAACAGTGGCTGGAAATTTTGTGTGCATAACAACAGAAACCTCCATAGGATTTGAACAAAGCTATCTGTCATTTCTGCGATTGGTCTTTTGATCTTGGTCAAAATTTTTTTCGTCGGAAAAAAACCATAACATTTTGGGCGCCTCAGGGTGTTTGATTTTGTTTAAAAGACGTTTTGATCGAAGAACTCTCTGTTCCCGTGTTCGTTCCGACATGAACTGTCCTCTGCGCATCACGTAAGACTTATACCGAAGGTCTTCGTGGACAACTCAACGAATAAGGCGCTCAGAAACATGAAGCTCACTCGCAAGGACCCTGATTAATTTTAAAGGGTCCTCGTCTATGATCGCTTGCACTTGCTCTAAAAATTCTGCAGATCGGACAGTGTCAGAACGTTGTTCGTGCTTTTTGCGTTTTGCAACCGATTCTGTATCGTCTCCTGATGCTTCCAATTCACGGCGAACCTTATGCACGAATGAACGGGCGCAATTAAGAAAATTAGAGATCTCTAAATCTGTATGGTTCGCACATATAGCGACGATGACAGCATGTCTCTTTATTTCTTGAGTGATGTTGTAGTGCGCCATTTCTTTTCTGAAAAGGAAAAAAAATAAAAAAGTAAATTCGCGAAGTCACATTTATGCATGTCCTCAAATACCGTACGCACCTTGTATATATATATATATATATATATGTATACATAAATCTCCACAAATAGTTTCATTTAAAATTATTTTGAAATATAGTATGTATGTATAATATATATATATATATATATATATATACTATCTGTCAAAAAAGTACCGGGAATTTTGAATTAAAACAACATTTTTACGTTTAATAATCAAAATTTATTAGGTCGCCTTTAAAAAAGGCTCCATTTGCTCCGATACATCTATGCCAACGGCACTTCCAATCATCGAAACATTTTTTATAGGCGCTTTCCGGGATGGCCTTCAGCTCCCGCGCCGAATTTTGTTTTATGGCTTCAATCGACTGAAAACGGGTGCCACGGAGCGGCAATTTAAGTTTTGGGAAGAGGAAGAAGTCACAAGGAGCCAAATCCAGCGAATACGCTGGTTGTTCAAGCGTGTTGGTTGAGTTTTTGGCGAGGAAGTCGGTCACAATCGTAGCTCGGTGAGACGGCGCGTTATCGTCGTGCAAAATCCACGAGTTGTTCGCCAACAAATTTGGCCACTTCTTACGGATACGCTCACGCAAACGTTTCATAACGCCTAGGTAATGCTCTTTGTTTACCGTCTGACCCTCTGGAACGAATTCGTAGTGCCTTACGCCACGGATATCGAAGAAATCAATGAGCATCACCTTCACTTTTGAGCGGCTTTGGCGTGGTTTTTTCGGTTTCGGCTCGTTATTTCCCACCCATTTCGATGCTTGCTGGCTTGTTTGCATATCGTACTTGTACACCCACATTTCGTCACCAGTTATGATGTATTCCATGAATGCAGGATTGGGATTGGCGCGATCCAGCATGTCCAAGACTACCTGTTCGCGGTAGCGTTTTTGAAGAAAATTAAGCTCTTTTGGTACGAGTCGGGCGGCCACCGTTCTCATGCCCAAAATATTAATTAAAATCGTACGTGTGGACTCGTAGGATATCTCAAGTTCATGTGCTATCTCTCTCAAGCTGGTATATCGGTTTCCAAGCACCATTTCCTTAATTTTATCGACGTTTTCCGCGGTCGAAGCCGTCGATGGGCGTCCGGAACGAGGCAAGTCTTCGACGACTTCACGACCCTCCTTAAAGGCTTTGTACCACTCATACGCACAGGTTTTTGGTAGTGCTTTATCACCAAAAGCCTTTTGCAACATTTTTAATGCATCGGCACACGAAATTTTATTCGCAACACAAAATTTTAGATAAATTCTTTGTTCAACGTAATCACCCATTGTAAAAAATCGGCACGCACTATTAACATCGACTGACTTAACAAGCTACTGTAAACACACTCGTTGACAGATTCCGCTCAAACTTGGCATAGTCATTAAGGACAGTTGTACCAACCTAGAAAAAAAAATTTTACCCGCCTAAATTGCCCCGCCAGATTTGAATCGACGATTCCCGGTACTTGTTTGACAGAATGTATATAAATATATATATATGTAAGCTTCGTGCGCATGGTCTAAAGTTGCTGGTAAGAAACCGCCTCGTGACGGCCACAGCTGATGGACCACACGAGGCTTATGAAGAGAGAGAGAGAAAGAAGATAAACAAGGATAAATTGAAATGTTTATACCAGGGAGCATTACTGAAAGTTGTAACCTCTAGAGTAACGATAATAAAATAAATCATACAGAAATAAATTATTAATTTTGAATTAAATAGAATTTTATAAAACAAATTTAGAATTGTGAAAAACAAATGAATAATAATTAAGAGTTTTAAAGCTTTATAAGTTGTTAAAGAGATTCGTGAAGCAATAGCTTTGATTGTTGATTCTCTTGATTTTAGGTTAATACAAAACGTGCTCCTTTTGTAAATATTGTAATTTTGTAAATAAACTAATGAATCTCTTGATTTTAGACGAATCTAATCTTGTTGCTTCAACTGATTTAATACCATCCTTATAAATCAACAATCACATTTTGTGGGAAAATGGAAAAATTGAAGTTTGAAATTGCAATAATACCTAAACCAGATGATAACAAAACAAACATTTATGGGTTGATGTCAATTACAGATACACAAAACAATTCTTACATCATGCCAAAAGATTATCAACCAATGAATCTACATCAGGAAATAATGAAAGATAAAACATTTGAGATGGTAAAAAAATCGATAAAAAAAAGGCATGATAGAAGAGAAGTGTGGATAAACCTAACCCCTGAAATAACAAAAATTTATTTTGACAATGAGAATATGCAATTTGATGGTTTTCTACTTGAAAAAGTAGAAAATAAAGAAGAGAAGTCTACAATAGACACTGAACATATGAAAAACAGACAAAATAAACTAAAACTAGCAGACAGATTCTCAATAGAAAAATTTTCAAAAGCCACAACAAATGTTACACAATGGCTAAATATTTTTGAAAAGGAATGTGAACGCTTAGAATTAAATACAAATATAGAAAAAATTGAGATGCTGAGATTGCTGCTAGACGACTCTTGCAAAGACTGGTACATATCAATGCTGATAAAGCACACAGTGGAGTCAGATTGGTCCACATGGGAACAAAGCTTAAAAGAAACATATGCTGATAAAGGTTGGTCGCCCATCAGGTATGCCATAAATTTCAAGTATTTAAAGGGATCAATATTAGACTATGCACTCAAAAAAGAAAGATTATTGCTAGAAGTGGATAGTTCTATTAATAAGTCTTTACTTATAAATATGATTGCCACCGGCTTACCAGATTTTATAACAGATAAAATAGATAGAGAAAAATTAAAAACGGTCGATGACCTTTTCAATAATTTGAGAGGGTTAGAACACCTAGTAAAAGAAAATAATAAGCCAATATTTCAAAAGCCAGGGGGTACAAAAGAAAAAAGTCCATGCAAAATATGCGAATCAAAAGGAAAGAAGAATAGATTTCATCCTGAAACTACATGTTGGTATAAAAATGAAAAAAAAAAGGATAGTGAATTAATAAACACACTTCTAAACGTGGAATTATCAGATCAAGATCCAAAAAACTAAATATCCCCTCACTAATTGAAATAAAAGTACGGTTAGAAGAATCTTTGGAGGTTAAAGGACTTTACGACCCAGGTTCAAGAATAACGGTAATAAATGCAAAATTGATGAATAAAGAAATTATGAAAAATAAGAAAAGCTATCATCTAAAAACAATTAGTGGGTGGGGCAAAAGTTATGGTTTTGTAAAATTAAATGCAGACATATGTGGAGTAAAAAAATATTTGAATGCCTTTGTGTATGATAATGAAAATTTCAATTTTGACCTAATCTTAGGTCTAGATAGTGTACAGAGATTTGGGTTGACTCATGATGAAAATTTAAATATCAAACTCCAAAACACAAAAGAAAAAAAAAATAATGAAAAGACAGTTAAATTAACTGAAAACAAAAATCCAGATATAAAATTTAAAAACGATAAAAAGGATAAAGTCAACGTAGAAATTGATGATAGATATGAAATAAATTTTAATGAGTTTATAAATACAAATGAATTTAAAATAGATGTAGATCACTAAGATGAAGATAAGAAAGAGAAAATAAAAATTTTATTGAATGATTATAAAGATATTTTTGCTAAAGATAAGTATGATGTAGGTAAAGTAAAAAATTATGAAGCTTTTATTGACCTACAAATTGAAAAATACTGTTATAAAAGACCATATAGATGTACAATAGACGATAGAAGAGAAATAGAAGATCAAATCTCACAACTTTTAAAAAATGGCTTGATTGAAGACTCATATAGTCCCTTTGCTGCACCAGTCACACTGGCCTTTAAAAAAGAAGAAAATAAGAAGAACAGACTGTGCGTGGATTTTAGGGAATTGAATAAGATAATTGTTCCACAATCTCAGCCATTCCCGCTGATAGAAGACATAATGGTAAAAACAGTAGGTTGCCAATATTTCACAACATTGGACATAAACTCAGCTTTTTGGTCCATTCCTTTGAGAGTTGGAGACAGACAAAAAACGGGATTTGTAACCCAGGAAGGGCATTACCAGTGGACGTGTCTCCCTTTCGGGTTAAAGACGTCTCCAGCCATCTTCCAAAGAATCTTGGTAAATATAATAAAGAAATATAACTTATCTAAATTCTGTGTAAATTATATAGATGATATAATGATCTTTTCGAAGGCATTTGATGAACATTTAAACCATATTAGATTACTGCTAGACGCGATAAAACAAGAAGGATTAAAATTGAAGTTTACAAAATGCAAATTTGCAAAAAGCGAGGTGAAGTATTTGGGTCACTTAATAAAAAACGACACAATTACACCGCTAAAAGATAATTTAAAATCAATAAAAAATTTCAATACCCCAAAGAACAGAAAACAGATAAGGCAGTTTTTAGGAAAAATAAATTTTGAGAGAAAGTATGTACCAAAAATCACAGAAATTCTTGATCCGTTGCATAACCTGCTTAAAAAAAATGTAAAATTCCATTGGTCAAACGAATGCCAAGACGCGTTCGAAAACATAAAAGAAATTTTGTGCTCAGAACCAGTTCTAGCCATCTTTAATCCAAAATCAGATATCTTTATATACACAGACGCAAGCATTAAGGGCCTTGGAGCGGTGCTAAAACAACCTCAAACAGATGGCGCGATGAAACCAGTCGCATATTTTTCAAAAAAATTAAATGAAACACAGAAAAAGAAAAAGGCAATTTTCCTGGAATGTCTAGCCATTAAAGAAAGTGTAAAATTCTGGCAACATTGGTTGATCGGAAAGCCCTTTACAATATACTCTGACCATAGACCTTTGGAAAACTTAAATGTAAAGAATAGAACAGATGATGAGTTAGGAGATATGGTATACTACATATCTCAATATAATTGTACCATTAAGTATAACCCTGGGAAAAATAATGCGGAAGCAGACTTCTTTAGTCGAAACCCGGTCTTGGAATCGGATGAGAATACAGATGAGGTTTTGAAAACAGTAAATAATATTACCCTACAAGAAATAATTGATGACCAAAAACTAAATAGACAAATAACAATAAATACACAAAATCTTACAGTAGAAGATGAAATCTACTACCGAAAATTTAAAAACAAGAAAAAAATTGTACTAAGTGAGGAATACAGCTAAACTCTAATAAAACGGGCTCATGAAAAATACTGTCATACTGGAATAAACCAGACTACACTTAAAATAAAGCCATTTTACACCGCGCCAAATTTGTCGAAGAATATACAACATATATGTAAAAATTGCGAAGTCTGTATAAAAAACAAAACGAGACTAAACAGAAAATATGGACTTATGTCACACCTAGGACCAGCAGAAAAGCCTTTCCAAATAATGTCGTTGGATACTATCGGTGGATTTGGCAGACAAAGATCAACAAAAAGGTATTTACACTTATTAGAAGATCACTTTACTAGATTCGCATATATTTTATGCTCAAAAAATCAAAACGCACCAGATTTTATAAAATTAATAGAAAAAGTTCCAACAGAAGAGAAAATAGAAACCATACTTTTAGACCAATACCCTGGAATAAATTCAAGAGAACTCAAAAACTACCTTAAAACACGAGACATAGAATTAATCTTCACAGCCGTAGATACACCGTTTTCGAACGGACTAAATGAGAGATTAAACCAAACATTGGTAAACAAAATACGGTGCACACTAAATGAAATAACAAAAAAAATATCATGGGCCACAGTAGCAGAAGAATGCAGAAAAAAATATAATGAGACGGACCATACAGTTACAGGTTTTTCACCTGAATATTTGCTGAATGGAAAATCCACAGATCTACTGCCACCGGAGCTAAAAAAAAACCAAACATACAGAAGAAATTTAGAAGAAGACAGAAATCTAGCGCTACTCCGAACTCGTAAATCACATGAGTATAATAAATCTTTATTTGATAGAAACAGAATAGACTATAAGTTCAAGGAGGGCGACATGGTGTATGTGGAGAATCAAAACAAGATGAACAGAAAAAAATTGGACGAAATTAGAGTCGGGCCCTTCAAAATAGAAAAGAAGATATCGGACTCCATCTTTAAAATAAATACAGAAAACAAGAAAAATTCAATGGGTTTATACCACGTCACAAAGCTTATTCCCATAGACAATCCTACGTGACATTAATTTTCATAAAAATTAATGTTTTTGGGGGGGGGGAGATGTAAGCTTCGTGCGCATGGTCTAAAGTTGCTGGTAAGAAACCGCCTCGTGACGGCCACAGCTGATGGACCACACGAGGCTTATGAAGAGAGAGAGAGAAAGAAGATAAACAAGGATAAATTAAAATGTTTATACCAGGGAGCATTACTGAAAGTTGTAACCTCTAGAGTGACGATAATAAAATAAATCATACAGAAATAAATTATTAATTTTGAATTAAATAGAATTTTATAAAACAAATTTAGAATTGTGAAAAACAAATGAATAATAATTAAGAGTTTTAAAGCTTTATAAGTTGTTAAAGAGATCCGTGAAGCAATAGCTTTGATTGTTGATTCTCTTGATTTTAGGTTAATACAAAACGTGCTCCTTTCGTAAATATTGTAATTTTGTAAATAAACTAATGAATCTCTTGATTTTAGACGAATCTAATCTTGTTGCTTCAACTGATTTAATACCATCCTTATATATATATACACACACACACATTTATTACAAATATACTATGTATATTTTATTTTAGTATCGTTAGTATATATATATATATATATATATATATATATATATATATATACATAACACATCGTTCAATAAGTCCCGAGACTAACAACAAAAACAACATTTATTTTCAAAAATCATTTTTATTCATCAATATAATCTCCTTTTAGAGTGATACAATCTTTCCAACGCCTTTACAACATTTCTATACCATGTTTATAGAAGGATTTATCCTTTGCTTCAAAATAGGCTTCAGTTTCGGCAATGACCTCCTCATTCGAGCCAAATTTTTTTCCCTGGAGCATTTTTTTGAGATCAGCAAAGAGCCAGTAGTCGCTGGGGGCTAAATCTGGCGAATACGGGTGGTGGGGAAGCAAATCAAAGCCCAATTCCTTCAATTTTGCCATTGTTTTCATGGATTTGTGGCATGGTGCATTGTCTTGGTGAAAAAGGATTTCTTTCTTCTTCACGTGCGGTCGTTTTGCTGCGATCTCCTCCTTCAAACGTACCAACAAGTCAATATAATAATCACTGTTGATCGATTTACCTTTTTCCAGGTAGTCAATGAAAATCACGCCATGTGTATCTCAAAAAGCAGACGCCATGACTTTGCCAGCAGACTGCTGCGTTTTTGGACGCTTTGGGCGGCTTTCGCCAGCCATGCGCCACTCAGATGATTGCCGATTCGACTCCGGAGTGAAATGATGGATCCATGTTTCATCCATGGTCACGTATCGACGCAGGAAATCCTTTTTATTGCGAGTAAATAGCGATAAACAGCTCTTTGAATCGTCGACTCGTTGCTGTTTCTGTTCCACTGGAAGCAATCGCGGCACCCACTTGGAAAAAACCTTTTTCATGCTCAATTTTTCATGAAGGATTGTAAATACGCTTCCAGATGATATTTGTGTCATTTCTGCAATCTCACGGACCTTCACTGCGATTTTTCATTACAATTTTTAACACTTCACTCATATTTTTCTGTGTAACGGCTTCCAATGGCCTACCCGAACGTTCCGCATCGTTTGTGTCCGTACGACCACGTTTAAACTCAGAATACCAACGACAAATCGTTGGTTTGGATGGAGAGGAGTCCGGGTAATGTTTTTCAAGCAATTGCTGGGCTTCTACGGTGTTTTTACCCATTGAAAAACAATGTTTTATCAACACGCGAAACTCGCTTTTTTTCATTTTTCAAACAAATTACAAAGTGACTTTACTCTAACCTCGATAACTCTGCTGTCTGTGATCCGATCGACGTGAAATTTTTACACGTTTCATGTAAAGGTTCGCACTCTATGGAAACGTGGCCAGTTTGGTACTACTAGCACCGTCTCTGGGTTAGTCTCGGGACTTATTGAACGATGTGTTATAAAGAGATGATGAGATAAAAACAAGAGATTATCTTGTTCAGATTATCTTATCTTAATATGAATCTAGATATTAGACGAAATCCTTGAAGAGCGATTTGATGAAAATTTGGAGGCGCATATCGTATCTTCGTAACGAATGCACGAATGTTAATGCTTTTTTTTTTTATTTGAAAGAACATAAAAAAAAAGCAATGGTGATAGATTACGTTTTATCAAATATTAAAATATATAATTGAAAAAATTTTTAATTTTTTCATGCTTCAATTTAATGTATAAATTGGTGCGCCAGGCTCCCGTGGTTAGTACCAATGTTTACCACGATGCGCTGGCGCGCCCCTTGATATTATCTTACTGAAAATAAAAGACAAGATGATAAGGTTTGATAATTATGAAAACTGCATGATTTATTTCGAAAAAATATAAAACGTCTTGGTTAGTCTAGTAACAAATTATTTATTGATAAAATCATGGTAAAATAATACTTATTCAATTATGCACAATACTACACGGTCATTAAACCCGTGGATCAGTTTAGGATTTTTAAAAAATCGTTTTTTTTTTTTTAATAATCCCTTAGAACTTAAAAAATGAAAGATTTTGGCCTGGAAATATCTCTAAGTACTTATTTTTGAAAGTATAGTGCAAGACTGGCAGGTAGGCAGGGAGCCTCTAATGACTGGAACGATGGTCGATGTTTTAGGGGAGTAGAGTTGGTATATGGCAGATGTTTTTGTAGCTGTCATATGACAAACATATTTCGACGTGTTTCGTACAGTGTAGCATTTAAGAAGGACGCTATTTGAAAAACGCTTGTTCTTTATCAACAATTGTGCAAATTTTTTTCGTATTGTGAGTATGATTGATTTGTTTTTATAGTGAGTGACTAAGTGTACTGTGGCCAAGAAGATACAAAAGACACACGTAAGTACAGCAAGAGACCGAAAATATCTAGTAAAAGACCGTTGAATCGACACGAGTTAAATGTACAAAGTGAAATATTTGCTAGTACATCTGCAAAAAAATTGAAGCAGTTGGAAGATACGTACGACATTGAAGCGAATCTAGGTTTTGGTTATCGTATGGTAAACTTTGTCGCAGTTCTTTCAGCTATTTCAAACGTTGTCATTTGTGAAGTGTGCAAATTGCAAGTAGTACGCGCGGTTTGGGATTCAAAATAGTAGTCCCCTGTAAAAATTGTTTACAGACAGAGACACCTAGTAGCCCATTTATTAAAAAAGTCTATGAAATAAACCGTAAAATTGTAATTTCCATGCGATTACTTGAAATTGGTTTGTACGAAATAAAAAAGTTTTGTGCATTCATGGAATTACCTCGGCCTATGTTTCACTCTTCTTATCATATAGTTGTCAAAAGAATTGCAACTGTTACTAATCTAGTTTCCGAAAACATTATGATGAAAGCAGTGACAGATAAGACAACTATTTCTATTGAAAAAGGAGAAAATGGAATTATGATATCAGGCGATGGTTTGTGGAGAAAATGTGAGTTTATGTTCTTGTTTGGCATAGAAACTTTTATTGGCAGTTACAGTTCAAAAATTGTAGACTGCGTAGTAAAGCCAAAATACTGTAAGGCGTGTAAGTACTGCAAGAATAAAGAACATACCAAAGAATAAGCGAAATCATAAAGATAAGTGCGATGTAAATCACGAAGGATCAGCAGTAAAAATGAAGGTTGACTTAGTTTTTGAGATGTTTTAGCGGTCCGAAGCTTTGCTTCAGGTAAAATACACCCAATAGAATGGTGACGATTCTAAGACTTTCAAAGACATTACTGATGATAAGCCCTATGAAAATGTCATAGTACTCAAGAAATAGTGTGTAGATCACGTTCAAAAACGTATGGGTACTCGCCTACGAAATTTGCAAAGGAATACACGAGGTCTCGGTGGAAGGGGCAAATCGACGTTAAAACTAATACATGAACTCTCTATTTATTATAGATTAGGCATTCGCAGAAACTTTGATATAGTTGAAAATATGAGAAATAGTATATGGGCTACACTTGATCATAAACTGATGCAAAACTGCTGCACAATAAATGTCCGACTGGAGAAGGTTCATGGTGCTCATAACAAAAGGCTAAAGCTACGAATAGTTTGGCTGAGTATAAACATAAGCCAGCTCTTCTCATTGAAGTTTATGAAGCTGTCAAGCCTGTCTACGAAGAATTAACCAAACACGATCTTCTTACTCGATGTATCGGCGGTTATACTCAAACTGTAATGGAAGTTTTGATTCAACTGTGAGGGCATCGGCCCAAAAATCCAATCCTCGTAGTTAAACTGTGTTGGATATAGCTGTGGATATTTCAGTTTGCGTGTATAATGATGGCTTTGCTTCAATTTTGTACATAATGAAAGTGATGGATTTAGAAGTTGTTTCAAACAGCTATGAAATGTACTTGGAGATTGACAAACAGCGCATAAAGCTTGCAGAGAGATCGCTTTTTAAAGCTGCAAAAAAGTGAAAGATTACTTTAAAATATAATAGAAAAGAAATGGAAAAGCAGGACACTAATCTAGAAGGCCAATTTATATGAAGCAGACATTGCGAATTAATCCGTTTCGGCCCAGAATACCACTCAGGACATATCGCTCTTCGAAGCTCTATAACATAGGCTATTCGCGTTAAAAAAAAATAAGAAGTACATATTCTTATAGTTTAAGGTCCGCCCTTTCCGATGATGAACTTCAAATTTTTTAAAGATGTTATTAACTATGAGGAAATCCAGTTTTAACAAAAGAAATAATGATTTTTTTACACTCTCTTTTTTTTCAAATCAAATTTTGAAGGTGTTTCCGGTCTGCAATGTACCCAGAACCTCAATAACTCGTAGAATAAATGTCTAAGCTTCAAAAATACTTAATTTAGATATCGACTTTTCGCCTTAGTGTTTTCAAAATGGCGTCCGGAATGCAAAAATTTTTTGTATACATTCATTAATTTTTTTCTTGAAAAATATGAACTTACGGGAAAAATCACCAAGAAAAAACAGTTCTTAGAATTGCTCAAAAAATTCCAGAGCATTCTTTAAGCAATTCTACGAACTTTGTACTCTTGGTGATTTTTTCCAAAACTTCTTTGTTTCCAAGAAAAATTCTGAAATATCAAAATAGTATTGTATTGTATAAGTTTGTAGTATTTGCACACCAATCGATTTATGGTTTGAAAAATGTTTAAATTGCTCAAAACTCTTCGAAACAATTCCAGCGCATTTTTTGAGCGATTATAAGAACTTTTTACTCTTGATGATTTTTCCCTTAAGTTTATATTTTTCGAGAAAAAAATTAATGAATGTATACAAAAAAATTGTGCATTCCGGACGCCATTTTGAAAACACTAAAGCAAAAAATCGGTTTCTGAAACACGTATTGTTAATGCTTAGACATTTATTCCACGGGTTATTGAGATTCCAGGTGTATTGTAGACCGGAAACGCCTTTAACATTCGATTTGAAAAAAAAAGAAAGTGTGAAAAAATCATTATTTCTTTGTTAAAATTGAATTTTCTCATAGTTCATAACATTTTAGAGAAATTTCAAGCTCATCATCAAAAAGGGCGGACCTTAAACTATAAAAATATATAATTCTCAATTTTTTTTAACGCGAATAGCCTTAGTTATAGAGCCTCGAAGAGCGATATGCCCCGAGTGGTATTGTGGGCCGAAACAGGTTAAAGGTATTGCAAAATTTTTTATGACTCTATAACTTAAAACTTTAAACGTGTTTAAAGTTTATAATATATACGTGTTATATTTTAAGTTGGCCGCACCCATAATTCGAACAATTCTTAAAAAGCTAATAATCATTATAAAGAATTACTGTTTGTTAATAATATTTAGATATACGGGATTATTTCCGCTTCGGTTTCATGAAAAAACATTTCTTTGAAACAATCTTTAAAAATTGGACGTTCTGTTGTCAGTGCTAGAGCTGATAATATTATACTATATTTAATTGTAAAGTATATGATTGTATTGATGGAGTTTGTACTGGTCTTGGATTTCCACCTACAGTTGTTGGAGAAATTGTTGCAGTAGTTAAAGCCTACACGACTCGAGTTGCTGATGGTGCTTTTCCTACTGAATTATTAGATGAAATAAGTGAAATATTACAAGAAAGAAGAGTCGAATTTGGTGTTACAACAGAGAGAAAAAGACGTTGTGGTTAACTTAATTTAGCTTGATTTAGATGTACAGCAATGGTTATCGGGTAAGTGCACTTTTTTTCAATAATAAAGATAACTATAAATTTATTTTCATTTGTAATAATAGAATTTAGTTTATTAAAGTTATAAAATTCACTTATTAGTCTGCTTATTTATTGAATATTCACTTTGAAAAAAATTTAAGTATTGGGTGTACAACTTTGCTTCCGCCGTTTTTTTCCGAAATTCGAGGCTTTATTGTAAAAAACTGGTTACACATTTATGATTCAAAGTATTGTCCATCGCTGGCCACTACTTTCTCCCATCTTTCGGGCAGCATACAAATCCCGCGTTGAAAAAACTGGTCATCTTTTGAATCGATCCACGAATCGATCCAATTTTTTACTTCTTCATAAGACCGGAAGTGCTGGTCAGCCAGGCCGTGGGCCATTGATCGAAACAAGTGATAGTCCGAGGGAGCAGCGTCTGGAGAATACGGCGGGTGTGGTAGGGTTAGGACTTTCCATTTCAAAGTTTCCAAGTATGTCTTGACCACTTTCGCAACATGGGGTCGAGCATTGTCATGCTGTAAAATCACTTTATCATGTCTCTCGTTGTATTGCGGCCGTTTGTCTTTCAATGCTCGGCTCAAACGCATTAATTACGTTCGATAACGATCGCCTGTGATTGTTTCAGTCGGTTTTAACAACTCATAATACACTACGCCGAGCTGGTCCCACAAAATACTGAGCATGACCTTGGAACCGTGAATATTCAGTTTGGCCGTCGACGTAGAAGCATGGCCGGGATATCCCCATGATTTTCTGCGCTTGAGATTATCGTCATGAACCTATTTTTCGTCCCCAGTCACAATGCGATGCAGAAATCCCTTCCGTCTTTGCCTTGCAAGCAGCTGTTCACAAACACACAAACGCCGTTCAACATCTCTCGGCTTCAACTCGTACAGCACCCAATTTCCTTGTTTCTGAATCATTCCCATGACTCTCAGGCGTTTTGAAATGGTTTGTTGCGTCACTCCCAATGATCCTGCCAATTCTTGTTGCGTTTGACACGAGTTTTGATCAAGTAATGCCTCCAATTCTGTATCTTCGAAAACCTTCTTTCTTCCACCGCCATGCTGGTCTTCGACGTTAAAATCGCCGTTCTTTAAGCGTTGAAACCAGTCTCGGCACGTTCTTTCACTAATAGCGGCCTCACCATAGGTATTTGAGAGTATTCGGTGAGCCTTAGTCGCAGATTTCTTCATATTAAAGCAGAAAATTAAAACCTCCCGCAAATGACGAGAATTTGGCTCGTAAGCTGACATGTTTAATCCAGAATAACTTTATGATGCAGAAACAAATCGACTAATATTTTGATGGCGTTATGTTTACAAATACCTAAGCTTATTGTATGACATCTATGATCTATTTATTTCAACTACCACTTACCGCTACAGCCATCTACTGCAAAACGGCGGAAGCAAAGTTGTACACCCAATAATTTTGTATATCTTTCTAATTTTATTAAAATTTTATTTTTACAACATTAATAAATTTTTATTATTTTATTGTATTATTTTTATTATTTGTCTAAAAAGTTATTCAAGTAATTTTAAAATATATTTTTCTAATCTAATTAATAGTTTGTACCTACAATATTAATAAATTTTTATTATTTTATTGTATTATTTTTATTATTCGTCTAAAAACTTATAATAAAATTTTTTTTGGGTTTTTAATCAATAATATATTAATAACGCAATCAATTGCAAGTCTTATCAAGGGGCGCGCAAGCACCCCGTGGTAAGTATTGGTACTAACCACGGGCGCCTGGCGCACCCATTTATAGATTAAATTAATGCATGAAAAAATTAAAAAATGTTCATTTATTTTTTATATTCTATATATTTTATTATTTATATTCTCCACCATTACACTCTACAAGTGTCCGGCAAGTATGGTTTTAATTACATGTCAGAAGTAACTTTTTATGAAATATATAAATTGTAAAAGAATATAGCATAAAAGATATAGAAAAATATAGTTAAAAGAATTATTTAATTTTAGTGGTTTTATTCGAAGCAACTTCCTACTATCGTACGAAAACACTATGAAATTATATGTAAATTATTGAATTGAATTAAAATAAAAACTTAATAAATGTAAGAGTAAAAAGAATCATTTCATATGATTAATATTTTGTATACTTTGATATTTCAATTCAAAGTAACATTTCAAAAGTAAATTGTAAAAAATATAAAATAATATTTTTTAGTGTTAACTAAAATTATAAAATAAATGTGTTCGACACAAATATTGAAATACTTAACAACATTAAATAGATTTCACAACTTTCGTGCGTAGAAATTTGTGTAATGACTTTTTATTAATCCGATAAGTAAATGATGACCAAGTAGCGGTCAAAAAATACATTAATAAAAAGAAAGATTATATTTACCGATATTATTATATTTTATTGCTTTCTTTAGTCTAAGATATTTTAAAATTAAAGAAAATTTGAAAGTATGTTTATGAAAATTAATTATTAATTATATTTTTTTATATTTTTTAATAACAACGAAAACGATAATTTTGTTGTTGTTACGTCCGTACCGTAATGTTAGAATATATTATATACCCTTATGGTAAATAGAATTGCATTGCCTCTGGCAGTGGATAAGAAAGGAATCATCTAAGGCAATTTAAAACTATCAAACGCACTAAATATATAACTAGCTCCAAAGACCGTTTTAAGCTTTCGTTTACTTTCTTCCTTCTTCGCGCTAGAAACAAACAACTCGCATACTTGAAGGAAAGGCGATACAGTCAGACAAATAATGTAATAAGATATTATCCGGATACAAACAACGTGTCTTTTATATATACAATTTTCTCTTTGTACTTTACTAATCACGAAAATAGCGAGGTTGCCGATGTTCTTTTCCTTTTATTTAATTTAATTATTTTTAATTTCCTTTTATCGAACCTAAGGAAAACCTGCCTTTACTATATATCTAGGATAGTCGATTAAATATCTTTATTACAATGCAATATAAACATAATTTTCTTTTGACAGTTTTGTAATTATTTTAAAAATTACAAAGATTAGTAATAATCAGACTCTTTCAGAAAAATACATTAGGAATTTTTAGAATAGATTTGTCAATTTAAGCGCGATGATTATGTAGTTTTATTTTAAGTTTTTGTATATATTTTATATACAAAATATATTTTACGTTTTTCATATTCGAATAAAATTTATCTATCATTAAGAACTTACGAAGATAATAATAGAGCTTAGTATTGACAAATAAATATATAAATAAATATAAATATATTTATATCGGGTAAATAAATACGTTAAACACATAAGCGATCTTCAACATAATTCATATTCTTTATAAAACCATGTTATCACTGAAATACGTTCAATTATGCGTATGAATTATAAAATATGTACTGACTTTAATAGATAATAAAAACATTACCGCTATAATTAAAATTTTTGTGATACGCGGCGTAATAAGATGCATCACCATGCAGCAAGCCCCCCCCCCCACCACTGTCACTGGACCGCGCCGCCGAAACGACTCGCCGAACATATAAAAGCGCCGCACAATTCAATAATCCAGATCAGATCAAATCTCAAGTCTAATGTCACGTCACCTAATTTTTTAATTTTTTTCTTTGTTCAAATTCTTTTCTGTAAACCCGTGCACCGAAATCCACCACCACTATTGTAACCAGCGAGTTTCGTATCAAGCCCGGCATACCCTTGTATAAAACCAGCTAAAAGAAAAACTATCAATAAAAGTGAGTTAATCTATAAAACTTGTTAATTGTTTTTTTACAAGCTTCCTTCCTGTTTCATCTATTAACAAAATAAAGTGCAGCTTGGACTGTAATACAGGCCGGACACTTTATTTCATTTTACAATTTTATTATACTAACTCACATATACAATTTTATTTCATCTATTAACAAAATAAAGTGCAGCTTGGACTGTAATACAGGCCGGACACTTTATTTCATTTTACAATTTTATTATACTAACTCACATATACAATTTTATTTCATCTATTAACATAATAAAGTGCAGCTTGGACTGTAATACAGGCCGGACACTTTATTCCATTTTACAATTTTATTATACTAACTCACATATACAATTTTATTTCATCTATTAACAAAATAAAGTGCAGCTTGGACTGTAATACAGGCCGGACACTTTATTTCATTTTACAATTTTATTATACTAACTCACATATACAATTTTATTTCATTATTAACAAAATAAAGTGCAGCTTGGACTGTAATACAGGCCGGACACTTTATTTCATTACAATTTCATAACAATAATTTACTTAAATATATGTATACTATTTCCTTTCTAGTTGTTCGCTAAATCTAAGTTATTAACAATAAAAATAAACGTAGTCGGCCTGTAACACAGGCAGAATACATTATTAATATTTACGAATTTATACCGCTGATTTATTTTTAACTATATGTATACTATAATTATTTAAGCCCGTCTCTATTAACCAGTTAACAATTAAATTAAGCGCCAAATAAATGTACCCGTTTCCTGAAGACTCACAGGAATCATTGGTCGAATGGTATTTATTAAATTAAGCACGGTAACCTATCCCAAGCTATAAGGATAATACCTTGGCTTAAAAAGGGGTTACGTGCAAAATAAATTCGTGGTAAGGATTCTACGAATTTAACGAGGATTATGTCTGTCACGAATAATCATTTGGACGTAACATTGTATTTAAAGGATTGTTGTATTTACATGTAGATATTCATTAGCATATTATATATATATATATATATATATATATATATATATATATATATATATATATATATATATATATAACAACATTGATGATCAGCTATAGTTAAAAAAAATGTGTTGATACAAAAGAAAATACTTAGCAATATTATTTGATTTCACAACTTTCGAGAGTCAAAAATGCTGATTTTAAATAGTCTTTTGATAAGTTACTCACAGGTGCCATACTAATATTCGATAAATTGATAATACACAAAGAGAGCACAGAAAAATATGTTTAAACGACAACCAATACTGACTATAATTTTCTTTTTATTAAAATGGTTGTATTTAGATTTCATAAATTGGGTAGAATATATATCAAATTATAAAATATTATATTAGATTTATTATGAAAGTAATATGTAAAGAATGATTGCATTATATGATGCATAAGTTGCATAGATAAAAAAAAATGGATTTCTAAAAAGTTGTAAAATTTTGTAAAATGTTATATAATTAACGTTTGTTCTAAGAAAAGAATGTAAATATTTCGAGAAACTTTTGGCCATTGTTTTTTTTATAATTTTATAATTTTCATATTTTACAAAATGTTTGTGTAAAAACTTTATAAAAATAAGTTAAATTTTAAGAATATAATTTTGATATAAATGTTATTATAAAAATAAGTTGAATTTAAAGTAATAGATAGTAATCATGCACAAATTGTTATGTAATTTCATGTACAAAATAACATAATATTAATTTATGATAAAAATATTGATAAAATTGAATTTATATTTGTGTTGTTGATAAAAAAATTTAATATGAATATACACAAATAGCTTCATTTTAAATTATTTTAAAGTATAGTATGTATGTATAATCATACACATTTATTACAAATATACTATATGTATAAATATTTTATTTTAGTATAGTTAGAATATACATATATACATATAAAGAGATGTTTAAATAATCAAAAAAAAAAAAAATTTTTAACTATCTTAGCTCAATGATTTTGTATTAAATTAGGAAAAATTCTACAAAACCTTTAATATAGTTTATTAAATTTCGGCATTAACTTTATTAGAGAGCAAAAAATGTTACATGTAAGAAATCCTTTAAAAGTTATTTATTTTGAACGCACATTTAATTTTCATGTTAAAAATATTTAATAATAAATAAATATCTACTGTATATATATATGTATATACATAATTTTTTTTTTTAAGAATTATAAACACTTTTAAGTAAAAGTAGTTAAAACATTTATAATTTCTAAATAGTATCAATACATATTTCATTTTTTTTAATACTATCAACACATTATATATATATATATATATATATATATATATATATATATATATATATAGGTTCGTTAAAATCTTTAAAAAATATAACCTCTAAAATGCTATACTTAATAAATCAATACACAAATATCTACTAAAATAGTATATATATATATATATATTGTAACGGGGTGGCAGATTTAACGTTACCTGCCACAGGAGCAATTAGCTTCGGGGGACGCGCAATTCGTAATAGGTGCGAAATTGCCCTTTGCACCCCCTTTTGGAGCTAAAGTCTCGGACGACTTTGCTCCTAGGTCCAGGCTCGAAAAGCCGGTCTACGGACCTAACTTACCCGTTACAACGCCGCGCAAACGTCGTTGCGCGGCTCGTGCGTCGTCCTCGCCTGGCTAGTTGATTTCAGAGAGGGCGGTATTCGGGAGGAGAGCTGAGAGCTTCTCGTTGCAAAAATAATAAAGCGATATCAAGAAAAATTAATAAAAAGAAGAAGGAAATTTAATTAAATAGATATGAAAAATTGCAAGAAAAAGAAACGTTAACAATCTACCGTTAATTCAGAAAAATAATATGATAATAAAAAAAAATCAATAAAATCATACAAGAGAAAAGAAAGGGAAGAAAGAAAGAAAAAGATTGATAAAATAAATAAAATAATTTAATAAGTAAAATAAATAATAAATTAAATGACAATAAATTAAAGAATAGTGAATGACGATAGCGTTTACAAAAATAAAACAACGAAAATAAATTGTAATTAACGCGTACGAGGAGCGCAGGCGGTAAGGCGCGATATAATGCGCGAAAACGGCTCTCGCGCGCGGCGTACTATACGAGTGCGAGAGAGAAAGAATGTATCTCGCACTACGCCTATAAGAGTGAGAGAGAAAGGCCTCTCTCACTCGCGCGCGCCGTCTAACGTACGGGTGCGAGAGTGAAGAACACTCTCCCGGACGGAGCCCGTTGGAGCGAGAGAGAGAACGCTCTCCCACTCTTGCGCGCCGCTTCTACTGCGAGTACGAGAGAGACAACGAGTCTCCCGTACTGCGCCGTAGGAGTGAGAGAGAAAGCGCTCTACCAGTCTTGCGCGCCTAGCCTTATGCGAGTGCGAGAGAGAACGCAACTCTCTCGCACTGATCATACTCGGGTGGGAGATAGAGGTTTCTCCCACTCGCACGCGCGCCGTATATGCCGCAAGTGCGAGAGAGAAAGCGACTCTCCCGCACTGCTGCCACTAGAGTGAGAGAGATAACGCTCTCTTACTCACGTGCGCTTATGCTTCTATAGGTGCGAGAGAGAACGCAACTCTCTCGCCCTGTATACGAGAGTGAGAGAGATAGCGATCTCTCACTCGCACGAACCGCTAAAGAAACGAATGCACTAAAGGAGGGAGTAACCGGCGGAGGTTACTCCCACGCAAACGCGAATGAATACAAAAAGACGCGCAAAAAATTTAAACAAGAAAAACTTACAGTCGGCTGGCGAGCCACGCACGCTAGACGCTAGGACGAAGATAGCGAAGACGGCGATACAGCGTGCCGTCGCCCCGTGCAGGAATCTGCTTGCTCCTGGTCGCCGGCGATGCACGTCTATGCCGATGGCCGAAGGAAACCTCCTTGGCTGCCTGCGCAGCCGGTGCACGCCAAGGAAACAGATGCACGTCACCAAAACTCCGCGCGCGCGAGAAAAACTCAGCACGAACTAGGCGCGTCTCAAAATGGCGGAAAAATTAAAGAAAAAACTACCTTGTACGCGTGGTACTCACGAAGGCGGTAATTGAACTATGCGCGATCTAATTGACGGAACAAGACGAACTCAACTCAAAAACGCGGGAAAAAGCTAGCTTGCCTCGCTTGAACTCGCTTATCTTTTCTATACGGCACGCGACTATTCTATCTATCGGCGTGTACCGTATTTTCCCGCCCGGGGCCGTCACGTAACCGAAATTAAACTCGGCTCGCGGACCGCGGAATCGCGCGAAATTTAAACACGCGCGGAATACGGAGTGTTCTCCGAGACAATATATATATATATATACACAAATAGCTTCATTTAAAATTATTTTTAAATATAGTATGAATGTATGTATAATATACATATATATACACATTTATTACAAATATACTATATATATATATTTTTTTTTTAGTACAGTTAGTATATTATATATATACATATAAAGAGATGATGAGATATTTTAGTATAGTTAGTATATAGCCCCTTGATACATATAAGGAGATGATAAGATAAAAACAAGAGATTGTCTTGTTCAGATTATCTTATCTTAATATGAATCTAGATATTAGACGAAATGCTTGAAGAGCAATTTGATGAAAATTTGGGGGCGCATATCGTATCTTTGTAACGAATGCACGAATTTTCGTGATTTCTTTTTTATTTGAAAGAACATAAAAAAAATAGCAAAGTTGATATATTACGTTTTATTAAATATTAAAATGTATAATTAAAAAAAAATTTTTTAATTTATTCATGCATTAATTCAATGTATAAATGGGTGCGCCAGGCGCCCGTGGTTAGTACCAACACTCACCACGGGGCGCTGGCGCGCCCCTTGATAGGACTTGCAATTGATTGTGTTATTAATATATTATTGATTAAAAACCCAAACAAAAATTTTATTATAACTTTTTAGACGAATAATAAAAATAATACAATAAAATAATAAAAATTTATTAATATTGTAGGTACAAACTATTAATACAATTAGGAAAATATATAAAATTACTTGAATAACTTTTTGGACAAATAATAAAAATAATACTATAAAATAATATAAATTTATTAATATTGTAAATATAAACTTTTAATAAAATTAGAAAAATGTTGTGACGGGTGGCTTATCGAGATTAGGCCACCTACCATGCAGTGCGAGATAGAGTTTGCGGCACGACTATACGCGGCGCCATCGATCAAGCGATCGATGGCTTGACGCGGGAAAAGGTGCGAAAATCCGCGGCATACCGACACGCGGCTCTATCGATCAAGAATCGATAGCGCTACGCGGGAAAACCGATAAGCGAGAGGGGAATGATAAGCTCTCCCCTCAAGCCTTCTTCTCGTCCGAGCCGTTCTTCGTACCGCACGCACTTTAATTTTATACACCAAGTTACGCGATTTTTCGAGGAAATTTTCCGCCGTTCCGCAGCAGAGTAGCAGAGGATGGATTTGCCGATTTCCGTTAGTGCAATAAAGTAAGTGGCCACTATATCGAAATAATTAGTTCGCGAGTAATTATATTTCAATTCCCTGACGCGTGTACGATCGCGTCAGGCATATATATATATATATATATATATAGAGAGAGAGAGAGAGAGAGAGAGAGAGAGAGAGAGAGGAGCCTACGCGCGAGACCGGGTAAATCCAAATCGATTAGGCCGTGCGAGTGCGAGTGAGAGGATCGATCTCTCTCCCGCACTATCATAAAATAGGCGTACAAGTAATAGAAAGACACTCTTACTCGTACAACCTTCGAGCACGTAGTTGAGCGAGAGGAACGAGCTCTCTCGCTCAACCATAGACTGCAGCGTCGAGTGAGAGAGAGAGACGCTCTTACTCGAGCAGTCATAGACTACGGCGGTATAGAGGGAGTACTGCTCTCTCTATATCCGTCGTTTATAGACTACACGTGTGTGTGTGTATAGCTGCGTGGAGTAAAGAGAATGCGCATGGGCAGTGCGCACCTCGAGAATTAGTATTGCGCGTGAGGCAATACTAATTGCTCTTCGCGTAAACAGACCTCTCCGCAATAATTAGTGTATTACTTTTGTTGTTTTATATTTATTAAATAAGCAGTTAGCGCTAAGCCGATGCCTTTTTATTTAATTTGTTCCCTACAGCTTCCCTATCCCGAATACCGCAGCCTCCGCGGGTGTGCCAATCTAGCATTGGCACACAAACTGAGTAGCCGAGCTCGGTGGGAGCATCACCGTCAACGGGGCCCTAGGCAAGGCCCCACACACAAGAAAGAATAAAAGCAGGATCAGAGGAAGGTCCTGCGTTGCTAACGGGACGTAACAAATTACCCCCGTTACAACTGGCGTCCCAGACGTGTGTCTTAGGCATAGGGTCGCGCGACAACAGAGGGCATGCGCAGTAGGAAACGAGAGGTCCGAAGCGCGCGCAGAGAGCGCAACGGGCACATACATACACACAATCGTGCATGGAAGAGTAGGCGTGGAAAAATAAGTGTCCCTGGCGTGGCAACGGGGACGGAAAAGAATTTTTGTTCTTTTTTTGTTCACGTTGCAAAATTTTTTTTTACTTTTCGGAGTTTAGCTTGCTTGTAGCACCGAGGCTCAAGCAAGTACAAAGTCAGGGAGAACTGACCTCTTCACAGCCACGCCAGTGCGAGTTGCGATACCGCGGGTAGAGGGACGAGGTAAATCCCTCTTAGAGCTAAGATTGTATATATTTACGTATTTATTTATTTATTCATTTAAATTAATTAGCGTTAAGTATATATAGCGTGCAATACTCAAAGCAAGAAGAAGCTTTGTGCTCCGTGCCTGCCAGGAGAGGGCAGGCACGACGGCGGGGTCGGCGGACTACGACAGAGAAGAGCCACATCCGCTGACCATGTTGTTAGAGGACGAGGCGGACCAACCATCCCTTACCAACACAGGAGAAGAGGAGGTGGCGGACGCGGAAGCCCCGCAACCAACAAGAAGAGAGCTCTTGATGCAGGAACGCATCGCGAGATTGACGCAGACGATCGCAGGCATGGTTAAGTGCTTCACGGCCATGCAGGCAGAGTTACAAGATTTGCGAGCCAAGCAAGAGGTCGCAAATCTTAAGCCGAGTGCGTCATCTATCAGAATAGACAGCACGCCAGGACCGGCCAGACTACCACAGAGAGAGACCGCGGGACCGGCTCTCTCGCCACAGGCTCGGCGCAAGTGTAAAGCGCCGAGCCACGTCACGTTCCAGGAGACGCTCACGTGTAAATACATGTCCACGCACAGCAGCCCCCGCGAAGGCGAAGATTCGCGAGGGCCTGCAGAGTGCCCGCCATCCCCAAAGTCCGGCCCAAATGGAGCCTGGAGGAGGGGGGAAGTTGTACCAATGCACCGAGTAATAGTGCATGGTGCAACATCGGTATGGCAGGCCCTCGTGACGTTAGAAGGATTGTCAGTCGATGGAACATCGCGTTCCGGGGAGAGCCGACTGACAACATCGACGCGTTCTCTCGAAAGGTGGACGAAGCAAAGAACGCGTCAGGGATTAGCGACCCAGAGTTGCTGGCGTCGCTACCCGCGCTGCTGAGTGGCCTAGCCGAGATGTAGTACGGCTGTCACAAGCACAAATGGCAGACGTGAGAGGCGTTCTGCCAAGCAGCGTGTGCGCGCTGGGGGTCCAAAGCCAATATACAGGAGCGGTTGAGGGACGAGGCCAACCGCCGCTTCCAGCAGGCGGATGAACCAGCGCGCACATACATCACGTGCCTTGAGGCGATATTAGTGAAGATATCGCCACCACTGAGCGAGGAGCAGATGGTGGATAGCCTCAACGATAATCTGCTCTTGCAGATTAAGAGGATTGTCACTCGGATGGAGTGCCGCATGGTCGACGAGCTGATCGACCTTGCCGCAAGAGCCAAGTTGACATTGGAGAGGGAACGAAGCGACCGGACGCCCGTTTTCCCGAACCACGCGGTAGTGCCAGAGGCGGCCTAACGCCCGAGGACCGCCAGAAGAGCGCACCCGAAGGTGAGCGCCAAGGTAGGCGCGACCGAAGTGGTGGTCGCTGCAACAAAGGTTGATCGGCCAGACTTGCCGGTCAACCAAATGAAGGCGGCATGGAAGGAAGTTTTGGCGGACAAACACATGGCCTCATGGCGGGCCATAGGAGCCGAGAGGGTAGGCGAAGCCCGCCCAGAAAGTCCAGCCCAAAGCGGCAGAAGGAGCCGTGATCCGGACAGAGCAGTCCGAAGTCCCAATCCTCCAGAAGGGGGAGAATAAGGAGAAGAGGGACGAAAAGACGGAGCAGCCAAAGCAGAAGAAGAAGTTCAGCTGCCATGGCTGCGGCAGACCAAATATGATCAGGCGGTTCTGCCCGGACTGCTCGAGAAACGACCAGGGAAGAGCGCATACGAGATCCCTACGCCCTTTCCATCCGAGTCTGGGATCCAAGTCCCCGAAGTGACCACCAGCGAGCTCGTGAGCACCGAGCTCGTGTCGGAAACGGCTCCGGACCACCCTGAGGAGAGTGTTCCAAAAGGTGCCAGGTGGTGGTTGCATGTGTGCGTAGGGGGGTACACCCTACGCGCACTATATGACTCGGCCGCGTCACACACGGTGATAAGTGCTGTCGGCTTACAAATAGCCACGGCGTGTGGACGCGCGGTCACGACGAGCCAAGGGAAGGAAGCAATCGCGGCAAATGGCCACTATGCTCCCATCTTTGGCTTCGTCCAACTACCCTTTGAGGTGGCCGGCGTGACAAAGGACGTCGAGGTGGCAATACTGCCTGGTTTGCCCGCAGATTGCTACCTCGGTGTAAATTTTATAAGAGGATTTAGGGCCATTCTCGATCCAGCGAGGAACCAGCTCCTCAAACAAGAAGCCAGAAAGGAGCTGGCTTTGGAGTTAGCCTCGCTGGAAAAAACGGACAATCCTGCCGTGTCAGCCATAGGCCTGGCTCATGTTCAGCCCTCGGAGCAAGAGCAGCTCCAGGTGCTCCTGGATAGGATGCTGGCGGAGGAGCCAGACACTCTAGGGTGTACGGGTTGGATCGAGCACGGCATCAACGTCGGCGATGCCCGTTCCATCAAGCTGAGGGTTTACCCGTAATCCCCGAAAATCCAGGAGGTGATGCACGCCCAAACAAAAGAGATGTTAGAGGGCAGCATCATCGAGCCTTCGCATAGCGGCTGGTCAAGCCCAGTCATTATGATAAAAAAGGCTAACGGCAGTTACCGATTCTGCATTGACTTCAGAAAGGTTAATGCAGTATCGAAGCCGGATGCCTATTCATTACCAAGGATGGATAGCATCATGCGCAAGCTGCAGAGGGCGAGATATATATCGACTCTCGACCTCAACAGCGCCTATCACCAGATACGGCTAAAGGAAGAGTCGAGGCCAATCACGGCATTCACCGTGCCGGGACTCGGACTTTTCTGGTTCACCAGGATGCCGTATGGTCTGAGTTACGCTAGAGCGACCTTCTAGTGACTTATTGACATGGTGATAAGCCCGGAGCTTGAGCCATTCACGTTCTCGTACCTTGACGATGTGATCATCGCGGAGACGTTCAAGGAACAATTGCGACGGCTTGAGCACGTGTTGCGATGCATTCGAGCGGCCGGTCTCACGATCAACCGCGAAAAGAGCGCGTTCTGCCAAGACGAGGCAAAATACCTCGGAGTGCTGGTGAACCGGGAAGGATTTCTCTTGGATCCAGCAAAGGTCGCTCCTATGATCGACTTCCCAGCACCCAGGAATCTGCGACAGCTGCGCAGATTCTTAGGCATTGCGTCGTGGCATCGCAAGTTCCTGAAGGATTTAGCCACTATCGCCGAACCGCTCACGCGCTTGACAATGAAGGGCCGGCGCTACGAATGGGGAGAGGAGCAGCAAGCGGCCTTCGAGCAGGTAAAGGCCCTGCTAGCTTCTGCTCTTATCCTACAAAGTCCTAGGTTTGACGAGAAGTTCGTCATTCAAACGGACGCGAGTGACACGGGAGTCGGAGCCGTGTTACTCCAGGTCATCGATAAAGAGGAGCGACCGCTAGAGTATGCGAGTCGCACCTTGAGTCCAGCCGAGAAGAACTACAGCGTCACTGAGAGGGAATGTCTCGCTGTAGTCTGGGCCATCGAGAAGTTCAGGCCGTATGTGGAGGGCTATGAGGTTAGGATAATAACTGACCATAGCAGTTTACGCTGGCTTAGTAGCCTCCACAACCTGACCGGAAGGCTGGCGCGGTGGGCCTTAGAGCTACAAGGTCACCGCTTCACTATCGAATATCGGAAGGGGGCACTTAATCATGTGCCCAATGCCCTTTCCAGAATGTTCGAGGAAGAGGGTGACGTGCCAGCCATAGCGGCCTTAACCTGGGCAGAAGGTACCACGGACGAGTGGTACCTTCGATTAGTAAAAGAGGTACAGGAGGAGCTCTCAAGGCATCCTCGCTTGAAGCTGGTTGGAGGTCAGATATACAAATATGACCCCAACCCGGCCATCGAAGATGCCCTAGGAGACGACGACAACGCCTGGAAGGTCGTCGTCCCCGCCTAACGAAGGAAGCAAGTCCTTCGGGATTATAATTTATTCTTGTATAAATATTATTATTATTTCTTATATTAATTTTGAGAATTAAAAAGGGATAAAAATATAAGTAAAATTTAGAAATAATATTTAAGCAGATGTAAAATAAATAGACATAAAACTTTATCTTTTATATATGTACATGAACCTTACAAAAACAGATAGTCAAAATAACTATTTATTTTATTGAAGGCTAAAAATACATAATAAATGTAAATGTACGTGTAAAAAGGAAAATGATATAATTTCCAATCCTTTCAATTAACTAAAAAATGTTTACTAATAATAATTAGAATATTCATAATATACTTACATTTACATAATAAAGGGAAAAACTAAAGCGAACGAATAACTTTAAGTAACAAGGAAAATGAACCTAATGCGAAACAAATTAAAATTGTAACAATCTCATGATGAAAGTCGAAAAGTGTAATACCATTTATATTTGAAATATTTAATTATCACATTATTAAATTTAAGAATTTTAATATTGTTAAAGAACTCAGTGAGGAAATAAATAAAATTCTTTGCGTAGCTTTGTGAATAATAAAGTATAAAATAATAAGATTGGAATGTGAAAACCAAACGCAAAAGCGGATGCGAAATTTCAAACAGACAAACTATAATTCAAGAAATAAACACAAATCCAGATTATCAAAAACCAATTAAGATACTGTAATAGCAACATCCTGGGCACCAAAGAGCCGACTACGCGTATGACGTACAACCACTGCCATTGGACGATCAACTATAAACCAGCCAATCACAGCGAGCCCCCGCTCCAAGCTGCGGCGCGGCGGCAAGTTACGGAAGAGCAGTCAGTGTTAGTCGACGGGTGAAGAAAAGTCAGTCTGAGAAAGGAGTTTGAAGGAGTCATCCGAAAGAAGTAGTTACTCCAAAGCATCACCACCAAACTGAGTGGTTACGCGCGCAATTTGTAAACTCGACTCTGTTTTACTTTAAAGTTAGAAGAATAAATTAAATTAAAATTTCAATTCCACGCGTAGCAATTATTTACAGAATACCAATCATTATTTCAGACTCGCGAGATCTAAAACTACTTCAACCTGTATTTCAAATTTTTATAATTTTTAAAGTCAAATAAAATAAAGTTAGATAAACACAAATTCAATTCGTCGTGCCAAATTTTAAAATTCAAAGAAAAGTTAGTTTTGTGCAAGTTAGGAAACTAGGACGAACAGAAATATCTTATTTTGATTTAACTACGAAGAGACGTCAACCCAGATTATCCGAAGGAAGGAAGATTGGAGTACACCGAGTCCCAATAAAGTCACTCACTTGTTGCCCGATACTCCCTTTGTCAGGGCTGCTAATACCAGCCTTACGCTTACCACGCCATCCCAAAGAAGATTGAAACAGAATTTCACCTAACTGCACGGGCAGTGCAAAGATAAGTACAAAATAAAATCAAATTTTACGCATGTTCGGAAGCATTTTCTTACAAAATTATATAAAAATAAAGTTAAAATAAATTAAAATAAATAATTTCAATTTTATTGTATTAAATTAAAAATATATTAAATTAAAAGTATATTGAATTAATATATATATATATATATAAATAAAAGTGGTTAAAATAAATTAAAATCAATAATTTCAATTTTATTATATTAAATTAAAAATATATGAAACGAAAAATATATTTATCATACAAAAACTAAAAATAAAGTTAAAATAAATTAAAATAAATATTAATTTTAATTCCATAAGCACCGGTGAATCAATTTTAACAAGTTATCGCATTTTCTTAATTTTGTCAATATATAAAAATTAAGTGGTGACAGCGCTGCCTTTTTCTCTTTTTGAGTTAAAGAAATTTACATAAACCGAACAAACACGCGTGAATTTTGATAAATCTATATATATATATATATATATATATATATATATATATATATTCTCTGTTATCCGGGACGTAACACAAATAGTGCGGAAATGGCAAATCCGCTTCTCCGGAGCCAAGAATCAAAGTATTGATGTATTCCTGGCTCGACTGGAAGACTGCCGAGCTCTGGCAAACTTGTCAGAAGAAGAGGTTCTGTCGTCTCTATCGGAACTCTTCACTGACAATGCGGCAACGTGGTACCGCAACGAAAAGAGCAAGTGGTCTTGCTGGGCCGACTTTGAGGCAGCAGCAAGACGGTGGTATGGAACCTCCAGAAGGTTCCAACAGAGGCTCGTGTCTGAAGCGAACAGTTAGACGCAAGGGGTTGATGAGCCGGTACGTGAGTACATCACCCGCCTGGTCGCGATTATGCGCAAGCTCTCCCCCATGCCCAGCCGAGACCAGCAGCTCGATATGCTCCATCGTGATTTGCGGCCAGAGCTGCAATCGATGGTTCGGCGGGTAGAAGTCGACAGCGTGGAGACGCTGCTTGACCTAGCGGTAGAAGCGGTACAGATGTTAGAGTGCCGCAAAACCTACCGTCCGCCTCCACGACCCGAAGCCACGCTCTTGCCAGAGATGGCCTACAAGCCTCGGTCAGAAACACGAAGGCAAAGGACCGAGCATCAACCGAATGCAGAGGGCAAGCCGGCGAGGGCAAAAGTTAGCGCGGTCGCTGCGACGCCCCCGGTGCTAGATGCTGCAACTTTCGCAGCAACGGTCGCCCGCATTTTAGGCGTCCACATGAAGTCTTGGCAGCGAGATTTAAAGTCTGCCAGAACTTCCCCTCAGCCGACTCACCGCAGTCGGAGGTCTTCTCCGAGGAGCAAAGGCGAAAGCAAGCCAAAGCGCAGCTCGCCACTGCACAAAGGGAAGCGCGACGAGCGCCAAAATGCGCCGTCAGCGAAGAAGGCCTCCCCCGTGCGCACCACCATGCCACAAGGGCCGATAAAGTGCCACACCTGCGGCGAGCTTGGGTACACGGTAAGGACGTGTCCCAAATGTGCGTGAAACGGGTCGAAGAGCGGTTAAGTGGGGAACTAACCGACTCGTCTTTGACGGTCCCCTCAACCAGCTCGGCGTCTCCACCGTTAACAGAGCACGCTACGACCCCTGCCGACCTGCAAGAAGCTTTATCCCTCGCAGAACAGGTCGCACGCGCGTACAAACCTGAAGACGAGACCCGTTGGTGGCTTCAGGTGGCGGTAGGAGGTTACCACCTACGCGCATTATACGATCCAGGAGCATCAAACACGGTCATGGGTCCTATTGGCTTGCAAATTGCCAATGCCCTACACCGAGAGCTCATCCCAGCCGAATCAGGACGCGTGAATGTCGCTGATGGCAGGCACCTTTCGCTGTTGGGACATGTCAAGTTGCCCTTCGCTGTCGCGGGGTTAACTCATGACATTAGGGTTGCCATAATGCCTCAGCTTGACGACGAATGCTATGTCGGAATTAATTTTATCCGAGCATTCCGCGCGGTTTTGGACCCCGACACCGATCGTCTACATTTTAAAGACGCAAATGTAAGTGTCGGCCTGAAAGTCGCTAGCATAGCTGCCGGCGTGGGTGCGCTAGCGTCTGCCGGCGTAGCCGACGTAACGGACGACCAGCGTGCCCGACTTCAAGCTCTGCTCGACGCAGTTTCGCCGAGCGAAGGGTCTACCCTGGGATGCACACATGGGGTAGAACATGCGATTGATGTAGGCGACGCCTCGCCCATCAAGCAACGCTATTACCCCGTCTTGGACAAGAATCAGGAAGAAATGCATCGCCAAGACCGAGAGATGCTCCAGCAGGACGTAATAGAACCGTCAACCAGTGGTTGGTCTAGCCCGGTGGTGATGGTGCGCAAGGAAAACTGCTCGTACCGCTTCTGCAATGACTTTCGCAAAGTCAACGCGGTTACGAAGCCGGACGCATATCCTTTGCCCTATATGCAGGATATCTTGCGTAAGCTGTGGAAGGCGAGGTATATTTCTACCCTTAACCTGAGTAGCGCATACCATCAAATACCACTAAAGGTTGACTCGCGACCTATCACGGCGTTTACCGTACCCGGTATCGGCTTTTTTCAATTTAAAAGGATGCCGTATGGCCTTTCATACGCAGGCGCGACCTTTCAGCGCGTCATAGACCGAGTTGTTAGCCCCGATTTGGAGTCGTACGCCTTCTCCTACCTAGACGACATTATCGTCGTAGGAGAGACGTTTGAAGAGCATAAAAAGTATCTCGCGCTCGTACTCAAACGTCTTGCGGAGTCTGGTTTACCGGTCAACCGAGAGAAATGCGACCTCTGTAAGACGGAAGTAAGGTATCTTGGGGTGTTGGTTAATCGGGACGGCATTAAGCCCGATCAAGCCAAGACCCAGCTGGTCAGGGACTATCCTTCACCTAAGAACCTCAAGCAGCTGAGACGTTTCCTTGGAATGGCGTCCTGGTATAGAAAGTTCATGAAGGACTATGCCACGGTCGCTGAACCGTTAACCCGCCTCACGAAGAAGAGCCAAAGGTTTAAATGACTCGAGGAGCAGCAGCGTGCCTTCGAAGTTTTAAAGGCAATGATCGTCTCCGCCCCAGTTTTACAGTGTCCTCGGCCAGGTGGTGGATACGTTATCCACACCGATGCCAGTGACACGGGCATAGGAGCGGTGCTGCTGCAAATCGTTGAGGACGAAGAAAGGGTGCTAGAGTTTGCTAGCAGAACCCTCAACTCCGCCGAGCGGAATTATAGCGTGACCGAGCGAGAATGTCTGGCAGTTGTATGGGCCGTAAAGAAGTTCCGTCCATACATCAAGGGGCACCAATTAAAGGTGATCACTGACCACAGCTGCTTGCGCTGGCTGTGCTCAATGAAAAACCCTACCAACAGACTGGCGAGATGGGCTCTAGAGCTCCAAGCTTACTGCTTTGAAGTAGAGCACCGGAAAGGAGCGCTTTACCACGTGCGAGACGCGTTGTCTCGCATGTTTGAGGAGGACGAAGACGCCCTTTCCTCTCTCGCCTGGTCAGAAAATACCGCCGACGAGTGGTATCTCGCTTGGATCCGCAACGTATCTGAGGAGCCTAACGAGCACCCCAAATGGAAGCTCGTTGGGGAAAACTTGTACGCTCATCGCCCCGCCAACAAGATCGACGGAGTTATCGGCGATGATGAGGAATGGAAGTTGGTCGTGCCGAAAGAACAACGGCAAGCGGTGCTACGAGAATGCCACGACGACCCAACAGCAGGGCACCTAGGCCGCGAGAAGACTTTCGCGCGGGTGGCCAGAGCGTATTACTGGCCACAATTCTACGACGACGTTCGGAAATATGTCCGCAAATGCCTAGTGTGCCAGCGCTGTAAGGTAGAGCAATGAGCTCCCTTTAAGTTCATGAGCCGTAGAACAACCGACCGGTCATGGCAGGTCTGGCAGCCAACATAGCCGGCCCACTTCCCCGTTCCGCTAAAGGGTTCGAATATATCCTGGTCTTTCAGAATTTGTTCACTCGCTGGGTTGAAGCTGTGCCGATCCGAAAAGCGAACGCGAAAACAATTATCCGCGAGTATAACGAGCGGGTCGTAGTTACGCTTTGGCGCCCTTGAGGTTTTCCTCTCGGATAACGAGTGAACCGAACCCTCAAGACGATGATTGCCTCGTTCGTTACAGACAATCATAACTCATGGGATGAACATCTCCCTGAGTTCGTCTTCGCCCTGAACACGGCTGAGCAAAGCTCAACCGGCCTGAGCTCTGCGGTGCTCAACTACGGCCGGCAGCAGACGCCTTCTGGAACCGCAAGGCGCGCATAAGAGCGCGAGGCGACCGATAAGGTCGCCGACGACAGCAAGGAAGCGTGAAGCACAAGAATGCAAAACCTCTCACTGCTTCTCGATCGCGCTGCGGAAAGTTCCCGTGACGTGCAGGCCAGGCAGGCTAACCTCTACGACGATAGAAGGCGTGAGGTACCGTTCAAGGTTAGAGATCGCGTCTGGAAGCGGAATCGCGTACTCTCCTCAGCCGCTTGAGGCGTGACGGCCAAATAAGCGCCGAAATTTACGGGTACTTATTGGATAGTGGAGACCAGGGGCTCTAACTGCTTCAAGCTCATCAGCGAGTGAGGTGAGCTTGAAGATTTAGTTCATGCTGAACATTTAAGGGCGTACTACGGTGGGCAAGCGCCCGAAAAAGACGACGTCGACCCCGCCGAATTACACCGGGGGAAGAGCAGGCGATGAGCGATCCGCCGTTAGCGAGCGCTCCGGCTCCCGCAACAGAGCCACAGCCGACGAGCGAAGGTTCAGCGGAGCCCGTCGAGCCTGAACCTGATCCATCCGAGGTCAATTCCAAGCCTAAAAGGAGAAGGGGTAGACCGCGGAAAAGCGCGAGCGTGCGGACCCCCCAGCCTTGCGGCCGGGGCAGACCGAGAGGTGCGGAAAATCACACGTGATTTTCCTCCGGTTTACCCCATGCCCGATCTGCTATCGATCCCACACGCGCGGGGCGTGGCAGAATCCGCTTATCATGGATAAGCGATTTCTGGGAGAGGGGTGTCACGAAGAACCGTGTCTCCGTATTCCGCGCGTGTTTATATTTCGCGCGATTCCGCGGTCCGCGAGCCGAGTTTAATTTCGGTTACGTGACGGCCCCGGGCGGGAAAATACGGTACACGCCGATAGATAGAATAGTCGTGTGCCGTATAGAAAAGATAGGCGAGTTCAGGCTAGGCAAGCTAGCTTCTTCCCGCGTTTTTTAGGGAGTTCTCTTCCGCCTATTTCACAGTTCGGACGCGTGCCCTCTTTCCGCGTCTCGATAACTTCTTTGCGCGACGTTATCGTGAGTTTTTGGCGCGCCCCAGTCGTGTTTTTTAGTGCAGGTGCGTAGCTGCGATCTGCAGCACACAGGGCACCGCCACCAGACCACAGAGGCGTAGCAGCAAGGCGACGGCACCAACGATTTTGTTCGGCGGCAGCGGTGTCCCGCTACAAGCGGCCTGATTTCGATTTTTGGCGTGCGTGGCTAGCCAGCCACCGTCGTAAGTTTATTATAACTGTAATTTTACGCGCAGAAATTTTTTGTTTTATTTGCGTAGGAGTAACCTCCGCCGGTTACTCCATTCTTTAGCAAATTCGTATTTTACGCGGTTCGTGCGAGTGAGAAAGCGTTATCTCTCTCACTCTCATATAATCAGTGCAAGAGAGTTACGGTCTCTCTCACACCCGTATAAGTATAAGTGCGCGTGAGTGAGAGAGCGGTATCTCTCTCACTCTAGTGGTAGCAGTGCGGGAGAGTCGCTTTCTCTCTCGCACTTGCGTAAGGCTAAGCGCAAGAGTGGGAGAGCGCTTTCTCTCTTATTCCTACGGCGCAGTACGGGAGACTCGTTGTCTCTCTCGTACTCGCAGTAGACGCGGCGCGCAGGAGTGGGAGAGCGCTCTCTCTCTCGCTCCAACGGGCTCCGTGCGGGAGAGTATTCTTCTCTCTCGCACCCGTACGTTAAACAGCGCGCGAGTGAGGGAGGCCGTTCTCTCTCACTCTCATAGGCGTGGTGCGAGAGACGTTCTTTCTCTCTCGCACTCGTATCGTACGCTGTGCGCGGGAGCTGTTTCAGCGCATTATATCTCGCCTTATCGCCTGCGCTCCTCATGCGTATCTTGAATAATTCCTTTTTATTATTTTTTTATATATTTTTGTTGTTTCTTGTTAATTTATTAAATTATTTTATTTATATTAAAGACAATCTTTTTCTTTCCCTTTTTTTGCTTTCTTTCCTAGTATCCCTTTCTTGCGTTTTTTTTAGAAAACAAACAAATTCCTTTTCTATTTATTTAACGCCTTTTTATTTAATTTATTTAATTTCCTTTTCTTTCATCTTTAAGTAAAATTTTGTTTTGGATTTTATTATTTATGCGACGAGGAGCCTTCAGCTCTCCTCCCGAATACCGCCCTCTCCGAGTTTTCTACTAGCCAGGTGAGGACGACACACGAGCCGTGCAACGACGATTGCGCGGTGTTGCAACGGGTAAGTGGGGTCTAAAGGACGGCTTCTCGTACCTGGACCCAGGAGCAAAGTCGTCTGAGACATTAGCTACCTAAAAAGGGGGCGCAACGGGCATTTTCGCACCTTTCGCGAATTGCGCGTCCCCTGAAACTAATTGCTCTTGTGGTGGTTAACGCTAAAACTGCCACCCAGTTACAATATATATATATATATATATATATAGGTTTGTTAAAATCTTTAAAAAATATAACCTGTAAAATGGTATATATAAATCAAATCAATACACAAATAACCTCTAAAATGGTATATATATATATATATATATATATATATATATATACAAATAGCTTCATTTAAAATTAATTTATAATATAGTATGTATGTATATTATATATATACACATTTATTACAAATACACTATACATATTTTATTTTAGTATAGTTGGTATATACACGAGGGCGGTTCAATAAGTACCCGTGTTAGAAATGAAGACACCATGTTTTTAAAAATTTTTTTTTTAATCTTCAACATAGTCCCCTTTTAGAAAGATACACTTATCATAACGTTCCTGCCATTTTTTTAACCCCTCCAAAAGATAGGATTTGTCGAACTCTCCAAAATACGCCTCTATCTCGGCGATGACTTCCTCGTTCGAGCTAAATTTTTTTCCCGCAAGCCATTTCTTCATGTTAGGGAACAAGAAAAAGTCGCAGAGAGCCAGATCGGGTGAATACGGGGGTTGCGGCAGCAATTCATAACGCAATTCATGCAGTTTGGCGGCGACAACTCCGAATGAATGTACTAGTGTGTTATCATGGTGAAACAGCACCTTTTTTTTCGCCAGATGCGGCCGTGTTTTCTTCAATTTTTTGTCGAAGCGGTTCAACAACTCACTGTAGTATTGTCCAGTAATCATTCTTCCTTTTTCTAAAAAATCCATGAGGATGATGCCGTTCGCATCCCAAGAAATCGTCGCCATGACCTTTCCGGCCAATGGGACCGTCTTCGCCTTCTTCGGAGCAGATTCACCGAGAGAAATCCATTGTTTTGATTGTTGCTTAGTTTCTGGTGTGTAATGATAAATCTAGGTCTTATTAACGGTGACAACTCGACGCAAAAACTCTTAACTCTTAACTTAATTTACAATCACATTAGCGAATTTTATTTAATAACTCTTTGAAAATAAAATTGATTAAATAAGTACTTCTCCAGCAATCCATTAATTAAAAATTATAACTTCTAAAGAATGATTATTTAAACTATTATTTCACATTTATTCCTTTTTTGTAATTATAAATCACTTTTGCTAACCTAAGGATATCGTTTGTGTTCATAGTAGCAATTTTTTTTTATTTAAATAATCATTCTTTATCGAAAAATCATTATGTAAATTAATCGCTTAAAATGCGACGAAAAACTTCGTTCTTTTTTGTAACATGCGTTTAATTTTAAATAGGACACGATCGTACAATTTAAATTAACATGTTATTACAAATAATAAATAATGAGCCTATGTATTGGGAGTACAAATTAATTTGGTCCGTTTATTTGCGGTCAAAAATACATTTTTTTCAAAATAAAAAGAATTGAAAGATTAATCAAAGTATCGTCCATCGCTAGTTACTACTTTTTCCCATCTCTCAGGCAATTTTCGAATTCCATCTCGAAAAAATGTCTCGTCTTTAGAGGTGATCCAAGTTACGGGCCAATTCTCAATTTCTACGAAAGAAGTGAACCGATGACCTGCCAGATCGTCCTGCATCCCTTGGAACAACCAGTAATCAGAAAGAGCAATGTCCGGAGAATACGGCGGATGCAGCAAAATATTCCACTTGAGCGTTTTCAAATATTTTTTTACGACTTTTGCGACATGAGGCCGAGCGTTGTCATGCAGAAAAATAACTTTGTTATGTCTTTCCTTGTATTCCGGCCGTTTTTCTCGTAATACACGGCTCAAACAAATCAATTGCAGGCTATACCGATCGGCCGTTATAGTATCGCCAGGTGGTGTAGCAGCTCATAGTAAACAACACCCTTTTGGTCCCACCAGATACACAACATGATCTTCGAACCATCAATATTCGGCTTCTGTGTTGATGTTGAGATCGATGGCAACGATGAACCGGGCATAGCGTAGTATTATCTCCTCTTGAGGTTATCGTAGAATATCCATTTTTCATCCCCAGTAACAATTCTATGTAAAAAATCCTTTCTTTGTTGCCTTTGAATCAGCTGCTCGCAACAGAAAAATCGCCTGTCAATGTCTCTCGGTTTCAGTTCATAACACACCAAATTGCCTTGCTTTTGAATCATTCCCATGGATTTCTATCGTACAGAAACTGCTTGTTTAGTCACTTTCAATAATTCTGCAAGCTCCTCTTGGGTTTGAGTCGGATCTTCATCGAGTAATCCCCCCAATTATTTGTCTTCGAATTTTTTGGCTGTCCAGAGCGAGGCTTGCCTTCAACGCTGAAATCTCCATTCTTGAAACATTGAAACCCATCTCAACAAGATTTATCTGTTAGAGCATTCTCACCATAAACTTTTACAAGCATTCGATGCGCTTTAGCTGCACTTTTCTTCCAATTAAAACAGAAAACTAAAACCTCCCGCAAACACTGCTTAGTTAATACAAAATTAGAAATATTTACCACAGTTGAAAACAAGATTTTTTTATGAAACTTGAAGCAATATAAACTGAATATTATTGACAAATGTCTAGCCTCTCTGAAACTACTAGCTTCAGCTGTTACTATTAAATATTCATAATAGCCAGAGCCATGTTCAAATAACGGACTGAAATAATTTGTACTCCCAATAAAAATTCCGCAAAAATGGATAATCTCTCTCTCTAATTATCGCTCTCCTTCCCTCGGACCAAGAAGTCCGCCGGGAAGGAGGGGCCCGAAAAACTTGCCCTTTCCCCGAATTTTCCGGCCAACAGGTAAATCGCTGGATAGCTTCTCCCACGTGCTTAAATAAGGCGCAAAATTTTCACCGCGCTGCAGACCTCAGGCAGCACTCGAGGGAACCACTTCAACTAAACTACTCGGAAGTTCTTACTACGAGCAGACTTCAAGCACCTACGAGGAAGCTATCACGACAACCCACAAGATTTTTGCCAGTCAACCAGCAGCTCCAGCGGCCGCGCGCGCGCACGCACACACACACACATACACATTTTATTCTTTCTCTGTAAACTGTTCTTTTAAGAACAGCCTGACTATTCAATTTTTCAAATAATAAGAATAAGACGACGAGAAGTCAACGACAGCAACAGGAAGACAGAGAGAGAGAGAGAGAGAAATAGATAACACATCGTTTAATAAGTCCCGAGACTAACAACGAAAACAACATTTTTTTTCGAAAATCATTTTTATTCATCAATATAATCTCCTTTTAGAGTGATGAAATCTTTCCAACGCCTTTCCAACATTTCTATACCATGTTTATAGAAAGATTTATCCTTTGCTTCAAAATAGGCTTCAGTTTTGGCAATCACCTCCTCATTCTAGCCAAATTTTTTTCCCTAGAACATTTTTTTGAGATCAGCAAAGAGCCAATAGTCGCTGGGGGCTAAATCTGGCGAATACGGGGGGTGGGAAAGCAAATCAAAGCCCAATTCGTTCAATTTTGCCATTGTTTTCATGGACTTGTGGCATGGTGCATTGTCTTGGTCAAAAAGGATTTTTTTCTTCTTCATGTGCGGTCGTTTTGCTGCGATCTCCTCCTTCAAACGTACCAACAAGTCAATATAATAATCACTGTTGATCGATTTACCTTTTTCCAGGTAGTCAATGAAAATTACGCCATGTGTATCCCAAAAAACAGACGCCATGACTTTGCCAGCAGACTGCTGCGTTTTTGGACGCTTTGGGCGGCTTTCGCCAGCCATGCGCCACTCAGATGATTGCCGATTCGACTCCAGAGTGAAATGATGTATCCATGTTTCATCCACGATCACGTATCGACGCAGAAAATCCTTTTTATTGCGAGTAAATAACGATAAACAGCTCTCTGAATCGTCGATTCGTTGCTGTTTTTGTTCCACTGAAAGCAATCGTGGCACCCACTTGGAAAAAACCTTTTTCATGCTCAATTTTTCATAAAGGATTGTAAATACGCTTCCAGATGATATCTGTGTCATTTCTGCAATCTCACGGACCTTCACTTTGCGATTTTTCATTACAATTTTTAACACTTTACTCACATTTTCCTGTGTAACGGCTTCCAATGGCCTACCCGAACGTTCCGCATCGTTTGTGTCCGTACGACCACGTTTAAACTCAGCATACCAACGACAAATTGTTGGTTTGGATGGAGAAGAGTCCGGGTAATGTTTTTCAAGCCATTGCTGGGTTTCTACGGTGTTTTTACCCATTAAAAAACAATGTTTTATCAGCACGCGAAACTCGCTTTTTTCCATTTTTCAAACAAATTACAAAGTGACTTTACTGTAACCTCGATAACTCTGCTGTCTGTGATCCGATCGACGTGAAATTTTTACACGTTTCATGTAAAGGTTCGCACTCTATGGAAACGCGGCCAGTTTGGTACTACTAGCACCATCTCTGGGTTAGTCTCGGGACTTATTGAACGATGTGTTAGATAGATAATGATTTATTTGTGTATATTTTGTTGTACATGGTAGAACAGAAACAATTTAGAACAAAATAACAATTAAAAATAATAAATAATAAAACTAAAAAACCAAACAGAAACAGTATAACAATATAACAATTGAAAATATCACTAAAACTAGAACTTAAAACTAAACTATATTAAATAAACTAAGCAAATATGTAAATCTAAGACTAATAATAATACTAATAACAAAAATTATAAAAACTATAAAAGGCTTAAGCCAGGGATCGAAAAAAAAAAAAAAAAAAAAAATTACATACTGGCTTGTGGCGCAAGAGGATGCTCTCTCTCAGGAGAAAGAAGGAAAGCAAAGACTGAAGATTTGAAGGAAGAGATGGAATAAAAGGTAGAAGGGAGGCTGTGCCAGAGTCGAGAGAAGGAAACAGTAAATGACTTGTAGAACACTGTAGCCGAGAGAAGAATGATCAACGGTCTCACATTCCCCCGTGAAGGCCTCCCCACCTGAGACCACTGATATTTCTCAAAAAGACAAGAGGAAGCCGAATCTCTGAACATTAAAAAAAGAGCAGAAGCTGTAAAAAATTGTCTTCGAGCTCCAGTGGTCAGCCAAGTAAGGGAGACTCTATACGAGGAGATGTGCTCACGCCTATTTAAACCATAGATGTAACGTATACCAGAGTTGATAACCCTTTAAAGTTTAAAATCTTGTTCCTGGGAAATATCGCTGTAGACTAAACTATAGTAATCCAACAAAGGAAACAGTAGCGTTTGAATGAGGTGTTTTCTTACTAAAAAGTTCGTACTTTGACGAAAATAATTAAGGCGATATAACAGCGTAACAGCAACAACACATGTAACGTGTGTACTTTCCAATTTAATTTAGAGTCAAGATGCACTCCAAGATTACGAGCAGAGGATTCAAATTTAACAAGCGAACCTTGAACAATAACTCCATGGACGTTCATACGCAAGAGTAAGTTAATGTAATAATAAGATCCGAATACTATAGCTTTAGTTTTACAGACATTCAGACTAAGTTTGTTTGCATCGGCCCATTCAGAGACGAGCTGCGCTTGTCAACTCATTAGTTGAATCGCGGTAGCAATGTCAAACAGAGGAAACGTCAAATAAATCTGGAGGTCATCCGCATAAACAAGATGACTAATCGAGGAGTCAAAGCCGACAGCAACATCATTGATGTAAATAAGAAATAGTAGAAGACCGAGTACAAAACCTTGAGGGACTCCTGTATTGAGTGACAATGCGGAAGGGCAGTCATTGGCGTCCAATGCTGCCTGTTTCCTACCCGACAGGTAGGAGGCAAACCATCTGACAACATTTGGCGAATTGTCCAGAGCAAATAACTTACGCAGCAATGTAACATGGCAGACTTTATCGAAGGCTTTGCTGAAATCAAACATGAGTAGCAAAGTAACACAGCGCTTATCCATTCCTGCCCTTACATCATCTGTCAATTTAAGAAGTGCCGTCTGAGTGCTGTGTCCCTTTCGAATTTCAGTTTAAAAAGGATTAAACAACTTTCTGGTTTCCAAATAGTTGTAGAGCTGTTGGTGGACAACGCGCTCAAGAATTTCGAGGGAAACGACAGCAACGAGATAGGACTAATGTCACTCATATCTTTAGGCGACGCAGTCTTGTTCAGCGGAATTATAAGAGAATTTTTCCAGATAGATAGAAAAATAGAGTCCTTGAGTGAATCGTTTATGATACTGCATATAGTAGGTCCAAGTACGGGGAAGGTGTCAATGATGAATGCTTGTGGGATACCATCAAATCCTCTAGCTTGAGACGCAGAATAAGAGGCTGCACTGCGTACTTCGGCAAGGGTAACAGGGCTGAAACTAAATAGTGGTTTATAGGTAAGTTCGAAGCTGAGAGAAGAAACAAATTCATCAATTGAAAGAGCATTTGGATCATGGGCCACACCCGCAAAGTATTTATTCAGTTCAGAAGCAGAAAAAGGCTGGTGGGACGCTGTAGCCGGCGCACAAATACCTAGATGGCGAAGCTCCTTCCAAAGGGCTCTCGAGTCCGAGATATGAGACAGTCTGTCATAGTAGTAGCGTTATTTAGCCGATGTAATCAGGCGGATAACAGCATCACAAGCCGTCCTGTATTTATAAAGGTCTGACAATAGTCGAGAGCGTTTAAAACGTCTGTAAAGTCTGTCTCTGTCATCTAGTAGTCTATATATTTCAGGATTGTACCAGGGCCGGTGGGTGCTCCTCTGACGGACGGTTTTAGTAGGCACGAATAATGCAATTGCGTCATTAAGATGTGAATAAAGGCAGGTTAAGCGATCTTCCAAAGGAGCAGCACCAGCACAAATAGAGAAGACGTTTGTGCGTAAGTATGTCAGTAAAGCAGTAGTGTCCATTGAGTTAAAGACACGAAAGGTAAAATTTTGTAGTTGTGGTTTAGTGAGGAACGTACAGTTGCAGCAATCAAGTCATGTTCGTCAATGAATGGTAAAACCGTCTTCCAGTAATCAAGGACAACATCGTTGGCATCCAAAATGCATAAATCAAGCCAGGTATCTGATGTAGCAGTATGATGTGTATTCCCGTAAGGTACACAGTATAGCGAGTTCTCATTGAATAGGCTCATCAGGAAATTAGCATCATCGCTATGAACAGAGAGATCAGTGTTGAAATCGCCAAGCAATATTTTAGTGCTATAATTGTGTATAACAGAGGTGAGTGTGGGAATAAAATCACTATTTGCTGAAAATGGAGCATGTGGTGGTCGATAGACCACTCCCACGAAAATGGCAGGAGCAGTCGACGATCTAGCCTCGCAAAAAAGGTATTCAGGTAGTCCAGGCCGAGCAGTCCAAACATGCGTCGAGGAACATAAAAATGTAGATGAAAGTGTATAATGAATATAAAGCGCAACACCACCACCTCTCGTGTTACGATCACAACGGTACAGCGTGAAATCCTCAAGTAATACCAAAGAGTAATCAACAACGGGACCAAGTTTAGTCTCAGTTATAGCAATTACGTGAAAATAAGGTCGAGAAGCCAAGAAGAGCCTGACCAGCTCATTGTGCGCTCGAATCGAGCTGGCATTGAAATGGCAGACTCGAAGAGCATCCTCACTGGGACAATGCCTCGAACGATAAGGAAGAATAGAGAGAGGAGATAAAGTATGAAGAGAGGGAGGGACAGAAGTAGATGAAGAGAGAGAGCATACCTGTACAGTAGTAGCGCGTAGGTTGTCTAGCTGGATGTTGCAGGTTGAGTCACGGCGGTAGTAGGCACAATCATACTTAAAAAATTTACAACGACTTCTTCAGTATCAATTGGCACAGAGAGGCCTCTCATCTTATGACGAGCAAAGACACGTCCATTCCTTACAAAGACGGAGAAATTCAGCCTCTTGTCCCTTGACTTTTCCAGAAGGCACACTTTAAGCCGGTAAAGAGCTGGTGGGAGAAACTCGTTGAGGTTGATAAGCGCCGGAGTAATAGTGACTGATGGTTGCATAAAGGATGAGAGTGATGAAGCAATTTGCTCTGTATGCAGCTTTTTTGCATGAATTTTGAAAGCTATTGCACTACGAGCTAAGGCAGCACTCTTCAAAGTTACCAAAAGTGGAAAATGCATGTTTGCTGGTCGAGAAGATTCAGATGTCGATCTAGTGGACGAAGTAGTAGCTGAGTTCCGTGCTTGCAGCTGTCTAATAGACATAACGTCCTCGGCAGTAATAGTCGGATCAAGCGCAGAAAAATCAGCTCCAACAGCCGCTTTGATGTTTATAAACTTGCGAGGGTCAAGACCAGTCAAGACAACATCAGCCGAGTGCTCCAACCTGTGTTACTGATGAAAGAGCTCATTTAGCTTCTTCGCTAGGGCATTATTAGTCTGATCTAAGTCGGAGATAGCAGTAGAGCTTACGTCACCAGGTGTGTTGCTCTTAATAATACCACTTAAGAGAGCATCCACTTTTTCAACCAGTAGCTGTTGATCCTGTTGTAGTTTTGTAATCCTAAGGTCGTTAGAATCAATATGTTGAGAAAGGGTAGAAGTGACGTTCTTCATCTTCGATTCTAAAGCTGCAACAGTCAAAGCCATCGAGTTTATCTGTGAAGCCATAGTGTCGAGCTGATCAAGTTTGTCCATCTTGGATACTAAAACTGAGGGTAGATCTTGTGTTTGCTGCGTTGCAGTAGTTGCAGTAGAGGGGGTAGAGGACGAGACAATGCATCTATTGGAGTTCCAGGATTGGTAGTGCTGGAAGTAGAGCCAAAAGAGCTAGTCCTAGATCGCTCACTCATAGAGTTTGCATCCGCTAGACAAGGGTTGCAAACCTTAATGACAGCGCCGGTATCATCTCTTATTTTCGGTAATTTTACACAAGTAGAATGGAAGAGGTTTCCACATTTAGAACATTGCTAAGGTTTAGATGCGGCCGTAAAATTCCTAACATATGTTGCGCGTTTCGACGGCATTGCGAAGTATAAATATAATATAAGACAAAACGTAGTTTTGACTTATAAATATATAAACAAAAAAATAAACAATACATAAACAAAAATATAAAGTAAATATAAAAATAAATAAAAAAATATAAAATAAATATAAAAATAAAGGTAAATATAAATATAAAGATAAAATAAAATTGATACGCTAATATAATTTGATTAAATTAATTAATTAAATGTAATTTATTTAATTAAAAACGCAAACTAATAACAACTAAAATAAAACTATTATAGATTAACAAGCAATAACAAAAGTAATTTATAACAAGGCACTGTAAAAGATAAAAATAAAAATCAAACAAGAAACACCGCAGAAATACAATAGTCGGTAAATGCACTAAGTATCGCTAATTAACTAGTTAGAGAAAATAAGTAAAGCGGTGTTATCCAAGGTGTTAGACAGGCAGCTTCTTTATCAGCTAAATGTGTAGGTAAAATGTCCAAATTAAGATGATAGATGGTAGGACTGGTATGGAGTTGTTCCTTATGTGCGCGCCAAAAATTTGTTGCTATCAAGCTAACCTCAAAACCACGGCAGTAGAAAGAATTAGGATAAACAGTCTGTAGACAGCATTCAGCTATGTAATAATAAAAAAAACAGTAGATTGCAGTGTGGAGCATCCAATAGTCTACAACAAAAAAACGCCCGAAGGCAGAAAACAGCAGAAAAGAGTGCGTAAAAAGGAGCGAAAATTCAAGTGTAAGATCTACTTACCAGAAAGAGAAAGAGGATTAGTCGCAGCAAAATTCAACATCAATAACAGTAAGTTTAAATTTAAATTTTGTATTGTATATTTTGTTTTGTTTTTTTCTTCTCTATACTCTCATCTATCCTATATCTTTCCAAAGGTAGACTTAGCCTGAGTTTCAGCTAACTACCACTTACCTCATACCACATTGGTTAGGCCCTTATCCAGAGCGGCGTAGCTGGCCTGAGTTTCGGGCTAGATGTACGCTCAATCCCGAACTACACCACCGCATCCTCAAAAGAAAAGAAAAAGGTAAAACTGCAACACTCCTCTGCCATCCGCATAGTAGCGTCGAAACTGACGTTACAATAATAATAATGGTAATAAAATTAACAATAATAATTTATATATAAAAAGGCACAAAATTAGCTTTTTTTTTTTTTAATCAAAATTAACGAATGTGTTTGTTATAATACTAATATAAAACTTACACATTTAACCTACAGGAAGAGAGAATAATGTACAAAAAATGGTGATTAGCATATTGTCATAAATGTCTATATAAAAAAGTTAACGTTTCTGAAAAATTGTTGCTATTTCTTTTAATTTGATTTGTGTGTCTCTTTATTGTTTATAAATATAAACTATATCAGATAATGGTCCTGTTACACAACATATAAAATATTTTGATACACATGGTAGAGATAAATATTAAGGTGTGACTATGCACCCAAATGACAAAGTGATTGTACAAGTATAATTATATTCATTAATTAATGTATTTAAAAATTGAATCTCCGAGTTGCTGTCACTTTTGTCAGAAGATTCATTGGCCGAAAAGGCTTTAGATAACCTAGTTTTACTATAAAATGAACTACCTCCGACACTTTTATCAAAATCCACGACCCGAATTCCGCAATATCTCCTTGTTAGTAAAAAAAGAATTTTTTCATTTGCATAATAATATAAAATATATCTTGAGTCTGACGAGATTTCTCGTATTAATTTTATTATTAACTTATTCTTAAAATATTTAAACATCACTCATATATTATAATTAATATATTAATATCTACATATTAACTATTTTTATTAAAAAAATTTTTCAGTGGAAATTACAGATCTTTATGGATGGGAGTCCTTTGGGCACTACCGTCTGGAACAGGAGTAGCAGTAGCATTATTGCAAGGAAGTAATGGCCCATTAATTGGAGTCGCTATATCAGCATCACTATTGCCGCCGGTTGTTAATTGTGTGAGTCATAAAATTTATCATATAACACATCGTTCAATAAGTCCCGAGACTAAGAACGAAAACAACATTTTTTTTCAAAAATCATTTTTATTCATCAATATAATCTCCTTTTAGAGTGATACAATCTTTCCAACGCCTTTCCAACATTTCTATACCATGTTTATAGAAAGATTTATCCTTTGCTTCAAAATAGGCTTCAGTTTCGGCAATGACCATCTCATTCGAGCCAAATTTTTTTCCCTGGAGCATTTTTTTGAGATCAGTAAAGAGCCAGTAGTCGCTGGGGGCTAAATCTGGCGAATACGGGGGTGGGGAAGCAAATCAAAGCCCAATTCGTTCAATTTTGCCATTGTTTTCATGGACTTGTGGCATGGTGCATTGTCTTGGTGAAAAAGGATTTTTTTCTTCTTCACGTGCGGTCGTTTTGCTGCGATCTCCTCCTTCAAACGTACCAACAAGTCAATATAATAATCACTGTTGATCGATTTACCTTTTTCCAGGTAGTCAATGAAAATTACGCCATGTGTATCCTAAAAAACAGACGCCATGACTTTGCCAGCAGACTGCTGCGTTTTTGGACGCTTTGGGCGGCTTTCGCCAACCATGCGCCAGTCAGATGATTGCCGACTCGACTCCGGAGTGAAATGATGTATCCATGTTTCATCCATGGTCACGTATCGACCCAGGAAATCCTTTTTATTGCGAGTAAATAGCGATAAACAGCTCTCTGAATCGTAGACTCGTTGCTGTTTTTGTTCCACTGAAAGCAATCGTGGCACCCACTTGGAAAAAACCTTTTTCATGCTCAATTTTTCATAAAGGATTGTAAATACGCTTCCAGATGATATCTGTGTCATTTCTGCAATCTCACGGACCTTCACTTTGCAATTTTTCATTACAATTTTTAACACTTCACTTACATTTTCCTGTGTAACGGCTTCCAATGGCCTACCCGAACGTTCCGCATCGTTTGTGTCCGTACGACCACGCTTAAACTCAGCATACCAACGATAAATCGTTGTTTTGGATGGAGAGGAGCCTGGGTAATGTTTTTCAAGCCATTGCTGGGCTTCTACGGTGTTTTTATGCATTAAAAAGCAATGTTTTATCAACACGCGAAACTCGCTTTTTTCCATTTTTCAAACAAATTACAAAGTGACTTCACTCTATCCTCGATAACTCTGCTGTCTGTGATCCGATCGACGTGAAATTTCTACACGTTTCATGTAAAGCTTCGCACTCTATGGAAACGTGGCCAGTTTGGAACTACTAGCACCATCTCTGGGCTAGTCTCGGGACTTATTGAACGATGTGTTATGATACAAACAGAAAATATATAGTTATTGCAGCCAACATAAATAAATTTTTTATAAAATTGATGGGAGTATAAACGTATCCCTTGAAAAATTTACAACATTTGTATATCCTTGCTTTACGTAACATTGAACAAAGCGAATCTCTCAAAATCCAAACTTGCAAAAGCATTTATAACACTGAAAATAGAATAATCAGACATGGAAATTACACAGTCACACAAAGAAAAAATTTTCGAGTTTAGGGGTCAGACCATGTTTACTATATGTTTTTTGGGTCGTTGAATCCGAATCTGGAATCAGAATAACCCCATCGGGCCAGGGTTTTATTATAACCTCGAAAAACCCTTTTATTGAGTCATATAACGATAAACCCTTCACATCAAACCCCTTAACCTCTTGAAACCGTAACGCGATAACCCCATGATACCACGAAAGCAATACTCCATAATCATATAATCCCATAACTTCATAATCCCATTGCCTGCCAATCAAACGGAAACTTCATCTCAGTCAATTTACATTAATGAAAATTTTTATGGACATTCAGGTTAGGTTCGATCAGTAAAATGAAACATAATAAACCCATGACACCACTACAAAAACGATTCATAAAATTCCGTGCGTCTGCATCCAGGGCACCTCCTCGCGGTGACGGCGGGAAACGGAGTGAGCCCGTTATCCAGTTGAGTTCCTGGATTACGGCTTAGATGCTGTCATGGCAAGCGCACGCAAGTGTCTTACGATGCAGAGGAATCTCGGAGCCTCAGTATCGGCGGTTGGTGAGGGTGTGAAAGCGGATCCTCATGCGTCGTTATCAAGCACCCGCAGTTCCATATTGGTTGGTGACATGGCTAACGTGGATAATAATGCTACAAGAAAACAACCCAAAAAGATCGTGCAATCTCATGATTGTTATGTATATCATGATCAATTTTGTTATATTTGCTCAAAATTCGAAGTTATATCTTTGCGAAGACCAATTGACAGGTCTATTTGTAATTTGTATGAAGAAGTTTTCAATTTGCGAATCGATAAGGATAACAGTTGGCTTCCATCTGTCATTTGCAACAGTTGTAAGAGGATGTTGTTGAAATGGAAGGTGCAAAAAACTAGAGATGTTGTAAAATTTTCCACTCAAACAATTTGGAGATATCCTTGTACCTCAAAAGAATGAGTTGAAATGAAAGTTGAAATGAAAATGAAAGTTTCATTTTATCACTATCGTGATTTTAAATTCCGAAAGTAATTGGTCCAAGATGAAAAATAATCTTTAGTGTTTTATAAGAATGTTGAAGGTTTGATTAATGTGTTTCAACCAAATTCTTACCAAGCTTCAGATTAGCGACTTTTCATAGACTCTTTAAAACGAAGTATTAAAGCTGTTCTGCAGTATAATACAAATGTTTATGCTCCGATGCCAATAGCTCAATGAACCGTTATAAACCAAAAGTACGAGAATATGGAAATACTTTTACAAAGGATTCAGTACCAAAAACACTTATGGCAGATTTATGGTGATTTGAAAATAATAATGTTGCTTCTTGGGTAACAGCCGGGCTTCACAAAATATCCCTGCTATTTGTTTATAGGATAGCAGAGACAGACAAAATCATTACAATAAATCGAAACAGTGGCTCGTGAGATCATCCTTTATCCCCGGTTCAAACAATATCATAAATGAATCCCTTGTGGACCCATGAAAGATTCTCATTCCTCCATTGCATATAAAACTTGGTCTTATGAAACAAATTGTGAACGCTCTGGATAAAACCGGGGAAACGTTCAAATATTTCTTTTTCGAATCCGCTAAACCTTCAGAGGCCAAGTTAAAAGAAAAAGTGTTTGATGGACCACAGATTCGTAAAATGTTAAGCGTTAAGATGCTGTTAAAAAGATGAATAAACTTGAGAGAGCAGCTTGGTTGAGTTTTAAAGATATGTGTCACAACTTCTTAGGTAATAACAAGAGCCCAAAGTATCAACAGATTGTTGCCAAGATGGTTGAAGACTTTAGGAAATTAGGATGCTTGATGAATATAAAATTACACTTTTTAAATGCACATCTTGATAAATTCCCAGAGAATCTTGGACATTTTAGTGAAAAGCAGGGAGAACACTTTCACCAAGATATGAGTTATGGAAACTCGTTATCAGGGATGGTGGGATGTTAATATGATGGCAGACTTCTGTTGGACTATGAAACGAGATAAACCAAACAGTGGTCGAAAGAGAAAAGCATTACATAGATCGTTTGATGAAAAAAGAACCCGCTACAGTAGCAAAAAAGAGTGATATATTTTATATTCAATTTTTACATTTTTTACCCAGATATTTAGATACTTATTACTGTTTTTGATATATATTCTGTCAAAAAAGTACCAGGAATTGTCGATTTAAATCTGGCGGGGCAATTTAGGCAGGTAAAATTTTTTTTGTATGTCGGTATAACTGTCCTTAAGGGGTAATATCCACCAAATTTTTTTTTTTCCCATTTTTTTTTTTTATTGGCTTAAATTATGCTAAAAATATCTACAACGCCCAAGTACTGATCTAAACTCAAAATTCGTTTAAATCAATTTTTACCGAACAACTTTTATGCTCAAAAATCACATTTTTCGCTTATTTTAGCGATGCTCGTTTTTTTTTAATTTCGCGGCTTTGTAAATTAGTCGTCTGCCTACCAAGTGTCATAAAAAAAAAAAAAAAAAAAAAACCGTTATTATCTTCAACGAAGGCTTATCGGGTCTGTTTGCCGTTTACGATGCTCTTGGGTTAACCGTTGGACCGAACATGTACGAGTTTTGCGTGAGATCGGATGCCAATCGCGTCAAAGTCGCTGAGCATCGTATGTCCGATATTGCGAAAGAGGCTAGGCGCAGCCTTACATCAGACAAAAAAAAGGAAGAAGAGGAAAATAAGGCCCGGGAAGGACTATTTTACGGCGCAGGGATAGCTGACTGAAGGTAAAAAAATTATTAAGGACTATATTATTCCGATTCTGATTTATAGCATTTTGAAACTTTAAACGCGTTTTTCTCAAAACTATGTTTTCGAAATCGGCGAGCAGTGGAACTGAAAAAGTTTACATCCGATTGACTTTTAACTTTAACTGTAGTTTCTTCATTAGATTATCTAGTGAAGTACACACGATTTTAGCGATTTATTTACAACAAAAGAAGTTATAAACAATTAAAGTCGATTTTTTTTGTCGAAAAAAAAAATTTATTTCAAACCGTCGCCATTTTGCGAAAAAAATTTCTAAAAATATAATCATGTGTATTTCACTAGCAACACTCATGTAGATAATGAAAAAATTTTTTTTTTTGTTATAGGTGGAGTTGGGTACGACTTCTACTGCTCGCCGCGAAAGAACTTTTTAAAAAAGCGGTTCACGGCAATCGCTGCACAGCCGCCATTTTGTCAAAAAAATAACAATAAAAATTTTTTTTCTATTCTTCAAGAGTTGCTTAATCCAATGATATATTATTTATATACCTTACATCTCAAATGTCCTTTAAAAAAAATCATGAAAAAAGCCTTTTTTTTTGAGCAATTGGTGGATATTACCCCTTAATGACTATGCCAAGTTTGAGCAGAATCTGTCAACGAGTGTGTTTACAGTAGCTGGTTAAGTCAGTCGAAGTCAATAGTGCGTGCCAATTTTTTACAATGGGTGATTACGTTGAACAAAGAATTTGTCTAAAATTTTGTGTTGCGAATGAATTTCGTGTGCCAATGCATTGAAAATGTTGCAAAAAGCTTTTGGTGATAAAGCACTATCGAAAACCTGTGCGTATGAGTAGTACAAAGTCTTCAAGGAGGGTCGTGAAGTCGTCAAAGACTTGCCTCGTTCCGGACGCCCATCGACGGCTTCGACCGCAGATAACGTCGATAAAAATAAGGAAATGGTGCTTGAAACCCGTCATACCAGCTTGAGAGAGATAGCACATGAACTTGAGATATCCCACGAGTTTACATGTACAATTTTAATTGATATTTTGGGCGAACAACTCGTGGATTTTGCACGACGATAACGCGCCGTCTCACCAAGCTACCGTGACCGACTTTCTCGCCAAAAACTCAACGAACACGCTTGAACAACCACCGTATTCGCCGGATTTGCCTTCCTGTGACTTCTTCCTTTTCCCAAAACTTAAATTGCCGCTTCGTGGCACCCGTTTTCAGTCGATTGAAGCCATAAAACTAAATTCAACGCGCGAGCTGAAGGCCACTGACTTAACCAGCTACTATAAACACACTCGTTGACAGATTCCGCTCAAACTTGGCATAGTCATTAAGGGCATTTGTACCAACCTAGAAAAAAAAATTTTCCCTGCCTAAATTGCCCCGCCAGATTTAAATCGACAATTCCCGGTACTTTTTTGACAGAATGTATTTTATATTTATGCATTGTAGTCATTCGCTTTTTATTCTAGTATTGATTTTTATTCTAGTCATTCGTTTTTTATTCTAGTCATTTTATAAAAGGTCTTAGAAGATAGGGCTATATAATGTGATGAAGTGATATGATTATTGTGTTATGGTTTCAAGAGATTAAGGGATTTGATGTGTAGGGTTTATCGTTATATGGCCTAATAAAGGAGTTTTTTGAGGTTATGGAAAACCCTGAGCCGATGGGGTTATTCTGACCCTAGATTTAGATTCAGTGACCTCAGAAACATATAGTAAACATGGTCTGACCCCCGAACCCGAAAATGTTATTAATTAATTGTAAATTGTTATTTTGACACTTCTTTAGTCTCCACTTAGAAAAGTCTTCTCTCTTATTTGCGCTGTTTTTTCTTTTTTCCTTATAATTTGTCTTCTTCTTTTATAATTTTCTAAATAATTATACTAATTCTACTTCGCTCTTGGATCTTAACTACAACTATTATTCGTCTATCTTTTACTTTCTTAATTGCAATTCTGTTGTTCTTTTATATACTTCCACTAATTAAATTATAATTAAGGATCTTAATCCATTTATGAGAAAAAAAGCTTTTGATAATAATGGGTGTACTTGGATCCGAAGAAATTCACCAAATCAAGACCAAGACTCTTTTTATAATAGCCCGCCGTAATTAACCGTCTTCTTTGTGATAACCATTCAGTCCGTTTGAAATAAGTAATTCAAAACAGAATACTAATCGCATGTAACTTACGGTATATAATAATCTCTTTGAAAAAACCTTTTACAAAAGGTAAAATGTTGGCAAGTAGTAGTTACCAATAACCCTATCAGATAAGAATAATGAAAGTAGTTTTAGTTTGATTTTACATCAAAATAATAGAAGCAGTTTTAGTTTGATATTACGTTAAAATAATAGAAGCAGTTTTAGTTTGATTTTACGTTAAAATAATAGAAGCAGTTTTAGTTTGATTTTACGTTAAAATAATAGAAGCAGTTTTAGTTTGATTTTACGTTTCTTTCTGTCTCTTTACAGTAAATAATAAAATACGGCAATCTGTGCCATTTATTGTTACGAGGTCTGGCTATTAAATAACGAGACTGCGCGCCTAGAGGGCGCCGTAGAGGGGTGCGTTGGGTATCTAGATATCTTGTCTATGCACGTATCAAAACACGTTCTCGTCACTATTATTGTATTTGTGCAGTAGCGGTTTGAAACGAACGTGTTTTTTTCTCGTGCCGAAAACCATGTGTGACGAAAAACAGGAGCAACGTATCAATCTCAAATTTCTCGTTAAATTGAAAAAAAACTCCGAGTGCTGTAAATTGTTGCAAGAGGCCTATGGGGACAATTCTCTATTTCGTGCGCGTATTTTTGAGTGGTGTAAGCACTTCAGTGAGGGCCGAGTGAGGACTGAAGATGACCAACGCCCAGATCACCCTGTCACTCTTTCAACTCCGGAAACAGTGACCAAAATCAACCAAATTGTGCGTGCAGATCGTCGAATGAGCATCCGGATGATTGCCGAGGCTGTAAACGCCGATAAAGAAACGGTTAGACAAATTTTACACGAGGAATTACACATGACAAAAGTCTGTGCGAAGTTGGTGCCAAAAAACCTGACTTCTGACAAAAAGCTCTTGCGTCAACAGGTCTGCTCAGATTTCCTTGAAAGGTTAAAAAAAGATTCCGGACTGATGAAAAACATTATTACTTGCGACGAAACGTGGATTTTTTAATACGATGTTGAAACAAAGCGGCAATCGATGCATTGGAAGACGCCTGAATCGCCCAGAATCAAAAAAGCAAGGATGTCCAAATCAAAATTCAAGGCAATGTTGATCGTTTTTTTCGACATTAACGGTATCGTGATGACTGAATGGGTTCCAAAGGGTCAGACTGTCAACCAGACTAACTATTTTTCAGTTTTGGCAAAACTGCGAGAACGAGTTCGTAAGAAACGGCCCGAGTTGTGGAAGAACAACTCGCGGATTTTGCACCAGGACAGCGCACCTGCCCATAACGCGCTATCGGTGAAGCAGTATTTGGCCGGTAAGCGCACTCCAGTGCTCGAAGATAAAATCTGCTTTGAAAGGGACCCGATTTGAGTCGATGGAAGCGGTAAAGCAAAAAACGGCAGAGCTCCTCAAGGCCCTCACCAAAGAAGTCTTCCAGCACTGCGTTGATCAATGGAAAAAACGTATGGAAAGGTATGTGGCGAGGGAAGGGGAGTATATTAAAGGGGAGCATTCGAATGTAGAATAATTTTTATAATAAAACCCTTTTTCGTAACCAGTCTCGTTATTTAATAGCCAGACCTCGTATTTGCATGCTGCATTACCAATTAGATTGACTATACATCTATTCTCATAAAATTTATGTAATTTAGTCTTCTATATTTGAAAAAACTGCAAATAAAATTTATCAATAATTGAAAATGCATTTCTAATTTATTTTATTTACACTATGCAATGTTTTAATTATAATACAAGATATTTTTGGCAATAAGTTTTCTGGGATGTTTTCTTCTATTCCATAATTTGATAAAATTTTAGAATGGATATCATGAATGTTATCGCTTTCAACTTATCTAATTTTTTTTTTATCTAATAAATTTTGTAAATTACCATAACAATTTAAGTAAGTTATTTCAATAGTATTATTTTCTTTTAACCATTAGTCATAATTTGAGATAAATTTTTCGAAGGGTTTATCTTTTGTAAACTTCTGTGATATATACTTTAAAACTTATATTATTATATTGTATTTATTATCAATTTATATTATCAAAACTTATAATATAAAACTCATATTATATATTACTACATTTTGCAGGCTCTTCGAAAGTAATGAAATCTCTTTAAAAAAATCTTTTACAATAGGTAGAATGTTGGCAAGTAGAAGTTGTTTTGTATCTCATTTTAGAAACATTATTTTTCAATGTTTCAATCATGCAATTTATGGATAAAAAATTTGTATAATTTTAATATGACCATATCTTTAATATTGCTTTTTATTTTTTACATATTTGTACTATTTCATTTTTCATTAATTAATTGAATACTTACAAACTTAATGGCACAACATTTTTTACAAAAGATTGATTTCATAAAAAATGTTTAAATAATACAGATGTTCTTTTGACGAATAAAGTTTCACAGATTACTTGGGTTTATAAAAACTAATATTTTACATTTTTCCTTAATTGATGATAAAATTATGGCTGCATAGTGAATTTATTCTTAGAGCTTTATGTATAATTTTATAATTTCACCTACAGGAAGTTATGCAATTAAAAAAATTGTCAAGTATTTCTTTTCTTTGTTTAACATTTTACACATTGTACCGTGTATTACGTAACTTAATTTATATGATCTGGCTTCCGAATTTTAATTATAATTAATTAAATAATTTATTTACTATTTATTTGCAATAATTTCTAATGTAAGTGAAGCAAAATAATGAAATTTTACCATTAGCTAAATTCAAATTTCAGCCAAAAAAGGTTGTGAAATCTTTAAAAAAAATTGTCAAGTATTCGATTCGATTTGCTTTTTCTTTAGGTCGAAAAATTGATGTATGTGATACATGTACTATAGATAAGCTATTGCATTTACTAGAAGCATATTTAGATAAAAAGTCTATGCAACTTATCAATAATTATATCGATAGCTGCTAAATAATTAATAGTGGTATATTTAGATGTTGAGTTTGCATTAAATAAACATATATTAAAGAGTTTACATATAATACTGTTTGAATACATACTTGGCGGATCCGTCGTTAGGTAGCCCATGGTAAATAAATCTTCTGCAATCAATGTTTGTAAATAAATATGCGATTGCTCTGGTATTAAAATTCAATCACAGTTTTATTATTAAAATGCATAATGATAAATATAAAAGTATGGAAAGTCTTTGACTACAATTGATTTAAATAATTTACACACATTGGTATATAATTTATAATTATTTTTTTTATAAAATTGTATTGAAATAATATAACTTAGATTTTTTAAATAAAACTTTTAATAAAAATTTTTGTCAATTAAATTAATTTTGTTTCTGAGTTTTATAAAATACTAAAAAGAAATTGGTAAACCTTGCGATGAGCCACCTATGCGAAAATTGGGTCGAGAAGATCGTTTTCCTACTTATTTTGACCCGCTGATCACGAGAAAAACAATAAAAGATGGTGGTCGGACCTCCTTGACCATAAAAATAGAGAAAAAGCTTATTCATTTATTCCTTATTCATTTAATTATTTTAATATTTTGTAACGGGTGTATTCGGAATGCATGTGCGGCTCTCTTTCTTGCACGTGCGCACTACCGTCGGCCCTGGTTCGGGCCTGACAGGCCGCTAGGTCCACCAATACGGCCTCAAGTGTCGACAAACGTTAGCCGTCGGTACAATGACACTCTTGTACAGTGCCGGTCCGTTGACAACGCAGGATCCTCCTCGGATTCTGCTTTACTTACATGTGCGGGGCCTTGGCCTAAAGCCCCACTGCCGGTGCTGCTTCCACCGGACTCAGCTGCTCAGTATGCGTGCCAGCGGTCGATTGGCATGCCCGCGGAGGCGGCAGTATTCGAGACAGGGAAGCTAGAAGGGAAGGCGATAAATAACGCGCACCCGTTATGGGCTAAAACTTATTTATTGTTAAATAATTACAAAAACAATACAAAAATTAGTTATTTATTGCGTAGAGGCTCGTCTCTGTTAAACGCAATTAGTATTGCCAAACGCGCAATACGAATATACTTGGTGCGCACTGCGCATGCGCACTGTGCACTGCACACGCGGCCACACACACACGTGTAGTCTATGCCTGCGCGAGAAGGAGAGCGGTTACCTTTCTCGCCTCGCGTAGTCTATGACTGAGCGAGTGAAAGCGTTTTTTTCACTCGTCTCGATAGTCTATGGATGTGCAAATGAGACCGATTCTCTCACTCGTCTGTACAGTCTGTGAGTGTGCGAGTGAGATCGGCTCTCTCACTTGCCGCTCGCACGAATAACACAAAATATAATATATTATATTCATGAGATCGCGCGCGTACAAGAATATATGTCGCGGATAACTAAAGCAAAAAGTAGCCACTTACTTTTCACTAATTTTCCTAGTCATCCTCTCGCTGGACGTTCGAAACTCGCTCGGGAAAATTTGCTGTAGCGGCGGAAAATCTCTATTTGACAGCGTCGCTGCTGCTTGGTTGGGAAGAGAAGGAGCTTCTCCTCTTCTCCCTCTCGCGTCACGCCTCTCCGCTTTTCCCGCGTAGCGCTATCGATCGCTTGATCGATGGCGCCACATGTAGTCACGCCGCAAACTCTACCTCGCACCGTGTTATGTCTGAGCATAAAGCCTACAAAATTATTTAAATTTTTCATTTTATTTTTATATTTTATTTTATTTATTTTATTTTTTCGTACTTAATTTCGTTAAATCAAAGCCAAATTTGCACGAGAAATAAGATAAATATTCAAATTCCTGTTTTAAATTAATAATAACAATTTTTCTGTCTTAAATATTAATATTAAATTCACGCCATCTGAATGGAAGCAATGATTCAGCTCGTACTTGACTGTTGCGCATGCGCATGGCTCCGCGAAGAGCTTAAACTAGTGTAGCAAGTGTAAAACAGGCCTTTAGCGCAGCGTAAGTTTAAAACGGGCTTCGCGCAGAGCTTAAACTGGTTCACAATAGTTGTAAGACGGAAACGAACCATTTTGCAGGAAGCTTTAAGATACATCGAAATTAAATAAAAACATATATAAGAAATATTATAATTGAATAATTAGATCAAAACATGTATAAGAAATATTACATAAAAAATATTATAATTTAATAAAAATATATATAAGCTTAAAATTAAATGAAAATATATAAGAAAAAATTATATTCTAATTCATTAATTACTCAAAAACATATATGAGAAATAAGAAATATTATAATTTAATAAGAATATATATATATATAAGCTTAAGGATGGAAAAATATATAAAAAAAATATATGTATAAAATAGATAAAAACGCAAAAAAAAATGTATAAAACATAATGAGACATAAAATCACATATATATATATATATATATATATATATATATATATATATATATATATATATATATATATATATATAGCATTATAGAAAACCTTCATAGGAAATAATGATTAATTTCAAGAATTAAAGAAGGATAAAAATATAAGTAAAATTTAGAAATTAATATTTACGCAGATGTAAAATAAATAGACGTAAAACTTCATCTTTTATATATATACATGAACCTTACAAAAACAGATAGTCAAAATAACTATTTATTTTATTGAAGGCTAAAATTACATAATAAATGTAAATGCAAATGTAAGTGTAAAAAGGAAAATGATATAATTTCCAATCCTTTCAATTAACTAAAAAATGTTAACTAATAATAATTAGAATATTCATAATATACTTACATTTACATAATAAAGGGAAAAACTAAAGCGAATGAATAACTTCAAGTAACAAACAAAATCAACCTAATGCGAAACAAATTAAAATTGTAACAATCTTATAAGGAAAGTCGAAAGTGTAATACCATTTATATTTAAAATATTTTAATAATCACCTTATTAAATTTAAGAATTTTAATATTGTTAAAGAACTCAGCGAGGAAATAAATAAAATTCTTTGCGTAGCTTTGTGAATAATAAAGTATAAAATAATAAGATTGGAACGTAAAAACCAAACACAAAAGCGGATGCAAAATTTCAAACAGACAAACTGTAATTCAAGAAATAAACACAAATCCAGATTATCAAAAACCAATTAAGATACTGTAATAGCAACATCCTGGGCACCAAAGAGCCGACTACGCGTATGACGTACAACCACTGCCATTGGACGATCAACTATAAACCAGCCAATCACAGCGAGCCCCCGCTCCAAGCTGCGGCGCGGCGGCAAGTTACGGAAGAGCAGTCAGTGTTAGTCGACGGGTGAAGAAAAGTCAGTCTGAAAAAGGAGTTTAAAGGAGTCATCCGAAAGAAGTAGTTACTCCAAAGCATCACCACCAAACTGAGTGGTTACGCGCGCAATTTGTAAACTCGACTCTGTTTTACTTTAAAGTTAGAAGAATAAATTAAATTAAAATTCTAATTCCACGCGTAGCAATTATTTACAGAATACTAATCATTATTTCAGACTCGCGAGATCTAAAACTACTTCAACCTGTATTTCAAATTTTTATAATTTTTAAAGTCAAATAAAATAAAGTTAGATAAACACAAATTCAATTCTTCGTGCCAAATTTTAAAATTCAAAGAAAGTTAGTTTTGTGCAAGTTAGGAAACTAGGACGAACAGAAATATCTTATTTTGATTTAACTACGAAGAGACGTCAACTCAGATTATCCGAAGGAAGGAAGATTGGAGTACACCGAGTCCCAATAAAGTCACTCACTTGTTGCCCGATACTCCCTTTGTCAGGGCTGCTAATACCAGCCTTACGCTTACCACGCCATCCCAAAGAAGATTGAAACAGAATTTCACCTCACTGCAAGGGCAGTGCAAAGATAAGTACAAAATAAAATCAAATTTTACGCATGTTCGGAAGCATTTTCTTACAAAATTATATAAAAATAAAGTTAAAATAAATTAAAATAAATAATTTCAATTTTATTATATTAAATTAAAAATATATTAAACGAAAAATATATTAATCATACAAAACTTAAAAATAAAGTTAAAATAAATTTAACTAAATAATTTTAATTTTATTATATTAAATAAAAAATATATTAAACGAAAAATACATTAATCATACAGAACTTAAAAATAAAGTTAAAATAAATTAAAATAAATATTCTCAATTTTATTGTATTAAATTAAAATATATTAAATTAAAAGTATATTAAATTAATATATATATATGTATATATATAAATAAAAGTGGTAAAAATAAATTAAAATCAATAATTTCAATTTCAATTCCATAAGCACCGGTGAATCAATTTAAACAAGTTTTCGCATTTTCTTAATTTTGGCGATAAATAAAAATTAAGTGGTGACAGCGCTGCCTTCTTCTTCTTTCGAGTTAAAGAAATTTACATAAACCGAACAAACACGCGTGAATTTTGATAAATCTATATATATATATATATATATATATATATATATTCTATGTTATCCGGGACGTAACAACCGCATGGCAGGTGGCCTAACCTCACTCAGCCACCTGTCACAATTCATTAATAATAAAAAAAATATAATAAATATTAAATTTCCTATAATTTTAAACTTAATTTTTAAATTAAAAAAAAATTGATAAATATGAAAAAAAAAATTATTATAATAAATTTTAGCAAAGAAACAGTTATACGGTGGATTTGGACCCCGCAGCTCGTTACTTCCGCGGTATTTAAAGACTCCAAACCACTCCAACTGCCTTACACTGTGTGTGTACGCGCGCACACGAAACAGTGAAAAGAAGGATGTGGACCCCGCGTCTTGTCACTTCCGCGGTATTTGAAGACTCCAAACCACTTTAACCGCTCTACAATGTGTATGCATACGGGTGACAAGAATTAGTCAAATAGATATACATGGAGATCTGTTCGACGACCAATTCTTCTGCATTTACAATATCATTTTGCGCCAATACGTTTTGGAATTGCGCGATGGCATCAAAGAATGCGTCAATTCGCTGAGGTCGAGAGTATGCGCGCTTGAACAAATATTCCACTAAATGAGACACCAAATGCTCTTTGCGAACCCCGTATTTGGAGGGGTTAGCCCGCACCTCTCGCCAAATACGCTCAATTGTTTGGGTGTGAGCACCACTCTCGGGGTCAAGAAAATTCGATCTATGGTTTACAGATTGGTGAACATAGCCTTTGTCGGTTAGATTACTATACGCTTTCAAGGCAAGACCCACTGTTTGATAAAATTTATCAAGGTGTCGACTGTTCGGTCTTCGGCGGGCACAATAAAGACATGTTTTGTACCCCGTTCGATTCCATCAAATACCCACTTGCTGGTAACAAGACGCCCGCGATTATACTTTCGCTTGCCAAATTTTGCCTCGTTAATCTCTACTACAATCTCTACGGGGTTCCCCGAGTTTCTTAGAGTTGTTTTATCCAATAAGCACATACTTCACGATAGAAGCTGCTCCAATCGACTAGAGTATTTGACTTACATTTGGGTCGTCGAGTATATATCCCCATCGGGAGACCGGCAGCCATAAAAAGTGGGCTATAAATTTGAGGCCAATGGAAGGTGGTAGCCGTACATTTTTAAAGCACGTTCCTGTTTTAGTGCTCTCATAAAAATAGCATCGTTTCAATTTTTTTAACTTAACCTTTTTATTTTTAACTTTTTTTAAAGCAACTATGGCAAACGTTGTATTTCCCGGTGAACCGGATCACCCTACTTGTCTCCAAAGGTACCTTAAGCACTCTTCTCGTCTCCGAGGATATCCTCATACAGGGTTTCGTGGCTCGTTAGATGAAGAGTGGGATGCGTATTTAATATTGACGATGCCAGAAGATATTACATACGATTGGCTGTTTACTTTATGAGAGCGCTATTTTGAGAAACGAATACCGACCCATATCTGGAATAAATTCAAACATGCGACGTTAAAACACGAGGCGGTAATAGATTTCGCAAATATTTGTTATCAAAATCGAATATCGTTGGACCAGATACAATATACGATATTCGCGATGAATCGCTCATACGTATCTTTGGTATTGTAACAATGCGCCTGTTATTAGCACAGGCGAGGAATAGTATCTCGAACAGACACGGAGCCATCGGTCTGTTTCCTGTCCGTTTCTCCACACACACACACACACACTCGCGCGCGCACACGCATACGCACACACACGCGCACACACACACACGCACACAGAGTAAAAATATGACTTTTTCGACATTTTCTAGATTAAGGATGTCTGACCGCTATCTTTTATTGTTTTTTTTTGTGATCAGCGGGTCAAAATAAGTAGGAAAACGCTTTTCCCGACCCTAACTTCGCATAGGTTGCTCATTGCGAGATTTACCAAAAAATTTTATAATTGGAATATGTCACTGTCAAAACTCTTTAATACAGTAACAAAGAATTTTTTGTTTTATGTTTTTATATACGAATACTGAAATGTTTTTATCTTGTTTTTAGAATAAATTATTTTTAATTATTTTATTCAAATATTATTTATAATATTAGAAACGAAAATTTTTAGGGTTTTTTTGTTCGTGAATTATTAAGTCTAAACACCAAGTTGTTTTATTATGATGATGGTATGAGGGGCAAAATGTGCGTTAAAAGCTTTTACCTTGGACTACATAATGACGGGTCCGCCAAGTATGTTTTTAAACAGCATTATATGTAAACTCTTTAATGTATATTTATTTAATGCAAACTCAACATCTACATATACCACTATAAATTATTTATCAGCTATCGATATAATTATTGATAAGTTGCATAGTCTTTTTGTCTAAATATGTTTCTAGTAAATGCAATAGCTTATCTAAAGTAAATGTATTACATACATCAATTTTTCGATCTAAAGAGAAAGCAAATCGAAATACTTGACAATTTTTTTTAAAGATTTCACAACCTTCTTTAGCTGAAATTTCAATTTTGCTAATGGTAAAATTTCATGATTTTGTTTCACTTACATTAGAAATTATTGCAAATAAATAGTGAATAGATTATTTAATTAATTATAATTAAAATTCGGAAGCCGGATCATATAAATAAAGTTACGTAATACACGGTACAATGTGCAAAATGTTAAACAAAGAAAAAAAATACTTGACAATTTTTTTGATTGCATCACTTCCTGTAGGTTAAATTATAAAATTATACATAAAGCTCTAAGAATAAATTCACTAAGCAGCCATAATTTTATCATCAATTAAGGAAAAATGTAAAATATAAGTGTTTATTAACCCAAGTAATCTGTGAAACTTTATTCGTCAAAAGAACATCTGTATTATTTAAACATTTTTTATGAAATCAATCTTTTGTAAAAAATGTTACGCCATTAAGTTTGTAAATATTCAATTAATTAATGAAAAATGAAATAGTACAAATATGTAAAAAATAGAAAGCAATATTAAAAATATGGTCATATTAAAATTATACAAATTTTTTACCTATAAATTGTATGTTAGAAAAATTGAAAAATAATGTTTTTAAAATGAGATACAAAACAACTTCTACTTGCCAACATTCTACCTTTTGTAAAAGGTTTTTTTTCAGAGATTTCATTACTTTCGAAGAGCCTGTAAAACGTAATAATATATTATACAAGTTTTGTATTATAATATAAGTTTTGATAATATGAATTGATAATAAATACAATATAATAATATAAGTTTTAAAGTATATACCAGGCTGCTCAATAAGTTTTGCGGTTCGATAAGAGAGGGTGTTGCGACTAGTCTAAATTTTTTTTTGTTATGTTGGTACACTGTTCATCTAAACGTATGTAAAGTTTCATTTCAATTTGTCAATTCATTCTTTGTTTACAAGCCATTTAGTATCGACGTGCCACAGTACTTTTTTACCATGGAAAAAATCAAGTATCGTGCAGTGATTGAATTTTTATTTTTGGAAGGTTTAAAAGCAAATGGCATTTATGAACGAATGTTGAAAGTGTATAAGGACTCTTCGCCTTCAATTAGCACAGTAGAAAGATGGGTTGCTGAATTTGAAAACGATCCACGTCAAGGACGTCCAAAAACAGCCACAATACCAGAAATTGTAGAAAAAATACAGGACATCGTATTGGAAAATCGTCGAGTGACTGAAAGAGATTTAGTAGACGCCCTAGACATCTCATTGGGCTGTGTAAGCAATATTTTGACTGAAATATTGGGTTTCAGAAAGCTGTGTGCACAATGGGTGCCGCATTTGCTAACAATGGAACAAAAACACATTCGAATGAGACTTTCTCAGCAACATTTAGAGCGTTTTCGAAAGGATAAAGTGGATTTTGTGCGTCGATTCATTACTATGGATGAGACTTGGGTCTATCACCATGATCCTGAATCAAAACAAGAAGCTAAAGAGTGGTGTGAACCTGGTTCTTCGGTTCCGAAACGAGTTCGTGTCCAGAAATCGGCCAAGAAGGTGTTAGCACCAGTTTTTTAGGATGCGGAAGAAATTTTGTTTGTGGATTACTTGCAAACTGGTAAAACAATAAATTCTGAATATTATTGTAATCTTTTAGACCAGCTGAAGGAAAAAATTCGTGAAAAAAGACCCGGTTTGCAGAAGAAAAAAATCCTTTTTCATCAGGACAATGCACCGTGTCACAAGAGCATTTTGACAATGGCTAAAATCCATGAATTGAAGTTCGAATTGTTGAAGCATCCACCGCATTTACCAGATTTGGCTCCCAGCGACTTCCATCTGCTTCCAGACCTAAAAAAATTCATGCGTGGAAAGCGTTTTTTATGAAATGATGAGGTCATAACAGATGTGGAAGCGTATTTTACAGCCCTTCCAGATTCTCACTTCAGGGATAGAATTCATACATTGGAATCTCGTCGGAACAAGTGTATTGATGTTCAAGGAGACTGTACTGAATAATAAAGTGTATTTCAAACCATAAAATTGTGTTTCTCTTGTCGAACCGCAAAACTTATTGAACAGCCTGGTATCACAGAAGTTTACAAAAGATAAACCCTTCGAAAAAAATTTATCTCAAATTATGACCAATGGTTAAAAGAAAATAATACTACTAAAATAACTTACTTATATTGTTATGGTAATTCACAAAATTTATCAGATAAAAAAAAAATAATGTTAAATAAGTTGAAAGCGATAACATTCATAATATCCATTCTAAAATTTTATTAAATTATGAAATAGAAGAAAACATCCCAGAAAATTTATTGCCAAAAATACCTTTTATAATAATTAAAACATTGCATTGTGTAAATAAAATTAAAAAAAAATGCATTTTCAATTATTGATGAATTTCATTCGCAGTTTTTTTAAGCATAGAAGACTGAATTACATAAATTTTATGAGAATAGATGTATAGTCAATCTAATTAGCAATGCAGCATGCAAATAATAATAAATGGGACAGATTGTCGTATTTTATTATTTACTGTAAAGAGACAGAAAGAAACGTAAAATCAAACTGAAACTGCTTCTATTATTCTTATCTGATAGGGTTATTAATACAGCAACCTGCACTCATCTTACTAAACATACTCAAATGTAATACAACAACCTGCACTCATCTTACTAAACATACTTAAATGTAATACAACAACCTGCACTCATCTTACTAAACATACTCAAATATAATACAACAACCTGCACTCATCTTATTAAACATACTCAAATTTATCGTACAAATTACATGTTCATACATTTTATATCCATCCATCATTCAGCATTTATTGTTAATAACTTCACTTTTTCTTATTAAACTTTGCTTGATACTTTTACAAAAAGTTCAATTGGTAACGACAACAAAATTCCTTTTAATTTTTGTGTTACGCATTTGTCTTCGGTATCTGATTCCAGCCATTAATTTTTTTCACTTATTGTTACCTTACACCGTTGTTCATAGCCATATTTTGTACCTTCACCATAGTATCTATGAACTTAATATCCTAAAGCCGTTTTTGGTGCAATCCTCAAACGTTCTTTTAATTTGCATCTATTTTTGGTTAATCTTGCGATGAGCTACTTATGCGAAATTAGGGTCGGGAAGATCGTTTTCCTACTTATTTTGACCCGCTTATCACGAGAAAAACAATAAAAAATGGCGGTCAGACATCCTTGACCTAGAAAATGGCGAAAAAGGTCACATTTTTACTCTGCGTGCGTGTGCGTGTACGTGTGCGTGTGCAAGTGCGTGTGCGTGCGTTCGTGCGTGCGTGCGTGCGTGCGTGCGTGCGTGTGTGTGTGTGTGTGTGTGCGTACGCGCGCGCGCGCGAGTGTGTGTGTGTGTAGAAACGGACAGAAAACAAACCGATTGCCCCGTGTCCGTTCGAGGTACCATTCTTTGCCTGTGCTCATAACAGGCGTATTGCCCACGGTGCAGATTCGAGGATGTAATGCGCGAGAATTTTCGGCGCATTGTTACGATACCGAAGATACGTATGAGCAATTCATCGCGGATATCGCATATTGTAACTGTTACAATGATATTCGATTTTGGTAACAAATGTTTACAAAATCTAGTACCACCTCGTGTTTTAAAGTCGCATGCTTAAATCTATTTTTTATATATGGGTTGGTATTCGTTTTTCAAAATAGCGCTCTCATACAATGAACAGCCAATCGTATTTAATATCTTCTGGCGTCGTCAATATTAAATACGCATCTCACTCTTCATCTAAGGAGCCGCGAAACTCTGTATGAGGATATCGTCGGAGACGAGCAGAGTCCTCCAGGTATCTTTGGAGACGAGTAGGGTGATCCGGATCACCGAGAAATATAACGTTTGCCATAGTTGCGTTGTTCTGAGGAGTAACGATACAATAGTCAGTTTGACAAGGTTTGGTTCAAGAGGTTGTCTTTACAATTAGGAATCTTCAATTGCAGAAATGACTGCAAACATTTCGAACGTGACAATCAGCACATTTCTGCGCAATGCGCACAATAATGAGTGGTGCGTTCAATTTTTAATTAACAAACGCATCATTAAAGACGCGATGAGATGCCTTGATTGCGGAAATGAACTAACACTGGGCCGCAGAACTTTGACATTCCACTGCCGCAAATCGTGCAACATTGCCGGTCCCAAGAAGAAAAAAAAATGGAACAAAGCGATTTTTATGAGAGTGCTAAAACAGGAACGTGCTTTAAAAATCTACGGCTACCACCTTCCATTGGCCTCAAATTTATCGCCCACTTTTTATGGCTTCCGGTCTCACGATAAGGATATATACTCGACGACCTCAATGTAGGCTCAAACACTCTAGTCGATCGAAGCAGCTTCTGTCGTGAAGTATGTGTTTATTGGATGGAACAACTCTAAGAAACTCGGGGAACCCCGTAGAGATTGTAGTAGAGATTAACGAGGCAAAATTTGGCAAGCGAAAGTATAATCGCGGGCGTCTTGTTACCAGCAAGTGGGTATTTGATGGAATCGAACGGGGTACAAAACATGTCTTTATTGTGCCCGCCGAAGACCGAACAGCCGACACCTTGATAAATTTTATCAAACAGTGGGTCTTGCCTTGAAAGCGTATAGTAATCTAACCGACAAAGGCTATGTTCACCAATCTGTAAACCATAGATCCAATTTTCTTGACCCCGAGAGTGGTGCTCACACCCAAACAATTGAGCGTATTTGGCGAGAGGTGCGGGCTAACCCCTCCAGGTATGGGGTTCGCGAAGAGCATTTCGTGTCTTATTTAGCTGAGCATTTGTTTAAGCGCGCATACCCTCGACCTCAGCGAATTAACGCATTCTTTGATGCCATCGCGCAATTCCAAAACGTATTAGCGCAAGATGATATCGTAGATGCAGAAGAATTGGTCGAATATATATCTACAGAGTGCGTACGGTATTTGAGGACAACTTGAGAGTAAAATTAATAATCTTGTATTTTGAATAAAATTTAATATAATTTTAGGAATTTTTTATACAACGTTAAACTAATATATGGCTATAAAGTTATTCAATAAAATCGCCGTTAGCAGCAATAACCTCTTCGATCCGGGTCCGGAAACGATTACATGCCCGAATCAAATGCTCCTTGTTCATATTGACCATAACGGCATTAATAGCAGTCTTCAGCGAAGAAGTGGTGTTATGAGGACGCTTATTGGTCTCACGCTCAACTACGCCCCATACGTAATAATCTAAAGGATTAAGGTCTGGGGAGCTAGGTGGCCATAGGTTCGGTGTTATGTGCTCATGAAAACTTTCGGCCATCCAATCTTGTGTCGCCATCGCTTTATGTGAAGGAGCAGAGTCTTGTTGAAAAATGTATGGTCTGCCTCCGCTTATATTGTCTATCCAGGGTTTCACTACCGTCTCCAAAACCTCGATGTATGCAGCAGAGTTCACTCGAAGTCCTTGAGTAAAAAAGTGTGGTGGCATAACATGTCCTTCGTTGCTGACAACACCTAAAACCATAACAGTGGCTGGAAATTTTGTGTGCATAACAACAGGAACCTCCGTCGGATTAGAACATAGCCATCTGTCATTTCGCGATTGGTCTTTTGATCTTGGTCAAAATTTTTTTCGTCGGAAAAAAACCATAACGTTTTGGGCGCCTCAGGGTGTTTGATTTTGTTTAAAAGACGTTTTTATCGGAGAACTCTCTGTTCCCGTGTTCGTTCCGACATGAACTGTTCTCTGCGCATCACGTAAGACTTATACCGAAGGTCTTTGTGGACAACTCTACGAATAAGGCGCTCAGAAACATGAAGCTCACTCGCAAGGACCCTCATTGATTTTGAAGGGTCCTCGTCTATGATCGCTTGCACTTGCTCTAAAAATTCTGCAGATCGGACAGTGTCAGAACGTTGTTCGTGCTTTTTGCGTTTTGCAACCAATTCTGTATCGCCTCCTGATGCTGTCAATTCACGGCGAACCTTATGCACGAATGAACGGGCGCTATGAAGAAAATTAGAGATCTCTAAATCTGTATGGTTCGCACATATAGCGACGATGACAGCATGTCTCTTCATTTCTTGAGTAATGTTGTAGTCCGCCATTTCTTATCTGAAAAAGGAAAAAAAATAAAAAAAAGAATTCGCGAAGTTATAGTCACATTTATGCATTTCCTCAAATACCGTACGCACCCTGTATCTATACCTATTCGTGTATATCTATTCGACTAATTCTTCACACCCATATGCACACACAGTGTAGAGCGGTTGAAGTGGTTTGGAGTTTTTTAATACCGCGGAAGTGATAAGTCGCAGGGTCCACATCCTACGTCTTACTGTTTCGTGTGCGCGCGCACGCACACAATGTAAGGCAGTTGGAGTAGTTTGGAGTCTTTGAATACCGCAGAAGTGACGAGCCAACATACACACAGTGTAAGGCGGTTGGAGTGGTTTGGAGTCTTTAAATACCGTGGAAGTGACGAACCACGTGGTCCACATCCACCGTATAACTGCTGCTTTGCTAAAAATATATTATATTAATTATTTTTTCAATATTTGATAATTTTTTTTTAATTTAAAAATCAACTTTAAAATTATAGGAAATTTAGTATTTATTATATTTCATTTATTATTAATTAATATTAAAATAATTAAATAAATAAGGCCTTTTTCGCTATTTTCTAGGTCAAGGAGGTTCGACCGCCATCTTTTATTGTTTTTCTCATGATCAGCGAGTCCAACTAAGTAGGAAAACGGTCTTACTGACCCGATTTTCGCATAGGTAGCTCATTGCAAGGTTTACCCTATTTTTTATTAATACACCAACCTGCACTCATCTTACAAAACATACTCAAATATAATACAACAACCTGCACTCATCTTACTAAACATACTCAAATTTATCGTACAAATTACATATTTATATATATTATATTAATCCATCATTCAGCATTTATTGTTATACTATATACTATAAATACTACTGATTTTATGAAAAAGAGAAACACAACGAGGTTATCAAAAGCTAAACTAGATGTAAATATGACACGCGCGCTACGCGTAGGCGCACTCGCCATGAGGTACATATATTACATATACATATACACTAATAAATATATAAATGTAAATACCAAATCCGCTAAATAAAAAATATCGTCTTCGTTATATATATATATATATATATATATGTATATATGGTATATTGTGACGTGGTGTTTTTGCACCAGTCACACGGGGAGGCCTAAGCATAACTTGTAAACCTCCTCGTAGCCCACCCTACCCATTACAATCTAGGCAGTCTCGCAGGACTGCCACATTTCACCCTAAATAACAGCCACGCAGGGCTGTATACACACTGCACCTCCTCCAAGTACAGGGGCTCGGAGCTCAAGTGAGGCTCCAGCGAGTCGTCAGTCTCAGGAGCCCATGGCTAGTCGATGGCAGTGCTCGCACACACTGCAACAGGGTCTCTTCTCCAAGCTTCTTCCTGTCCTTGTCGTTATCTCATTACCTGCAACCTCTCAGACAGTCATTAGAAAGGGAAAGTAATGACAGCAGCTGCACCTTGGAAGGGAAGTACAGACTGCCACACAACACCATAGGAAATCGGACAAGGGAAGGTTAGGGAGCAAGGAAAATACATCAGCACAGCTCCTCCGTGCAATTAATTACGTACCCGGGAGTGTATAGAAGCGTTGTCTCGCCGCCACTGCTAGCAAGCCACCGCTGTTCCCGGCACCGCTGCCTATCTTTTCGATTCACCTTGCTGTTGATCCGCCGCTATGCCGCACATGTAACAGAGAGAAAAGAGAGAAATCAGTTGACGCCTATAAGCCATGGAACGCGTACACTTACCTGGACGCCCTGGACATCGGATGTAGATTCTCGCCGCTCTAGAGAAAATATAACAACACGAGCACTCACGAGCGGATAACCTAGACGCGCGCTAATGGCGCACGGTGGTGTCAACTGCCAACAGCGCTGAACGTGCCTGGCAGCCGCGTCGCGTAACGTATTTTACATGTACGTTGCGCTGGCGCAGACCGCTTATGTAAAAATCCGCGCTCTCGAGCGGCAGCTCAGAGAGATTCTCGTTCACTCCATTCGGGTCCGTTTTCGCGAGAAGTCACGAGAATGGCGAGCAGTTAACACTCCGTTAGGGTCCGTTTTCGCGAGGAGTCGCGAACGAAATAGCGCCTTAAAAAAGATGAGCGTGTTCAAAGCGGGCGGAACGTGTTTCTTTTTGTATTCGCGTGCGTGTAAGAGATCTGGTAAGTACACCCCGGTGCGGTAGCTGCTACCAGGAGGCATCTTTTCACCAAACCGTCCCCGTATCTTCCTGGCTGTGTGTGCGACCGCGACGCGTGCTCCGCGCCATGTTTCCGTCTTTTTGCAGTTTGGATACCCGCAACTGCTCTAACCGTGGGCTAGTCGTGCGAACGGAAGTGCCGCCTAAAAACCACGCTACGCGTGTGTAGCTAGCGCTGGGCTGGCGTAAAAACGCAAGATAATTGTTGTATTTAATCTCAAAGTCGAATAAACGGCATTGTTCTGTTTTGTTTTAAATTCGTGATTTTTACTCTGTGTTAGAAAGCAACGCGCCCGCCTTTCCCACCATTTGTACGCCTACCTGATCCCCAGTAGCGTTACAATATGTATATATATATATATATATACAGTATGTCGGAAAAGTTCCCAAACTTTAAAAATAAAAAATCGAAAATTACATCTAAAGAAATTGATTCCAGTTAACTTTCAACATAGTCCCATTCCCTAGATATACACTCATTCAAGTGCTCCATGAGTGATTCGAAGGCTCTCTGGTACTCCTCTGAAGTTCTCGCTGTGAGACGCTCGGTGCAAGCCGCTTGAATGCTCGGTACATCTTTAAAAAATCGTCCTTTCAAGGCCATTTTTAGCTTGGGAAATAGGAAAAAGTCGGCTGGAGCCAGATCTGGCAAGTATGGGGCGTAATTGATGCGTGGGATCTGATTTTCGGCGAGATAACGCTTCACAATGTTCGAAGAATGAGCAGGCGCATTGTCATCCAGCAAACTCCACGATCCCGGTTCCTTGTACTCGGGTCTGATGCGAGAGAGAGAGACGCTCTTACTCGGGCAGTCACGGACTACGGCAGTATAGAGAGAGAACTGCTCTCCCTATATCCGTCGTCCATAAACTACACGTGTGTGTGTAGCCGCGTGAAGCGAAGAGGGTGCGCATGCGCAGTGTACACCTCGAGAATTAGTATTGCGCGTGAGGCAATACTAATTGCTCTTCGCATTAACGGACCTCTGCGCAATAATTTTTTACTTTTGTATTATTTTTGTTGTTTTGTTCATTAAAGAAGCAGTTAGCACTGAGCCGGTGCCTTCTTATTTTTATTCCCTACAGCTTCCCTATCCCGAATACTGCCGCCTTCGCGGGTGTGCCAATCTAGCATTGGCACACACTCTGAGTAGCCGAGCCCGGTGGGAGCAACACCGGAAGTGGGGCCTGAAGCAAGGCCCCACACACACAATTCAAGAGATAAAGCAGGACCAGAGGAAGGTTCTGCGTTGTCAGCGGGCGTGAACGAATTTATCCCGTTGCAATATATATATATATATATATATATATATATATATATATATACTAAGTTGTTCAAAAAGTTTTGAAAGCGACATCTATAGAGCAGTCGAAGAACCAAAATTTTTACGCCATTTTAATATTTTATCTTTCATATAAACATACCCAAAGTTTCATTTCACTCTGTCAATTCATTGTTTGTTTACAAGCCATTTGGAGTTGACGTGTCAGTGTATTTTTTTTACAATGGAAAAAACCGAATATCGTGCAGTGATAAAATTCTTTGTTTTGAAAGGTTTATCAGCAACGGAAATTCATACAAAAATGGTGAAAGTGTTAATGCAATCTGCTCCTTCATTTCCAACTGTGCATCGGTCCGTTTTAGAGTTTAGACGTGGTCGAAAAAGCGTTGAAGACGATCCACGCTCAGGACGTCCAAAAAGTGCATCAGCACCAGCATTCATAGCAAAAGTACAGGATATGGTTTTGGAAAATCGTCGATTGACCGAGAGAGATTTAGCAGAGGCCCTACAAATCTCATTAGGCAGTGTGAGTCATATTTTAAATGAAGTTTTGGGTTTCAGGAAGCTCTGTGCACAATGGGTGCCGCATTCGCTCACAATGGAACAAAAACACGTTTAAATGCGACTTTTTGAACAACATTTGGAGCGTTTTCGAAAGGATAAAAAGGATTCTTCGCGTCGATTCATCACTATAGATGAGACTTGGGTCTACCATCATGACCCTAAATCAAAACAAGAGGCTAGAGAGTGGTGTCAACCAGGCACTTCAGCACCGAAGCGAGTTCGTGTCCAGAAATCGGCGAAGAAGGTGTTAGCGTCAGTTTTTTGAAATGCAAAAGGGATTTTGTTGGTGGATTATCTCCAAACTGGCAAAACAATAAATTCTGAATATTATTGTAACCTTTTAGACCAATTGGATGAAAAAATTAGTGAAAAAAGACCCAGTTTGCACAAGAAATCATTTTTCATCAAGACAATGCACCCGCTCACACAGCTTAAAAAACCCATCACTAAAATAACCGAATTAAAGTACGAATTGTTGCAGCATCCACCTTATTTGCCTGATTTAGCTCCCTCTGACATCTGGCTGTTTCCACACCTCAAGAAATTTCTTTGTGGGAAGCATTTTTTATCAAACGAAGAGGTTATAGCCGTCGTAGAGGAGTATTTTGCAGGCCTTGCAGAAAGTCACTTCCATGATGGGATAAACAAGTTGGAAAATCATATCCTGTACTTTTGCTATGAATGCTGGTGTTGATGCACTTTTTGGACGTCCTGAGCGTGGATCGTCTTCAACGCTTTTTCGACCGCGTCTAAACTCTAAAACCGATCGATGCACAATTGGAAATGAAGGAGCAGATTGCATTAACACTTTCACCATTTTTGTATGAATTTCCGTTGCTGATAAACCTTTCAAAACAAAGAATTTTATCACTGCACGATATTCGGTTTTTTCCATTGTAAAAAAAATACACTGACACGTCAACTCCAAATGGCTTGTAAACAAACAATCAATTGACAGAGTGAAATGAAACTTTGGGTATGTTTATATGAAAGATAAAATATTAAAATGGCGTAAAAATTTTGGTTCTTCGACTGCTTTATAGATGTCGCTTTCAAAACTTTTTGAACAACTTAGTATATATATATATATAAATTGCAACGGGATAAATTCGTTCACGCCCGCTGACAACGCAGGACCTTCCTCTGGTCCTGCTTTATCTCTTGAATTGTGTGTGTGGGGCCTTGCCTCAGGCCCCACTTCCGGTGTTGCTCCCACCAGGCTCGGCTACTCAGAGTGTGTGCCAATGCTAGATTGGCACACCCGCGAAGGCGGCAGTATTCGGGATAGGGAAGCAGTAGGGAATAAAAATAAGAAGGCACCGGCTCAGTGCTAACTGCTTCTTTAATGAACAAAACAACAAAAATAATACAAAAGTGAAAAATTATTGCGGAGAGGTCCGTTAATGCGAAGAGCAATTAGTATTGCCTCACGCGCAATACTAATTCTCGAGGTGCACACTGCGCATGCGCCCCCTCTTCGCTTCACGTGGCTACACACACACGTGTAGTTTATGGACGACGGATATAGGGAGAGCAGTTCTCTCTCTATACTGCCGTAGTCCGTGACTGCCCGAGTAAGAGCGTCTCTCTCTCTCTCACTTGACGCTGCAGTTTATGGTTGAGCGAGAGAGCTTGTTCCTCTCGCTCAACTGCGTGCTCGCAGGTTGTGCGAGTAAGAGTTGCTTTCTCTTACTCGTACGCCTATTCTATGATAGTGCGAGAGAGAGATCGATCCTCTCACTCGCACTCGCGCGGCCGAATCGGTTTTGAGTTACGCGGTCTCGTGCGTGACCCTACTATACCTATATATATGCCTAACGCGATCGCACACGCGTCCGGAAACTAAACATTATTACTTGCGGACTAATTATACTATCAAGTAGCCACTTCATTGATTAATAACTACTCGCGGAATCGTCTCTTGCTATCACGGCTGCGAAACGCTGCGGAAAACCTTTAAAGATCGCGTAAAACTCGTGTCTATCTCCAAAGCACGTGCGGCTAACTGAACGGCTCAAGCGAGAAGAAGACTTGAGGGAAGGGCTCCTTTTCCCCTCTCGCCTATCAGTTTTCCCGCGTAGCGCTATCGATTCTTGATCGATAGCGCCGCGTTTCGGTACGCCGCGGATTTTCGCGCCTTTTCCCGCGTCAAGCCGTCGGTCGCTTGATCGCTGGCGCCGCCTATCGTCGCGTCGCGAACTCTATTTCTCTCGCCTATGGTAGGTGGCTTAACCTCTATAAGCCACCTGTCACAATATACGAGGTCTGGCTATTACAGTTTGTCAAGTAAGAGCGTGGTCGACTTCACCGACAGGTAATGACAGATTTTGCTCTAATTCTTTCGCGAACCGATAGAAGGAAGCTTTTTCCTTGATGCATTATTAACAAAGATTCAGTTGTCGTTGATCTTTTGAAAGAGAATCACGTTAAACTCCATGAGTGCTAAGTGCGCGTCGCGCTACGAGGCTGTGTTCCTTTGCATCCACCCGAAAGGTCCCAAAATGTCGCAGTCAGCGGCTGCTAAATATATGAGAAAGTCGAAAGCATTTGTACAGAAGTAGATACAGCAATATAAAGTGGCTAAAAATGTCGATGATTCACCAGAACGTGGCTCGATAGGAAAAGTGAACAAAAAAGATGAAAAAAGAATAGTGAATCTGTTTTCGCGGAATCCTGCTTTAAATGAAGATTGGATTCTGCAGGAGAACAACGATCCTAAACACCGCAGCAAGCTCTGTACTCAGTGGAAGACTCAATCTGGCATCGTTACATTGGATTGGCCGTCGCAGTCGCCCGATGCAAACCCTATGGAAAATGTGTGGGCATATATTAAACGGAAGCTTCGTGGAAGACGCACATACACTTTGAAGCAGTTGTCTTACAAAATTCGTCGGATCTGGAGATCCTTGCCACTAGAATACGCCGTCAAATTAGTAGAAAGCATGCCTCGGAGATGCCAGGCAATTATCGACGCCGGTGGTGACTGGACACATTATTGACCGAATTGCATCATTGTTTGTAATGTGTACGATGTATATATAAATATGAAAGTTTCATCAAAACAATTTTTTTATAAATTAACACGACCACGCTCTTACTTGACAGACTGTAAATAACGAGACTGGTTACGAAAAAGGGTTTTATTATAAAAATTATTCTATATTTGAATGCTCCCCTTTAACATACTCCCCTTACCACGCCACACACCGTCCCATACGTTTTTTTCATCGATCGAAGCAGTGCTGGAAGTCTTCTTTGGTAAGGGCCTTTAGGAGCTCTGCCGTTTTTAGCTTTACCGCTTCCATCGACTCAAATTGGGTCCCTTTCAAAGCAGATTTTATCTTCGGAAACAAAAAAAAAGTCGCACGGTGCCAAATCTGGCGAGTACGGCGCGTGTTCGAGCACTGGAGTGCGCTTACCGGCCAAATACTGCTTCACCGATAGCGCGTTATGGGCAGGTGCGTTGTCCTGGTGCAAAATCCACGAGTTGTTCTTCCACAACTCGGGCCGTTTCTTACGAACTCGTTCTCGCAGTGTTGCCAAAACTGACAAATAGTAAGTCTGGTTGACAGTCTGACCCTCTGGAACCCATTCAGTCATCACGATACCGTTAATGTCGAAAAAAACGATCAACATTGCCTTGAATTTTGATTTGGACATCTTTGCTTTTTTGATTCTGGGCGATTCAGGCGTCTTCCAATGCATCGATTGCCGCTTTGTTTCAACATCGTATTGAAAAATCCACGTTTCGTCGCAAGCAATAATGTTTTTCATCAGTCCGGAATCTTTTTTTAACCTTTCAAGGAAATCTGAGCAGAACCTGTTGACGCAAGAGCTTTTGGTCAGGAGTCAGGTTTTTTGGCACCAACTTCGCACAGACTTTTGTCATATGTAATTCCTCGAGTAAAATTTGTCTAACCGTTTCTTTATCGACGTTTACAGCCTCGACAATCATCCGGATGCTCATTCGACGATCTGCACGCACAATTTGGTTGATTTTGGTCACTGTTTCCGGAGTTGAAACATTGACAGGGTAACCTGGGCGTTGGTCATCTTCAGTGCTCACTCGGCCCTCACTGAAGCGCTAACACCACTCAAAAACACGCGCACGAGATAGAGAATCTTCCCCATAAGCCTCTTGCAACAATTTACAGCCGTCAGTCGGAGTTTTTTTCAATTTAACGAGAAATTTGAGATTGATACGTTGCTCCTGTTTTTCGTCACACATGGTTTTCGGCACGAGAAAAAAACACGTTCGTTTCAAACCGCTACTGCACAAATACAATAATAGTGACGAGAACGTGTTTTGGTACGTGCATAGACAAGATATCTAGATACCCAACGCACTGCTCGTTTTTTCCCCACCCCTTTATGGCGCCTTCTAGGCGCGCAGTCTCGTTATTTAATAGCCAGACCTCGTATATATCGCAACGTACGTTTTATGAGGGATGTTGTTTTAGTTCTTCATGTGGACACAAGCGGACGTGGGGAGGAGAAATAAATAAATAAGACTGATATAAAAGAATAAAGAAACTTTAATATAGACTACTCAACGTTAGGTACATATTCATAATATGTCTGCTGGCCATAAACCATGTGTATAACAAATTTACTCAAACGAATCGCTATGTTACACCTTAAAGAAATTCGTACATTAGGTGCGCTGAATATTTATGTAAGTATGCCGACCTAACTCTCTCGGACTTGATAAAATACAGTGTCTCCTATCTTGGAAATGGAATACTAGTCTGCGCGTCGCGCCTCTAAAATAGCCTATGAGAAACGACTCCAATCAACCTAACCTGAAAAAATAAGAGGAGTTTCTAAAAAATCCCTGGGAGAAAACAGCTCTAATCAACCCAGCTTGGGATTGAAAAAAAAGAAGTTTCCAGAAAATAGTTTGTAGAAGACAACTTCAATCAACCCAACTCAGGATGGAGAAGAGAGTCGTCCTCTAGACTGCTTAGACAGAATTTGCAACCTAAGATATAGCTTGCAGGAATGCAACTCTAATCAACCCGTAAAAAGATTGAAGGAAGGTTGCACGCTCTGCAAACTAAGATAAATTGCGGGAAACAAGCTCCGATTAAGCCAACTCGGGATTGAACAAAGAGCGATTCCGCTTTGGGCTCACCCTGGCCTGCTTCTTGGAAGACCTCGGCGAAGGACTAAGTGCCTGCTCTAACTTCGGTTGCGCCTTATATTGGCCGAGCAAGGACTTCCCACCTTTAATTGTAATTTAGGCGGCTCGTGCGCGTTGATCTATTTAGCCATTGTTTACATGTTCAATTGCGCAGGGCATTGTCTATCCTTTTCTATTTTACACACTTTTATGTTTTAATTATCGTCGATATTTATTTTAAATTATAAAGTTATATATTTTATTTAACCAAAGTAAATTTTTCTTATTAATTTCTGTATTTAATTTTTATTATAACAGAGCAGCGAATATAATTATAAAATGTATAAATTTCTCGTTGGCTGTTGCAGATCGGCGTGCGCAAATAGAATACTCATTCAAAATTAATATATTTTTCAAAATCTATATAATTTCTTCAATATTATTTTCCGCGTATCTTTTCTGACTATTCTTAATTAATATAATCAGTAATTGCATTTAACTATTTATTTACATTATTACTTTACTAAAATTAATAATTTTATTTATTGTATAATAAAATTTATTTTAAAGTGGTATGTTATCCTTATGGATAAATCGGTAACTGTACTACCGGCCCTTGTTTAGATTCTTAAAATATATCGATAATTTGCTTTTCTGACTCAATATAAATTATTTATATGAATTATTCTCTTCCCGTAAAATTCTTGATCCAGACTATATATACATTTTTATAATTCTATTACAATATAAGCGTGATTTGCTAATTTGTCTTTATATAAAGTTTGAGCACGTGTTTATGTCTACTCGCTCTATTCTTCCAAATGGCCTGACCATGTTACAATTAAAATATAAAATAATAAAAGAATGTATAACTAATTTTCTATTTTTCTCTCGAAATAAGAAGATAAAGAAACATATAATCATTTTCGCTGCGTTTCTTTATTCGTGATCAAAAAATTTATTTATAAACGGTTAAAATGAATTAGAAATATGAATAAGCAATTCTATTCTTTTATAATCAAGACGAATATTTAACACTAAACAAATTATTTACCTTCAAGCGGACGCGCGGTCATTTATAACGGGAGCGGGCGCGCGTAACCGAAAAGACCTATGGGATGAATAAGAGAAATAAAGCACTAATTATTTAATATTTATTTATTTATTTGTACTCAGATATATTGTCATTGTCTTTAAAGCCTGATTTGTCAAAAAAAGTAATTAAAATTATGAAAAAGAAACAACTATTAAATTAATTAACATAACTCAAATATTCTTTGAATCAAAACAAAAATTAGGAACACAAAACCCTTTTACATATCTCAGACTAGTTTATATACCTAGTCTAATAATAAAAATTACAAAATAAGAATAAAAATTAATTAACTTTGGTTTAGTTTTCATCAGAATCAGTTTCTTCGTCCATATAACATTGATTGCAAATAAATGTTGTATGACTTCTGCAAATATTTTTCATGCATAACTTACATTGCGTTTTTGATTGCCTCCTTTTTTTGGCTAAACATATTTTACAGGTTCCTCTGCATGTGCCAGAACTACCTACTTCTGTATCAGCAGCACTATCCTCCATATTCAAATGCTCCCTTATGTTTCTTTTTAGTTTTCTTGGAAGGCCTAACATCGTTGATCTTCTTTGGACATACTCTTTTGTCAATTCAGTGCCTAATGCCCGAAAATACATTCGCCTTTTCCGTAGTCACATTATTTGCCCTCAATATCACCATACTATTCATTCCTGCAATATCCAGAAGACGAAAGAAGAGTGTCAATGGCCATCTATTATTCTTCCTTGAAACCGAATACATTTTTGCTTTTTTATCGACTTCATTAATTCCCCTTTGTTTTATTGTAAAAAGTAACGATGCTGGATTTGCGCTTTTCATTTGTACTTTCATCAATTTCTGCAGCACAATAAAGTGATGATATAAGAACTACAGATCTTTTCTTTTTAGGCACGTAAGATACGAGTGTAGCTGTATCTAAAAATCCAAATTGACTTGAATATTCAGGTCGGTTTTTATCTATAAAGCAAGGAGGTATTTATTTCTTGTTTTTAGGCATGGTACCCACAACAGAAATCTTATAATCCTTGGCCAAATCGTTCATCAGCGGCACACTGGTATACCAATTGTCGATGGTAAGGTTTCTTCCAGTGCCAGAAATAGGTGTAATTGGCCTCTTCACGACGTCTGCCGCAGCATTACTCAACTGAAATGGGCCGTCAGGCTGCTTGTCAGCATAAAGTTCAATATTTAGGACGTAAAACGTAGCAGCATCTACTAGTGGATAAAGTTTGATTCCGTATTTGTCGGGCTTTGATTTCAAGTTCTGTCGGAAAGGACATTTTCCTCGAAAGCCAACCATCATCTCATCGATTACAACGTTCTCTCCCACTGAATATGGCAAAAGAAAGATTTGTGTAAACATATCTAAAACTTCTCTTATTGGCGCAGCTTCGTCTAGAGTACGACGAGGTTGTCGCGTAGTAGCATCATCAAACCGCAATGAATTCAGTAGAAATTTTACTCTTTTCACTGACATAGTTGTAGGAAAAATAGGTATACCTGTCCCATCACTTGCATATAAATCTTCTAAATTGACGTGTGATGTCTTCAAGGATCCTGCTATGTACAAGAATCCGAAAAGTGCTCGAATTTCCACCGCATCTGTCGGTTTGCAGTCACGTATTCTGTTATACGATGGCGCTTTTTTTTTAATAAATTCATTGGTATATCTAACAACTTTTTCAATAAAATTCTCTGAAATAAATAAACTCCAGGCTTGCATAAATGTTGTCACCCCCACACGATTCCTACAAGTGCCCGCATCTTTCGTGAGAATATTTTGAACTTGACGCCTCACTCTGTTATTGTTAGATTTTTGCCACTTCGTTACTTTATCGCGCCCTGTAAAACAGCTACTTATTTCTGAAAGTGGCAAATCATCCTCTTCTGAGTCCGAGCAGTTTGATTCCTTAGCAGATCGAGGTTCCCCTGCAACGATGTGGTCGGAAGTTTCAGAGCCTTGGTCGCTGAGCTCTGATTCACTCTCTTCCTCGTCTTCTCTTAGTAGTTCCTCGAGTATTGCACTTTGTGGTAACCGTCCACGACTCATTTTATATAAAAAATCCAAGCTTAATTTGATAATATTGAATGATGGCCGAAGAACTACTACGAGCTTGAACGAGGGTATGTCGCGTTGAGCGTCGCGCGTAACCTTTTCGACGACAGGCGCGTGTAGTCTTTTCGATGACTGCACCGGGACCAAAACAATTGCGATCTGTGGAGTGGGGGGAGCGCCCCGAGCGACGGTTTATTCTTTATTTTACTCCCAATGACATAGCGATAGGCTACTAGAAATGAGAAATAAATGTGATGGATAATAAAAATAATATGAACGAAAATGTACTAAGCGCAGTCGATTCGACTACGCGCGCCCGCTTAAAGGTTAAACAAGCACAAGCGTTACAATTTAATTTGTTATTTCACTTTTACACGACCAATATTTTCAACACTTAAATAAAGTATATGCGAACGAAAAACGTGCATAAATATATAAATATAATTATACGTTTAAGTTAAACTAAAATCAACATTATATACATTGAATAATGCGTCTTTTTGAAGACCTTTATGCGAAACAATTACTATATTAAGAAAACGCTCTAGAATTGTAAGAATAAAATTATTAAGGAAAATATCTTATTTCACAATTAAGCATAACAATTATAAGGTTTACTAACAACTAGCTTCATTTTTTGCGTTTCTCGCGTATTTTTATTTTTCAAACTAAAAATTATAATTACGTTAGAATTAGTTATTTTAAAATTATTTTAAGCTTACATTTTAGCATTGATTAGTCTAAAATTTTATATATAAAATTAATTAGTTTAAAAATAATTTTAAATTATATTTTAAAAATTAATAATTAAGATTATGTTTTAATATAAACAAGTAAAATTCTATATGTGTTCGAGAATCAAAATTTAAAAACTAATAACCAATAACATTTAGGTTATAAGTCGTTTTATAATTGTCTGGATTTTATGAAAGAATAATGCGAATTTAAAATCAAATTATATCTAAACTCCAAGTAAAATTATTTAAATGCAATACATCAAATAAATTATGATTTTACCTAAAACTTATTTTATATTAATTCTACAAAAAATAACAATTAGCATTATTACTTATTACACTGCAGGCATAAAAACGTATATTTAAGTTGATATTCTTTATAAAAAAATATATAGAAATGATATACAGTAATAACATAATAATAACGAGGAAAATTTTAGACATTGTAATGCGGAGAAATAAACAAAAACAAAATATAAAACTAAATAATATAGAAAAAACAAATTAATCTAATTGTAATTAACACATCGTTCAATAAGTCCCGAGACTAACAACGAAAACAACATTTTTTTTCAAAAATCATTTTTATTCATCAATATAATCTCCTTTTAGAGTGATACAATCTTTCCGACGCGATTCCAACATTTCTATACCATGTTTATAGAAGGATTTATCCTTTGCTTCAAAATAGGCTTCAGTTTCGGTAATGACCTCCTCATTCGTGCCAAATTTTTTTCCCTGGAGCATTTTTTTGAGATCAGCAAAGAGCCAGTAGTCGCTGGGGGCTAAATCTGGCGATTACGGGGGGTGGGAAAGCAAATCAAAGCTCAATTCGTTTAATTTTGCCATTGTTTTCATGGACTTGTGGCATGGTGCATTGTCTTGGTGAAAAAGGATTTTTTTCTTCTTCATGTGCGGTCGTTTTGCTGCGATCTCCTCCTTCAAACGTACCAACAAGTCAATATAATAATCACTGTTGATCGATTTACCTTTTTCCGGGTAGTCAATGAAAATCACGCCATGTGTATCCCAAAAAACAGACGCCATGACTTTGTTAGCAGACTGCTGCGTTTTTGGACGCTTTGGGCGGCTTTCGCCAGCCATGCGCCACTCAGATGATTGCCGATTCGACTCCGGAGTGAAATGATGTATTTATGTTTCATCCATGGTCACGTACCAACGCAGGAAATCCTTTTTATTGCGAGTAAATAGCGATAAGCAGCTCTCTGAATCATCGACTCGTTGCTGTTTTTGTTCCACTGAAAGCAATCGCGGCACCCACTTGGAAAAAACCTTTTTCATGCTCAATTTTTCATGAAGGATTGTAAATACGCTTCCAGATGATATCTGTGTCATTTCTGCAATCTCACGGACCTTCACTTTGCGATTTTTCATTACAATTTTTAACACTTTAATCACATTTTCCTGTGTAACGGCTTTCAATGGCCTACCCGAACGTTCCGCATCGTTTGTGTTCGTACGACCACGTTTAAACTCAGCATACAAACGACAAATCGTTGGTTTGGATGGAGAGGAGTCCGGGTAATGTTTTTCAAGCCATTGCTGGGCTTCTGCGGTGTTTTTACCCATTGAAAAACAATGTTTTATCAACACGCGAAACTCGCTTTTTTCCATTTTTCAAACAAATTACAAAGTGACTTTACTCTAACCTCGATAACTCTGCTGTCTGTGATCCGATCGACGTGAAATTTTTATACGTTTTATGTAAAGGTTCGCACTCTATGGAAACGTGGCCAGTTTGGTACTACTAGCACCATCTCTGGGTTAGTCTCGGGATTTATTGAACGATGTGTTATAGTTAGAATTGAGCTACGAAATTGATTTTTTTTCGTATCCTACTTCAAATTTCACGAAGCTTAATACTAGAATAAAATATTATATAATACAACAATAGTAATATTAGTTTTTAAGTTGTTATATATTTTTGTAAAAATGGACATCCCTTCTCGATCTCTCTCTCTCTCCATCATCAAGACGACACACCCTCGCGGAGGCTTTACACGCCCTCTCAGAGAGGCTCTCGGAGGAGAAGGGGGCCCGAAAAACTTTCCTTCTCCAGAATTTTCCCAAAAAGAAAATTCGTTCGGCGTAACTTCGGGAAAGCGCATAAATATCGCGCAAAATTTTCGATAAGTAGCAGGTCTCAGGCAGCACTCGAGGGAAACACTACTGCGCAATTTACAAGGAATAAGTATTACAAGGAATCATTTCAATGCAACTACCAGGAAGTTTTTAGAAAGCAACTACCACGAGCAGACCTCAGGCAGCATTCGAGGGAACAAGCTACATCATTACGCATCAGAAGGAACGGCAGCCGCAGTCAATTTTTTTCCTCATATACATGTATACACTCTGACAAAAAAGTATCCGGAAATTTGAAATAAAACGCAAAAATATTAAACTTCTTCAATATTTATTGAATCTCCTTCAAAATATGCTCCATTTGAAGCGATACACATGTGCCAACGTTTTTTCCAATCATGGAAACATTTTTTATAGGCGCTTTCAGGGATGGCCTTTAGCTCCTTCTGCGAATTTTCTTTTATGGCGTTTATGGAGTCAAATCTGGTTCCCCGGAGCGGTAATTTCAGTCTGGAGATAAGAAAAAAGTCACACGGAGCTAGATCAGGCGAATAAGGTGGCTGGTCGATGGTATTTATCGAGTGTTTGGTCTTAAAATCGTTAATAATCGTGGCTCGATGAGATGGTGCGTTATCGTCATGCAAAATCCACGAATTGTTTTGCCACAAATCCGGCCGTTTACGGCGAATATTTTCACGCAAACGTCTCAAAACAGTTAAATAGAAGTCCTTATTGACCGTTTGACCTTGCGGAACGAATTCATGATGAACCACACCACGAATATCGAAGAAAACAATAAGCATCGTCTTGATTTTCGAACGACTTTTGCGAGGTTTTCTCGGTTTCGGCTCATTTTTTCCCACCCATTCCGATGATTGTTGGCTCGTTTGTGTGTCGTGTTTATAGACCTATGTCTCGTCACCAGTTATGATCTGTCCCATGAACGTGAGATCAGAATTCGCATGATCCAGCATGTCTGCAGCTACCTGCATCCGGTACTGTTTTTGAAGAAAATTCAGCTCTAACGGAACGAGCCAAGCGGCGACGCGCTGCATGCCCAATTGGTTCACCAAAATCAAATGAGCGGTTTCACGAGAGATGTTGAGATCACGAGTTATCTCTCTAACACTGGCATGACGATTTTCGAGCACAATTTCCTTGATTTTTTCGACGTTATCGTTGGTTGAAGAGGTCGACGGTCGTCCTGAACGAGGCAAATCTTCGACGATCTCCCGACCGTTTTTAAAGGCTTTGTACCATTCGTACACTTAGGTTTTCGATAATACAGAGTCTCCATAAACCTTTTCCAGCATTCACAACGAGTCAGCACACGAAATTTCGTTCAAGACACAAAATTTGAGACAAACTCTTTGTTCAATATTTTTTTCCATTGTAACATTCGCAGACTACCACTGAGGTCGACTGGTTTCAACAGCTGTCATAAACAAACTAGTTGACAGACCGCACTCATGTTTGGCATAGTAATTACGGACAGTCCTACCAACATACAGTAACTTCAAATACTCAAAAATACTCAATGCGGGCAATTTAAATAAGAATTTCCGGATACTTTTTTGTCAAAGTGTATCAAAACTGTTCTTTTAAGAACAACTTGTCAGACTATTTATTTTTCAAATTTAAAGATAGAAGAAAAAGCCACCGGCGACCACTCCAGTGATCTGTAGAAAGCGAGAGAGAGAGAAAGAGAGGATTTGACAGCCACGACAAGACGTAATAAAGAGTGAGTTTTAATATTAAATTTGCTATCTATTTTCTTTCCTCTTTCTCTAAAAATCCTCCCACAAAATTATTGGCCGAAAAGCGGCCGACTATTCTGTCTCCATCGTCACGATTGTAGGTCCTTATCCAGAGCACGGCTTCAGCCTGATTCTAATTTCGGAGCCGAGGCTCTTGCATCTGCTCAATCCTGGTTTTCACACCTCTCCTAAAAACTCTTACGATTATCCTCTGCCAACCCGAGCCCATAAGCTTCACTGCTTAGGCTCAAAACGGCGAAAATTGCAGTTTTAGTTGAAATTCAGATAAAAAGTAGCGCAACCGACGTTACAGAAGAAACTGAAAGTTTCTCAAAATGATGCCTCAATTTCGCATTCAAATAAACTTACAATGAATAGCACAGTTAATTTAAATTAGTAATAACTTCAGAAACCACTATATGGCCACTATTATTTGTTATGTCTGAGCATAAAGCCTACAAAATTTTTCAACTTTTTCATTTTATTTTTATATTTTATGTTATTTATTTTATTTTTTCGTACTTAATTTCATTAAATCAAAGCCAAATTTGCACGAAAAATAGGATAAATATTCAAATTCCTGTTTTAAATTAATAATAACAATTTTTCTGTCTTAAATATTAATATTAAATTCACGCCATCTGAATGGAAGCAATGATTCAGCTCATACTTAACTATTGCGCATGCGCATGGCTCCGCGAAGAGCTTAAACTAGTGCAGCAAGTGTAAAACAGGCCTTTAGCGCAGCGTAAGTTTAAAACAGGCTCCGCGCAGAGCTTAAACTGGTTCACAATAGTTGTAAGCCGGAAACAAACCATTTTGCAGGAAGCTTTAAGCTACATCGAAATTAAATAAAAACATATATAAGAAATATTATAATTGAATAATTAGATGGCAACATATATAAAAAATATTGTCTAAGAAATATTATAATTTATTAAAAATGTATATTATCTTAAAATTAAATGAAAAAGATATAAAAATATTCTAATCATTTAATTAGTCAAAAACAAATATAAGAAATATTATATAAGAAATATTATAATTGAATAATTAGATGAAATACTATATAGGAATGTTACGTCCAAATGATTATTCGTGACAGACATAATCCTCGTTAAATTCGTAGAATCCTTACCACCAATTTATTTTGCACGTAACCCCTTTTTAAGCCAAGGTATTATCCTTATAGCTTGGGATAGGTTACCATGCTTGATTTAATAAATACCATTCGACCGATGATCCCTGTGAGTCTTAAGGAAAGGGGTACATTTATTTAGCGCTTAATTTAATTGTTAACTGGTTAATAGAGACGGGCTTAAATAATTATAATATACATATAGTTAAAAATAAATCAGCGGTATAAATTCGTAAATATTAATAATGTATTCGGCCTGTGTTACAGGCCGACTACGTTTTATTTTTATTGTTAATAACTTAGATTTAGCGAACAACTAGAAAGGAAATTGTATACATATATTTAAATAGATTATTGTTATAAAATTGTAATGAAATAAAGTGTCCGGCCTGTATCACAGTCCAAGCTGCACTTTATTTTGTTAATAGATAAAATAAAATTGTATATGTGAGTTAGTATATTAAAATTGTAAAATGAAATAAAGTGTCTGGCCTGTATTACAGTCCAAGCTGCACTTTATTTTGTTAATAGAGGAAATAAAATTGTATATGTGAGTTAGTATAATAAAATTGTAAAATGAAATAATGTGTCCGGCCTGTATTACAGTCCAAGCTGCACTTTATTTTGTTAATAGATAAAATAAAATTGTATATGTGAGTTAGTATAATATAATTGTAAAATGAAATAAAGTGTCCGGCCTGTATTACAGTCCAAGCTGCACTTTATTTCGTTAATAGATGAAATAAAATTGTATATATGAGTTAGTATAATAAAATTGTATAATGAAATAAAGAGTCCGGCCTGTATTACAGTCCAAGCTGCACTTTATTTTCTTAATAGATGAAATAAAATTGTATATGTGAGTTAGTATAATAAAATTGTAAAATGAAATAAAGTGTCCAGCCTGTATTACAGTCCAAGCTGCACTTTATTTTGTTAATAATGAAATGAAATTGTATATGTGAGTTAGTTTAATAAAATTGTAAAATAAAATAAAGTGTCCGGCCTGTATTACAGTCCAAGCTGCACTTTATTTTGTTAATAGATGAAATAAAATTGTATATGTGAGTTAGTATAATATAATTGTAAAATGAAATAAAGTGTCCGGCCTGTATTACAGTCCAAGCTGCACTTTATTTTGTTAATAGATGAAATAAAATTGTATATGTGAGTTAGTATAATAAAATTATAAAATGAAATAAAGTGTCCGGCCTGTATCACAGTCCAAGCTGCACTTTATTTTGTTAATAGATGAAATAAAATTGTATATGTGAGTTAGTATAATAAAATTGTAAAATGAAATAAAGTGTCGGCCTGTATTACAGTCCATGCTGCACTTTATTTTGTTAATAGATGAAATAAAATTGTATATGTGAGTTAGTATAATAAAATTGTAAAATGAAATAAAGTGTCCGGCCTGTATCACAGTCCAAGCTGCACTTTATTTTGTTAATAGATGAAGTAAAATTGTATATGTGAGTTAGTATAATAAAATTGTAAAATGGAATTAAGTGTCCGGCCTGTATTACAGTCCAAGCTGCACTTTATTTTGTTAATAATGAAATAAAATTGTATATGTGAGTTAGTATAATAAAATTGTAAAATGGAATAAAGTGTCCAGCCTGTATTACAGTCCAAGCTGCACTTTATTTTGTTAATAATGAAATAAAATTTCATATGTGAGTTAGTATAATAAAATTGTAAAATGGAAAAAAGTGTCCGGCCTGTATTACAGTCCAAGCTGCACTTTATTTTGTTAATAGATGAAATAAAATTGTATATGCGAGTTAGTATAATAAAATTGTTAAATGAAATAAAGTGTCCGGCCTGTATTACAGTCCAAGCTGCACTTTATTTTGTTAATAGATGAAATAGGAAGGAAGCTTGTAAAAAAAACAATTAACAAGTTTTATAGATTAACTCACTTTTATTGATGGTTTTTCTTTTAGCTGGTTTTATACAAGGATATGCCGGGCTTGATACGAAACTCGCTGGTTACAATAGTGGTGGCGGATTTCGGTGCACGGGTTTATAGAAAAGAATTTGAACAAAGAAAAAAAATTAAAAAAATAGGTGACGTGACATTAGACTTGAGATTTGATCTGATCTCGATTATTGAATTGTGCGGCGCTTTTATATGTTCGGCGAGCCTTTTCGGTGGCGCGGTCCAGTGACAGTGGGGGGGGGGAGCTTGCTGCATGGTGATGCATCTTATTACGCCGCGTATCGCAAAAATTTTAATTATACCGGTAATGTTTTTATTATTTATTAAAGTCAGTACATATTTTATAATTTATACGCATAATTGAACGTATTTCAGTGATAACATGGTTTTATAAAGAATATAAATTATGTTGAAGATCGCTTATGTGTTTAACGTATTTATTTACCCGATATAAATATATTTATATTTATTTATATATTTATTTGTCAATACTAAGCCCTATAATTATCTTCGTAAGTTTCTAATGATAGATAAATTTTATTCGAATATGAAAAACGTAAAATATATATAAAAAAAAACTTAAAATAAAACTACATAATTATCGCGCTTAAATTGACAAATCTATTCTAAAAATTCCTAATGTATTTTTCTGAAAGAGTCTGATTATTAATAATCTTTGTAATTTTTAAAATAATTACAAAACTGTCAAAAGAAAATTATGTTTATATTGCATTGTAATAAAGATATTTAATCGACTATCCTAGATATATAGTAAAGGCAGGTTTTCCTTAGAATCGATAAAAGGAAATTAAAAATAATTAAATTAAATAAAAGGAAAGAAACATCGGCAACCTCGCTATTTTCGTGATCAGTAAAGTACAAAAAGAAAATTGTATATAAAAGACACATTGTTTATTTCCGGATAATATCTTATTACATTATTTGTCTGACTGTATCGCCTTTCCTTCAAGTATGCGAGTTGTTTGTTTCTAGCGCGAAGAAGGAAGAAAGTAAACGAAAGCTTAAAACGGTCTTTGGAGCTAGTTATATATTTAGTGCGTTTGATAGTTTTAAATTGCCTTAGATGATTCCTTCCTTATCCACTGCCAGAGGCAATGCAATTCTATTTACCATAAGGGTGTATAATATATTCTAATATTACGTTACGGACGTAACAGGAAATATTATAATTTAATAACAATATATATAAGCTTAAGATTAAATGAAAAATATATAAAAAAATTAATAACTAATTAATCAGACAAGAATATATAAGAAATATTACATGACAAATATAATCTTAACGTTAAATGAAAAATATACAAAAATATTATAAATAATTAGCTGTATCAAAACATATATAAGAAATATTATGAGAAATATTATAATTTATTCTTATATTAATTTTGAGAATTAAAAAGGGATAAAAATATAAGTAAAATTTAGAAATAATATTTAAGCAGATGTAAAATAAATGGACATAAAACTTCATCTTTTATATATATACATGAACCTTACAAAAACAGATAGTCAAAATGACTATTTATTTTATTGAAGGCTAAAAATACATAATAAATGTAAATGCAAATGTAAGTGTAAAAAGGAAAATGATATAATTTCCAATCCTTTCGATTAACTACAATATGTAAACTAATAATAATTAGAATATTCATAATATACTAACATTTACATAATAAAGGGAAAAAACTAAAGCAAATAAATAACTTTAAGTAACAAGCAAAATGAACCTAATGCGAAACAAATTAAAATTGTAACAATCTCATGATAAAAGTCGAAAGTGTAATACCATTTATATTTGAAATATTTAATAATCACCTGATTAAATTTAAGAATTTTAATATTGTTAAAGAACTCAGCGAGGAAATAAATAAAATTCTTTGCGTAGCTTTGTGAATAATAAAGTATAAAATAATAAGATTGGAATGTAAAAACCAAACACAAAAGCGGATGCGATATTTCAAACAGACAAACTGTAATTCAAGAAATAAACACAAATCCAGATTATCAAAAACCAACTAAGATACTGTAATAGCAACATCCTGGGCACCAAAGAGCCGACTACGCGTATGACGTACAACCACTGCCATTGGACGATCAACTATAAACCAGCCAATCACAGCGAGCCCCCGCTCCAAGCTGCGGCGCGGCGGCAATTTACGGAGGAGCAGTCAGTGTTAGTCGACGGGTGAAGAAAAGTCAGTCTGAAAAAGGAGTTTGAAGAAGTCATCCGAAAGAAGTAGTTACTCCAAAGCATCACCACCAAACTGAGTGGTTACGCGCGCAATTTGTAAACTCGACTCTGTTTTACTTTAAAGTTAAAAGAATAAATTAAATTAAAATTCTAATTCCACGCGTAGCAATTATTTACAGAATACCAATCATTATTTCAGACTCGCGAGATCTAAAACTACTTCAACCTGTATTTCAAATTTTTATAATTTTTAAAGTCAAATAAAATAAAGTTAGATAAACACAAATTCAATTCTTCGTGCCAAATTTTAAAATTCAAAGAAAGTTAGTTTTGTGCAAGTTAGGAAACTAGGACGAACAGAAATATCTTATTTTGATACTACGAAGAGACGTCAACTCAGATTATCCAAAGGAAGGAAGATGGGAGTACACCGAGTCCCAATAAAGTCACTCACTTGTTGCCCGATACTCCCTTTGTCAGGGCTGCTAATACCAGCCTTACGCTTACCACGCCATCCCAAAGAAGATTGAAACAGAATTTCACCTCACTGCAAGGGCAGTGCAAAGATAAGTACAAAATAAAATCAAATTTTTACGCATGTTCGGAAGCATTTTCTTACAAAATTATATAAAAATAAAGTTAAAATAAATTAAAATAAATAATTTCAATTTTATTATATTAAATTAAAAATATATTAAACGAAAAATATATTAATCATACAAAACTTAAAAATAAAGTTAAAATAAATTAAACTAAATAATTTCAATTTTATTATATTAAATAAAAAATATATTAAACGAAAAATATATTAGTCATACAAAACTTAAAAATAAAGTTAAAATAAATTAAACTAAATAATTTTAATTTTATTATATTAAATAAAAAATATATTAAACGAAAAATATATTAATCATACAAAACTTAAAAATAAAGTTAAAATAAATTAAAATAAATATTTTCAATTTTATTGTATCAAATTAAAAATATTTTAAATTAAAAGTATATTAAATTAATATATATATATATATATATAAATATATATATATATATATATATATATATATATATATATATATATATATATATATATATATAAAAATAAAAGTGGTTAAAATAAATTAAAATCAATAATTTTAACTTTAATTCCATAAGCACCGGTGAATCAATTTAACCAAGTTTTCGCATTTTCTTAATTTTGGCGATAAATAAAAATTAAGTGGTGACAGCGCTGCCTTTTTCTTCTTTCGAGTTAAAGAAATTTACATAAACCGAACAAACACACGTGAATTTTGATAAATCTATATATATATTTTATGTTATCCGGGACGTAACATATTCAGAAACCATTATATGGCCACTATTATTCAGAAACCACTATATGGCCACTATTATTCAGAAACCACTATATGGCAACCAAATTCACAATCAAGAAACTAACCAACAAAACAATACATTCACGTCTGCAGAATGTTGTAATAAACTATTTTATTGATTGAAGGTGATCGCCGACTGTCAGAATATTAAATCAAGGCAAAATTAATACAAAATTCGGGACTATCAAATTTCTCTTATTATTAGGAAAGAATTTTTTTTTATTGAAAAAAGTATTATTAGCTGTAAAAATATTATTTTCTGTATGCCTAATTTTTTTTAAGTTAATTTATAATGAAAATTAATTTAAAAACATTTACTGCTTTAAAATTTTTTTTATTAAACTTAAAATATTCTTAATTAACAACAATAAAATTTGTGCTGATTAATAATAATAATGATAATGGTGGTAATAATAAAAAAAAAATTATGGCCTTAATCTGACTAACGGGAACGTCTAAGTTAACTGTGGCTACGAACGTGTTCATTACACTAGGATAAGTCTGTCAGAGGTTTAGGAGAATTCTGGCAAAAGTCTGCGAGTTGTCTGGGAGAATTATGGCATAGGTCTGAAAGAAGTCTAACAAAATAAGTCTTGGAGAAGTTTTGCGAAGGTCTGGAAAAAGTCTAGCAAATGTTTGGGAGAAGTCTGGGAAAAGTCTGGCAGAAGTCTGGCTACGGCCACTTTCCTAGACCATTTGTCAGACTATTAACCTTAATTAATCTTGTTATGATTTGCTCTAGTTTGAAAAACGTATAAGTTGTTTTGATGTTTTACATTTACTATTATATTTTTATTATATTGCGGTATGATATATGAGTCATATTAACCCATTATTGCCGAATCTGAAACGGAATGAGCTCGGCAGAAAATAACAATTAAAAATACTTATCGAGTAAAACTATAAATTAGAAAATTAATAAACAAATATTAGTAAAAAATAATAAGCTTTTAAACGATATTTACATCATAAAAAGTATTTAAGTATTATTTATGTCTGATAAGATTTCAAATTTTACACATGGAAATATGTGATTACATTATGCGAAAAAATACGGATTTTTAAAAAAATGTTTTAATTTTTACAATAAATTTTTAAAACATTATCCTTTAAATTATTCGTAAGCTCTAATTAATGTAATTTTTTTAAAATATTTAGAAAATTATATGATAATTACTATAAACATTTTAAATTTATAAGTTAATATGAATTTAATAATTAAAAATCAGAAAAGTAATAAACAAAAATATTCGTAAAAAACATAAATAAACTTATTAACAATGTTCAAATGATTATAGATAATTAAAGAATTATTTGTCAGATAAAATTTCAAATTCAACATATGGAAATATGTAACTATTGAAAAATGTTTATATTTTGATTAGAAAATAAATACTTAGATAAAATGTTTAGTGTCGCCATCTAAATATTACCGATCATTTAATAACAAGCATTGGTAGCCGACATTACCAACGCTTAAGAATTCTAACCTCTATCTGAAAGTTTATTTATTAATTGTTATAAAAGATTCGTGCATGTCTCGCCATTTATCGTTGGAGCTCCGTTCTTGGTTTGATGTAAATTGTTGCTCTCTCCCATTCCTCCCGTAGTGTACTTTTCCATTAAATATCAAAACTAAAAATTAATTAAAAATAAATAAAACAGTCAAGCGATAGCCAAAACGATTGGTATCGTATTTATTTTTGATAAACTTAACGATGAAATACATAGCGCAAACCAACTCCGCTTCAAACAAAAAATTTTTTTTTGTTTTATTATTAATTTTACCATAATGTTAACAGTTCCAATGGATTCTCTATGTACTAAAAGCCTTATTATATAAGTAAATAATATTAAATGTTGACCAATTCATTTTAGAGAAATAGTAAGTGCCCATTCTCAATTTGTAACCCTGTTTTATATATAGTATTATTAAATATATTGGTTTCTTTAAATTATTCTCTAAATATATAACTTATTTGTCTATTTGTTCGTTTATTTGTCATACATTTGTGAGTTATGCTTACATTTTCATCTTTAGCTTATCTCAAGCTCATTATTGAGAAGTTAATTAAAAATTGATTGCTAAATTTGTACCAAACAGATAGACAACAAATGCTGGAAAATAAATAATGTATTATGTAAATAAATAAATAAATAATAAACAAATAATGTTATGTAAATGAATAAATAAATAATGTATTAATAATAATGTATTAATAATGATTCTTAATATTTTTTTAAACTTTCTAGGGTTTGTTTTGGGCCCTTGGGTGTATATGGTTACTATATAAACCTATTAGAGTACCATACGTAAAAGGAGATTCAGTAACCGATTTTAATAGTTCCTATACCTACATATATGCAGAATATCTACCCGTTGAATTTTTTTGTAATGGAATTATAAGTGCATGTCTTACACTTGTGAATGTAATTTGTATTTTTATGACTGCAGTTATAGTTTTAAAGGTAATTTTTTACATATTTTTTATACATAATTTTTTTCATTAATAATGACATATTTTTCAGGCAATTAAAAATATCAAATAAAAAAACATATCAAAACAAATATTGCAAGTAGTTTAAAGAAAAAAGGGTGCTATCTCTATATGTTTATATAATAGAGATTTTATTTTAATCTCAAAATTTATTTTATTAATTTTTTAGAACGGATGCAGAAGACCTTATGTTAGGCAAGATTTTTGTTAAATGAATCAAACATTGTCGAGATCAAATTCGATAAAATTGATCTACATTATTGTTAAACTATTTGGATCCAAATACAATTTATTAGTATAAAAAAAAAAGACTCTTGAGATACTTTATCCAAAAAAACTAGAAAATATTTCTTTTTTAAAAGAAAAACACTATCCATCTACTAGAACAATGGGACGACAGGAACTTTCTGCATTACTATGTGCGGATTTTTTTATGGTTAATAAGACATTGTAGTAAATTGGGCAATTTTTGAGAATAATGTCCAATACCAGTAATAAATTGGTAGAATTAAAGCTTATCTACTTGACCCACATCAGTGAAAATAGTAGGTGTGCCATTTTTAATTGATGCACCCGAATTTCTCGGCTTCTAGGGAGCAAAAAATGGTTCAAACAAAATTTGTTCAGGACAAAGAGGGTCATCTATCTGTGCAAGGTTTCGAAGGTTATTTAAAAGCATTGGTTTCTAAGGTTATTTAAGGGTCAACTTAATTTTTTTAAACAGAAACCCCTATTTTTCACTCTAAATTCGAATCAAGAAGCAAAATTTTACGTTTGAAATAATATTAATAACATTTTTTTCTTGACCCTGAAAAGATCAGGAACTTATTTTTAGGTGAAAAGCTAAAAAAGCTAAGTGACAGCTACTTTTTTAAATTTTCTGATGGAATAATCATGGCGAAGGCACCTTTGTGATAAATACCGAATCCAAGTATGAAAATATCCTGGAAAATATTGACCTTGAGATAATTTTTCTCGTTCATATGAAAGGTAAAAAGGGGTTTTTAGCGGAAAATTTCGTTTATGATACCCGATTCAATAATGCCTATTCGTTGTCTATCACTACAAAATTTAGTCTCATCAAAAAGTAGCACAGTTTTAAAAATGTGAGTCATTTTCTAAAATTGTCGAAGCCCATTGATAAAATTCAATGCGTGGTTGAATATGATTTTGTCTTAATTTTTCAACAAGTGTGATATGATAAACATGAAAATTAAGGGTTCTTAGAATTCTTAAATGTATTCTTTTCGGTATACCAATTTCCCTTTCAACTTGGTGACGCCTAATATGAGAATCAAGATGTACAAGGTGTGATCAAAAAGTAAGGTGATTTTTTGAATTTCGCGCGCTCTGTACACTCTAATTTCAAATTTTTTTTCTTTTTTTGTTATGTTGGTACACTCGTCACGATCATATGTTCACAGTTTCGACTATATAACATGTGTTGCTTTTATGTAAGAGGCATAAAGGTTAGACTCGTGTTTGTGTGCTCGGCGATTTTTTGCTACTAAAAATAATGGAGCAAAGAGTTTGTATTAGTTTTTTTGTAAACAATGGTATTAAGTGCTTAAAAACTCTTGAAATGTTGACAGTGGTGTACAGTGAGTCAACTCTGAGCAAAAAAAATGTTTATAAGTGGTATAAGTTATTTCAAGATGGCCGAGAAAATGTTAACAATGAACCTCGCTTCGGACGCCCTAACACGTCAAAAACCGACAAAAATGTTCAGAAAGTGAAAGAAAATGTTTTGAAAAATCGTCGAATCACGATTAGAGAAGTAGCTGATGATCCTAACATATCGTTTGGCTCATGCCAATCGATTTTAACGAATGTTTTGGGTATGGCACGTGTGTCAGCGAAATTCGTTCCAAAACGTCGTTACTAGTAAGTAGTTTTTTGGCCAAAAACAATACTACCATCATGCTTTAGCCACCGTATTCACCAGACTTGTACTCCTGCGACTTTTTCCTCTTCCCAAAATTAAAAATACCCTTGAAAAGACAAAGATTTGCGGCGATTGAGGAGATTAAAGATGCATCGCTGAAGGAGCTCAAGGCAATACCCAAAAGTGCATTTCAAAAGTGTTTTGACGACTGGAAAAAGCGCTGGCACAAGTGCATTGTATTAGAGGGGGATTATTTTCAAAGGGATAACATAATTTTAGATGAACAAATGAATATATTTTATAAAAAATGAAAAGTCACCTTATTTTATCACATCTCGTATGATTATAAGTAACAACATGAGCATCGTCTTCATCATACTTGAGGCACCTACTCTGGCGAATAAGATACCCTTGATGAGCTTTGGCAGTTAACCCATTAACTCCCAAATGCAAGGAAATTTTTCACCAACTTTGACGTGTTACCAAATGTTACGTGCGTTTTTTTAATGTTCTTTTAATGTTTTTAAAAGATGTAATGTTTTTTTCTTGTAATGTTTTTTTAATCTTCTTTTATCTTGATTAATGAGGCTGGATGTGTGTGCTGGTAGATGCTCATGTTCCTTCTGGTGTCAATGGTCTGCTTAATTGCGTGTTTATTTTCGCACATGGTTTTTGCTTTGAATTCTGGCGTGGTGATAGGGACTCGACTAATAATACTAATAATAATAGTCTTCTCGTGTCCTGCAATAGGGTCTTTGCTGGGTCTTGATTCTTCACTTTCGAGCTTTTGGAGTGCACTCCTTATTTTTTCCAAATGTCCTTTGCGGTCTCTCATTTGACACTGTATTTGGCATGTAATCAGATGGTCTTCAAATGTTTTGCAGTCTACCCAGAGCATGCATTTCGAGTGCAGTGTCTTCGCATATCCTTGGTTTTTATCCTGATCTGCCTTTGACATCTTCGGGGGATCGGCGAAAATAGCACGGTACGTCTATTCACTTCCTTTCAAGGCCTTGAAAGCATCTTTAGCGTTAATAAACTGAATGTATCTGCAAGTGGCCTGTCTTTCAATATTTCGGATGATCTTGATGAAATCTAATGGTCCAAATATTCGAAAATCCTTAAAGAGTTCTTCTTCCGTTATATTCGAAGGTAATTAGCAGAATAATCTAGTTCCAGAGGGTCTGGTAGGTATGGCCCTTGACTTTGCTTTGTTCCGTAATTTACGTAGCTCTCTAGTTTTGTCTTCTTCGTTAAAATACCTTATCTTTAGTATTCCGGCTGGATCCCCATCTCCATTTAATCGTATGTTAACACTTCTTATTGGTCCCTTTTCTTCGGCTCTTCCTACAGCAGCTGATAAGGAGGTGGTGCAAGGGTTGTAAAATACTAAACTGCCTTCACCTTCTGGGTTCTTAGTCATGTTGATTCGGCATCGCCCAGCCGTGGTCTTTTCGGATTGAGTTTTCTGGAAGCTAAGGTTGTAGATTACGCTTTATAAACGCCGGGTTCGGAATAAACTGGGGTTTATTAGTAGGACATAGTTTTAATTGTGGTCTTACGGAAACGTGTTCCGTTGGGTCTTTGTTCCTTCTCGTGGAACGGTTGTATAGTTTAAGGTTACGGATTAGTCAGTGTCCGGGATTTGAATAGATAATGTTTGTGGATAGGACAGGGGTCGTGGAGAAATTAATGGTTGATTTATCCATCTTCCAGGGACTAAAGCCTGTTCTGGTATCTGTAGTGTGCAAGACTGTCCTTCGAATGTTGGTTGGTTTTGTAGGCCAATTGGGCTCAGTAGTGTTTCCTGCATACGATGTGCAGGGGTAGTGTCAGAGATTATTTTAACTTTGCGTTTGGTCTGGTATTGATGTTGCAGCATTCTTCGAGTATGACACTTCCAGGCAATGAAGATGAGTCCTACGGTGATTAGGATTTGGCCTAAAGCTCCACCGTATATTAGGTAATGCGTGTTGGAGATGCTTCTCTGATTATTTCCTATTTGTTTTAAACGACGGGTAATTTTCTCTATCGACTCTTCGTGGTTTTTCCATTCTTTAAGGTCTGGTGCAGAGGCGTTTGGGATCTCTGTTTTTGGGGTGCTGATCAGTTCTTAAAGATAGTTTAATATGTCAGGGAATATGGCCTCTACATTGAGTGTTATCTCTGGTTTGTATATGTATTGAAAATCGTTGCGTTGGTTTTCTTCACTTATGAGAAGATGTTTGTCGGTCTTGCCTACACAGCCGGGTGCCACACGTAAAATTCCTGCCTTCTGGAGGTGTATAGTTTGGTCTGGTTGTCCTGGACAGATTATACGTAAATCTTCTTTTTGTCCTAAGGAATAGAGCCAGGATCCATCCATCTTTACGTAACTCCATTGAGTGACGTTACTGGGAGTTATAGTCACATCGCAGGTTTTCATTATTTGTATTCTGGGTCTCAGCAACATTGATACCTCGCAATCTTCTTGAATAGTGGTTTCAGACAAGGGTCCGTTGGTTGAACATATGTAGGCATAATGTGTATGTTGGCAATTCTGCAAGTCCTCATAATTCATTTTCATGTACTGCCTTTGGTCCGTTCCAATGATTAGGTATTTGTGGCTTGGCTTTATATATCCTGTTCCTATCCAATTATTGTTTATTGTTTGCGATACAGCTAATGGATGCAGTCTATAGAGGTTGTAGGGTACTCGTTCTACTAATGGAAGATGCATGATAATTAATAACTTCTCGTTGTTGTAAACCGCGTCTACTTGCGCAATTCTTGCGACTTCTTCTGTCCTTAAATGTTGAACCGGTATTGGAAATTCTAGTGCTCCACTTGCCTTTGCTATGTCGGTTGTTAGGTGCCTTAGTATATCTTTATTTAAGAAGGAAGGATCCACTTTGCGTTCCTTAAGTCCCTGTATAATTTGCAGCATTCGTCGATTACTTTCGATTAGATGTTGCATTGCGACGTCTATCTTACGCGCGTAGATGTTTAAAGTAATTAGATATCGCAGTTCATTTTCTCCACTGACTATGAATTTGAATTTCCGGTCCATGTCCTTTTCCATTTGGTTTATTACCTCAGCATGGGCTTTCGTAGTATTGTATAAATCCTCTAGAGATTTGGTTATTATGTGTTCTTTCTCATTTACTAGGTACACTAGCTCCTCTTAATCTGTGAAATGTGTGGTCTATGTTGGTATTTATCTTGTCGACGTCTTCTGCCGTGACTAGTCCGAATAGGCTTTTACTGAGGCTTCCAATGAAAGGGCCTTCCTAAGGGCACCATCCGCTTGTACCTCATGCTTCCTGGAACTTTTATAGGATCTTCTACGGTTTGTCCCATATCAGGGAGCATGGTTTTTATCTCTGTCTGTATTTGAATTAGGGTGTTTTGTCTCGCTTCCATTAGGTCTGTCCCGAGCATAGCCCCACAAGTGTTCACTTCCATGAGTGCGGTGCAATTAGCGAGTAGGGTTTGGTAACTGTCGATCGCCCCGTGAGTTTCTAGAAAATCTTTTATGTTCACATAAATTGTCACCTGCCAATCAGCCCTTTTTAATCGTACTACTTCCATACGCTCATAATACATTCCTGGGTTTTCTTTTATTAGCTCTATCTCGAAATTCTTTCCTGTGAGGTCTGGAGAAGTTCCTGCGTGTACCATTATCACGTAGAGGAGACAGAGAGACTTGTGCATGGTTTCCTGAAACGGTTATTCCTTTTATTCAGGGGCTAACTTTAATTTATCCATGTGTTTTCTAATACGTCTGCCATCTGGTAATTCTAATATAGCATTGTTTCTACCCAATATTTCAACGATTTTCAAAGGTTTATTATAGTATTTATCGAACTTTGATATCCTTATTTCCTTGAGCACATATACATGGTCTCCGACTTTGGCTTTTAGTTTCTTCTCTTTACTGTCATATCGAGTTTTAGATTGTAGTTTAGCTGCTATCTAATTATCCCTGGCGATGTTATACATTTCATCTAATCGAAGAAGTAAGTCTCGTAGGTACGTGTTATATGTATTCAGTTTTTCCTCGACTGGTATTTTTAAGGGGAATCTCGCGATTCTTCCGAAAAACAATTCATAAGGAGTTAATTTAGTGGCAGAATGTAAGCTGGTGTTGTAAGTGAAAGCTGCGAAAAGTATTAATCTATCCCAGTCGTTATAAGATTCTGAATACGTTCTGATAAAATCAGTTAATGGCGCATGGCTTCTTTCTAATAATCCATTGGTCTGGGGTCTATATCCTGACGTGGTAAATATGTCGTATTTTAAATATTTTTATAAGTGTTTCCGTCAACTCTGACAGGAAGCTGGTTCCTCTATCCGATAATATTGCTTTAGGAGCCCCAAATTGACATATGAGGTGCTTAGCCAAAGCGTTGGCTATTGTGGTAGATCGTAAATTAGGTATTGGTACAACTATCAAGTATTTTGTTAGATTGCATTGCATGGTCAGCATGTGGCAGTTGCCTCGAGGGGTCATTCTCAATTTGCCAACGGTGTCGATGGATACCTTATTAAATGGTTCTTTCGGTGTGTCCGTGATTATCATGGGCTCCCTTGTCTTAGTTCGATCCAACTTTTTCATACTGCATTCTCGGCACTTTCGGACATAATCCAGAACGTCCTTTCGCATACCTGGCCAGTAATGTCTCTCTCAGATCTTCTGATATGTTTAGTTTAGTTTGGTTTACCCCTTTGTGTCCCCCTATCAGGCTCTCATGTAAATTTTGTATTATGCCATTTCTCTCCTCTGGTTCTGGGCAATTCACCTTTCCGTAACACAGGTTTACGTTGATTAGGCTACCTTCAAATGTTTCTGTCAGCAGCTGGGCTAATAGTCCTGCCTCTAGGGCATCCAGCATGTCTCCTTTTCGTGAAATGCGAAAACTGGTGAGGTTTCTTTGAAGCATTGTAGTTCTAAGATTAGCTAAAGCGGTCCTTATGTTCGGAATAGTGAGACTGTCGAAATATTTATGTTTTATAACCACTGATAGTATGTTATGATTCTTATACGGCGTAACCAGGATCTGTCCTACCTTTAGTCTGGTTTCCTTTAATTTCATTTGATTTATTGCTCCTTTATCAATCAATAACCTTGTTGTACTCGTTATGCTCTCAATATCGCTAGTTATGAAGTGTACTAGGTTGTCTCTTTTATAAGTGAGGCTTTGTCGAGATGCTTTAATGTTATTTCTTGAAATCAGTAGAGGCGGGAGTTGTTCTTTTAAGCTGTCGGTATCTTCTGAACTTCGGTCACTGTAATCGGTGGCGATAGTTTCATGCGACTCGGTTGAAGATATGCATAATGAGATCAGAGGTAGTAGTTCGTTGAAAGAATGTTTGGGCGCTTGGCCATAATTTATATTCACACTTGGTGTTTTTTTCGAGTAAGGTTTTATGTGAGGGTTCTTGAGAGTCTCCGGAAATGCAAAGTGCCTCGCTAAAACGCAAGTGTTTCTTTACCTTCCTCGTTAGGGGGGTCCTTTTGGCTTGTGGTTGTTGGTTGCATTTGAATGGTGTGTCTGAAACGGGTTTAGGTGCTTTTCTTGGCATCCCATGTATATTATCTGAATCTTCTGCATCGGCGTCACTGTTTGTTCCAAAATTAATTTTGTTGTCCAAGGTTAGGAGAGTCGAATTCCTCGTGCTAACTGGAAGCTGTCGTTCCAATTGTGCCACTCGCCGTTCCATAACGTCGTCGTTAAGAGTTTTGTCGTTGTAGGGATCTATGGTGTCTAAGTACTTTTGATATTCGGGATCTACTATATCTCCTTCAGAGAAATTACTTTTACCTCCGAGGGTGTTGTCTCTATCTCTCAACAGTTCGTCAGAGTTATGGCCATATTGATTATATATCCTGTTATAGATCCTTCCCAGAGACGCGTTAAAATTTTTCCAGTCTTCTGTCGTTTCTATGTTTTCCGTAACTTCGTTACCTAACTTTTTGCTTGACGTTAGGGGTTTTGAACTTCTACACGCTCCTTGAGAATCGTCATTAGATTCTTCTTCTTGATTTTCTTCTATGGCGGTGACCTCCTCGGTCTCACTTCCTGAGTCTGCGGTAACATCCATACAAATAGGTAATTTATCCTTTTCTTGATAGTGTTGAGTGTCGATGTCAGAATCCGATTCTTCGGTGGTTTCTTTCCGCAGCCCACTTCTCCTAGAGTCAGCCTGCGGTGGCACTTCATCTGTGTCCGTGTTGATATCAATTGACCTTGTACTCTTTGATGCTAGCTCCGAGCTGGTTCTGATCTCGGTATCCGTAGGGGGATTTGTTGGAAATGACCCTTGATTTGGTGATATTACATCTCCTCTGATTGCTTCTAGTTTATGTGTTGTATTGGGCGTATTGACAGCTTTAGTAGGGGGCCTCTGTGTACGGGGATTAATAGATTGGGTCACAGATAAGGGCTTACGGATACTCCTTGATGCTTGAGAGGTTGCGCTCCTGAGGTACGAAGATCATTTCCTGTATTTTGGTTAGTCTTAGCTTTAGTTCTATGAGCTACGGTGCTATGGTCTATGACAGGAGGTGCTTTGGTAGTTTTCGAGCCAGCTGGCCTCCCTTGCCCTCGGCTTGCTGTTGCCGAGCCAGGCACGTTTCCGGCTGGCGGATTTCCTGTTCCGGGGGCTTTGGATTTTTTTCTCTCCTTGGCTGAGATGCTACTTTATTCAACACCAATATCCTAAGTTGCGGTAATTTATCATTAATCTCTTGCTCAGTGGCGTCTATTACTAGGTTGCGGGACAAAGTGTCCGCATTACTATTTAAACGTCCCGGTTTGTATTTGAAAGTATATTGATACCCGGGAATTTGAACATCCATCGCATCAGTCGTTGCCCAGGATCAGTTCTATTATGCATCCAGTTTAAAGGTTCATGATCTGCTCGTAAAACAAATCTTTTTCCTAGTAGGTAGATTCGGAATTGGTGCATGGCGTATAATGCGGCTAAACATTCTTTTTCTGTAGTACTATAATTTCTCTCAGCCTTATTTAGGGTACTTGATAAGTATGCTACGGGATGATCGAATCCGTTCAGTTCCTGGCTTAGGATTGCTCCAATTGCGTAGTCGGAGGCATTGGTAGTCAGCGTAAATTCTTTCTCAAAATCCGGATAAACTAAAATAGGGCTTTCACATAACCGCTTCTTTAGTAACTCAAAACTTTCATCCTATTGAGGTCCCCAGTCACTACACTGCTGACCTTTCTTTAAAAGATCGGTTAGTGGCTTTGCAATTTTCGAGAAATTTTCTATGAATCTTCGATAATATCCTACCAGGCCTAAGAATTGTCGAATATTTTTTATAGTGGTTGGTTTTGGGAAGTCTTTTACTGCCGAAATCTTCTTAGGATCTGGTTCAACTTCTCTTTGGCTGATCACATGCCCTAGGAAGGGGACTTCACGTCGTAAGAATTCAATCTTGTCAGGTTGAAGCACCAGTCTAGCATCTTTTAGGCGATCTAAGAGTTGTCTCACTTTTCTATTATAGTCCTGCAAATCTCTTGCGTATACTATTATGACATCGAGATATACCAGCATTTCTGTGTTTTGGAGTCCCTTCAATACGTTATCCATTAGTCTCTGGAACGTAGCGGGTGCGTTCTTTAACCCTTCCGGCATGCGTACATATTGGTAGTGACCGTTTGGGGTAGTGAAGGCGGTCTTGCATTTGTTTTCTGATTTCATAGGTATCTTTTGAAATCCACTAGCCAAATCGAAGCATGTAAAGTAACTTGCTTCTCCTAGTTTATCTAAAATATCTGCTATATTGGGTAGAGGATATGCATCCCCTATAGTTTTCTTATTTAACTCCCTGAAGTCGATAACTATTCGCCAACGGGGGTTACCATGACTGTCTGGTCGTTTCGGGACCACCCAAATGGGAGAGGACCTAGGTGAATTTGAGGGTTCTATAATACCGTCCTTTAGTTTCTTCTTTAGTTGGTCACCTATGACTTCTCTATGTTTTGGGGGGTGTCGATATTGTTTGGTATGTATGGGTACATTATTTTCTAATGGTATCTTGTGTTCCACCTTATTAGTAAAAGGGAGGGGATCTCCTGGCAATAAGAATACATCACAGTACTCATCTATTATCTGGTTCACGCTGTCTTTTTCCTCCTGATTAAGGTGACCGACCCGAATTAAACTTCTTAGTATCTGAGCTCGTTCCCATTGCTGGCCTATTCTGTTGGGTGGCGTTTCCAGTTCAGTATCTGTGTCAGGGTCGAATTTGGGAGTAGCATATTCAAACGGCAGTATTTGCACTGGGTCTATATTTACGCAGATGTCTTCTTCTTGGGTATTTATTGCCATCACTCGGCAAGTATTATGGTCATTTCGTACTATTCCTTCCCCTATATACACCCGATCATAGTTGAGATCTAGTTTGGGCAGATATCCTTCTTTCAACTCCCTGGGCTTGATAGCTATCTGGAGTATCTGTCTAGTTCTCCCTTTTAATATATATTTGTGTTCGGATTTTTGTTGGTCGAGTGACGATTGATCTAGATCTACTTGATTGTCTGTGAACAATTTGCTTATGAAAGTTTCGGATAAATCACTATGTTTTTTGCAAGGGTCACTTGCTTTATATATCTTTTTGGTTTTCAGCTTATGTTGATCACTTGTTGATTGGAAAGGAATAGGATGCATAATATCTCCGCTTATCATGAGGGCTTTGTTATGATATAATATAACGGCTTCCTCCTTTTTTAAGTAGCCTCGTCCAATTATCCCATCTTGGTCAATTTTGAATTTATCCGTCACAACATGAAACTTCGCCGGTGACCCTTGTATGGTTAAATAGGTGGTACCTAAAGTTTTTACGGTCTCATCTGTAATCCCACCTAGTGTACCTATATCGCCTACATCAATCTGGAGATCAGGATGCAAGGAACCGAGTTTAATTAGGTTAACCAAGGCTCCATTATCTATCATAAAGGTCAACCATGGTACTCGACCCTCACGGATGCGCAGCCTTATTACTGTGGGTTTGTCATCCCCTGAATCTTCTTCTCGAGGTCTTGCACACGTACTAATTGGCTTATGGTCTCTGTATTTTGTTTTGGACCAGCAGGATCTGTCCTCGGGGCTCGTCTCTCGTTATCGGGAGCTCTTGTCTCCCTGCGTATAGGGTCGATTCGGTATTGTATGGGCTCGTCAGCGGGATCTCGTGACGAGCCCTTATCGAGTTTAAATTACTGTTTGTTGGTCTTGTTTCTTGGGTGGGATTATTAGCTGATCTTCTCCATGATTCATTAGGCCACGCTTACCCTGCCGGGTTTTGATTCCACGGCCCTCCATAATTATTTCTTACCCTGTAGTCATTCCTGGCATAGTCGTTGTTATTGTAATTCGGCTGGTGATTAGCGTATCTTGTTCTGGAATTTTCCCTCATAGGGTTATATAAGCGTGAATCGTTATTATATTGTGCGTAATATTCATTCCTGTTAGTCCGCTGATACTGCTCCAGGGGTCCGTTCGGACGCTCATAATTTCCTCTGGATGGGAAGTGATACCTCGGACGATAATGTCCTTGTCGCGAATAGTCCATTCGGTCATGGTATTGCGTTGGTCCATATTGTCTATTCGTATTATAGCCATTAGTCCTGTTAGTCCAAGCTCCTGGTGATGGAATTTCTTTCGCTATGACTCGAACGTTTTTACGACTTCACTCACGATCGTTTAATCTATAGTTTATACTGCCTCGGCCTTCCAGATAGGACCTATCATTTCTACGTTTAATTGCGCTCGAGAATTCGTCTTCCTCCTCATCACCTCTAATTTGTCTATGTCTAGGCTTTGCGTCTAGTAAGATGTGCCTTTTAATCAGATTTTCTAATTTTACTGCGGCTTGATACGCCTCATTTAAATTAGCGAGCCGTTGGCTGTGCACCGTAGTGGCGATTTCTGCTGGTAATCCCTTTTTGAACATTAGCAGCGCTACCTCTTCTAATGGCTTGATCTGCTCGGTTATTTGTTGTGATGTCACTCCTGGTTGCCTTAATGCTCCACGGGCTCCCATTAATAATATATTTAATCTGTCATAGAACATCCCAACTGATTCTCCTTTTTTCATTGTTATGTTGTGTATTTTCTCTGATTAGTAAGAATAATCCTTACCGGGCGCGAATCGCTCTTTTAAATGTTTTACTAAGGACTCTACATCTTTGAACGCATATTCATAGATACAGTCTCGGGCTTCTCCTTCTAAGCACCCGAGTACGTTTTTTATATACGTGTCCTGTTGGCTCTCCGAAAGTTGGGCAGCCCCATTTCTTACATCTATTAGGGAATCCTTAAGTGGTCTGTTGTATCCATTAAAGGTTTTTAAACCCTTAATGGCGTTCTTCAGATTGAGACTTGATGCCACTGTAGTCACTAGGGCTCGGATGGATTCATCGGTGTTTTCATCAGCACCTTGAGTATGGTATGTAGGTTCCTCTCCTTCCCTATGTGGGTTTGGGGTGATTGGGTTCGCTGCGTCGAACATATTGGTCTTGAAATTTGGTCTAATTGTTTTGGTCTCCGTCTTAGCCTCTGTGTATTTTATTCCGATTTCTTTTTCTTCTAGATTGTATCCTTGTTAATCCCAATATATATTAACGCTTGGTCTTCGTTGATTCTGTCCTTGGGGTTGTTTAGCATTACAAGATGCAACTGATGCGGATGTCCAGTTTATACTTATATATTTTATCGTTGCAATAATGGGTGGATATTGGTGTTATTTCGTAATTATGAATGCTTGTGAGCAGAAATAATTAGATGTTCATGAATATATATATATATATATATATATGTTTATGTATAATTTGTATTTATTATTATATTTGATTATAACTATCAGATGTAGAATTATAATTAATTAAGATAGGCAATATGATGAAGATAGGGGCAGAAGCGTCATATATTATTGGATGATATTGTTTATAAATGGAATTGCCCGATTCTCAATTGTGATGCTTATTTAATGAGTTGTTATCTATCTATCTTGTTCTGTGTCACGGAAGGGGGAATAGGAGGGGAGTTGGAGAGGCATCAGTACGGTTACCCAATGCCAATAAAATTTGGCTTAATGTTCGGCCTTACCAATCCTTGTATCTTCTTGAGTAAATGTAAATAAATTTCCTTGAAAAGAGTTCCCTTTATGGCTAGATACCTGGTTTCTTTCCTTGCTTTTGTTCTTCTGATTTTTTTTTTGTGCGGTGGTATTGTACCACCTCGCCCATGATGAAAAGTCCCACCAGTGCCATTAATCTGGGTACTGCCATCGTTTGTCTATTCTCTTTTTAAGCCTTTGGAAGGTGGAAAGGGAAAAAGAAAAGATGATTATGAGACAGAACAAGAGATTGTCATGGGCAATAAGATAAGAATCTACGATCAGCTGCAACAGGGCCCCTCCGATTGGGAAAAGATACTAATCTATATGTATATACAGTCTGTCAAGTAAGAGCGTGGTCGACTTCACCGACTGGTAATAAAAGATTTTGCTCTAATTCTTTCGCAAGCCATTAGAGGGAAGCTTTGTCCTTGATGCATTGTCAACAAAGATTCAGTTGTCGTTGATCTTTTGAAAGAGAATCACGTTAAACGCCATGAGTGCTAAGTACGCGTCGCGCTACGAGGCTGTGTTCCTTTGCATCCACCCGAAAGGTCCCAAAATGTCGCAATCAGCGGCTGCTAAATATATGAGAAAGTCGAAGGCATTTGTACAGAAGTGGATACAGCGATATAAAGTGGCTAAAAATGTCGATGATTTACCAGAACGTGGCTCGATAGGAAAAGTGAACAAAAAAGATGAAAAAAGAATAGTGGATCTGTTTTCGCGGAATCCTGCTTTAACACTGCGGCAAGAACAAGCAAAATTAATGGCAAAAGGTTTAGATATATCCTACGAAACTTTCCGAACCCATATTCGTACTCGTCATCTGAAATGGCGCAACACAATGAAGAAGCCTCTGTTGACTGAAAAACATGTGACAAAGTGACTCGCTTGGGCGCATGAGAATATTGATAGAGATTTTGAAAATGTCATTTTTACTGATGAATGTTCTATATGGGCACGTTCTGTCCTCACGCGAGCCTGGTTAACTTCCACCAATAGGCTTGTTCAGCGGACCGTAAAACATGGAATAAAGGTGCATCTTTGGGGCTGCTTCTCAAAGCAGGGATTCGACACTTTGCACCTCTTTACTGACAACCTAAATGCCGAGAAAATGATAAAAATCTACAAAAAGGCTTTACTGCCATCTGCCAAACGATGGTTCATCACAAAAAATGAAGATTGGATTCTGCAGGAGGATAACGATCCTAAACACCGCAGCAAGCTCTGTACTCAGTGGAAGACTCAATCTGGCATCGTTACATTGGATTGGCCGTCGCAGTCGCCCGATGCAAACCTTATTGAAAATGTGTGGGCATATATTAAACGGAAGCTTCCTGGAAGACGCACATACACTTGGAAGCAGTTGTCTTACGAAATTCGTCGGATCTGGAGATCCTTGCCACTAGAATACGCCGTCAAATTAGTAGAAAGCATGCCTCGGAGATGCCAGGCAATTATCGACGCCGGTGGTGACTAGACACATTATTGACCGAATTGCATCATTGTTTGTAATGTGTACAATGTATATATAAATATGAAAGTTTCATCAAATAAATTTTTTTATAAATTAACACGACCACGCTCTTACTTGACAGACTGTAGCTGAAAATTTCAATTATAGTAGAAGAAATTAATTGGTATTGTATTTAAAGAAATATATATATATTTGGTATTATACAACATTATATAACATGTATTAACATTATTGCAATGTTTCCTATTATGGCTGAGATATATCATTCGATCACTTCCAAGGGGATGATCAAGTATTTACTAATATATCTATTCTTCTTAAACACATGGCCTATCAATATTTTTTTTTCCTTTTTTTTCAATCTAATGTTAAATTATAACGAATCAAAAAAAAAAAAAATTTAAACATTAATTAATCACTAATAATAAATTTTATCAATAATTAAATTAACGCGAACGTATTTAAACTAATTATTTAACGATTATATTGTCAGTGTTAGTATTATTATTATTCAGTATATTGTTTATAATTTATTATAATAAATTGTATTCGATTTATGATTTATTATAATAAAATAATTATGAAGTATTGTTAATTTGCATGAGTCACCCAGCAGTTAGTTATTGAGACCAAGGTGATTACAACATTAATGATTATGGGTTGTCGTTAGTAATGTAATTTTTCCCTCCGCTACCTTGCCTGAATTTCATGATACATTGTCTCTGTTAGTGTTATTGCGACCCGATATTTCGGGTCAAAGACCTGTTAGGTTTTATTTGTGGCGAGGTTTGATTAATGTTGACCCCTCTGCCGATACTTAGATTCTCAGCGGTGGTCGAAATCGTATGCTCGCCGACTAGGAAGGAATACCAGGAGGGACATTGCCTCTTAATGTGTGCTATATCAAAATAGCGTTACGGCAATGTCGGGTTTCAAGGATGGAAGAAATCTCCTTTTCATTGATAACCGTTATGACCTGATTCGTTCTTCCCTAATCGATATTGAAAGAACGAATCTTGCTTCATAACCCTACCAACTATTTCGTGAGATTTACTTAGGATTAGAAGGTTATCACCTGCCGCTCATTCACTCGATCGTGAGGGCCTTAACACCCGACAAACTCAGTTATGAGTCAGATGCGGCAAACCCTCACGGCATCTTGGTAACGAGTCTTAGGGTGAAAAAAAAATTTTACAACAAGTATAATACTTAATTCAAAATATTATTATAGATGCAAAAAAGAATTATTAAATTTAATACAAATTTTTAGTTTGGATTAATAGACATCATTAATTAATTTGAATTCAATATATCTAGTATATTAATTTTAATAATATGATTAATTTTTAATATACTTTTCAAACACGTAAGTAATAAAACCTTAAGAATAAAATTATAAAATTATAAATTATAAATTTTTATTTATAAAATAATTTTATTGACACTTTCTTATTAATTAGCAATAAAAATTTTGAAATTAATTAATTTGTTAAAAATAGACATTCTATAAGATACTTATTTTTAAACGAAAGTTTTTCATTTGCAGTACAAATAAAACAAAATTAATTAACAGACAATTTTATTATAACTTCTCCGTAAAAGTTTATAAAAAAAGAATAGTCTTTTAATGTATTATAAACATTTAAAGCAATTCTCTTAAAGGTATAAAATCATTCTTAATAAAATAAATTAATAATTGTAAAAAAAATATGCACTAAGATTTTAATGTACGAAAATATCAAGAATCAATATATTTTTTTTTTAAATATTATATATAAAATTATAATATATTTTATAGAAGAATTACTTTAACTTTAATTAATTCTTGAAATTAAAACGTACACACATTGTTTTGATCAACTAAGCGGAGAAAATTTTCCACTGTTCAATCGTATGTAACGTCGGTAACGCTACTTTTTGACTGATTTTAGTCAATACTGCAATTTTTGCCGTTTTTGAGCCTAAGCAGTGAAGCTTATGGGCTCGGGTTGGCAGAGGATAATCGTGAGAGTTCTTAGGAGAGGTGTGTAGTGCGGGATTGAGCAGTTGCAAGAGCCTCTATTCCTAAATCGGAAGCAGGCTCGAGCCCTACTCTGGATGAGGTCCTACCAAAGTGACTTAGGTTCAGAATAATCGGCCGCTTTTCGGCCAAAAACTCTGTTGGAGGATTGAGATAGATGTGGAGAAAAGAATACGTAAAGCAATTTCAAAATTAAAACTCACTCTCTTTATTGAAGGTATTAGGCAATGGTGTCCAGTCCTCTCTCTCTCTTTCTCTCTCTCTCTCTCTCTTGCTGTGGTTGACTTCTCGTCGTGTTCTTCTTCTTATTTATAAAATTGAATAGTCTGTTTGGTGTAGCTGGTTCGTAGTGGCTTCCTAGTAATTTCCTTGTAGTTGCTTAAGCTCTGCTCGTAGTGATAATACCTTGCTTGCTTGTAGTAGTATAACTTGTTCCTTAGTAATGTTCCTCGTAGTAATATTTCCGTAGTAATGTTTCCGTAGTAATATTTCCGTAATAATGTTTTGCGTAGTACGTGGTCCGTAGTAATGCTTCCCCCGTAGTATTTTGCGTAGTACGTGGGTCTTCGAGTGCTGCCTGAGGTCTGCTACCTGGTGATCATTTGGTGCCGTATTTAACTGCGTTGGAGAAGCTACTCAGCAAATTCCTTCTTTGACCGGAAAATTCGGGGAGAGGCCGAGTTTTTCAGGCCCCCCTCTTCCGGGCGGCTTCTCGGTTAGAGAGAGAGAGTTAGATAGAGAGATGAACCATTTTTACAGAGTTTTTACAATAAAATTACGTTAATGTAAATTGTATTTCAGGTTTAACGCGTATTACAACAGAACGAAGTTTTTCGTCGTATTTTACATAATTAGGTAAAGAATGAGTATAGAGAAAAGATTGATATGAGTGTTTTATTATTACAAAGGAGAAAATAATGATATTTTTAAATAGTCATTCTTTTAAAGTTATAATTTTTAATTAATGGACTGTTGTGGAGGAGTACTTGTTTTAAAAAATTATCAAATAAATGATTGTAAATTTATATCGAAATTTCTATCATTAATAATAATTTTGATTACAAAATGTACTTATTAATACAATTTCTTTTTGTACAATTTGGCTTATAAAATAAAATTGCTGGTCGCGGACTATCATTCTATTCTAGTGTAATAGTAATAATAAGGATCGTTGAATGGTTAATTTAAATTAACCTTTAACTGGTGACAAGCGGTCTCACAGGCCGAGCGGTGTCAGACGGTGCGATATACGCGTCAACTTAGCACGTATTTTGGGTTCTGATTTTTTGTCTTTTTGTTTGGGTTCTTGTTGGGTTGTTGTTTGGGTTCTGAGTTTAAAAACTGAGGTAAGCTAGCATAAATACTTTCGATGCTATAGACCATTTAACAGCAGCGGCTTCTCAGGCCGCGCGTCACCAGTTACGTTACACAAAAACCATGTCACCAGTCAAAGGTTAATTATTTCTTTTAATTTATATAATTAATTACTTATTTTTATCTTATTAATTATAAAAAAAAAATTATTGAGTGTATTACAAGAATTCATGACATTCCAGATGATTGCGCGATGTTCTAAATTACGCTATAAGAAAGACTACCTTGCATGAATTTGTGTGTCGAAGGTCAATGAAATTTGTATTGACTGACTTAGCGATTTAGTTATTTCCTCACTTAGAAGGAAGAATTTTATTTTATTATGACATGTGTGCAATTGTTTGTAAAAATTGCATCGTAGTAAAACAGTTTAACGAGAGCGGCTATTCAACTCTCGGTTTAAGCTTAGGTTGAGTTTCCCAATGGTCTACGTCAGTGGAGAGTGCCTCGAGTAGGTTGTGGAGGGGATTGTTGTGTTAGTAGAGAACTTTTCGGCTGACAAAACACAAAAAAACGGAGGTCATGCACCGACGTTACAGTATGTTACATACTTTGTTATAAAATGTTGCACGAATTTTCAAGCATAGGCACTATTATATGATGAAAATTTAATAACTATACAATTAATGACAGTTAATCGCATTAGTCATTTAAAATCTGTGTAACATAATCGAAAAAAATATTTTCTCAGACATGAGAAAGAAGGCAAGTTTAACAATAATCTCCATAACACAATTAACACTAATACAACTTAATATCCTAAATTAAATTGCTCTTTATCATAACTTGTTATTATCAAAGTAAAACATCTTTGATTAAAATTTTCTGAAATTTTTGTATAACTTATGTTATAGTTATCATCCTTAGTTTTTGTAAATAATTACTAAATAATTTAACATTAATTTAAACACCCATATATATTTTATATAATTTTAAAAAAAATAATTTTTTGTTATAAATTATTATTTTTAGTTTTCTTAACATTCAACCTGGGTATATTTAAGATTACTTTAGATTTCAAATAAAATTTATATTTATTATGTTAATAATTTAATAGTTAAATAATCAAGACTTTTCCCTTTTTGAATGAATATGTCAAACTGTAATCTATTTTATTACTACTTTTAAATTCATAATATAGAAGATTTTATAAATCAGTTATAACTTTGAAAGACACTATTATTTAGGTGACTTTACTCCTTTCATTATTTTAATCTTAGAAATTTCGAAACTTTTTTAAAAAATATATTAAGTACTTATTCTTTTAAATTTCATACATTTGATTAATCTATATTTTATGCAAGATAAAATAATTTTGTTAATTTCAAAACTTTTGAGTTATATAGAAGAAATTTTTTACAATTATCAAAAATGTAAATAATTAAGATAATTAAGATAATCATAATTCAAGATTATTGACAATTGTTCCCATTTATGTTGAAAATGTATTAAAAATTGTAAAAATATAATAATATAAACGAAAATATAAAAGGCGCTTTAAAAAAAAAAAAGGAAAACTAATCTTTGTCAATAATTAATTAAATAATTTAAATATAATTGACATAATTAATACAACAAAAGTCCCTCAGTGTTGGCGGCTACCCGGCGCCTCCACCAAAAATTTCGCTGTTACGTGCGGGGCTACACGCACAACACGAAATTTTAATATTTATTTTATTGCGGGACCCGCCAACGCGTCCCGTACAGGCCCGCCCGCGCATCGCGAACCGAAGGGACCCATGTTGTCGCGAATTAGGTATATGACGGTCTCTGCCCCATAGATAGGTAATTAATCAGACATTTTAAGAAAAAAAGTTGAAACTTACCTTTAGAAGGTGGAGACCCTGACCTCTGCCTGTTGTCTTGAAATGGGGTAAGGGTTCAAGAAATGAATTTTAATACTGCTTTTCTTTTTATCTCCTTAATTCCTTTATTCTAATTCACTAGCTTTAATATCCAACAGTCACGCTACACACCTCGGTACACGGCAGCAACCGGGACCAAACAATAGAAAAAGATAGAACCGATCAGATAATAAATGGTTCAAACTAATAATTGGCTTTAAGCACTATGATATTAAAACGATTTAACTAATTCAAAATCAAGACGAGGTATTCACCGTACTACGGAAATTACAGTACTCCTACTCCTTGGTCACTACTGTCCCCCTCGCGGTCCATTGGTACTCATATTTAAAGACCTTGAGGTGGAGGCATCGTGGGGATTTTTGCTTATTTAGCATCGGCGCGAGCCTCGGTGGACTCCCAAGCCTCCCCCGCGCCTCCCAACTAAAATGCAACTTTGGATATTTTATTTGTTCAAATGTGTGTGCCGAGGCGAGTTGAGCAACACAACTCCTTAAAGGTGTGTGGGAAAAATATCTGACTATAAGAATACGTTTATTTTCTATGTCTCCTGGGTTTTTTCCACAGGAGTCAATTTGCAGCGTGAGTGCAAGTATCACCCACCTTTTTCTAACACTCTGTTATACAGAGTTCGCTGAACTGCACGCTCAGCATTTTCACACATTAAACGTATACATTTATGTGTTGCAGTAGTACATTGAACTGTTTAATTTTAATTTAATTAATTTTTTTATAAGGTTTTAATTTAATTTAATTATTAAAATTTCGTCACGTAACACCAAACTAATTTAAAATCAATATTTTAAAATAAAACTTCATTGTCGACTATGTTTTGGGTCGCTCTTTTGAATTTCGAGGTCGAAATTGATCTATCTCATCGGGAAAATTAAATATGGCGACTTTATTCCGATAAAGCAGGAAAATTTTCGTGTTTTATTTGTTTCAAAGGTCGATTTCATATCCAGATTTTTAAGTAATCTTTAATGTTACTGCATAAATAGTACAAATAGATTTTGCACTATAAGATAGAGCTCATATAAAAACTAGAAATTCAAAATGGCACCCTCAAAATGGTGGATATTTACGAATAACTAAATCAACATTTCTTTTTTTCGAGCACGCCAATAAAAAAGTTTCTTTTTTCATAAGTTTCGGAATTCGAACGCTAAATTATCATGATTTAGCTTACTTTTTGTAGTAATCTTGAAATTCAAGATGGCGGATTCAAAATGGCGGACAAAGAAATTTTTAAAAATCACATGTTTCGCTCTAAAACTATGTATCGTGGGGTTTTTGGGGTCGCTGAATACGAAAATAAAGTTGAATTTTTATTTAGCAATATCCAAATGGCGGATTCAAAATGGTGGACACGAATATTTTTTAAAATGTCATATTTCGCTCTGAATTTATTTACTCGGGGGTTTTCGAGGTTGCTGAACACAATAATATCGTTTTAATGTTTTCCCAGTTTTTCGTAAATATCCGCCATTTAGAGGGTGCATTTTAAATTTCGAGTTTTCATATGAGCTCTGTCTTATAGTGCAAGATCCATTTGCACTATTTATGCAGTAACATTAAAGATTACTTGAAAATCTGGATATGAAATCGACCTTTGAAACAGAAAAACACGAAAATTTTCGTGCTTTCTCGGAAAAAAGACGCCCTATTTAATTAAAAATTCAATGTATTTAAATATATTAAAATTGTAATTATATCTTAATTTTAAAAAATACTTTACACTATAGAAGAAATTTTAAATGTCAAATTAATACAAGTGTATATGGATTGCCATGCAACTTATGATTCAAATTTAAATATAAGTTCTACAAGCGTTGCATTACGTAATGTTTAGGGCGTCTGCTTTATAATGCAAAGGACCCGAGTTCGATCCCACCGTGGGTCAAATATTTTTCTGCGTTTTTTTCCGTAAAATAATGTGTAAAATAACATGTGCGACATTGCGAATAAACGATTAAATATAATGCGTATGTCAACAATATGTATAATCATAATAAAAAAAAAAATTCTAAAATATATATGAAGTACTTAATTAAAGTTTTTATAAAGATTTCAAAAAGTATTTTAAAAGGTTTCATCAACTACTGTCAAAAATGTTTTTTTTAATATTTCTATAACTTTTATAGAAATGTTTTTTAATCTCGTATCGAGAGGTTTATATAAGGAGCTAGAAAACGTTGCTGAAGGGTTTAAAACGGACATTAACTCATTTTAAAAACATTTTTTGGAAGCTTTTAAAAAGGTTGTCATCCTCTCATGAAACGTTTTAAAAACATTTTAAAAAACCTTTCAATCTGTGTGGGTTTCTACATTTATTTCTACGTACATTACTACACTGATTTCCACATAGATATCGACACTGATTTCCACGTAGATTTCTACACTGATTTCACGTTGAAACCCACGTGGTAATCTACGCGGAAATCCACGTAAAAATCTACACGAAAATCTACGTGGAAATCCGCATAAACTGTGTTACTGGACTGTTTTCAGTGTAAATTTCAATGTAAAAATCCACGTGGATTTCCAAGTGGATTTTCACGTGGATTCTTGCGACTGGGTTGGCATATATTTAATTTATAAAAATTATATTTGTTTTATATTTATAAATTTGTATCAACACAAATATAAATTTAATTTTTTTATGAACAACACAAATATAAATTAAATCTTTCAATTAACAACACAAATATAAATTCAATTTTATCAATTTTTGTATTATAAATTAATGTAATGTTATTTTGTACATGAAATTACAAAACAATTTGTACATAATTATTATCTCTTACTTGAAATTCAACTTATTTTTATAATAAAATTTATATCAATATTATATTTCTTAAAATTTACCTTGTTTTTATAAAGTTTTTACAGAAACATTTTGTAAAATATAAAAATGATAAAATTTAAAAAAAAACAATGGCCATAAGTTTCTTGAAATATTTACATTCTTTTCTTAGAACAAACGTTAATTTTACTAATGTGATCAAAAAGTAAGGTGAATTTGTTTATAAAATGTAAACTCTTTATTTACTCTCCTAAATCAATTTCATCCCTTTCAAAGTAATCACCGTCTGATAAAACGCACTCTTGCCAACGCTTTTTCCAGTCCTCGAAACAGTCGGAATAGTCTTTTTCCGGTATGGCCTTCTTCGATTCGGTTATCTCCTCAATCGTGTCAAAACGACGTCTCCGCATTGGCTTTTTGAGTTTGCTGAATAGCCAGAAGTCGCACGGAGCCAAATCAGGCGAATACAGTGGTTGCGGAACGATATGAGTCGAGTTTTTGGCAAAAAACTCGCGAAGAACCAATGCAGTATGACATGGTGCATTATCGTGATGAAGGAACCAAGAGTTGCTCGCCCATAATTCCGGCCGTTTCAGACGAATAGCTTAACGCAAACGACGCATAACGCTCAAATAATATTTTTTGTTGACAGTTTGGCCCGGCGTAAGGAATTCATAGTGCACCATACCACGATAATCAAAGAAAACTATCAACATAACATTGATTTTCGATCGACTTTGCCGTGGTCTTTTCGGTATTGCTTCACCTTTTGCACGATAATCGCTGGATCAGTCGGTGGTTTCATGGTCGCATGCGTAAATCCAAGTCTCGTCTCCAGTAATGATGCATTTTAAGTGGTCCTGATAGTAAGACAGCAAAGTTTCACACACATCAACGCAACGCTTTCTTTCCAAAAAATTGAGCCATTTTGCACCAATCGAGACTTGACGCGTTTGAGACACAGAACATCCTTTAAAATGGTTTAGGCTGAGCCGCATGATATTCCAACACTATCAGCGAGGTATCTAATTGTGAATCGACGATTTTCAAGCACCAAATCTTTGATTTTTTGGACGTGGCCGTCGTCGGTGGACGTTGATGGTCGTTTAGAGCGCGGTTCGTCTTCAACGCGTTCTCGGCCTGCTTTGAACTCGTTTTACCACTTATAAACGTTTTTTTGTGCCATAGTTTGATCACCAAAGGCCTTCCGCAACATTTTCAACGTGTCCGCACAAGAATATTCGTTCTGCAAACAAAATTTGATGCAAGTTCTTTGCTCAACAATATCACCCATTGTAAAAATCGAAAAATTCACTTTTGGTTGTTTACAAAAACACGTGTAACTCAGAGATAATTAAGCCTTTTGACAAACAGACGCTCGGCAAATATTATAGACAGTCCTACCAACCTAGGAAAAAAAATTTACCTGCCTTCCTAATGCCCGGGAGTTTTAAATGACAATTTAACCTTACTTTTTGATCACAGTAGTATAACATTCTACAAAATTTTATAACTTTTTAAAATTTCATTTTCTTTTATCTATATAACTAATGCATCATATAGTGCAATCATTTTTCACTGATTACTTTCATAATAAATCTAATATAATATTTTATAATTTGATATATATTCTACCCAATTTATGCAATCTAAATACAACCTTTTTAATAAAAAGAAAATTATGGTAAGTATTGGTTGTCGTTTAAACATATTTTTCTGTGCTCTCTTAATGTATTATCAATTTATCGAATATAAGTATCACACCAGTGAGTAACTTATCAAAAAGAATATTTAAAATCAGCATTTTTGACTCTCGAAAGTTGTGAAATCAAATAATATTGCTAAGTATTTTCTTTTTTATCAACACATCTTTTTTCAACGATAGCTGATCATCAATGTTGTTATATATAATATGCTAATGAATATCTACATGTAAATACAGCAATCTTTTAAATACAAAAAAATTATCGTTTTTGTTGGTATTAAAAAATATGAAGAAATATAATTAATAATTAATTTTCATACACATACTTTCAAATTTTCTTTAGTTTTAAAATATTTTGTGCTAAAACAAGCAATAAAATATAATAATATTGCTAAATATCATATTTCTTTTTATTAATGTATTTTTTGACCGCTACCTGTTCATCATTTACTTATCGGATTAATGAGAAGTCATTTCACAAATTTTTGCGCACGAAAGTTGTGAAATCTAATTAATGTTGTTAAGTATTTCAATATTCGTATCAAACACATTTATTTTATAATTATAGTTAATACTAAAAAATATTATTTTATAATTTTTTAAATTTTCTTTTGAAATGTTACTTTGAATTTAAATATCAAAGTATACAAAATATTAATGATGTGAAATGATTCTGTTTACTCTTACATTTAGTTAATTTTTATTTTATTCCAATTCAATAATTTACATATAATTTTATAATGTTTTTGTACGATAGTAGGAACTTGCTTCGAATGAAACCACTGAAATCAAATAATTCTTTTAACTGTATTTTTCTATATCTTTTATGCTATATTCTTTTACAACTTATATATTTCATAAAAAGTTACTTGTGACATGTAATTAAAACCATACTTGCCAAACACTTGTAGAGTGTAATGGAGGAGAATATAAATAATAAAATATAAAGAATATAAAAAATAAATGAACATTTGATTTAATAATTATATTTTTCTATTTCTATTTAAATTATAAAGTGCTTTATTTTTCAAATGAAAAATTATCAAATGTTAAAAAATTGTTATTGACAAACTTTAATAATTTTTTAATACATATATATATTTAAAGTCATACAAATATACAACTAGATCAATATTATTACCTAAGACGAATTGTAAATTATAAGATATAAAATTTTTTGAAAGAGAAAGTGTTAAGTAATTATTAATATTTGAAGTAGTATGTTGTATCAATACTCTTCTTACAGTTGGAGAATGAAATATTTTATATTACAAATTTACTTTCAAATTATATCATATAATAAAATCATTTAATTATTTAATATATGTGACGTAGGCACTTCGTCGTAGCCGACTTAGCTACGTGCGCCTTGTGTGCCTTGCTCAAAAATAATATAATAATAAAACAATGCTTCAATCTCTCTTACTCTCTCTCTATCTCTCGCTCTCGCTCTCTATGACGCCATATTATGCATGCCGGCTGCCCACGACTGTCTCTCCAGCCGACAGAGGCCTATCGCTTCCCCTGGGCAGGGAAGTGGCAATTCCTCGTCACCCTCACAGCGAACCCGCTAACACACACTTTCGCTGTCTCTCTCTCTCTCTCTCGCTGTTTCACGCAAATAAGTGAGGGCACTCACCGTTGTTGTTTACGAAGCTCGTCCGCAGGCCGTTGAACTCCCGGCAGCTTCCTTTGACGCCGTTGCACCTCGCTCCTACTGCTCTCACTCTGGAGAAGGGCTGCTGGACCTCGATGGGAGTCCGCCTGATCGCTAACTGCCTCCGCCTCACCCTCGGCTTCAGATGTCGCGGTGGCAACCTCCAGTCACCTCCCGCTGACACTTGATCTCCTCGTCCCCCGGCTCTCTGCTACGCTGTACTTCTTCGTCGTCGCTCTTCTTCCTTGCACTGCACCCTCGACTACTTCCTCACTCTCTCTCATTCTCTCTCGCAGACTTTTTGCACCTGGCTTCACTCACTCGCGACTTTCGCTCTTCTCTCTGTGACAAATAGAAATCCCTCAACTTTCGCGAGAAGCGCGGAAACTACCAACTCCGCGGGAGCGCACGGCTAGACTAACTGTTGCGCTCGCTCTCCTCTCCTCTGCCCTCGCGGCTCCCTAATTCATTGCCGATCGTCGCCGCAAGTTCGAAAATCGCGTGATTTTCGAATGTTGCCGGCTTTCCGAAAAGTCCTCCTAAACGGGGTTTCCCCACCAGCAACCCGGCGACAGTCGAGCAAGAATGTATTCATTACATTCTTCATCGACGACCAATGGTGGACTCTCCGTTACAAGGCCCCCCACCCCTGAATTCTACCTTCCTATAGGAGGGAGGGTTCAGCAAAAGTCGTCGACGATAGCACCTCTCTTTTTCAGACGGCCGCGAGAATCTCCCCATAGTCAGAGAAAAAGACTCACCTTACTACCCCCGGCGATTTTCGTGGCGGGCGTTGGTGCTTATTGCCACAGCCTTGGCCACCAATCCGCTGACTTCCGGGGAGACGTCTCTCAGGCTGTCTATCAGCCGGAGCCAGTCCTCCACCGACTCTACGTGCTCCTCGGCTTGAGGGAAGGACGGCTCAACGGCCACCGACCGGCCTGCCGACGCCGCTGCAGAATGCCGCGGCCAAGTGGTCGAGAGGCCAGCTTGCGCCGAAACCTCGGCGCAGGTAGCGATCACTGGTGGCGGGGAAGTCAACATCGTTCTCTCAGAGGAAACTCTTCTCTCCTCGTCTTGACGCCTCTTCTCCGCATCCCGGGTTGCTCGAAGCGAGCCTCCATGTCAGCTTCAATAGCGCCCATCACCTTCATCCTGGTGGCAGGGGGAGAAACTTTAAGCGCTTCCGCTCGCCGAAGCCTCTCGGCCGCTATCCTGCGGCGGATGTAAGCGGCCGCTCAACCAGGCGCTGCGACCGCGGAGTACGCCGGCGCAGGGGGCACGACAGGGCTGCGCTTTTTGCGGCGATCCCGACGGCGCTGGGTGCGCCATGGAGTCCTCTCGTCCTCGGAGGCTTCAGGCTGGCTCCCCTTCTTCTTCTCTTCTACCGCCGGGGCTGGCAGGGGCTCCTCGGGATCCACCCTCTGTGGCTCGGGTACGGGTTCAGCGATCCTCGAGCCCTGTGTCCCCCTCCAGGTGCGATAAGAGTCGTGACATCGGGGGCAAGACGACATCACCACACCGCGATGGCCGCAGTTTCCACAAAACTGGGTCGTCCTTGGGCGCGGGCACTCCCGTTGTCCGTGCCCCTGTTGCCAGCAATTAAAACAGGCCCAAGGAGGAGGATCCTCTTGCCAGCAACGAGGAATTTCCTCGACAGACTAGAAAATCCCTCCGCGCGGGGTCGCCTTTTCACCCATCGCCTCTGAGGCAAGCTTGACCCGCAGGCCACCAACCACTTCACGGCTCTTCCCACCAGCTCTCACCTCGGCACAATCCACCGAAGTGGTTGACGGGCCTGACTCGTAATCATCTAGCTCGAGGTGCTGGCGAGGATTTGGCCTTTGCCGCCTCGGCCAAGACGATGCGAGGGCGCGCTGACGAACAGCCTCCTCTCGCCTCAAGTCATCGGGATAACCCGCCGGCCACCCAGAACTCTCAGAAACTTCCGCCGTCGACATGCAGGAGTTATCTTCTTCGCCTCTCAGGAGGCGCTTATCTTCTTTGTCTCTCCTTCCCTGGCTGTTCAGAAGCCCCTCCAACTCTTGCATCTCTTGGCTGCAATCTTCCAGTGGGCTCTTCTCCTCCACCTGCACGGCCCACCACGCAACATTCTCGACCACGACGCCGGAGGGGGCCACTTCAGCGAGGGGAGGGCCTTGATTCCGGAGGTCAGGGCTGGACAAAGAGTCCTGCTCCATTGACTCCGGAACCGGCCCTCCCGCTACCACCGTGGCCCGCTCTACCAGCGGGGCAGAGGCCGCGGGCACAACCGACGAGGGTTTGCCCGAGCTAGTTCGCTGTAGCTGGCGTTCTCGACGCCGTCGCCTCTCTTCCTCCCTCTCACTAAGCCGCTGAGCTTCGATCTCCTCGGTACACTCGACGAATTCGAACGCCGAGTGGGTCTCCATCAAAGACCTAAAACAGAATAACAACACGAAAACAAAAAAATTAGTGAACTGGTGCGACGAGCCGTTGGACAGCTACTAGTCGCCACCGCCTTCCGCTCCCTCACACCACTCCGTACCACCCAGATAATGCTCCATTTACTCTGCCTCTCCGGGAAGGGTCAGAGGGGACACATACTTCTTCAAGTCTTTAAGACCCGAGTCTTTAAGACCCGAGTCTTTAAGAAGATAGACTGTCGGGGACAGTACCTCCTGGATCGTAAAGGGTCCGTCGTACTTCGGCGCAAGTTTCGATGAAACTCCCTTCGCTATGCTTGACAGGACCCACTCTCTTCGCAACACCGTATCCCCAGGACTGAACATCACGATTCTTCGCCCCCCATTATATTGGCGTTCGTTTCGCCTCTGAGACTCATTGATGTGACGCCGCACTAAGTCTCTCAACGCAGCGAGACGCTTAAGCCGATCAGCCCAGATGTTCGGGTCCAATCTCAGCTTTAAGCTACCTTTCTCTACCTCTCTCCGCAACCACTTGGCTGGATAAGGGTTTCTCCCATAATTTAAAAATGCTGGAGAAACCTGAAGACTCGACTGCACCGCCGTGTTCATCGCATGCCGCACTTCGTGCTGATGTTTGTCCCATCGCCGATGATCGGCTTCGTCAAAGACCGCGATGAGCGTCTTCAACGTTCTGTTGTTATGTCTGAGCATAAAGACTACAAAATTTTTCATTTTTATTTTTATATTTTATTTTATTTATTTCATTTTTTCGTACTTAATTTCATTAAATCAAAGCCAAATTTGCACGAAAAATGGGATCAATATTCAGATTCCTGTTTGAATTAATAATAACAATTTTTCTGTTCTAAATATTAATATTAAATTCACGTCATTTAAATGGAAGCAATGATATAGCTCGTACTTAACTATTGCGCATGCGCAGAGCTCCGCGAAAAGCTTAAACTAGTGCAACAAGTGTAAAACAGGCCTTTAGCGCAGCGTAAGTTTAAAATGGGCTTCGCGAAGAGCTTAAACTAGTGCAACAAGTGTAAAACAGGCCTTTAGCGCAGCGCAAGTTTAAAACGGGCTCCGCGCAGAGCTTAAACTGGTTCACAATAGTTGTAACACATCGTTCAATAAGTCCCGAGACTAACCAAGAGATGGTGCTAGTAGTACCAAACTGGCCATGTTTCCATAAAGTGCGAATCTTTAAATAAAATGCGTAAAAATTTCACGTCGATCGAATCACAGACAGCAGAGTTATCGAGGTTAGAGTAAAGTCACTTTGTAATTTTTTTGAAAAATGGAAAAAAGCGAGTTTTGCGTGTTGATAAAACATTGTTTTTTAATGGGTAAAAACACCGTAGAAGCCCAGCAATAGCTTGAAAAACATTACCCGGACTCCTCTCCAACCAAACCAACGATTTGTCGTTGGTATGCTGAGTTTAAACGTGGTCGTACGGACACAAACGATGCGGAACGTTCGGGTAGGCCATTGGAAGCCGTTACACAGGAAAATGTGAGTGAAGTGTTAAAAATTGTAATGAAAAATCGCAAAGTGAAGGTCCGTGAGATTGCAGAAATGACACAGATATCATCTGGAAGCGTATTTACAATCCTTCATAAAAAATTGAGCATGAAAAAGGTTTTTTCCAAGTGGGTGCCGCGATTGCACCAATGCACCATGCCACAAGTCCATGAAAACAATGGCAAAATTGAATGAATTGGGCTTTGATTTGCTTTGCCACCCCCCGTATTTGCCAGATTTAGCCCCCAGCGACTACTGGCTCTTTGCTAATCTCAAAAAAATGCTCCAGGGAAAAAAATTTGGCTCGAATGAGGAGGTCATTGCCGAAACTGAAGCCTATTTTGAAGCAAAGGATAAATCCTTCTATAAACATGGTATAGAAATGTTGAAAAAGCGTTGGAAAAATTGTATCACTCTAAAAGGAGATTATATTGATGAATAAGAATGATTTTTGAAAAAAAAAGTTGTCTTCGTTGTTAGTCTCGGGATTTATTAAACGACGTGTTAAGCTGGAAACGAACCATTTTGCAGGAAGCTTTAAGATACATCGAAATTAAATAAAAACATATATAAGAAATATTATAATTTAATAAAAATGTATATCAGTTTAAAATTAAATCAAAATATATAAAAATATTATAATTAATTAATTAGACAAGAATACATGAGAAATATAATCTTAAAATTAAATGAAAAATATATAAAAAATATTCTAATTAATTAATTAGTCAAAAACATATATAAGAAATATTGTATAAGAAATATTATAATTGAATAATCAGATGAAATATTCTATAAGAAATATTATAATTTAATAAGAATATATATAAGCTTAAAATTAAATGAAAAATATATAAAAAAATTATAACTAAATAATTAGACAAGAGTATATAAGAAATATTACATAAGAAATATAATCTTAAAGTTAAATGAAAAATATATAAAAAATAATATAAGGAATATTATAATTAAGCTTAAAATTAAATGAAAAATATATAAAAAAAAAATTAACTAAATAATTGGACAAGAGTCTATAAGAAATATTACATAAGAAATATAATCTTAAAGTTAAATGAAAAATATATAAAAATATTATAAATAATTAATTAGATAAAAACATATATAAGAAATATTATAATTGAATAATTAGATCAAAACATATATATGAAATATTATATAAAAAATATTATAATTTAATAAAAATATACATAAGCTTAAAATTAAATGAAAATATAAAAAAAAATATATTTTAATTCATTAATTACTCAAAAACATATATGAGAAATAAGAAATATTATAATTTAATCAGAATATATATATATATATATATATATATATATATATATATATATATATATATATATATATATATATATATATATATATAAGCTTAAGGATGGAAAAATATATAAAAAGAATTTATGTATAAAATAGATAAAAACACAAAAAAAAATGTATAAAACATAATGAGACATAAAATCACATATATATATTGCTATATATATATATTCCTATGCTGAAAGAGTCATCCGAAAGAAGTAGTTACTCCAAAGCATCACCACCAAACTGAGTGGTTACGCGCGCAATTTGTAAACTCGACTCTGTTTTACTTTAAAGTTAAAAGAATAGATTAAATTAAAATTCCAATTCCACGCGTAGCAATTATTTACAGAATACCAATCATTATTTCAGACTCGCGAGATCTAAAACTACTTCAACCTGTATTTCAAATTTTTATAATTTTTAAAGTCAAATAAAATAAAGTTAGATATACATAAATTCAAATCGTCGTGCCAAATTTTAAAATTCAAAGAAAAGTTAGTTTTGTGCAAGTGAGGAAACTAGGACGAATAGAAATATATTATTTTGATTTAACTACGAAGAGACGTCAACTCAGATTATCCGAAGGAAGGAAGATTGGAGTACACCAAGTCTCAATAAAGTCATTCACTTGTTGCTCGATACTTCCTTTGTCAGGGCTGCTAATACCAGCCTTACGCTTACCACGCTATCCTAAAGAAGATTGAAACAGAATTTCACCTCACTGCTAGGGCAGTGCAAAGATAAGTACAAAATAAAATCAAATTTTTACGCATGTTCGGAAGCATTTTCTTACAAAATTATATAAAAATAAGGTTGAAATAAATTAAAATAAATAATTTCAATTTTATTGTATTAAATTAAAAATATATTAAATTAAAAGTATATTAAATTAATTTAGTATAAAAAAAAAAATATATATAAAAATAAAAAGGGTTAAAATAAATTAAAATCAATTATTTCAATTTTATTATATTAAATTAAAAATATATTAAATGAAAAATATATGCATCATACAAAAAATCTATAAAAATAAAGTTAAAATAAATTAAAATAAATATTTTCAATTTTAATTCCATAAGCACCGGTAAATCAATTTAAACAAGTTTTCGCGTTTTCTTAATTTTGGCGATAAATAAAAATTAAGTGGTGACAGCGCTGCCTTTTTTTCTTTTTGAGTTGAAGAATTTTATACAAACCGAACAAACTCGCGTGAATTTTGACATATCTACATATATATTCTATGTTATCCGGGACGTAACATAAAAAAAATGGTGACAGCGGTAGGATGCTAAATAAAATAAAAATAATAAAAATGTGATATATACAAAAATATTAAATAATAATAAAATAATAAATTTATTTTTGGGAGAAATATTTAAAATAAAATTGAAATCAAACAAAAGCTTAACAAATTTTACTCATAACCGCTTATAGTTAAAACATACTTCAAGATTATAATTATTATACAATTATAAGATTTATTTCAAAATAAATTTCAAAAAATATATATAGATAATAAAATAAAAATAATAAAATTGTGATATATATAATAAAATATTAAATTATAATAAAATAATAAATTTATTTTTGGGAGAAATATTAAAAAATAGAAATCAAACAAAAGTTTAATAAAATTTTACTCATAAACGCTTATAGTTAAAACATACTTCGAGATTATTATTATTATACAATTATAACATTTATTTCGAAGTAAATTTCAGAAATAATATATATGTATTAATAAAGAAAATATAACTATATATTTTTATTATAAGATTGTAAAAAAACTTTTTTTTTTTTTTTGAAAAATTAAGAGTATTTGAGGATACTAAAAATCTAAAACTAAATAAAAATTACTAGTGAAAATTTTGATGAACAGATCATTTAGTTGTCATAAAATTTTTTTTTTCTTTTTATCTTTAGAAGTATAAATAAATTTTAAGTCTTGTGTTTTAAATCAATATAATAAATTTGATAATTCCAACCAGTCAACGGAATAATTTGTTCAAAATTCATAGATTATCAATAAATTTTAAAAATCATCAATATCTAATATTTTTCACAATTTTGAAATATGTATTTTGAAACATCACAGCAATCTAATAAAATAATATGCAACTAACAAAAGCATGATTACAATTTAAATAAAAATTTCAAAAGTAAATATATTTTTGTAAAATGAAAGTAACATTACTCAAATCAACACAGTCACTTAGATAGATTCAAATAATTCATAAAAGAAAAAATGATGAAATCAATAAATTAAATACTAGATGTTACTTTAACAAATATTTTAGAAATTTTTCTATTAACGAGGAAATACTGTAATAAGGATACAAATTTTCCCCTTGAATACATACAAAATAAAGCAGATAAAATATTTCACAAATTTTACAACTTTATATACTAGCACGTGATTTTAAAACAAATTTATTAAAGGATAAACACTTTACAAAACATTTCCTAGACTACCGTTATTCAAACAAAATTGACAGTTGGCGAAAAACCGCGTAATAAACAAACCCACGTGAAGAGGAAATAAATCAAAATTAAACAAAAACGCGAATTCAGTTCACACATGCATAGCTACTTCTGAAATAGAAAATCATTATTGAGAAGTTGATCTATCGAAAGCCCGCGAAATAACGACTAAATCGCCGAACGCAAAAAGTTCAAATTGTTGATAAAAAGAATCCATGATAACGCGGAAAATGGCAAACCAAATGAAGGAATTAACACCAGACGAACTTGCATTGAAACTCGATGAGATGAACAAACCCGAACAAAGGCTTCGAGCGCAGGAAGCTGAATTTGAGAAACAGATGAAACAGGCGGCACGTAACTATCAAACCGCGATGCAAAATGTAAAGGAAACACTGAAAATTGAACGCGACCAAACTCACGATTTAAAAGAAAAGATACGCGAACTTGAAAGCAGGCAGCAACAAAATACGGAAGAATCAAACGACGAAATAAACACAGGTGAAGCAAACAACGCGAACTGGGGAAACATAGATATCAACGAACAAATGAACGAACTCGCGCGACAAATAGATAATTTACATAGAAGGATGAATTCACCGACACAAATGGATGAATCGCTTAATTCCGGGCGCGAAAGACCAAACGATCGTAACGTTATAACACCGTACTTGATGCAAGAATTATTGCAAAGGATACCGCGATTTAACGGTCGAAACTTATTCGCATTTATGCAAGCAATAAAACGAATCAAGGACCAATTTCCTCTAAATTTACAACCGGAGATTACCGGTTTATTAAAATTAAAATTGGAAAACAACGTCGCCGCGGCAATGGGCAATCGTCAATACCAGACCATCGATGTATTTATCACTAAATTAAGAAATACATTCGCGACATCTCAAACATCGACATTCTACCGCGGCCAATTGTCAAAGCTTTCAATCAAAAATCATAACAACATATTGGAATATATCGGGAAAGTTACTGAATTACGAGCTGCGATAGCAGATTGCATCTGTATGGAGAAAGACTATGACGAACTCACACCTCACTTGGAAACAAAATTAGCTAAGGAAGTGATTAAAGAATTCTATTATGGATTGACTCTGGAATACCGCAATCATATGGGAGGCTGCGGCTTTGATTTAGAGTTGGCCTTCGAAAGAGCCATTTGCGCCGAAAAAAGAATCAAAATAGATAATGAGAGGCACGGTACCAATAATACAAATAAACGGCAGTTCAATCGTGATAATTTTGTGAGAAGAGACACGCCGTGAGACAGAGAATACCGTGAAAACCATAGAAATCAGAACAATCATGATAATTTTTTGAGAAGAGACACGCGGCGAGACAGAGAATACCGTGAAAACCATAGAAATCAGAATGATCGTGATGATCGAAATCAATACAACGGGCAAAATATTAGTCGCGACCTATGCGAATACCGCGATTCACGAGAATTCAGGAGAAATTACCACAACAATAATCAAAACCAATACCGAGAGCAGAATCGCAATCACAATCACGGACGATACGACCCGAACGCAGAATATAGGTACTGCAAAAGACCGGGCCATTCAATAGAGAATTGTTACTCAAGAAGAAATAATGAAGCTAGACGAGCGGGAAACGAGGAAGCCGCCCGGGAAACCAGGGACGTAACACGGGGAACGGTGAATCAGGGACGTCCGGTCAATTACACGATAATTTCCGAGAACTCGGAAACGTCCACTACTGCTACGCAGTAAACTCATAGGGAAGCATACCAATAATTCGCCTACACTCCGCAGATTTTATTGGCGAAATAACAGAAACCATGGTTGATACGGGCGCACAACCAAACGTGAATAAATTGTCGGCTTTAGAACCAGACGTTGAAATAGACGAAACATATACACCGCGTATAAACGGTATCGGCGGAACCTCTGAAGAAACAATAGAAGTAGTTGCAGTCAGACTTCATGATTTTAACTGTAAGACACACTTTTTAGTAGTAGAAGACTCATTCCCTATTAAAACAAAGGCAATGATCGGTTCAGAATTTTGTAAAGGCCATCGTCTATTAATAAATTTCGAAAAATCGAATATAACGAAAAACGAAATTATAGTCGCGACATTCGAGAGCGAAGTAATACAATATTGCCCGCCAAAAGAAACAACATGGGTCGTCGCGTCCACAAAACAAGAAATGAGTGAAGGCATAGTCCCACCAACGGAAATTTACCCAAACGTTATAATAGGTGATACGAGGGCAAAGAACATGAACGGGAGAGTAATTGTGCCCATAACAAATAATAACGAGTTTGAAGTCGCTGTACGGATTCCAATAATGTCGGTAATCGCGGAGAAAATTTATAATGAACCGCCGTCCGAAAATAATAACAATATAAGTGAAGACACCGAAAACGACAATAATAATTGTAAAATTGTTGCACAAAATATAACTAAAAATTTTGAATTGGCGGTAAGTCCGCGAAAAAGGTTAGAAAGGGCCGCTGATAATGCCGCCGATAACTATGGCACCGCGAGTACAACGCGGAAATGTTATGAGGATAATTCTGTAGCCACCGAGGATGCGTGCGATTTTAGTTTAAGGGCCGCTGATAATGCCGCCGATAATTATGGTACCGCGAGTATAACGCGGGAATGTTGTGAGAATAATTCTGTAGCCGCCGAGGACGCGTACAATTTTAGTTTAAGGGCCGCGAGAGGCCGCCGCGAATAAAAATACGTATGAAAACAACGCGATGGAAGCGTGATTAATTAATATAGAGCAACAAAATGAAATTGAAACGTCGAAAAGTAATAAAATGGAAATTGAATATGACAATAAAACGAACGAAATCAAAAAATATTATGAGATAATGGAAAAATGCCTTTTTTTGAAATATTACATGGGCGGTGACAAGAATTTAGAAATATCGGAAAATGCGAGTAATTTGAGCGACTTATGTAACGCGAGTAACGTAAGTAATTTCGAATATATGACAAACGGATTGAAGATGTTTGAGGAAGCAAATGACGACGATGTAGAAACATTAATGACACGTTTTGAAGAAGGACTTGATTTTCCTAAGAATAATATGTTTATGTGCACGATGGCACCAGAGAATGAGGAACAGCCCCCGCACTCAAATGCAAATGGGTATTCGTGTTAAAGAATTGAAATTGTTAAAGAATTATTAAGAATAAATGAATATGAAGAAGAGGATAAGAAATACATTGATCGAATATCGGCGAAATACGCCGACATATTTCAACTACCAAACGAAAAATTGCAATCGACCCATATTATAAAACACTGTATAGAAACGGTTGACGACATACCAGTAAATGTCAAACAGTATAGATACCCCCAAATTTTAAGAAAAGAAGTAGAGAAACAAGTGCAAAAAATGATTGACGACGGAATAATTGAAGAATCAAACTCACCTAATTGCAGCCCGCTGTGGGTCGTCCCGTTGAAGCTCTTCATATGCTTCTTGATACTACGAATTACGGATGCGCTTACGGCCTATGATTGTGGATCTACCAACACGCCGAACATAACGACAATATCGCTAAGAAACATAGGTAAGTGCGAGTTCAATAATCTGCTTGCAAATAATATTAACAAGTTCATTCAAATCAATGAATTCACGGATTTCGAACCCGTGCAGATTTGGCAATGTAAAATTAAAGTAAATCGTAAAATTAAATATTGCGGAATGCATTCACACATAAGCGATACTAGGGGGGGAGATGCAAAGTATTTGCAATTCACATCGAGACAAAACTGCATCGATATGCACAGACACGGAAAAACACGAATAGGAGACGTGAAAATCGACAGATTAACGTCAAATTCTACAAACTATCATACGATTACAATTGCAGGCAGCATAAACGGTGACGGCACCTGTAAAGGCGCGTAATATTCAGGAAACACTAACACATACGATAACGTAGTAGTTACACTAAAACTTGAAATATCACTTTTGGATCGCGAGGCAACTCTGAATAAAGAAACTCGAAGTTTAATAATGAATTCCGGAACAAGGTGCGAATATGAGAAAGGGGAATGTATAGACGAGAACGGACTACACTCATTCTGGAACTCGAAACCCAAAAGAGAGTGCGACTTCAATCACTACGCGATACTGTATACAGGAATTAGTATAAAAACAGTGGATAACATGTCAGTAAACGCACCAGTGGTATTCTTCGCAAACACAACGGATGGAACGAAATTTGCTTTCACGATAAGTAGGAAAAAACACGTATGTGGTTACCGCCTATTTCAGACAGAACAAAGTAAAATCTTCATTTATGAAACAGAAATCAACCAGCCATTCCCTACTACAACCACAGTAGACGTGCACGACGTAACCCTGACAACATATTTTAACACAAAACTAATGTATATCACAGAACATTGGCAAAACGAGATAAATAACCTCTATCGAGACATTGTGGCGCACCGATGTAATTTAGAACAAGGAGTATTACTTAACTCATTAGCACTATCGTCGCTCAACCCAGACGAATTCGCACACTCAGTAATGTAGGCACCAGGGTACATGGCCGTAATAGCAGGTGAGGTGGCACACCTCATACAATGTATGCCTATACTTGTAAAATTCAGACGAACAAACTATACGTGATACCAAGAAATCCCAGTCACACATAAAAATCAGTCGTTTTTCCTCACACCAAAGTCTCGTATACTTACAAACAAAGGAACACAACAAGCATGCAACGCCTTACTACCCACAACTTTTGAAATCGATGGAAGATGGTACAAATTAACACCATCGATAACAGAGACAGTAATACCGGAGATTCTGCAACCATTAAACAAACCTACTTGGGAATACACGGATCCCGGAGATTTCGTGAATAATGAAATCTACACAGAAAATGACTTGAAAAACCATCAAATCGCTAGACGCATAATAGGAGAAGACATAGAAGATGACTTATTTGACGCAGGAAATTTGTTAAACGACAAAACATTAGACAAAATCATTCATTCATCAGCTCAGAAAATCTAGACTAAAGTTATAATGTTTGGATCATTTAGTGCCGGACTGATTACTATTTGAATAATATTTAACATAATAAAATATATAGTAAACACCTTAATACACGGATATGCATTATATAATAACACATCGTTCAATAAGTCCCGAGACTAATCCAGAGATGGTGCTAGTAGTACCAAACTGGCCACGTTTCCATAGAGTGCGAACCTTTACATGAAACGTGTAAGAATTTCACGTCGATCGGATCACAGACAGCAGAGTTATCGAGGTTAGAGTAAAGTCACTTTGTAATTTGTTTGAAAAATGGAAAAAAAGCGAGTTTCGCGTGTTAATAAAACATTGTTTTTTAATGGGTAAAAACACCGTAGAAGCCCAGCAATGGCTTGAAAAACATTACCCGGGCTGCTCTCCATCCAAACCAACGATTTGTCGTTGGTATGCTTAAACGTGGTCGTACGAACACAAACGATGCGGAACGTTCGGGTAGGCCATTGGAAGCCGTTACACAGGAAAATGTGAGTGAAGTGTTAAAAATTGTAATGAAAAATCGCAAAGTGAAGGTCCGTGAGATTGCAGAAATGACACAGATATCATCTGGAAGCGTATTTACAATCCTTCATGAAAAATTGAACATGAAAAAGGTTTTTTCCAAGTGGGTGCCGCGATTGCTTTCAGTGGAACAAAAACAGCAACGAGTCGACGATTCAGAGAGCTGTTTATCGCTATTTACTCGCAATAAAAAGGATTTCCTGCGTCGATACGTGACCATGGATGAAACATGGATACATCATTTCACTCCAGAGTCGAATCGGCAATCATCTGAGTGGCGCATGGCTGGCGAAAGCCGCCCAAAGCGTCCAAAAATGCAGTAGTCTGCTGGCAAAGTCATGGCGTCTGTTTTTTGGGATACACATGGCATGATTTTCATTGACTACCTGGAAAAAGGTAAATTGATCAACAGTGATTATTATATTGACTTGTTGGTACGTTTGAAGAAGGAGATCACAGCAAAACGACCGCACATGAAGAAGAAAAAAATCCTTTTTACCAAGACAATGCACCATGCCACAAGTCCATGAAAACAATGGAAAAATTGAACGAATTGGGCTTTAATTTGCTTCCCCACCCCCCGTATTCGCCAGATTTAGCCCCCAGCGACTACTGGCTCTTTGAATGAGGAGGTCATTGCCGAAACTGAAGCCTATTTGGAAGCAAAGGATTAATCCTTCTATAAACATAGTATCGAAATGTTGGAAAGGCGTTGGAAAGATTGTATCACTCTAAAAGGAGATTATATTGATGAATAAAAATGATTTTTGAAAAAAAATGTTGTTTTCGTTGTTAGTCTCGGGACTTATTGAACGATGTGTTATATACACTGGTGATGGAAGGAAAAATCGAAAAAATTTTTATTACATATTTTGAAAGTACAATATATGAAAAATATTCTTCCTAAATTTTATAAAGATCGGAGTATTAGTTTCGGACTTACAGGTGATCCAAGTGCACGATCGCCCGTCGCACGGCCGCCTGACACGCAGCTACCGCTCGAACGAGTAGGTATAAAGATTATAGTGGTACGTTAAACCTCTGGCCTCGAAATTTACAAACGGTTGTGTACCTACGAGTTCGAAGGTTCCACATAGTGTATATTTGTCTTAGTTCTGTATGTACACTCGTGGGTGAAACATCTAAACGTCGGCTATTTTGTTCGTAATATTTTCAATCCCATTTGCTCGTAATATTTTTAATTTTATTTGCTCGTAGACAAATCGAATTTATTTGTAAATATTTCTTACATGGCGTGTTCTCTTATGATGCTAGCCGACCATACTTACAAGAAATATGGTCGGCGGGCATCATAAAAAAAACACGCCATACAAGAGACTCTTCAGGATCACATAAAGACCGGGTGAAAAATAAACAAATTTTTAATCCGAAAACTGCAGACGTTAGAGATGAAGTCACTATGCCGATGGATTATTCGACGTAATAAAAAATTTTAAATTTTATTACAGTTTTTACAGCTATTTTGCAGTATGTGAAGTTTAAAGAGTGTGACAGTGACATCAAATTTGCTTCAAGTGATATACGCGGATTTAGATTTAAAATAGCCGTTATACAGGGTGACACATGGGAAGTTGCCTAAAGTAATATCTTATAATTTTGGGATGAGTGCAGAGAAAAAAATAAAAATACATATTAAATCATTGAAGTGGTCATTTTTATTTGAAATAGGTTTCAGTTTAATCGAACATTTCCAACAGACACATATTACGTTTTGAAAAAAATGACAAAACCTGGTTAGGGAATAACTATTAATGGTAAATATTTTCAAAGTGATCCTCATCTGAACTTGCACAATAATCAAGTCGTTTTTGAAAACTATGAAGAATTTATTTAACTTTAGATAAAGAAATACTAGAAATTCCTTTTCTAATAGCTTCTCTCAAATCATCTTTAGCCTTGGGCTTTTCCGCATAACAGTAATCTTTCAGGTAGCTCCATAAAAAGAAATCACACGGGTTTAAGACCGGTGAATCAGGGGGCCATTCTATACCTGCGTGTGCAAACTTGGGATATTCTAAACCAATGACGCGTTCACTATAAACTTCGTAAATATCTTTAAAATACCTCTTGAGTTCTATGCGGCGTAGCACCATCTTGCATAAAATAATAGTTCCTGACTAATCCACGTTTCTTAGCGAAAGGAAAAAATTTTGTAAGGATGTAACTTAATGAAATTTTTTATTATTAATCTTAGTGTCTCTCGATTCAGTTTTAAAGCTGCTGCAGCTTTTCTTATTGAATCAGTAGAATTATTTTCGAAATGTTCTTCGACCTCGGCAACCTTCTGTTGTAACTGTGTATGAAGGACCAGGAAGATCATGACGACGATCGTCAAGAGTATAATAATTGTTGAAGTTGTCAATTACTCTGAGAAAGAAGTAAAAAAAATTTGAAAACTTTATTAAGAAATGCAGTCATACGGTAAAGTCAAATATAATTTTTTTCATTCTTACTTTCTAAGAGTATTTTGACTGGCTACTCTTTTACTTCCAAACTTAGTACGAAAACCTCTATACGCTTCCGTATAGTTTTTACCTCTAGAATAAAAGCACTCGATAAGATACACCTTTTTATCGTTTGGAGGGTCACTCATTGTAAAGTACATGTATTGCTCTTTACGGCGTCTTAATATAAACTAACAACATTCTAGAATGTACTTACGTGGGCCCAGTCTTATACGATAAAGTAGATGTGGAAAGAGATGCATATACTTTAGGCAACTTTCCATTTATCACCCTGTATGTGAAAACTGTAAGCAGCAGACGATTCCTTCGTGGGCGTGTATTCGGCATTCGTATGAAATAAATAAACGGTTTGTTTTAACAATGCGAATGCTCGGGTTAGGCTTACATAGCAGGCATATTACGCTTGCCAAGCAGCACGCGCAAGCAACCACAAGGGACAGAAGAATGGCTCGTAGACAAAATCAAATTGATGTTCTAGAGGTTGCAATGGATGCAGAAGGCTTATTATATGTCGCTGAAATCGACGACTCTTTATAACTATGAATAAATTAATTTTAAATTGTCACGGAGAGCACTCTGTACTTCGCGGGTGTTCATATTTCGCGCGCTTTCGCCGCTCGCACGAACGACATCATACTTCGGTATCGCGACGGTCCTAGACGGGAAGATACGATACACGCCAGAATTCAAAAATAGGCGTGTATCATATCGCAGAATCACTAAGTTTAGGCTAGATTAGCTAGCTTCTTCCCGCGTCTAGTAGTCTAGTTCGGCCATTTTGCCCCTTCGCACGCGTTCCTTTTCTCTCGCTTTTTAAGAGTTTTCTTGTGCGACAAACCTTTTTTCGTTTTGCGTGCGCCCGGTCGCGCGTAAGTAGTGGAGGTGCCGCACAGCTAATTAGTGCAATCCGAGAGCCGCCACCTCGCCACAGGAACGAAGCACATTTGCTGTGCGAAACCCATTGGTTGTGCGAGCGTGCGGTTTGTTTGTTTTTTATAATTTGCGCAGGGGTAACCTTCGCAGGTTACTTCCTTTTTATTATTTTCTATTTATTTGTTTGGCGCAATTCGTGCGAGTAAGAAAGCGCTATTTTTCTCACTCTAGTAGCGTCAATGCGAGAGAGTCGCATTCTCTCTCGCACCTGCGTAAGGTAAGGCACAAGCGAGTAAGAGAACGCTTTCTCTCTCACTCCTACAGGCACAGTGCATGTCAGTCGCGTTCTCTCTCGCACTCGTATAGAATACGCTGCGCGCGAATGGAAGAACGCTTCCTCTCTCACTCCAGTAGTTACAGTGCGGGAGAGGTGTGTTATGTCTGAGCATGAAGCCTACAAAATTTCTCAACTTTTTCATTATATTTTTATATTTTATTTTATTTATTTTATTTTTTCGTACTTAATTTCATTAAATCAAAGCCAAATTTGCACGAGAAACAGGATAAATATTCAAATTTCTGTTTTAAATTAATAATAACAATTTTTCTGTCTTAAATATTAATATTAAATTCACGCCATCTGAATGAAAGCAATGATTCAGCTCGTACTTGTCTATTGCGCATGCGCATGGCTCCGCGAAGAGAAACTAGTGCAGCAAGTGTAAAGCAGGCTTTTAGCGCAGCGTAAGTTTAAAACAGGCTCCGCGCAGAGCTTAAACTGGTTCACAATAGTTGTAAGCCGGAAACGAACCATTTTGCAGGAAGCTTTAAGATACATCGAAATTAAATAAAAACATATATAAGAAATATTATAATTGAATAATTAGATGGCAACATATATAAAAAATATTGTCTAAAAAATATTATAATTTAATAAAAATGTATATTATCTTAAAATTAAATGAAAAAGATATAAAAATATTCTAATTATTTAATTAGTCAAAAACAAATATAAGAAATATTATATAAGAAATATTATAATTGAATAATTAGATGAAATATAATATAGGAAATATTATAATTTAATAAGAATATATATAAGCTTAAGATTAAATGAAAAATATATAAAAATATTAATAACTAATTAATTAGACAAGAATATATAAGAAATATTACATGACAAATATAATCTTAACGTTAAATGAAAAATATATAAAAATATTATAAATAATTAGTTAGATCAAAACATATATAAGAAATATTATATGAGAAATATTATAATTTATTCTTATATAAATATTATTATTATTTCTTATATTAATTTTGAGAATTAAAAAGGGATAAAAATATAAGTAAAATTTAGAAATAATATTTAAGCAGATGTAAAATAAATGGACATAAAACTTCATCTTTTATATAGATACATGAACCTTACAAAAACAGATAGTCAAAATGACTATTTATTTTATTAAAGGCTAAAAATACATAATAAATGTAAATGCAAATGTAAGTGTAAAAAGGAAAATGATATAATTTCCGATCCTTTCAATTAACTAAAATATGTAAACTAATAATAATTAGAATATTCATAATACACAGTATGTCGAAAAAGTTCCCGAACTTTTGTAATAAAAAATCGAAAATTACATCTAAAGAAATTTATTCCAGTTAACTTTCAACATAGTTCCCTTCCCTAGATATACACTCATTTGAGCGCTCCATGAGTGATTCGAAGGCTCTCTGGTACTCCTCTGAAGTTATCGCTGTGAGACGTTTGGTGCAAGCCGCTTGAATGCTCGGTGCATCTTCAAAAAATCGTCCTTTCAAGGCCATTTTTAGCTTGGGAAATAGGAAAAAGTCGGCTGGAGCCAGATCTGGCGAGTATGGGGCGTGATTGATGCGTGGGATCTGATTTTCGATGAGATAACGCTTCGCGCCTATTGCGAAGCGCCGATTGCGCCACGATGTTCAAATTTCTCATCCATCGTAGAGCTTGCACCGGGGTACTAAACACACGTTCACTCAAGCACGTCTATCTCGGCAACTAATTAACGGATACTGGTGAAAAAATTCTCAGACACTCCAGAGGGATGTAGCAACATAGTACCGGTGTCGTCCAAGAGGTGCCGCCACTCGTACAAGCGCTACAAAATAAGTTCGGAAACTTTTCCGACATACTGTGTATACTTACATTTACATAATAAAGGGAAAAAACTAAAGCGAATGAATAACTTTAAGTAACAAGCAAAATGAACCTAATGCGAAACAAATTAAAATTGTAACAATCTCATGATGAAAGTCGAAAGTGTAATACCATTTATATTTGAAATATTTAATAATCACCTTATTGAATTTAAGAATTTTAATATTGTTAAAGAACTCAGCGAGGAAATAAATAAAATTCTTTGCGTAGCTTTGTGAATAATAAAGTATAAAATAATAAGATTGGAATGTAAAAACCAAACACAAAAGCGGATGCGATATTTCAAACAGACAAACTGTAATTCAAGAAATAAACACAAATCCAGATTATCAAAAACCAATTAAGATACTGTAATAGCAACATCCTGGGCACCAAAGAGCCGACTACGCGTATGACGTACAACCACTACCATTGGACGATCAACTATAAACCAGCCAATCACAGCGAGCCCCCGCTCCAAGCTGCGGCGCGGCGGCAATTTATGGAGGAGCAGTCAGTGTTAGTCGACGGGTGAAGAAAAGTCAGTCTGAAAAAGGAGTTTGAAGGAGTCATCCGAAAGAAGTAGTTACTCCAAAGCATCACCACCAAACTGAATGGTTACGCGCGCAATTTGTAAACTCGACTCTGTTTTACTTTAAAGTTAAAAGAATAAATTAAAATTCTAATTCCACGCGTAGCAATTATTTACAGAATACCAATCATTATTTCAGACTCGCCAAATCTAAAACTACTTCAACCTGCATTTTAAATTTTTATAATTTTTAAAGTCAAATAAAATAAAGTTAGATAAACACAAATTCAATTCTTCGTGCCAAATTTTAAAATTCAAAGATAGTTAGTTTTGTGCAAGTTAGGAAACTAGGACGAACAGAAATATCTTATTTTGATTCAACTACGAAGAGACGTCAACTCAGATTATCCGAAGGAAGGAAGATTGGAGTACACCGAGTCCTAATAAAGTCACTCACTTGTTGCCCGATACTCCCTTTGTCAGGGCTGCTAATACCAGCCTCACGTTTACCACGCCATCCCAAAGAAGATTGAAACAGAATTTCACCTCACTGCAAGGGCAGTGCAAAGATAAGTACAAAATAAAATGAAATTTTACGCATGTTCGGAAGCATTTTCTTACAAAATTATATAAAAATAAAGTTAAAATAAATTAAAATAAATAATTTCAATTTTATTATATTAAATTAAAAATATATTAAGCGAAAAATATATTAATCATACAAAACTTAAAAATAAAGTTAAAATAAATTAAACTAAATAATTTCAATTTTATTATATTAAATAAAAAATATATTAAACGAAAAATATATTAGTCATACAAAACTTAAAAATAAAGTTAAAATAAATTAAACTAAATAATTTTAATTTTATTATATTAAATAAAAAATATATTCAACGAAAAATATATTAATCATACAAAACTTAAAAATAAAGTTAAAATAAATTAAAATAAATATTTTCAATTTTATTGTATTAAATTAAAAATATATTAAATTAAAAGTATATTAAATTAATATTTATATATATATATATATATATATATATAAAAATAAAAGTGGTTAAAATAAATTAAAATCAATAATTTCAACTTTAATTCCAGAAGCACCGGTGAATCAATTTAACCAAGTTTTCGCATTTTCTTAATTTTGGCGATAAATAAAAATTAAGTGGTGACAGAGCTGCCTTTTTCTCCTTTCGAGTTAAAGAAATTTACATAAACCGAACAAACACGCGTGAATTTTGATAAATCTATATATATATTCTATGTTATCCGGGACGTAACAAGGGACAATTCTCTATCTTGTGCGCGTGTTTTTGAGTGGTGTAAGCGCTTCAGTGAGGGCCGAGTGAGCACTGAAGATGACCAACGCCCAGGTTACCCTGTCACTGTTTAAACTCCGGAAACAGTGACCAAAATTAACCAAATTGTGCGTGCAGATCGTCGAATGAGCATCCGGATGATTGCCGAGGCTGTAAACGCCGATAAAGAAACGGTTAGACAAATTTTACACGAGGAATTACACATGACAAAAGTCTGTGCGAAGTTGGTGCCAAAAAATCTGACTCCTGACTAAAAGCTCTTGCGTCAACAGGTCTGCTCAGATTTTCTTGAAAGGTTAAAAAAAGATTCCGGACTGATGAAAAACATTATTACTTGCGACGAAACGTGGATTTTTCAATACGATGTTGAAACAAAGCGGCAATCGATGCATTGGAAGACGCCTGAATCGCCCAGAATCAAAAAAGCAAGGATGTCGAAATCAAAATTCAAGGCAATGTTGATCGTTTTTTTCGACATTTACGGTATCGTGATGACTGAATGGGTTCTAGAGGGTCAGACTGTCAACCAGACTTACTATTTGTCAGTTTTGGCAACACTGCGAGAACGAGTTCGTAAGAAACGGCCCGAGTTGTGGAAGAACAACTCGTGGATTTTGCACCAGGACAACGCACCTGCCCATAACGCGCTATCTGTGAAGCAGTATTTGGCCGGTAAGCGCACTCCAGTGCTCGAACACACGCCGTACTCGCCAGATTTGGCACCGTGCGACTTTTTTTTGTTTCCGAAGATAAAATCTGCTGTGTAAGGGACGCGATTTGAGTCGATGGAAGCGGTAAAGCAAAAAACGGCAGAGCTCCTAAAGGCCCTCACCAAAGAAGGCTTCCAGCACTGCTTTGATTAATGGAAAAAACGTATGGAAAGATGTGTGGCGAGAGAAGGGGAGTATATTGAAGGGGAGCATTCGAATGTAGAATAATTTTTAAAATAAAACCCTTTTTCGTAACCAGTCTCGTTATTTAATAGCCAGACCTCGTATGTAGTAAAATCTCAAGAGCAAAATTATGTATTTAAATATATTAAAATTGTAATTATATCTTAATTTTAAGAAATATTTTACGCTATAGAAGAAATTTTAAATGTAAAACTAATACAAGTGTATATGGTTTGCCATGCAACTTATCATTCAAATTCAAATCTTAGTTCTATAAGCATTGCATAGCGTAATGGTTAGGGCGTCTTGTTGAAGTGTATTAAAATCTACCTACATGTAGATATACATATGTAAACTATACTATATTCTGTTTGGTCTCCTTTTGCATTCCGACAGATCCTGCCATCTGTTCTTTGTTTTCATGTACTAATATATATATTGTAACGGGGTAGCGGTTTTAAAGGTAAACCACCACTGGAGCAATTAGCCTGGGGGAACGCGGAATTCGCGAAAGGTGCGAATATGCCCGTTGCACCCCCTTTTTGGTAGCCAAAGTCTCGGACGACTTTGCTCCTGGGTCCTGGCAGGAGAAGCCGTCCTTTGAACTCAACTTACCCGTTGCAACGCCGCGCAAACATCGTTGCGCGGCTCGTATGTCGTCTTCGCTTGGCTAGTTGGAATCTCGGAGAGGGCGGTATTCGGGAGGAGAACTGAAAGCTCCTCGTCCCAAAAATAATGAAAATCCAAAAAATAATAAAAATTGAAAAAAAGAAATTAAATAAATTAAATAAAAAAGATAAAAAATTATTTAAATGGATTGTCTGAAATTAATGTAAAATTATAAGAATACCAAAAAAAGTCTACAGTATTATGTAAGACAAGAGAAGAAATGGAAATGATGAGAAAAGACGAAAAAGTGCTTAAAATAAATGAAATAATTTAATAATTTAATAAACGACAAAAAAAAATACAAAAAAACAATAAAAAGAAATTATTAAAAGCACGCACGAGAAGCGCAGATAATAATGCGAGATATACTGCGTGAAAAAGGCTCCCGCGCGCTACGCACGATATGAGTGCGAGAGAGAAAGGAACTCTCGCACTACGCCCATAAGAGTGAGGGAGAAAGATCTCAACAAGAAGTTTTGGTTATGCGCGAGAATGACGGCAAGCGCTCAAAATAACGATGAGTACAATCGCTCGTTTCAAGTTCGCAAGTTGAGAAACGAAGAGCAATGGGAAACGTGGAAGTGCAAATTGAACTTTGTTTAAATGAACAGTACCTTTATTCTATTGTCAATGGAACCTGAGAGTGTCCTGCGGGCCCAACAGGCTCGGACGAACCTTCAGAAAAATATAAAACTTGGCAACGTGATAATGCAAGAGCAGCTCGCATTATCGGCACTTCTCTCGAAGAAGACGCCGCTACGCAAGTCCGAAAGAAAACCAATGCTAAGGAAGTATGGGACACATTGGTTTCAGTATATGAAGAATAATCCATGCAGAGGTTATATACACTGTTCGACAGTTTTTATGAGATTACAAAGGATGATGCAACCTCCATTAGAAGACACGTCAAGGTTATCAAACATGTTCGACGATATTCTCGAAGAGCTAAGGAAAAAGGATCCAAATGCCACTGTTCCTCTTTCTTTGTTACATCATCGCATTTTCAAGACTCTTGGTCCAGAGTTCCAGTATTATCGTTCGACCTGGTATCGTATTCCTGAAGCAGAGCAAACTACAAATTTGCTCGTGGAAAATTTGATTTCTATCGAAAGTTTACTAGCGACGCAGCAGCCGTCTTAGACTGCTAGTGCTTTTCAAGCTAAGGCTCAAAATAAATATAAAAATACGAAAAAATCGACGAACTTTAAGAACAAAGAAAAGCGGTAATGCAATTATTGCAAAAAGGTCGGGCATCTTATCGCAGATTGTCGAAAATGCATAGCTGCTGAAGAGAAGGCGGCAAGTTCAAAGGCGAGTAATACTGATAAAGTCGGTTCAGATTCCAGTTCGAAGAACACATTCAGCAAGCCAAGTACTTATCTCGCAACAGGTTTTACCGTAAACACAGAATTCGATTCCACTGATGCCTGGATTTTCGACCCTGGTGCAACAAATCATATAGCTGCAAACAAGCAACATTTCTCTAAGTTTGAAAAGTTTCCAATTCCTCAACCCGTTCAAGCTGCTGACAAGAATTGTGTTCTTGCATATGGGTGTGGCAGTATAAATATCGAGGCACTTGTAGATAAACATTGGTATCCTGCTGTTTTAGAAAACGTTTGGTACGTACCCGATATCAGTCATCAATTGTTTTCCGTTCGACAAGCAACCAAGCACGGAAATGAAATATTATATGACTTCGATGGTGTTAAAGTTAAATTTAATGGTGAAATAGTTGCAATAGGTAAACTTAGTGGTGCAGTTTATGTTATGAATATTCGCGTTTGCGCTCCAAAATCGCAAGTAGTCGCCAATCTTGCTACAAGCACAGATCAGCTTCAAGGATGGCATGAGCGACTAGAGCACCAAGACAAGCGTCACGTTCGCGATGTTTTGTCTAGAAATGAAATTTCAGTAAAATATTCAGACACCAAAAGTTTTTGCGATGGATGCGTTCTCGGAAAATCACATCACAAACCGTACCACGCTCGTCAAAATCGTCTGCATGAAGTTGGTGAATTGATCAATTCAGACGTCAATGGGCCTATGTCCATTAATTCTGTGAATGGCTTCCGATATTACGTAATTTTTAAAGACAATTTTTCACGTTATGTGCGTATATTTTTCATGAAAAAGAAATCGGAAGTTACTACCCATTTAGACACGTTTTTAAATGAGTGTGATACTGCTGCTCATAAAGTGAAAGTTTTTCGTGCAGACGGTGGCGGTGAATTTGTCTGTGATGCCGTTCGTGAACAACTACGCAAACGTGGTATTGAGTTAAATCTGACGTGCCCATATACACCTGAGCAAAACGGTGTTTCAGAAGAGTTAAATCGACACGTGGTAGAGCTGGCACGTTCGATGCTTTCAGTTAGTGAGCTATCAAAAGGCTTTTGGGCTCACGCATGTGATACAGCTGTATACCTGATAAATCGTATAGGAAAATCAAGCAACCCTGATAAAACACCAATTGAACTATGGTCAGGAAAATCGTTTAAGAGCTTTAACTACCTACGCATTTTTGGGTCCGAATGTTACGTACATATCCCAAAGCAGTTCTGTACCAAGTTAAATGACAAAGCTGTTTTTTGTTATCTGGTTGGATATGTTAATGAAAAAGATGGTTATAGGATCTGGGTACCATCAAAGCACCGGGTAGTCAAATCACGCAATGAAGATTTTCGTCCTGAAAAATTATGTACTACCGACAAAGTAGTTAAACTCCGTTTGCCTCCTTCAGATGAAGAAGCTCATGATGAAGAAGAAGAAGAAGATAATAACTATGAAGAAGTTTTCTTCTGTCCAGAAAGCAGTCTCATTCACGAGGATGAAGAGTTTGGAGTTGGTCAAGAGATAAATGAGCTTCCAACTCAAAACCAACGCCCTGTGCGAAATATTCGTGAGCCAGCTAAGTTTGTACGGCCTCATAGGTCGTCAAAAATCAAGCAAATATTGCCCTGACATACTTGACTAAAGCTCTACATGAGCATCTTAAACTAACAAATTTTCACGAAGCAATGAAGAGCGATGAATCCGATAAGTGGCTTGCAGCCATAAAAGAAGAAATGGACGCATTCAAAGAAAATAAGACCTGGGATTTGGTACATTTACCTGTAGGAAAGTGTGCTGTCGACAATCGTTGGGTTTTAATTGTAAAATACAATCCAGACGGTTCAGTTTATCGATATCGAACACGTTTCGTCGCTCGTGGATTGTTTCAGAAGGCTGAGCTTGATTACGACGAAACCTTCAGTCGTGTCGCTCGTTATGACTCCATTCGTGCGTTAGTCGCTACCACTGCTTGTGATAATTTAGATTTGGTACAGTTTGATGTCAAATCTGCTTTTTTGAATGGCAACATTGATACAGAAATTTATATGACGCAACCACAAGGTTTCGACGATGGATCAGGCAGAGTTTGTCGATTGAAAAGGTCGATATACGGCCTAAAACAATCGCCTAGATGTTGGAACAACAGGTTCTACTCGTTCATGATAAAGAATGCTTTCATACGATCAACGGCTGATCCTTGTATATGTATAAAACCTTTTTTAAAGTCTAAAAAGCTAATAGTTGCAATATACGTCGATGATGGTCTCATTACTGGATCGAATCAAAAAATAATAACTCATTCTTAAAATTAATGACTTTGGAATTCAAGATAACTATGGGTTCTTTGGATTCTTTTGTGGGCATGCGAATTCAACAACGTAGTTCTGGTTTCTTTGTGTCTCAACGTGCGTACAGTGAGAAAATTCTACAACAGTTTGGCATGGCCCAATGTAATCCAGGGAAGACACCATCTGAAAATCAGAAGAACGAAATCGAGAACGATACTCTCGATTCTTCAATACCGTATCGGTCTGCAGTGGGCTGCTTAATGTATCTGGCATGCGCCACTCGCCCTGATATAGCCTATTCGGTCTCTAAAGCTGCAAGGTCAATGGCAAATCCAACAACAGCTGATTGGTTATCAGTTAAGCGCATTTTTCGATACATAAAGGGTACCATTGATCTTAGTTTAAATTATACATCAAATGGTGACTCTCTATGTGCCTATTCTGACGCTGATTATGCCGGCGATCTAAGCACTCGACGGTCAACAAGTGGCTTTGTCTCTCTCATCAGTGGTACAGCTATCTCTTGGTCATCTCAGCTTCAGAGGTCAGTTGCTCTTTCAACAACGGAAGCAGAGTTCGTCGTAGCTAGTGAGGGTGCAAAAGAATTTGTTTGGCTCAAGAGACTGTTAAGTGAAATTAAGAGTGATCATACAGACATTCCTGTATTATTTACTGATAATGCTAGTGCAATTAAATTGACTAAAAACAATGAATTTCACAAACGGTCTAAACATATTGAAGTTCGATATTATTACATTCGTTAATTTTTTAGTAAAGGTGATATCGATATTGAACATGTTTCTTCAGATGAGCAATTAGGTGACATGTTCACAAAACCTCTGAGTTTAGTTAAATTTAAAGATATGTGAATTAAAATTGAAATACATAAATGATTTATTTATACATAGTAAAGTTTAAGGGGTAGTGTTGAAGTGTATTAAAATCTACCTACATGTAGATATACATATGTAAACTATACTATATTCTGTTTAGTCTCCTTTTGCATACCGACAGATGCTGCCATCTATTCTTCGTTTTCATGTACTAATATATATGTATAACATGAGCGGCCTAAGTTAACAGGTTCCTTCTTTGAGTTAGAGCGTGCCGCATGTATTTTTCGTTTTTAATAAAGTATTATCGTTTATTATTAACGTATCATTTTGTGTTCGTTGCTAAATACCTTTAACAACTTCACGTCTGCTTTATATTGCGAAGGACTCAGATTCGATCCCACCGTAGGTCAAAAATTTTTCTGCATTTTTCTGCGAAATCAAATAATATTGCTAAGTATTTTCTTTTTTATCAACACATTTTTTTTTAACAATAGCTGATTTTCAATGTTGTTATACATAATATGCTAATGAATATCTACATGTAAATACAGCAATCTTTTAAATACAAAAAAATTATCGCTTTCGTTGCTATTAAGAAATATGAAATAATATAATTAATAATTAATTTTCATACACATACTTTCAAATTTTCTTTAATTTTAAAATATTTTAGACTAAAGTAAGCAATAAAATATAATAATATTGCTAAATATCATCTTTCTTCTTATTAATGTATTTTTAAACCGCTACCTGGTCATCATTTACTTATCGGATTAATAAAAAGTCATTACACAAATTTCTACGCACGGAAATTGTGAAATCTAATTAATGTTGTTAAGTATTTCAATATTTGTGTCCAATACATTTATTTTATAATTTTAGTTAATACTAAAAAATATTATTTTATATTTTTTACAATTTTCTTTTTAAATATTAGTTTAAATTGCCATATCAAAGTATACAAAATATCAATAATGTGAAATGATTCTTTTCACTCTTACATTCATTAAATTTTTATTTTAATTCAATTTAATAATTTACATATAATTTCATATTGTTTTCGTACGATAGTAGGAAGTTGCTTCGAATGAAACCACTGAAATCAAATAATTCTTTTAACTATATATTTGATATATTTTTTATATATTTTTATTATATCTTTTATGCTATATTCTTTTACAACTTATATATTTCATACAAAGTTACTTGTGACATGTAATTAAAATCATACTCGCCGGACACTTGTAGAGTGTAATGGTGGAGAATATAAATAATAAATATATAGAATATAAAAAATAAATTAACATATGATTAAATAATTATATTTTTCTATTTCTATTTAAATTATGAAGTGCTTTATTTTTCAAATAAAAAATTATTAAATGTTAAAAAATTGTTATTGACAAACTTTAATAATTTTTTATTACATATATATATATATATATATATATATATATATATATATATATATATATTTAAAATCATACAAATATATAACAAGATATGAAATCATGTTAATTTTTTATTTTTTCTTTAACATTTATTAATGAATAAATTAGCATATGCTATGTCATTAATGTATATTGTAAATGTACTTAATACATAGAAAGTATAGCTGAAAGTTTGGAATCTTATTATTCGTAATTCGTACCCAATCATGTTTCAGTAATAACATAAAAAAACTATTATAGTATCTAAAAATATATCTTTGACATGATTGATATTGTGTATAAAAGAATCATTTTACATGATTGCTATTTTGTATACTTTGATATTTAAATTCAAAGTAACATATCAAAAGAAAATTGTAAAAAATATAAAACAATATTTTTTTGTATTAACTAAAATTATAAAATAAATGTGTTCGACACAAATATTGAAATACTTAACAACATTAAATAGATTTCACAACTTTCGTGCGTAGAAATTTGTGTAATGACTTTTTATTATTCCGATAAGAAAATGATGACCAGGTAGCGGTCAAAAAATACATTAATAAAAAGGAAGATGATATTAGGTGTAAGTAATCCATTATTTTGCTAATCGATGGCTTTAGTAGTCTGTATCTCCCGTTGTAAAAGTGCGATCGGGTTACACTAGATGGCGTTAGAAAGATAAGATTTCGTACTAAAAAAGCTTTCAATACAGTTTTGTGATTGCTTGACTCAGTATTTTTTTAGCACGCGTCAAAGATGGACACCAAAAAAAAGAAAATACGCCATATTTTACAGTTTTTCTTCGATAAAGGCGAAAACGCAAGCCAGGCAGCTAAAAATGTGAATAGTGTTTATACTCCTGATACTGTAACAGCCAATCACGCGCAATTTTGGTTTCATCGATTCCGTTCCGGTAATTTTGACGTTAAAGATGCACCACGCTCTGGAAGGCCAATTGTCGAAAATGTCGATAAAACAATGGAAATCGTCGAGTCCGACCGTCACGTAAGCACTGTTTCGATTGCGCAGAAGCTAAACATTGCACGAAAAACCGTTTGGAACCACTTAAATAAAGCTGGATACAAAAAGAAGTTCGATGTATGGGTGCCACACGAGTTATCGCAAAGAAACCTCATGGACCGAATTTCCATCTGCGAATGGCTGCTGAATCGCAACAATGTCGATCCATTTCTGAAGCGGATGGTTACTGGTGATGAAAAGTGGGTCACTTACGACAATGTCAAGCGACAACGGTCGCGGTCAAATCGCGGTGAGCCGGCGCAAACGGTGGCCAAGCCAGGATTGACAGTCAGGAAGGTTTTGATGTGTGTTTGGTGGGACTGGCAGGAAATCATCTACTATATGCTGTTCCCCTACGGTCGAACTCCTAATACGGACCTGTACTATCAACAATTGGACCGTCTAAAAGAAGCAATCGCCCAGAAGCGGCCAGCTTTGGCCAATAGGAGAGGAATTGTGTTCCATCAGGACAACGCCAGGCCGCATACATCGATAGTGACTCGCCAGAAGCTCCGGGAGCTTGGTTGGAAAGTTCGTATGCATCCACTTTATAGTCCGGACCTGGCACCAAGTGATTACCACCTGTTCCTGTCTATGACGAATGATTTTGCAGGTGAAAAATTCGCCTCAAGAGAAGATTGTGAAAATCGACTGCCCAGTTTTTTGACAATAGGAACAAGGGTTTCTACGAGAGAGGCATTATAAAATTACCTCCAAAATGGCAACAAGTTATCGAAAAAAACGGTGCATATTTAACCTAAATCGTATCATTCTATCTATGCTAAATAAAACCTTCAATTTAATGCGAAATTAATGGATTTCTTTTTACTACACCAGCGATATTATTATATTTTATTGCTTTCTTTAGTGTAAAATATTTTAAAATTAAAGAAAATTTAAAAGTATGCTTATGAAAATTAATTATTAATTATATTTTTTCATATTTTTTGATAACAACGAAAACGATAATTTTTTTGTTCTTAAAAGATTGTTGTATTTACATGCAGATATTCATTAGCATATTATATATAACAACATCGATGATCAGCTATCGTGAAAAAAAAATGTGTTGATAAAAAAGAAAATACTTAGCAATATTATTTGATTTCACAACTTTCGAGAGTCAAGAATGCTGATTTAAAATTTTTTTTTTGATAAGTTACTCACAGGTGCCATACTAATATTCGACAAATTGATAATACATGAAGAGAGCACAGAAAAATATGTTTAAACGACAACCAATACTTAGCATAATTTTCTTTTTATAAAAAAGATTGTATTTAGATTTCATTAATTGGGTAGAATAAATATCAAATTATAAAATATTATATTAGATTTATTATGAAAGTAATCTGTGAAGAATGATTGCACTATATGATGCATTAGTTGTATAGATAAAAGAAAATGAAATTTTAAAAAGTTGTAAAATTTTGTAGAATGTTATAAAATTAACGTTTGTTCTAAGAAAAAAATGTAAATATTTCAAGAAACATTGGCCATTGTTTTTTTTATAATTTATCATTTTTATATTTTACAAAATATTTGTGTAAAAACTTTATAAAAATAAGTTAAATTTCAAGAAATATAATTTCGATCTAAGTTTTATTATAAAAATAAGTTGAATTTAGAGTAATAGATAATAATCATGTACAAATTGTTTTGTAATTTCATGTACAAAATAAAATTATATTAATTTATAATAAAAATATTGATAAAATTGAATTAATATTTGTGTTGTTAATTGAAAGATTTAATTTATATTTGTGTTGTTGATAAAAAAATTTAATTTATATTTGTGTTGATACAAATTTATAAATTTAAAAGAAATATAATTTTTATAAATTAAAAACATGCAAATACTTGCAATATATTTTATATTACAAATTTATTTTCAAATTGTATTATATAATAAAATCAATCGATTATTTAATATAATACATAAATTATTTAATTAAAAAAAAGTAAACTGTTTTGATCATATTGTTTTACAAATTTAAGTAAAAATAAAAATTTAATTTGAAAAATAATTTTAATTTATTGGTATTTAAAAATAAAATAATGATATTCTAATGAAATAAACATTAATTTACTTTTAGCAAGAACATAGAGAATTGGAAATGACTAGGCACAAAATTGTAAATTTAGCGGCAAATAAGAAAGAAGTGATTAAATATTTAATAAAATATATTTTATAACCAATTGTTTGCATTAATTATTTATCATCACAACGAATTTTCATATAACATTAATAAGTTTGAATTTGTAGGAGTCAAATCGATCCATGTTTCAGTTTCCATGAAATTTATCAAAATATCTAATTTGTATATCTGACTATTTTCTTTTTTATTTTTATTTTTGAGTACAAAAGTTTGTCTAACTATATTCAATGTGAATTCTAAAAAATATATTTATCAATAATGAAAAGAAATTAAATATTGAATTTTAGAAAAATTTTTTCTTACCATTACTCATTTAAAGTTTTAAATTTTTTTGATTAATTGAATAATCACAATTTTGTTAAACAAATAAGTAATTGTATTTGATAAATTTTGAAACACCTCCAATCCAGAAAAGGCTGAAAAAAGTACAATAATAAATGTTAGTATACCATGTCATAGACATAGATCATACAGTGCAAAAGTAAATGAAACAATATTTTGAAACTTTAAACTATTATGTATGATCATGAGCAAAAAATAGGTAGCAGAGAATAAAAAAAAAAATGATTGCGAAGCAAATACAAAGGAACCCAGTAAGGTGTAATAAGACTTGCAATTGATTGTGTTATTAATATATTATTGATTAAAAACCCATAAAAAAATTTTATTATTACTTTTTAGACGAATAATAAAAATAAAACAATAAAATAATAAAATTTTATTAATATTGTAGTTATAAACTTTTAATAAAATTAGAAAAATATATAACTTACTTGAATGTTTTTCTAAGTGAATATTCAATAAATAAGCAGACTAATGAGTGAATTTTATAACTTTAATAAACTAAATTTTATTATTATAAATAAAAATAAATTTATAGTTATCTTCATTATTGAAAAAAAGTGCACTTACCCGATACTATTGCTGTACATCTAAATAAAGCTAAATTAAATTAACCACAACGTCTTTTTCTCTCTGTTGTAACACCAAATTTGGCTTCTCTCTTTTGTAATATTTCACTTATTTCATCTAATAATTCAGTACGCAAAGCACCATCAGCAACTCGAGTTATGTAGGGTTTAACTACTGCAATAATTTCTCCAACAACTGTAGGTGGAAATCCAAGACCAGTACAAACTCCATCAATACAATCAAATATAGTATAAATTTATCAGCTCTATCACTGAGAACAGAACGACCAATTTTTAAAGATTGTTCTAAAGAAATGTTTTTTTATGGAATAGATAAGAATCGTCATGACAAAAAATTAATATTCTAGTTGCAGACATTTCTTCTTTAGTAAAATTTGAGGCATTTTTCATCGAACCTCCACTAGCTATTACCATATCCACAAAATTGAAACTGTTTTACAATTTAACTTGGAAATAATAAATACTTTTTTACAATTTCACTTAGATATAGTAAATATGAAATTGTTTTCATTTTAAGCACAATCATTTCATATTGTAATGTCGGTGCAGCGTTTTTACGTTTTTAAATCACAGACCGATCGGTAACGTTATCTTACCGATTCCTGCTTTCTTTTACCTACACTCGCCTTAGAGGTGAGGGTAAGGAAGATCTCGTTCTTTTTTTTTTACTAAAAAAAAGGGGGAATAATTTTTTTTTCCTCTTTTCTCTTTGGATTTTCCCCAAAGATCTTTCCTTTTATTTACCTTTATTTTTTTTTATCTCTTAAACAAAAGGAGAAATAATAAAATAATTTATTTTAATGTCCAGCTACAATGCGAAAAAATTCGTAGCTTTAGACATCGGAATAATACATCTACAGCGCGATTTGAGACGCCGCGCGATAACAGCGTTTCCAAATTTTTTCAAATTTTTCTTTCTCTCCGCTCACAAATTAATCATTAATTTGAATTAATTATAGAACTCATGTCAAAAAGGCAGAAGATAGCAGATTTTCCGTTTCCTTATGTATATGACTCATAAAAAGATAATGTGAAACATAATCACTAATTATTGTAAAATACGCAAATGTATTTCAGCCACGATCTATTTTTAATAGTAACGAGTGTTACGTTTTCCCGTAAACTAACAGTATGTATAAAATCTTCTGCTACGCTTGTTTCCTTAGAACCTTTACATTATCATTCGATTATTGTAATTCCTCCAATTTATCATTATTATTTTTGTATTTCTGAATAAAAGCAAAAACAACTTATTCAGTAAACTTACTTATTCCTCATAAAATACCGGAAGGATTTCTTTTTGCTTTTATTTATTATTAATAAGATAATTAAGCGAAATAAATGGTTGCTTATTGTAAAACAAAAAAACACTTAATTCCGGACCTAATAACCGAACATTATTGTAGAAATTGAACTATTATCATTACCTCCAAAATCATTGTTTTTTTTGTAGTGTAACGTGGTAAATTTATTTACCCCGTTAGCAACGCAGGACCTTCCTCTGGTCCTGCTTTTCTACTTCGTGTGAGAGAGGGGCCTTGCCTAAGGCCCCGCTACCGGTGTTGCTCCCACCGGGCTAGGCTGCTCAGTATGTGTGCCAACGATCGGTTGGCACATCCGCGGAGGCGGCGGTATTCGGGATAGGGACGCTGTAGGGAAATAAAATAAGAACGCACCGACTCAGTGCAATAATGCGGGTTTAATAAATAAAAACAAGCAAAACAATACAAAAAGTAATAAATTATTGCGAAGAGGTCTAATTACGCGAAGAGCAATTAGTATTGCCTCACGCGCAATACTAATTCTCAAGGTGCGCACTGCGCATGCGCACCCTTTTTGCTTCGCGCGGCTACACACACCGTGTAGTCTATGGACGGCAGATATAGAGAGAGCAGTTCCCCCTCTATACTGCCGTAGTTCGTGACTGCTCGAGTGAGAGCGTCTCTTACTCTCACTCGATGCTGTAGTCTATAGTTGAGCGAGAGAGCTTGTTCCTCTCGCTCAACTGCGTGCTCGCAGGTTGTACGAGTAAGAGTGGCTTTCTCTTACTCGTACGCCTATTCTATGATAGTGCGAGAGAGAGATCGATCCTCTCACTCGCACTCGCACGGCCTAATCGAGTTTGAGTTACGCGGTCTCGCGCGTAACTCTGTTATATCTATATATGCCTGACGCGATCGCACACGTGTCAGGAAAATTAAATATAATTACTCGCGGACTAGCTAATGCGATTAAGTGGCCACTTACTTTTACTATCTTTGATCGCGGAATCGCACTCGATTACTGCTGCGGAGACTCGTCGGAAAATCTTCGAAAAAATACTCTATTGCTCGCTGTCTTTCAAAACACGTGCGGCGCGTGGAAAAGGCGGAACGAGAAGAAGGCTTGAGGGGAGGGCTCCTCTTTTCCCTCTCACCTATCAGTTTTCCCGCGTAGCGCTATCGATTCTTGATCGATAGCGCCGCGTTTCGGTACGCCGCGGCTTTTCCCGCGTCAAGCCATCGATCGCTTGATCGATGGCACCACGCATCGTCGCGCCGTGAACTCTCTTTCTATCGCCTATGGCAGGTGGCTTAGCCTCTATAAGTCACCTGTCACACCCCTCTCCCCAGTTGCTGCTAGGTCTCGACTAGCAGCTACTATACTAATGCCTTCCCTCGGCTTGGGTCGGGATGGCGACTACGAGTTCGCGCGTGTTCGGCGAGGCGAAGTCGGGGCGTTCTCGCTCACGCCCTTCGCCTTCTTACTACCCGGTGGCCTTCCTGGGCCTCGCTTAGCGCGCGCACCTACCGCTGGTCGCTCCCCGGTCGACGGCGGCTCCCTTACATTCGCTATGGGACGCCTCACGACGCAGACCGTCTTCCGGGGGTGACCGCGCTTTCTGGCCGGCACAGCGGCCGCGCACTCGCCTTGCGAGGGTCCCTCGCTGGGGATCGGGCCTGCTCCTGGTTGGCTCGTCAGGAGGGGCCCCGCCGCGTCGAGAGTACAGCTCGTCGTACTCTCGTCCTCTTCTGGTGGCGACGGTTGTGCAGCTACGTACTTCTTGAGCTGGCTGACGTGTACAAGACGGATGGTACACTCCTCTCCGTCCCTCAGCTCGTACGTATTGCTGCCCAGGACCTTACTGGCCCTGTAAGGCCCTGCAAACTTAGGGGCTCGCTTCCCCGCTATCCCCTGGACTGTGGAAGAAAGCACCTTGTTCTTCTTCCACACCCAGTTACCTTCTTGAAAGGAGAGCTCTCGGCGGCGCGCATCGTAATAGCGCGCCTGCCTCTCCTGCTCTTTGGATGCGATGTCGGAGGCGCGCGCGTGAAGCTCCGGTAGCTTCCGCACGCGCTCTGCCCAGCCCCGTATTGCTTCCTCCTACAATACCTGCGCGGAAGCCTCGCGTGACGTGCGGGCTTCGCTCCTTGGAGGGGCGGGCTGTCGGCCGTAGTTAAGCAGCGCCGGGCTCGCTCCGACGGCGCTCTGCTCAGCCGTGTTGAAGGCGAACACCACTTCATACAGGTGTTCGTCCCAGCGATTGTGCGATTCCTCCAAGCAGGCCACGATTATCGTCTTGATCGTCCTGTTGGCCCGCTCGACAGGATTCGCCTGCGGATGGTAGGCTGGTGTCGTGGAATGATAGATACCGTGCTTCTCCAGGTACCCATCAACGATCCGGTTCTTAAACTCCGTCCCATTGTCGGTCAGGAGTACTTCCGGCGAACCGAATCGGAGCACGATGCGCTCAATAAAGGCCTTGAGGACGGCCTCCGCCCTCACCTTCCGCAGCGGGACACATTCAACCCACCTCGTGAATAGATCTTGGAAGACCAGGATGTATTCTAAGCCCTTGCGGCTTCGGACGAATGGCCCCATCACGTCGGCAGCTACTACCTGCCATGGCCGCTCGATGAGCCTCCTGCCCATTAAGCAAGCTGGAGCCTTCTGCTTCACCTTGCACTGCTGGCAGACTTAGCACCCGCGGACGTAATCCGCCACACAGTCTGCCAGTTTCGGCCAGTAGTACTGCCACGTGACCCTGGAGTGCGTCTTTACGCGACCCAGATGTCCTGCTGTAGGGTCGTCGTGGCACTCCTGGAGGACTTACCTCCTCCGTTCGGCGGGGACGACGACCTTCCAGGCGTCGTCGTCATCTCCTAGGGCATCCTCGATGGCCGGGTTGGGGTCGTATTTATATATCTGACCCCCCACCAGCTTCAAGCGAGGATGCTTTGAAGGCTCCTCCTGCACCTCTTTTACTAATCGAAGGTACCACTCGTCCGTGGTACCTTCTGCCCAGGTTAAGGCCGCTATGGCTAGCACGTCACCCTCTTCTTCGAACATTCGGGAAAGGGCATCGGGCACAAGGTTAAGTGCCCCCTTCCGATGTTCGATGGTCAAGCGGTGGCCTTGTAGCTCTAAGGCCCACCGCGCCAGCCTCCCGGTCGGGTTGTGGAGGCTACTGAGCCAGCGTAAACTGCTATGATCAGTTATTACCCTGAACTCATAACCCTCCACATACGGCCTGAACTTCTCGATGGCCCAGACTACAGCGAGACACTCCCTCTCAATGACGCTGTAGTTCCTCTCTGCTGGGCTCAAGGTGCGACTCGCATACTCTAGCGGTCGCTCCTCTCCATCGATGATCTGGAGTAACACGGTTCCGACTCCCGTGTCACTCGCGTCCGTTTGAGTGACGAACTCCTCGTCAAACCTGGGACTTTGTAGGATCGGAGCGGAAGCTAGCAGGGCCTTCACCTGCTCATAGGCAGCTTGCTGCTCCTCTCCCCATTCGTAGCACCGGCCGTTTTTTGTCAAGCGCGTGAGCGGTTCGACGATCGTGGCTAAGTCCTTCAGGAACTTGCGATGCCACGACGCCATGCCTAAGATTCTGCGCAGCTGTCGCAGATTCTTGGGTGCTGGGAAGTCGATCATAGGAGCGACTTTTGCTGGATCTGGGCAAAATCCTTCCCGGTTCACCAGCACCCCGAGGTATTTTGCCTCGTCCTGGCAGAACGCGCTCTTTTCGCGGTTGATTGTGAGACCGGCCGCTCGAATGCGTCGCAACACACGCTCGAGCCGTCGCAAGTGTTCCTCGAACGTCTCAGTGACGATGATCACATCGTTAAGGTACGAGAACGCGAACGGCTCAAGCTCCGGGCCTATCACCATGTCAATGAGTCGCTGGAAGGTCGCTCCAGCGTTACTCAGCCCATACGGCATCCTGGTGAACTGGAAGAGTCCGAGTCCCGGCACGGCGAATGCCGTGATTGGTCTCGACTCCTCCTTTAGCCGTATCTGGTGATAGGCGCTGCTGAGGTTGAGAGTCGAGATATATCTCGCCCTCTGCAGCTTGCGCAGGATGCTATCCATCCTCGGCAATGGATAAGCATCCGGCTTCGATACTGCATTGACCTTTCTGAAGTCAATGCAGAATCGGTAACTGCCGTTAGCTTTCTTTATCATAACGACTGGGCTCGACCAGCCGCCATGCGAAAGCTTGATGATGCCGCCTTCTAACATCTCCTTTGTTTGGGCGTGCATCACCTCCGGGATTTTTAGGGAGTACGGGTAAGCCCTCTGCTTGATGGGACGAGCATCGCCGACGTCGATGGCGTGCTCGATCCAACCCATACACCCTAGAGTGTCTGGCTCCTCCGCCAGCATCCTATCCAGGAGCTCCTGGAGCTGCTGTCGCTCCGAGGGCTGAACGTCGGCCAGGCCTATGGCTGACACGGCAGGATTGTCCGTTGTTTCCAGCTAGGCTAACTCCAATGCCAGCTCCTTCCTGGCTTCTTGTATGAGGAGCTGGTTCCTCGCTGGATCGAGGATGGCCCTGAATCCTCTGATAAAATTGACGCCGAGGTAACAATCTGCTGGTAGACCAGGCAGAATTGCCACCTCGATGTCCTTCGTCACGCCGGCCACCTCAAAGGGCAGTTTGACGAACCCAACTATAGGAGCGTAATGGCCCTTAGCTACCATTGCTCCCTTGCCCTGGCTCGGCGTGATCGCGCGTCCACATGCCGTGGCTATTTGTAAGCCAACGGCGCACATCACTGTGTGTGACGCGCCCGAGTCATATAGTGCGCATAGGGTGTACCCCCCTACGCACACAGGCAACCACCATCTGGCACCTTTTGGAGCACCCTCTTCTGGGTGATTCGGAACCATCTCCGACGCGAGCTCGGTGCTCACGAGCTCGCTGGTGATCCCTTCGGGGACTTGGATCCCAGACTCGGAGAGGAAGAGCGTAGGCATCTCGTATACGCTCTCCCCTGGTCGTTTCCCGAGCAGTCCGGGCAGAACCTCTTGATCATATTAGGCCAGCCGCAACCATGGCAGCTCAACTCCTTCTTCTGCTTCGGCTGCTCAGACTTTCCGTCGTTCTTCTTGTCCTTCTCCCCCGTTCTGGGGGATTGAGACTTCGGAATGCTCGGTCCGGATCGCGGCTTCTTCTCCGCTTTGGGCTGCCCTTTCTGGGCGGGCTCAGCCTACCCTCTCGGCTCCTATGGCCCGCCATGAGGCTATTGTGTTTGGCGAAGTCCGCCAAAACTTCCCGCAATGCCGCCTTTATTTGGTTGACCGGCAAGTCTGGCCGATCGACCTTTGTTGCGGCGACCGCCACCTCGGTAGCGCCTACCTTAGCGCTCACCTTCGGATGCGCTTTTGTGGTGGTCCTCGGGCGATAGGCCGCTTCCGGCACTACCGCGTGGTTAGAAGGAACGGGCGTCCGGTCGCCTCGTTCCCTCTCCAGCGTCAACTCGGCTCTTGCGGCTCGGTCGATTAGCTCGTCGACCGTGCGGCACTCCATCCGAGTGACGATCCGTTTGATTTGCGGGAGCAGATTATCGTGAAGACTGTCCACCATCTGCTCCTCGCTCAGTGGTGGCGATATCTTTATAAGTATCGCCTCCAGGCACGTTATGTATATACGCGCTGGTTCATCCGCCTGCTAAAAGCGGCGGCTGGCCTCGTCCCTCAGCTGTTCTTGTACAGTCTGTCAAGTAAGAACGTGGTCGTGTTAATTTATAAAAAAATTTATTTGATGAAACTTTCATATTTATATATACATTGTACACATTACAAACAATAATGCAATTTGGTCAATAATGTGTCCAGTCACCACCGGCGTCGATAATTGCCTGGCATCTCCGAGGCATGCTTTCTACTAATTTGACGGCGTATTCTAGTGGCAAGGATCTCCAGATCCGACGAATTTCGTAAGACAACTGCTTCAAAGTGTATGTGCGTCTTCCACGAAGCTTCCGTTTAATATATGCCCACACATTTTCAATAGGGTTTGCATCGGGCGACTGCGACGGCTAATCGAATGTAACGATGCCAGATTGAGTCTTCCACTGGGTACAGAGCTTGCTGCGGTGTTTAGGATCGTTGTCCTCCTGCAGAATCCAATCTTCATTTTTTGTGATGAACCATCGTTTGGCAGATGGCAGTAAGGCCTTTTTGTAGATTTTTATCATTTTCTCGGCATTTAGGCTGTCAGTAAAGAGGTGCAAAGTGCCGAATCCCTGCTTTGAGAAGCAGCCCCAAAGATGCACCTTTATTCCATGTTTTACGGTCCGCTGAACAAGCCTATTGATGGAAGTTGACCAGGCTCGCGTGAGGACAGAACGTGCCCATATAGAACATTCATTAGTAAAAATGACATTTTCAAAATCTCTATTAATATTCTCATGTGCCCAAGCGAGTCGCTTTGTCACATGTTTTTCAGTCAACAGAGGCTTCTTCATTGTGTTGCGCCATTTCAGATGATGAGTACAAAGATGGGTTCGGTTAGTTTTGTAGGATATATCTAAACCTTTTGCCATTAATTTTGCTTGTCCTTGCTGCAGTATTAAAGCAGGATTCCGCGAAAACAGATTCACTATTCTTTTTTCATCTTTTTTGTTCACTTTTCCTATCGAGCCACGTTCTGGTAAATCATCGACATTTTTAGCCACTTTATATCGCTGTATCCACTTCTGTACAAATGCCTTTGACTTTCTCATATATTTAGCAGCCGCTGATTGCGACATTTTGGGACCTTTCGGGTGGATGCAAAGGAACACAGCCTCGTAGCGCGACGCGTACTTAGCACTCATGGCGTTTAACGTGATTCTCTTTCAAAAGATCAACGACAACTGAATCTTTGTTGACAATGCATCAAGGACAAAGCTTCCTTCTGTTGGCTCGCGAAGGAATTAGAGCAAAATCTTTTATAACCTGTCGGTGAAGTTGACCACGCTCTTACTTGACAGACTGTATGTTGGCCTTGGAACCCTAGCGCGCACGCGCTGCCTGGCAGAACGCCTCCCACGTCTGCCATTTATACTTGTGGCAACTGTACCACATCTCGGCTAGGCCACTCAGCAGCGCGGGTAGCGACGCTAGCATCTCTGGGTCGCTAATCCCTGCCGCGTTCTTCGCTTCGTCCACTTTGCGGAAGAACGCGTCAATGTTGTCAGTCGGCTCTCCCCGGAATGCGATGTTCCACCGACTGACGATTCGACCGACGTCGCGCGGTGCAACCATACCGGTGTTGCACCATGCACTATTACGCGCTGCATTGTTACAACTTTACCCCCTCCTCCAGGCTTCATTTGGGCTGGATTTGGCGGATGGCGGGCACTCTGCAGGCCCTCGCGAATCCTCGCCTTCGCGGGGGCTGCTGTGCGTTGACATGTAGTTACACGTGAACGTGTCCTGGAACGCGACATGGCTCAGCGCTTTACTCTTACGCCGAGCCTGTGGCGAGAGAGCCGGTTCCACGGTCTCTCTCAGTGGTGCCTCATACGGGCCTGACGTGCTGTCTATCCTGGTGGATGACGCACTCGGCCTAAGATTTGCGACCTCTTGCTTGGCTCGCAAATCTTGTAGCTCCGCCTGCATGGCCGTGAAGCACTTGACCATGCCTTCGATTTTCTGCGTCAAGCTCTCGATGCGCTCCTGCATCAAGAGCTCTCTTCTCGTTGGTGGCGGGTCACCCACGTCCGCCACCTCTTCTTCTCTAGTGTTTGTTAGGGACGGTTGGTCCGCCTCGTCCTCTAACAACATGGTCAGCGGATGCGGCTCTTCTCTGTCGTAGTGCGCCGACCCCGCCGTCGTGCCTGCTCTCTCCTGGCAGACTCGGAGCACGAAGTTTCTTCTTGCTTCGGCTCTCGTAGCCTGGGCAGCTTCGTCTGCCCCTGCGACCTCCTCCTGGAAATCGGCTGCTGTGAAGTTTCCCAGCAGCCAGTTAGTTATACGTGCCAGCTTTGCGAAACGTGGCCCGTCTGTCCGTAATCGAAGAGCGTGAAGGGTTTCCTTTACCTCCTCGCCCTCCATGGCGAAGAGTCATTGCTCTATTTTGGAGGAGTCTCCTGTCACCATGTCTTCTTTTGTATTCCACACGCTAATATTTCAACAAATCGAAAAGTTGCGATATCGTGGGTATCGCACGCTATATATACTTAGGCGCTAAATGTATAATTATAAATAAATAATTAGGTCAAATATATACAATTTATTTTTAAGAGGGATTTACCTCGTCCCTCTACCCACGGTATCGCAACTCGCACTGGCGTGGCTGTGGAGAGGTCAGTTCTCCTTGATCTTATACTTGCTTGAGCCTCAGTGCTACAAGCAAGCTATGCTCCAAAATTAAAAAAAAAAATTTATGAGTTATTTTTAACACGAGAACAAAAAAAAAAAAAAATTCTTCTGTTCCCGTTGCTACGCCAGGGACACTTGATTTTCCGCACCTACACTCTTTTGCACGCTTGTGCGTGTGTGTGCGCTCGTTGCGCCCTCTGCGCACGCTTTGGACCTCTCTTTCCCTACTGCGCACGCCCTCTCATGTCGCGCGACCCTATGCCTAAGACACACGTCTGGGGCGCCAGTTGTAATGAAGTAAATTTATTCACACCCGCTAACAACGCAGGACCTTCCTCTGGTCCTGCTTTTCTACTTCGTGTGAGAGAGGGGCCTTGCCTAAGGCCCCGCTACCGGTATTACTCCCACCGAGCTAGGCTGCTCAGTATGTGTGCCAACGATCGGTTGGTACACTCGCGGAGGCGGCGGTATTCGGGATAGGGACGCTGTAGAGAAATAAAATAAGCACGCACCGACTTAGTGCTAAAATGCGGAATTAATTAATACAAACAAGCAAAACAATACAAAAAGTAATAAATTATTGCGGAGAGGTCTAATTACGCGAAGAGCAATTAGTATTGCCTCACGCGCAATACTTATTCTCAAGGTGCGCACTGCGCATGCGCACCCTCTTTGCTTCGCGCGGCTACACACACCATGTAGTCTATGGACGGCAGATATAGAGAGAGCAGTTCCCCCTCTATACTGCCGTAGTTCGTGACTGCTCGAGTGAGAGCGTCTGTTACTCTCACTCGATGCTGTAATCTATGGTTGAGCGAGAGAGCTCGTTCCTCTCGCTCAACTGCGTGCTCGCAGGTTGTACGAGTAAGAGTAGCTTTCTCTTACTCGTACGCCTATTCTATGATAGTGCGAGAGAGAGATCGATCCTCTCACTCGCACTCGCACGGCCTAATCGAGTTTGAGTTACGCGGTCTCGCGCGTAACTCTGTTATATCTATATATGCCTGACGCGATCGCACACGCGTCAGGAAAAGTAAATATAATTACTCGCGGACTAGCTAATACAATTAAGTGGCCACTTACTTTTACTATCTTTGATCGAAGAATCGCACTCGATTACTGCTGCGGAGGCTCGTCGGAAAATCTTTGGAAAAATACTCTATTGCTCGCTGTCTTTCAAAACACGTGCGGCGCGTGGAAAAGGCGGAACAAGAAGAAGGCTTGAGGGGAGGGCTCCTCTTTCCCCTCTCGCCTATCAGTTTTCCCGCGTAGCGCTATCGATTCTTGATCGATAGCGCCGCGTTTCGGTACGCCGCGGCTTTTCCCGCGTCAAGCCATCGATCGCTTGATCGATGGCACTGCGTATCGTCGCGCCGCAAACTCTCTTTCTATCGCCTATGGCAGGTGGCTTAGCCTCTATAAGCCACCTGTCACAGTGGGATGTTATAATTTTCATAAAGTGACATATTAATTTTATTTCCTAATTTTCCTCCCATTAATAATTAAATTCTTCGACAATATGTTAAATTAAGCGTTATAATATTCACCACTCTTATATTTGAGGGAATCAAAATTTTTTTTATTTTCACCTTCCTGCATATTCTATGTACGAGGAATTTTAATTTCGCGATTGAATTTATGTTTCTTCGCAGGTTAAAACTAATTTTACATGATTATATCTAATTGTAATTTTTCTTGCCGTATATTTTTTTTTATCTATATAATTAAAATTGCATTAATCATTAATTAATTTTTAAAGTAATAATTGTTACTATTTTTCTAGATAAATAATTAATCCTACTATTAATTTATTAAAAAAAATTGATTACTCTTAAAATTCAATTAAAGTAACATAGCGCATGGTACAGTCTACGCAAAAACTCAAGAAATATTAATTAAAAACTCTCTAATTTTATTTAGGAATAATGTCAATCAATTAATTAATTCACCGACACTTCGTGACAATTATTCAAAAATTAACTAAGGATTGTACTTCAAAAAAAAAAAAAATTATTTAACTATTATTCTGCATTAGTTTCCTTTTTTTCCTCTTAATAATCTAGTAATTGTAAATTACTTTTGATAATTTAAAGTTGCCATTCTTGTTTCCAGTGAGAATCATTTTTAATTTAAATAATTATATTTTTTTTTATTTTTAAGATCATTGGAAAAAAAAAAAAGCAAATAGCATAAAATGCGACGAAAAACTTTGCTCTTTTTTGTAATGTGCGTTAAATTTTAAATAGAATGCAACCATTTAATTTAATTTAACATTTAATTACCGCAAATAATAAATAACGGATATGCGTAAAAGTTGTACAAAAAGAATCTCCTCTCTCTCTCTCTCTCTCTAATTCTCGCTCTCCCTCCCAAGAGGAATACGCTCAAGTTAAGCGATTAGCGCCCACCGCGCGCTAATTTCTCGCAATCTGATTTGCGCAGAATCATCTCCGTACGAGTGCATAAAAGGGCAAGCTTGACATGCGGAGACGCATTCGACGTGAGTTTTTTTCAATTGGCCATCACCATCAGTCCGCGCGGATTGCCGACGATACGTTGCTGGATCACAATGAGCCGACCGCGCCCAAGATCGAAGGACATCAAAAGACCTCAGCAGGCAGAGCCCGATCTGGATCACCACGAGCCGACCGCGCCCCAGTTCAACAACATCGTTCCACCAACTTGAAGAATAAACCAGAGAGAGAAAGAGAGGTAGGAGTTATTGTAAAATTAAGTAAAGAAGGAAATAAAAGTATTTCTAATTTAAATTCATTCTTTTCTTTCTCTGACATCTATTTTCCTCCGAAAGTCGCTGGACTAAACAAAAAGTGTCCTTAGATTTTTCCTAAATATCATTTGCTAGGTCCTCTACCTAGAGTAGACAAGCCTGTAGTTGCTTGCCGCATTCTCAGTCCCGAAATTCACACCTATCCGATAAAAATTTAATTAGTATATTTCTGCTCTGTTATTCCTTCGGCCACCCCGAGCCCATGGACTTCAATGTCCAGGCTTAAAAAAAAAAAGAAAGGCCAAAGCTGCATGTTTGAGTTAAGACTCCGACGTTACAATATTTATTATTTATTTGAATAATGTCAACAAGAAACACTTTCAATTGAAAATATGACATTATTAATAGTATCAATTCACAAATAGCTTCATTAAAAAATACAACCACTAATTACCATATCCACAAAATTAATACCTTTTGACAATTCTACTTAGAAATAATAAATACTTTTCTATAATTTCACTGAGAAATAGTAAACATAATTAATAATTTCTTGATTGTTTTCGTTTTAAGCACAATTTCATGTTTATTTATCATTTACTTGAATAATGCCAACAATAAACACTTTCAAGTAAAAGTATAACATTTTTAATTTTTAAATAGTATCAATACATATCTAATTTTTTTTAATACTATCAATACATAATATATAGATTCTTTAAAAAATATAACCTCTAAAATAGTATATATATATATACATATATATATATATTGTCACGGAGAACACTCCGTGCTCCGCGCCTCGTCCTATTTTGCGTATTTAGGAAAATTTATTGCCGAAAATACGTAACGCGGCAGTCGCGGACGGGAAGATACGGTACGCGACTAGAGATAGGCTAGTCGAGTACCGTATGAGAGAGGCTAGGCTAGGTAGCCAAGCCGCCTCCCGCCTTTAAGCAGTTAGTTCGTTTAGCGCCTTCGTTATTGAAATGTTATAATTGTTAAGAGTTTTTCGTAATTTTCCGCCATCTTGGGACGCGCCGAGTCCTTGCTGAGTTTTTTTCTCGCGCGTGCGGAGTTTTTGTTAGGTGCATCTTTTTCCTTGGCGTGCACCGGCTGCACAGACAGCCAAGGAAGTTTCCACCGGCCGTTGGCGTGGACGTGCAACACCGGCGACCGGGAGCGTAAGCAGATTCCTGCACATGGCGACGGCACGCTGTATCGCCGTCTTCGCCATCTTCGTTCTAGCGTCTAGCGTGCGTGGCTGGCCAGCCGACAGTAAGTGTTTCTCGTTTGAATTTTTAGCGCGCCTTTTTTGTATTTATTCGCGTTTGCGTGGGAGTAGCCTCCGCCGGTTACTCCCTCCCTTAGTAAATTCGTTTCTTTAGCGGTTCGTGCGAGTAAGAGAGCGCTATCTCTCTCACTCTCGTATACAGGGCGAGAGAGTTGCGTTCTCTCTAGCACCTATAGAAGCATAAGCGCGCGTAAGTGAGAGAGCGTTATCTCTCTCACTCTAGTGGCAGCAGTGCAGGAGAGTCGCTTTCTCTCTCGCACTCGCAGCATATACGGCGCGCGCGCGAGTGAGAGAAACCTTTGTCTCCCACTCGAGTAAGATCAGTGCAAGAGAGTTGCGTTCTCTCTTGCACTCGCGTAAGACTAGGCGTGCAAGAGTGGGAGAGCGCTTTCTCTCTCACTCCTACGGCGCAGTATGGGAGACTCGTTGTCTCTCTCGTACTCGCAGTAGACGCGGCGCGCAGGAGTGGGAGAGCGTTCTCTTTCTCGCTCCAACGAGCTCCGTGCGGGAGAGTATCCTTCTCTCTCGCACCCGTGCGTTAGACGGCGCGCGCGAGTGAGCGAGGCCTTTCTCTCTCACTCTTATAGGCGTAGTGCGAGAGACGCTCTTTCCCTCTCGCACTCGTATAGTACGCTGCGCGTGGGAGCCGTTTTCGCGCGTTATAGCTAGTCTGATTACCTGCGCCCCTCGTGCGTATTTCATGTAATTTCTTTTTATTATTTTCTTATATTTATTTTTTTGTTATTATTTATACTCATTAATTTAGTAAATTATTTTATTTTTATTAAACAGAACCTTTTTCTTTCTTTCTTTTTTCTGCATTCTTTTCCAATATCCTTTTTTTTTCTTCCTGCATTCTTTTTAGATTTGTTTTTTTTTCCAAAAAAAGGCGAAACATAAAAATTCGTTTTATTCGTTTATAGCCTTTTTTTCTATTTAACTTATTTAGCTTCGGCTTTATCATTTTTATTATTTATTATTTTTATTATTTCTGCGACGAGGAGCTTTCCGCTCTCCTCTCGAATACCACCCTCTCCGAGATTCAACTAGCCAGGTGAGGACGACACACGAGCCGCGCAACGACGATTGCGCGGCGTTGCAACGGGTAAGTTGGGTCCATAGAACGGCTTCTCGTGCCTGGACCCAGGAGCAAAATCGTCCGAGACCTTAGCTACCCAAAAAGGGGGCGCAACGGGCATTTTTGTACCTTTTGCGAATTGCGCGTCCCCCGAAGCTAATTGCTCCTGTAGCGGTTAACGCTAAAACTGCCACCCCGTTACAATATATATATATATATATATATATATATATATATGTATATATAAATACACAAATAGCTTTATTTAAAATTATTTTAAAATATAGTACGTAACATATATACTATACATTATATTTTTTTAGTATAGTTAGTAATAATTCGTTATTATTATTTAATACACATAAATTTTAATGCATCTTATGACTGTAAATGCAAACGAGTTTTTGCTACTGGCTCATCATAATATACTTTTTTAAAAAAGTTTCATATTTAACCCTCAAGAGGAGCACTGGGTTACGCTAACCCAGGGTAGAAATACATCTGTTCATTCCTAGTAAATGGTTGTATAGGGGGACTTGGTTTTGTGTGGGGATTTAACTTTGTTACACCTACTACCAATCCCTACTTGGACCCTTTCTAAGTATGAATACTAACCGAACTGTAAGCAGACAAACTTAGTCTATGAGTATCCCTCACCCAGCACTCCAGTAGTGTCATATTGCATAGTGCTCGTGAAAAATTTAGTGAAGTGAATTAAGTGTTTTATTTGAACTTTACCAGTCTTATATCGTCAAGTTAATACATATTAGTAAGTTTATATTATTATAACATAAAAATAAGCTTTACTAAATAGTTTGATCATTGTGTTTTAGTTTCTCACTGCTCCGTTCTGGTGCTCAAGTTGAAAAATTATTTATTAGTCTAGACGCATCTCTCTTCATTTTTTTAAGTAAATCATTACTATTGAATTATTTAATATTATTTATATAAATATATGATTTTTCAATATTTACTTCGACGCTTCTTTTGTTTCAAATTTAGTAAAAAAATGGCGTCGCGTCGTACACGCCGAGGGTCCGAAGTTGAGTCCTTGTATGAGGAACCTGAGGAGTTTGACGACAAGCCGAGTGAAAGTGAGACTGAAGATTGTGTTGAGCAGCAGATCGATGAGTCGGGCGAAGAAGGAAGTGAAGAAGACGATGTCGAGACTACTGTCGAATCTGAATCATCAGATAGTGAAGACAACCAACCGGGTACGTCAACCGGCAAAAGAAAGCGAGGTCGACCTAGCTACCTGCGAGGTAAAAATGATTATAAATGGAGCTCTAATATACCTGAGAGTCGACGGGAACGATCAAAGCCTCGATATACTCTAACTCCAAAAGGGCGTGGCACAAATGTGAAAAATCCCTTGGAAGCGTGGAGTCTCTTCTTCGATGAAGAAATTTTAGGAATTATTTTAGAACATACTAATGCTGAAATAAATCGAAAAATTGAAAATTTAAGTGAAAATAAGCATGAAGTGAAGTCGCACCATAAACAGGTAGACTTAGTTGAGCTCAAAGCGGTCATAGGATTGTTATATTTTGCTGGGGTACAGAAAGTAAACAGAAGGAGTGTTGAAGATTTATGGTCGCCTTATGGCATGTCATTGTTTAGAATAACGATGTCGGTAAAACGTTTTCAATTTTTGATTTTATGCATAAGATTTGACAATAAGAACACACGCCGTGAAAGGTAAGAAGTCGATTCATTTGCTAATATTCGCGATATTCGGGAAAAATTTATGAATAATTGTACAAATAATTATGAACCACATTCCAACTGTACGATGGATGAACAATTACTTTCTTTTCGTGGTCGATGTCGTTTCAGAATGTATTTGCCAAATAAACCAGATAAATATGGTCTGAAAATTGTGGCTTTAAATGATTCTGTGACACATTATTTATATAATGCTAAACCATATTGTGGTAAAATAATCGATAAAGATTCTTCTGAGTCAGTTCCATCATATTATGTAAGAACATTAGCAGAGCCGATATATAATACACGTAGAAATATCACATGTGATGGGTAGTTTACATCTATTCCTTTATGCGAAAAAATGTTAAATGAATATAATTTAACAATGGTCAGGACAATTCACAAGAATAAACGAGAAATTCCTAAGTCATTCAAAAAAGTAAAATCTAAAAATGACAAGATTCGATTTGGTTACAACAATAAGAAAATTCTTGTATCATTTAATCCCAAAGGAAAAAAAATTGTTTTATTGTTATCCACATACCATAATAAAGCACAAATAAATAATGAAACTCAAAAACCAGAAATCGTGATGTTTTACAACAAAACGAAAGGAGGTACAGACAGCTTTGACAAAAAATGTCATGATTTTACGACAGCAAGGAGAACACTCAGGTGGCCAATGAGGTTTTTTTACGGAATGCTTGATCAGGCAGGCGTAAATTCATTTATAATTTATAATTTAATTAGCAGTAATGCAGTGATGCATCGGAAACAATATTTATTGGATTTATTCCTATCCTTAATCAGGCCATTCTTGATAAATAGACTGAATTTACCTACTCTACAAAGAAACTTACGTTCGCAAATCGAATCTTTTCTTGAGTATAAAGATTTACCAGAAATAGAGGATCCTCGTAATCTACTGGCAGAAAATAAAATGGCTAAACAAAAACGATGTGGATACTGCCCATCGTCTTTAGATAGGAAAACATTCTATAAATGTTTAAAGTGTGATCAGCCCATGTGTAGAGAGCATGTTGCAAAAATTTGTATAGAGTGTAGTGTACAATCATCTAACTAAGTTTTATTAATTGTTGTAATTGATTTATTATTATTTTTATATGAGAATAAATTAATATTAAAAAAAAATAAAAAAAATCATTCTGTTTAAATTCTTCAACTTAATCTCTTTAAATAAATATAATTTTTTAAAGTACGTAGAACAACTTCAAATTATTTTTAAAGAACGTGCAATTACCTTTAAAATGCCGCCAATTAAAACCTTTTATCCCAAAAATTCGTGAAGATTTAATAGTTTTAAGAAAACATCTTTTTTCGTCAATTTTCATTGCATTTTTTTTTTATTTTTCATTAATATTATAAAAACTTAAATTTTTATTTATTTGTTCATGAAATATTCTTATTCTACATCGTCCGACGAATCGATTAAAAAAAAAAAATTCAAAATTGATCAATTTTATAATAAGATATAAGTGGTCAAAGCTAGCCGGGTAATCCTTACCCATGCGCTCCAGTTATGTTAAGCTGCGATAGTGCTCCACTTAAGGGTTACTTTATATAGACATTAAAAAATTTATTGTCATATATTAAACACGTTAAACAACAAATACTGATGAATAGATGAGATTCATTATAAGTTACCTTCAGATTATCTTATCGTAAGATGACGATATCTTAACTTAAGATGACAATATCTTAAGATGATTAGACGAAATATTGAAAGAGCGATTTGATGAAAATCGGGGGGCGCATATCGTATTTTCGTAACGAATGCGCGAATATTAATGGTTTTTTTTTTGTTCAAGAGAACGTAAAAAAAAAAGTTTATGTGATATTTTTTATTTATTTAAATATTAAAAATATATTAAAAAAAAATTGTTTTAATTTTTTATTCGTCCAATTTAATGTATAAATGGGTGCGCCAGCGTCCCTTGATCATACAATGAACGCGCAGAAAGATGAATGATGTATTGAAAAATGCAGAGTTATTTTTATTTTCATACAATAATTTATTTAGTAACAAAATATCTCATATAGTAACTGAATCACAAATATAATAAAATGAAACTATATAATTATCTTGGATCTGAAAAAAATAAAACTTTGGAAAACGTAAAACAAATGTTTAATTTATCGTCGTTGAAATACTTAGTAGAGACAACACTTAACAGCATCCAATTATTTAATCGAAGAAAAGCTAGCGAGTTGAAAAGGTTAAAACTTGTACACTTCGAGTCCCTCGAAAAAATTTAAAAAGAAGCTTATAGCGATTTTTATAAAACATTGAACTATATTACTAAATTATATATTAAAAAGTACTCACGTCTTTTACTGAGAGGTAAAAAACCGTACTGTACCTATTTTTCTGAATAGCCATACAATAGAATGTATTAAAACGATCCTCGAATTCAGAGCGAAAGCTAATGTAACAAAACAAAATTCGAATATTTTCGGTTTACCTTCTAACGATAAGTTAAATCATAAATTTACCTCAGCTTGTCCTTTGTTGAGAAACTATGCCAAAAAATTTTATGCTGCTATTCCATCGAGATTAAGAGGAACATCACTGCGTAAACATATAGCAACAAGTTGTATGAATCTACAATTAAGTAACGCTGAAGTTTATGACTTAGCTAACTTTATGGGTCAAGATTACGCGATCCATAAAAAGCAGTATAGATTACCGTTAGCACAACGTGATATTATCGATATATCTAGATTATTGGAGAAAGCTTAAGGGATTTTTCATAGCGATGCTCCAGATAAAATATGAAGTGACTCTAAAGGGGGAAGAATTAAATGATACAAATAATAAACCAATACATAATCTACCTGAGTCCGTACATAAAGCAACGGAGAGTTCAATCGACAGTGCTGATAGTGGTAAATTTTAGACGCATTCTTAAATTGTTTAATAATCAATAAATTATATTCTTGATTATTCGTTTTCATTTTAAATTTTTTAAATGATTCTATTCAAAGAAGAAAGAAAAAGAAAAAAGTGGTGAATAAAAATTTTTCAAATTTGTTTTCAAAAAATATATTAAAAATCTAGATGGATATACTCCACCAAAATTTCTATCTAAACAGTATCAATTTAGAAAAACCTATTTAATAAAGTGTTCAAGAGATAATTAAAATTTTAAAAATATTAATTTTTAATGCTTATACTAATGACTTTAAGATGAATTACGTTGATTGAACAATTGTTCACAAGAAAATTGTTGAAAAAAATTAAGAAAACATATTCATAATTAAAAAAAAGTGATAATACTATTTTTGTTTATGCTTAATATTTATTACATTATTAAAAATCAAGGGACGCGATAGCGTTCACGCTGGCAAGTAGGAGTATAATACGTGGCACGGGCGCGAGCGTCTCATATACAGTTCATTTACCTTTTCATAACCGCGCCTTTTTTTTTTAATATTGAAGCTAGAATATTTTAATACCATTCATGTTCGAATCTTTATATATCTATATATTTAATGAATACAAGAAGTTTCATGAAAAACGTGACTTCTTACGATGAATCATGACTTTTTTCATACTATGTATATCGATATATATACGAGGGCGGTTCAATAAGTACCCGTATTAGAAATGAAGACACCATTTTTTCAAAAAAATTTTTTTTTATATTTCAACACAGTCCCCTTTTAAAGAGATATACGTCTCCCAACGTTCCTGCCATTTTTTAACTTCTCCAAAAAATTGGATTTGTCGAACTCTCGAAAATACGTCTCTGTCTCGGTGATGACTTCCTCGTTTGAGCTAAATTTTTTTCCCGCGAGCCATTTCTTCATGTTCGGGAACGAGAAAAAGTCACAGGGAGCCAGATCGGGTGAATACGGAGGGTGCGGCAGCAATTCATAATGCAATTCATGCAGTTTGGCGGCGACAACTCCGGATAAATGTGCTGGTGCGTTATCATGGTGAAACAGCACCTTTTTTTTCGCCAAATGCGGCCGTGTCTCCTTCAATTTTTTTTCAAAGCGGTCCAATAACTCACTGTAGTATTGTTCAGTGATTGTTCTTCCTTTTCCTGAAAAACCCATGAGGATGACGCCGTTCGCATCAAAAAAAATCGTCGCCATGACCTTTTCGGCCGATAGGACCGTCTTTGCCTTCTTTGGAGCAAATTCACCGGGAGAAATCCATTGTTTTGATTGTTGCTTAGTTTCTAGTGTGTAATAATGAATCCAGGTTTTATCAACGGCGACAACTCGACGCAAAAACTTCTTTGGATCTCGCTTAAATTGCTCTAAACACTGCTTTAAAGTTAACAGCCACATCCGCTTGTTGTCCACTGTGAGCAATCGCGGCACCCATCGGGCCGACAATTTTTTCATCGCCAACTTATCATGTAAAATATTAATTGCTGTTCCGGTCACCACACTCACGGCCTCTGCTACTTCGCGCACTTTCGTTCGTCGATCAGCGAGAATCATGTCGTGGACTTTTTGAATGATTTCCTCGGTAACCACGTCTGCTGGGCGTCCTGGTCGCTCCTCATAAAAAACGGATGTTCGCCCACGTTTAAATTTGTTGAACCAATATCTAACTGTGGTCATAGATGGCGAAGTGTCCCTATAAACAGCATCCAACTTTGCTTTCATCCCCTTGCATTTTTTTCCATCCAAAAACAAACAGCGAATTACCGAACGATACTGCTCTTTTTCCATCTTAGCGAAAATCACTAAACACGTCTTACTCGAATGGCTGCCAAATCCAAACCAACCTATCAATCAGTCAGTATCATCTGAAATTTGTTTTACCGTCGTTTGATAGATGGCAGCACACGATGATAATACCAACTTCCCTCAGGAACGCCCTCTGTCGTCAAACACGGGTACTTATCGAACTGCCCTCATATATGAATTTCTCTAATTTCTTTAATTTTTTTCGTCTTCTCCTACCTGTTTGTTTCCTAATGACGTCACATCTGTTTTATATATATATATATATATATATATATATATATTGTAACGCCACTGGGGATCAGGGTGGCGTACAAATGTAAAGGGCGGGGAGCGGGTTGCGGGTTGCTTACTAGTTAAACGACTGATTTAAAAATTTAGCACACGAACAAATACGTTTATTTAAACTAAGATTACGGAATACAATAATTTATCGCGTTTTTTCGCGAGCCGAGGCCGCCAGCTACAATCGTGTAGCGCGGTTTCTTGCGCGGCAAATACTTTGCGCGGCTAACTCGGTTGGAGCGGTCGCGGGCGTACAGCATACACAACTGTCGAAAATGGCGCGTAACACGTGACGCGGTCGCATACACGTAGCCGGGAAGGATACGGGGATGATTCATGGAAGCTGTGCCTCCTGGCAGCTGCCACTGCACCTTGGCACTCACCAGATACTCCAACACACTCACGGATACTATACGGACACTAGCTCGCTAGTTTTACAAAAGTTTATTAGCTCGCGACTGCTGGCTTCGATTATCCCGAACGGAATGTCGACTGCTCGCTAATCGTGACTTTTCGCTACCACGGACCCGAACGGAGTGAAAGAGAAGCTTATTGCGTGGCACTTTCGCGAGCGCGGCTTTTTGATGATCGTTCTGCGCCGGCGCAACGTACGTATAAGTACGTTACGCAACGTAGCCGCCGCGCGCGCTCAGCGCTGGCAGCAGTTGATATTACTGCTCGCCAGTAGCGCGCGTTGAGGTTATCCACTCGTGAGTGCCAGTGTTGTTGTTGTGTATTCCCTGGAGCGGCGAGAATCTACCTCAGATGTACGGAGGATCAAGGTAAGTCGACGCGTTCCATAGCTGGTAGGCGTCGACTAATTTGTCTATCTTCTTTCTGTTTCAGGTGCGGCCGTACTGCGGGTCAACAGCTGCGGCTCAGACGATGAGTGGTTGAGAAAGCTAAGCAGCGGTGTCGGTGACAGCTATAGCCTGCTTGCAGCGGCAGCGAGGCAACACTATCAGACACCTCCAGGTGCGTATTTACTTGCACTCAAATGCTGTGCTTCTATGTTTTGCCTGCCTTTTAGCCTCCTCTTCGCTTTCCTATGATGTTTTGTGGCAGCTTGTACTTCCTTCCATGGTGCAGCTGCTATTATTATTTTCTTCTTTATTTAATTACTGTCTGGGAGGTTGCAGGTACGGGGATCACTACAAGGACAGGAAGGAGCATGGAAATGGAACCTGCTGCAGTGTGTGAGAGCACTGCCACGACTATTCATGGGCTCCTGAGACTGGCTTCTCGCTGGACCCTTTACTTGAGCTTGAAGCCCATGTACCTGGTGAAGGTAACGTATGTACAGCCCTGCGTGGCTGTTAGTTAGGATCACGCCTGGCAGTCCTAGATCTAGGCGGGCCAAGATTGTAAAGGAGATACAACAGGCTATGAGGAGGCGTACAGGCTGTGTATTAGCCTCCTCATGTGACTGGTGCAAAACACCACGTCACGATATATATATATATATATATATATATATATATATATATATATAAATGGGTGATTTATTATGAGGTTTGATTTTTAATAGTCTTTTTTTTACAGATCACGCGTGACTCCTGCCTAACTGTAATGTAATTTTTATTCAGTATTGTTTGAAAAATTATTTTGGAAAGACTTACACCGCAACAACATATCCAAATTGTTCAGCTGTATTACGAAAATCAGCGTTCTGTGCGAAATGTTTTTTGTGCTCTTAGAGCAACTTATGGTGTGAATCGTCGACCTACCAAAACCACTATAGCCAATTTTATCCGCAAATTTAAAACCCAGCATACATTATTGGATGATACTCGACCGATTAGACCACATCCAGCACGTAGTGAGGAGAATATAGCGGCTGTAGCTAAGAGTGCGGCTGACGACCGTGACAAATCGATTCGGCGTCGTCTCAACAGCTTGGTTTGTCTTACGCAAAAACTTGGCGTATTTTACGTAAAGATCTTGGTTTTAAGGCATAAAAACTTCAACTAGTGCAAAATTTGAAGCCGGTTGACTTAGGTTTGCGTCATGTTCTTGGTGAATGGGCTCTGATCAGCTCAATGAAAATCCGCTCTTTTATCGCGAAATTTTGTTCAGTGATGAGGCGCATTTTTGGCTCAATGGATACGTCAATAAGCATAATTGCCGTATTCATGCTGATGAACAACCTGAAGAGATTTAACAGCTACCACTAAAGCCACAGAAATGCACAGTTTGGTGTGGTTTGTGGGCCGGTGAAATCATCGGTCCATATTTCTTTCAAAATGAGTCCGGTAAGAACGTAACCGTCAATGACGACCGCTATCGTACCATGATAACGGATTTTTTGCTACCTGAAATTGAAGCCCGTGGTATCGGTGAACTTTGGTTTTAACCAGGCGGTGCTACTTCGCATACAGCGAGAGAAACAGTGAATTATTGAGAAATCATTTTGGTGAGAACCTGATTTCACGTTTTGGACTAGTAAATTGGCCGCCTAGATCGTGTGATATCACACCTTTAGATTATTTTCTTTGGGGTAACATGAAGTCTCTGGTCTTCAGATATAAGCAAGCTTCAATCGACGCTTTGCAAGCCAATATTACTCGTGTCATTCGCGAGATACTGGTCGCTATGCTGGAACGCGTCGTCCAAAATTGGACCCTCAGGATGGACCATTTACGGCGCAGTCGCGGTAAACATTTAAATGAGATAATCTTTAAAAAGTAAATGTCATAGATTGTTCTTTCAACTTACAATAAAATTTATACTATCGAATTCAACTTTATCCTTTTTATTTGAGATTAAAAACCAAACCTCATAATGAATAACCCTATATATATATAACATATATATATATATATATATATATATATATATATATATATATATATATATATATATATATATATATATATATATATAATGTGTGTAAATAAGTGCGTTAAGGCGAGCGAGCCTACGCCTAGCGTGCGTCCCTTGTAATCTGAGCATCAAGTATAGTATACTGCTAGTTTACTTTTTCATAACATCGTCGTTTCTCGTTTTTAATAAAAATTTAATATACATAGATTTGATAGGATATAATATTAAATATTCTGATTTATATATAAAATTGATTAATCTTTTATAGTATTAATCTTATATAGTATCAGTATTCTAAACTTCTTAAGAACAGTACCAGTAGGTATTAATTTCAATCATAAGATTAAGGGGCGCGATAGGAACCCCACTGGCAAGTAGGAGTATGATACGCGGCACGGGCGCGAGCACCTTATATTGGGTTGGCAACTAAGTAATTGCCGATTTGTTCAATAAAATGAAAGATTTCTTTTTACTTGGAATGAAGTTTAATCTATAATTTATTTTCCATTTTGTTTGATGACCTTTTGCTATCTCTCTGACTACTTGAAAATTCCACGCTCGTAGAAAGTCTGATCCTTTTCGGCCAAAAACTGAGTTAAGTGAGATTTTACAGCGTCATCATCATTGAAGGTTTTACCACGAAGGGAGTTGTCCAGGGATCGAAATAAGTGGTAATCCGATGGCGCGAGATCAGGGCTATATGGTGGGTGTAACATCAATTCCCAACCAATATCCATCAATTTTTGCTGAGTGGCCAAAGACGTGTGTGGCCTAGCATTGTCCTGGTAAGAAATGACACCTTCACGATTGACCAATTCTAGTCGCTCTTCCTTGACCGCTGTATTCAATTTTTCCAGTTGCCGACAGTAGACCTCCAAATTAATGGTTTGGTTCCTTGGAAGCAGCTCAAAATACTCCGGACCTTTCCAATCCCACTAAATTGACAGCAAAATCTTCTTTTGTTGGATATGTGCCTTTAAAGTGGTTTGCGATGACTCATTACGTGTCCACCACGATCGTTTTCGATTGACATTGTTGTACGCAATCCACTTTTTGTCTCCAGTGATGATTCGTTTTAAAAACGGATCGAATTCATTGCGTTTGAGCAATAATTCGCAAGCGTTGATGCGCTTTGTCAGATGAATTTCTTTTAAATCGGGCAAAACCCAAATATTCAGCTTGTTAACGAGACCGACACGTTCTAAATGCTTCTCAATGGCTGTATGTGAAACATTTAATTTTTCTGTAATCTTCCGTGTAGTTACGTGACGATCCGCTTCGATGATGGTTTTGATTTCATCCTCATTAAGCTCAACTGATCGACCTGAATGTTGGTCATCTTTGAGAGAAAAATCTCCAGAACGGAATTTTTTAAACCAATTTCGGCATTGCCTTTCTTTAAGGGCTTCATTACCATACACATTACGTAACTTTTTTGCGGCTTGCACTGCGTTCTTTGCTTTACGGAAATAATAAAGCAAAATATGGCGAAAATGTTCGTTTTTGCACTCCATATTAATATTGAGGTAAAAAAAACTTTAAGAAAATATCTACGCAATGAACTTGTAAAGCTAAGTAAGGATGATTGCTAACATACATTCTGTTAAAAAAGTACCGGGAATTGTCGATTTAAATTTGGCGGGGTAATTTAGGCAGGTAAAATTTTTTTTTCTAGGTTAGTACAACTGTCCTTAATGACTATGCCAAGTTTGAGCGGAATCTGTCAACGAGTGTGTTTACCGTAGCTGGTTAAGTCAGTGGCCTTCAGCTCGCGCGCCGAATTTTGTTTTATGGCTTCAATCGACTGAAAACGGGTGCCACGGAGCGGCAATCTAAGTTTTGGGAAGAGGAAGAAGTCACAGGGAGCCAAATCCGGCGAATACGGTGGTTGTTCAAGCGTGTTCGTTGAGTTTTGGGCGAGAAAGTCAGTCACAATCGTAGCTCGGTGAGACGGCGCGTTATCGTATCTTGCGGCCACTTTTCTCATGCTTAAAATATCAATTAAAATCGTACCTGTGGACTCGTCGGATATCTTAAGTTCATGTGCTATCCCTCTCAAGCTGGTATGACGGTTTTCAAGCACCATTTCCTTAATTTTATCGACGTTATCTGCGGTCGAAGCCGTCGATGGGCGTCTGGAACGAGGCAAGTCTTCGACGACTTCATGACCCTCCTTGAAGGCTTTGTACCACTCATACGCACGGGTTTTCGATAGTGCTTTATCACCAAAAGCCTTTTGCAACATTTTCAATGCATCGGCACACGAAATTTCATTCGCAACACAAAATTTTAGACAAATTCTTTGTTCAATAATCACCCATTGTAGAAAATCGGCACGCACTATTGACATCGACTGACTTAACCAGCTGCTGTAAACGCACTCGTTGACAGATTCCGCTCAAACTTGGCATAGTCATTAAGGACTGTTGTACCAACCTAGAAAAAAAATTTTACTTGCCTAAATTGCCCCGCCAGATTTAAATCGACAATTCCCGGTACTTTTTTGACAGAATGTATATAATGTGTGTAAATAAGTGCGTTAAGGCGAGTGCGCCTGCGCGTAACGTGCGCACCTTGTATTCTGCTAGCACACTGCTAGTATACTTTTTCATAACCTTGTCGTTTCTCGTTTTTAATAAAAATTTAATATATATAGATATAGATTTGAAAGGGTACAATGTTAAATATTCTGATTTATATACAAAATTGATTAATCTTTTAATATAAAGAAGACATTAATTTAGTAGTTGTTAAAATCTTGTTTGGATTTATAATGCCTCGGAATCTACTAAAGAATAAATGTCTGCAACTGGAGTTCTGTTGCATATGTAAAAAATGTTACTTTTGAAGATTTATTTAATAAATTAAGGGGGTATTCTAGTCGAGAAGTTCATTTTATCATTTTTAATTGATACTTGGAAAGTATAAAAATGTACAATAATTGAAAAAAAATTTTAAATTGAAGTCGGTAGAAGCTGGCAAAGTGGGGATTCAAAAAAGAAGGTGTCTCTTGGTTGACGAGATTCCAATCCTTCAGGTGGTCTAAAACATAAAATTGAGGTTAATTCTTATTAACAAGGATGTAGAATTATCTGGACGTAGTCAATTTGAAAAAAAAATTTTTTTCACACAATAGCGTCTTTTTGAAAATAAAGGTCATTTTTTTGCCTTCTTTTTTCAACTTTGGAAATTTTTTTAAAATAATAAAAAAGAAATTCAAAAAACTCCTCCATGGAGACAATTTTGATAGTATAAAGAAAGTCTGTACCAAATTTCAAGTAAATCGGTGCATTAGAACTTGAGATATCTTGTTAACCACATCGAAATAAGTAGTTTCGAGAAAAACGCGTTTAAAGTTTGCAGTCTCAATTCGGGCAGTCTGAGTGGTTTAATGGTATGTTATACTTACATTTTTTTTAATCAGCCATCCCTGATCCCCATTTATTTTGTCTATTTGGACGCAAATTACTTCCTCTTTTACTTTTTTTATCCATTTTGTATTAAAAATTTGAATATAACACTGGAAAAATACACAGTACACAGGAAACGCACATCCACTCGGCTTGGCGGTTTGAACTAAACTAAACTGAACTGAACATAATATATGAGAACATAAGTAACAAAATACGTCACAATAAGCTCACAGAACCTTCGAGATGCTCGTTTGTAAGGTATATATTGATAACAAAAGAATTTATACTATCTTCTTGCCATCCAGGTAGCTAGAGGGTACCTATCGCTACTATTGATTCATTCCGGCCGGACTGGTTTAGTTGGCGCGTCACAAAATTAACTATAACTCCGAAAATAATTCGAATTTCCGTGAATCCTCTTAGAGGCTTATTCTTAAAGGTATAAACTTTGAAAATATGAAAAAAAAGAAAAATTGATTTTTTCGAATTTCTAGACTAGAATACCCCCTTGAATCAATTTATTTAAGCTGGTAAAATGTACTAGGATCTAAATTGGAATGTACGCAGCAATTATTAGTTATTTTTAGTACATACAACAGAAGCCGCTAATCAATTTTGGAAGGCTTTGATTTTAGAAGATTGTTTATATTATTTAGAAATGTTGGAAAGTCAACAGCATATTCTAAAAATTTTGGAGAATTAAATTGAGGGTTGAATTAATTAATTTATTAGAAGCTACGGCCCAGTACCAAGATGTGACAATAGAGTTATTTAATTAACATTAAATAAGTATCAAAATTGATGAGGCAAGGCTGTGATTACAACATGTTTAAGTAAGATATTCGACCAATGTAAGAAGATGATGCTAATAAAAATTGTGGCAGATGGCTCATTAACTTAAATATAAAACGAGCAACCAGTTTAGATAATTTGTGCAAATTAAAACGTTTGAAGATTGCAGCAAAAATAGTTATCAATTTCATAAAGATACTATGGTGAAGGTACGAAGTATGGCTATAAACAATGGTATAAGGTAACAACAAATAAAAATAATTACTGGCTGGAATCAGATACCGGAGACATTGTAATATAGAAATTAAAAAGAATTTTTTTGTTGTTACCAATTAAACTTTTTAAAAAAGTGTCAAGCAAAGTTTAATAAGAAAAAGTGAAGTTATTAACAAAAAATGCTGAATGATGGATTAATATGAAATGTATGAATATATAATTTGTACGATATATTTGAGTATGATAAGATGAGTGCAGGTTGCTGTATTAATAACCCTATCAGATAAGAATAGTAGAAGCAGTTTTAGTTTGATTTTACGTTTCCTTCTGTTTCTTTACAGTAAATAATATAATTAATCTGTCAATCTGCCGAACTGTCAATCTGGGAATCTGTCCCATTTATTGTTATTTGCATGCTGCATTACAAATTAGATGGACTACACATCTATTCTCATAAAATTTATGTAATTCAGTTTTCTATATTTAAAAAAACTGCGAATTAAATTCATCAATAATTGCAAATGCATTTCTATTTTATTTTATTTACACAATGCAATGTTTTAATTATTATACAAGATATTTTTGGCAATAAGTTTTCTAGGATGTTTTCTTCTATTCCATAATTTGATAAAATTTTAGAATGGTTATCATGAACGTTTTCGCTTTCAGCTTATTTAACATTATTTTTGTTGTTATCTAATAAATTTTGTGAATTACTATAACAATATAAGTAAGTTATTCAAGTTGTGTTATTTTCTTTTAACCATTGGTCATAATTTGAGATAAATTTTTCTAAGGATTTATCTTTTATAAACTTCTGTGATATATACTTTAAAACTTATATTATCATATTGTGTTTATTATCAATTCATATTTTAAAAACTTATAATATAAAACTTATATTGTATATTATATTATATTATCTTTTGCACGTTGAAGGATGGTGATGTCATTTCAGGTTGAATCAATGAATAAAACACACTATTAGAGTTAATAATTGTTCCTTTATTTATATATTGCGCATAAAGTGCAAATCGCGATACAAAACTAAATTAGTTGAAAGGTATTATTAGCGTTCGCTCTCTGGAAGCTATATAAGCCGACTAAAATCAAGCGCTTCGCGCACCCAAAAACAAAAAGGGGAAGGGAGAGTAAGAGTGCAGCGCGCTATTTCTTCAACACTCTCTCCCGCGCTAGCTCTTGCTCTGTCGTCTCTATTATCTATTTATTGCCTGAAACATACCAAATATACAGATTAGTTATTTATATATGTATTTAGAAATTTATTATTTCTTGATCAAACGATCATACATTTTGAATGATAAGGGTTTAGTTAATACGTCCACGATCTGTTCTTTCGACGAAAGCCATTGTATATTTATAAGATTATTTCGAACACACTCTCGCACATAGTGTTCTTTGATATCGACCATATGTCTTAATTTATTTCCTTCGCCCGTCTTAACACTCGCTTCTGCTGCTTTATTATCGCACCATAATGTTATCGGAGCAAATTCTGTTTCTATTATTTATTATTCTAACGAATTGTACATTGAAATCAATTCTTGACTACAGTCGCTCATGGCTACATATTCAGCTTGACTTGTGGATAATGCAACATATTGTTGCTTTCTCGTTCGCCACGTAATCGTATCGCCAAATAACCTTATTACATATCCACTTGTTGTTATAGAACTTACGTTCTCTATTCATTACTTGGTTTGTGACCATAAGTGTCCTTTGAGGGTACATTTCCTCAAAACCAAACTTTCGCAACATTCTTTCAATATATCTTTCTTGTTTAATTATCTATACTTTCGCTTTTCTGTTTCTTTTTATTTCTAATCCAAGAAACGACTTCGGTTTGCCCAAGTCAATCATTTCATATTCTTTCATTAACTGTCCTTAATTTGATTTAATTTATTTTTATCATTACATGCCAGTAAAATGTCGTCCACATAAAGAGTTAATATTAATATTTTATCTCCTTTCTTCCAAGTAAATAAGCATAATTCGTCCTCGTATGGCGTCAATCCCATTCGTATAGCTGTCGCTCGGAATTTTTCATTCCAGCACTTTGGACTCACCTTCAGGCCGTAAAGTGCTTTCTTTAATTTACAAACTTTCAGTGGCTTCTCTGTTTTCATAAAATTTTCCATTTTTCCAGTTTGAATAAAATGCAGCTTGTTTCTTTGTACCCTACTAATATCGCTCGCTTTCCAATACATTTAAATTTCGGACCTGTCTTTCGCTGAATTTTTATGTAGGCTAAACATCCAAAATGTTTAAGCTGATTTATGTTTATTTGATTCTCTGGATTGAATATTTTAATCGGAGGAACCATTTCATTCAAAGCATGTGGCATTCTGTTGTATGCAATTATAGCTGATCAAAGGGCCAAATCTCACATGTTTTTAGGTAGTCATACATCAACGCTCGCATTTTCCTTTGAATTGTCTGATTAAATCTCTCAGACACTCCGTTATGTTGTGGGATATCCGGACAAGCTAGCTGTAGCTCTTCCCCTAGTTTTTCTAAAACTTTTACCGTATATCCTCCTGTGAATTCTGTTCCCTGGTCTGTCCTCAAGTAAGATACTTTCGCATCCCTTCCTAGCAAATTTCCTGCGCTCTTTACAAAATTTTCCTTGCAATGACCTGTCTCAACTTTCGCTTTCATTGAGTAAGCCATTGCCAACCGAGAGAAATCATCTATAAGTACAGATATGTATATATATCTATTTGGATAAGTTGCCGGACTTATTATCCCCATTATATCAAAAAGAATTATCTGCAGAGGTTCTGTCGCTCTCCTTCGTACGTTTCTGAAAGGTAGTCGGTTTAATTTTGATATCAGATATACTTCGCAGTCCACGATGGAATCATTAAATACTGTCTCTTTGAATTCTTTATTTTCTGGAAACTTCTTTTGCAATTCCTTTAAATACCCTAAGGATGCATGCCCCATTCTCACATGCCAGAGCATGGCTTTATTTATGGGCGATTGTTTACTTGACTTCTCTTCAAGTTCGACATCATAGTCCGCTTGTTCACCCTACTGCATATCATTCGCTTCGTTTATTTGTCCGTCGCATAACGTGCTTTCAAAGTCAGACCTTAACTCTGTTCTCGTTTCTGTATTTTCAATTTCATTCGCTATTGAACTTTCTTCATTTTCTTTCGCTTTTCCACTTTCTGTCATGCTTCGTGTTGTTAAATATGCTATTATATTCTTTTTTTTCTGTTAGCTTATTATCTAACAATTTCTTAATTTCAAACTCTACTCTCTAATAAGGCTTTTTATAAATCCCCATAACAAATGACTCATTATATTCAGCATCATAAATATCAATTCGCTTATCATCTAAATAAACGTTTAGTCTCTGATCAGTAAACTTTCGCAAGGATAACAAATTCTCTGTTAAATCTTTTGCTTGTATAACGTTATTTAAATTAAGAATTTTCTTTTGTTCTGTAATAAATTGAACCGCGTCTACTCTCTCCGGTCTCAAGTTGGCACTGTCGCTTTTATCCGTGCTCCTAATTTCGCCAGAACTATCATTAAAAGTTTTAAATATTATTTTTAAATTAGTTAAATGTTCCGTCACTCCAGTATCTATCAGAAATTTCGCTAATCCTAATTTCTCTTTTCTTTCATCGATATAATTTGATTTGAAAACGCTAACATCTATTTTAGAATCTATTTCCTTTTCAATCAACGATTTATCTATGTACTCACCTTTTCTTTTTTCTTTCTGTCGACTGTATTTTCAAATTTCTTATTATAAAATGTTTTATTTTTGAAACTGTTGATTCTCTTTCTGTTATCTCTATATTCTTTATTCTCATTTGCTATTCTACTGAAAGTGCACCGCCTTTTACCGTCGCTAGTATCGCATTTATTATTAAACTTTTTTGTTTTCCGCGATAATGATTTCCGCCGCTATATTTGTAATTAATATTTTGTTGATACCTCTGTTCGCTTCTTCTTTTCGTTTCGCAATACTCCACTGCTTTGTGGTTAGTCAGTCGTTTGCAATCAAAGCACATTTTTTTGTTAGTGCGCTTGTGCGGGCAATCATACGCCAAGTAACAAGAATCGTCGCAATTGAAGCAGCGTGGTGCCTCCTTTGCGTCTGTCACTACCATTGCTGTCGCCTTTTCCGTCGCTGCAATTTGTCCTTTTATGCTTTCAAACTGTAGAACATATAATTTTAATTGGTCATAATTTAGAATTTTATCTGTAGTGCTTCTTATCATAAAATCTATATTGAGGATCTGAGGCACTTCCTGCTGTTGTTGTAGCAGTTACGTGAATTTCACTTGCTTTTATTTTCTTAATTGCATTTAATAACTCTACCGGATCTTTCTGTTTTAAGTGTTTCTTTAATTTCACGTGATACATTTCCACAACTATTTTCAACTCTACTGTTATCAATATTGATTTTCTTTAATTTATTTTTAATTAATTTAGAGAATTCTAATCTGTCAACGCTGTTTTTAATAACTGTCAAATTATGACCAAACTCTGACCGAAAAGTATCTATATCTCTGTCGCTTTTTCTGTCTGTTTCTCTATCTCTCTGTCGCTTTTTCTGTCTGTTTCTCTATCTCTCTGTCTCTCTGTCTCTCTGTCTCTATCTCTCTATCTCTCTGTCTCTGTCTCTCTCGGTCTCTCTGACTCTCCCTGTCTCTCTCTGTCTCTCTCGGTCCCTCTCTCTCTCTCTCTTTCTATTTCTCGCTCTGTCTATCTCTCTCTGTCTCCTTTAAATCGTTGTATCGACGTTGTGTCTATCGCTCAATTCCTTTTGCCGTTCCTGCAACTTGTCAACCTTGTAGTTCAGCTTTTCTAGTTGTTCCTTTATTTCTCTTAACATTATAACTGTCGCCTTACTTTCGCCGCTTTCTATCTCTTTGTTTCTCTGTCTCTCTATCTCTGTCGGTACTGCGTTCCTTACAAGATTCAATTTTTCTTCGGTGACAAATTCCTTCTCTCTAAGATATGATAATCATAAGTAATTTCAACTATTTTAATTTAGCTCAAATCTAATATGCTGAACAACAAGTCAATCAGACCGAACTATAACTCAATTAAAACGACAACATCTTGTTATCTTTCGCTATCTTTTTCTCAAATTATTTAATTATAAGTTTTTCATGTATGCAAAAATATATCAATCACACCTGATTTACCGCACACAAGCAAAACAAATGTATATTTGACAATTTCATTAATTTATTTAAGTTTTTCATTTATGCAAATATATATCAGTCACACCGGATTTACCGAACACAAGCAAACCAGATATATATTTAAGAATTTCATTAATTTATTTTAAACTAAGAGAGATCCATTTAAACTGTCGTTATCTCTCGCTATTATCTCTTACATGTGCAAAAGTTTCTAAGTTACCTCGCTCCTGATGTGAAGATCAAACACAGATACATTCACACCCGGAGTTAGTTTCTTTATTGCATTTTCATTCGTTGGATTTACTTAACCTAATTGATAAACAGTTCCATCATCAACTGTAAATATTACAAAAACATCCTGTACTCCAACGGTACTAATTTGTTTTGGATGGTTTTCCAGGAACCTAAATGCCAGCTCATGCGTCTTTAGAAAGAACAATAAAGACTTCTCGTCTGCGCAGACAGCATCAATGAAAATAAAGAAATTGCTAATTTATTTTAATATGCACTGATGCTATATTATTTTATTTATATTTCATTAACACATTCACATTCGCACTTTGAACATTCGCCACCGTTCGCAAATTATATCATTCGCTACCGTTCGCAAACTATCATTCGCCCTGTTCGATAAGATTTTAATTTTGTTTTTGATAACTCAATTTTGAATAATGTATATCAAATCTGATTTACCAAACACAAGCAAATCAAACTGATAATATTAATAAATTTAAGCTTTATTGTCTTTCTATTTATTTTCATGTATAAATTTTAATTTGTTTTAATTCCGGAAATTTTTTACTTCCCATCAAACTTGACTTGCCAAACATAAGCAAATCAAACTGACTAGAGTAATTAAGAATTAAATTCAATTCAATTCAATTTTAATTCAATTTTTCAAATAAGTATTAATTACTATTCCAATTTAATATGATAAGTAATTATTGATTGTAATTTTAGAATTCCCGTCGCTATATCATTCGTAATCCATATAACTATACGCATGATTATTTTCGTATTTTGTTAAGCTAGATTTACCGTGTTGTAGCAGAAATTTCGCGTACACACGTCTAGCATCATCGCGCGTATTGTTGGTTTTCTTTCTCTGTCGCACTTGCAACGCGCAAGCTGAATACTCTTTGGGCGTATCATATACACAGAAGAAACTGTCGTACTGTCTCCGTGTATTCTCTCTCTCTCTCCCTCTTTAGCACCGTTCGCGTGCCCTCTCTCTCGCACCGTTCGCATGCTCTCTCTCTCTCTCGCACCGTTCGCATGATCTCTCTCTCGCACCGTTTGCGTTTGTTTTTTCCGGTATAGCGCGTACGTTCGAACTCGCCAACGGCAGTCAAATTCCGCGAACTCACAAACAATCGAAATTAAACTCCTAACATTCTTCACGCTTTCGACGCACATATATATTATCAGATTCGTAACGACTCTCGTTTTAGCGGTTTTGCATGATATATCGCGTCGAGAAACACATCCCGTCCGTCGTATCACTTTCACGAGTGCCCCACGTCGAGAGGTACACGATGTATACAATTTTCAAATTTCGTAACCGTCGCACACAATTTCACTTATACTTACTCTACAGTAATTCTTCACTATAGTTACCGTTGCTTTTAAGCTTGATTTTTTCGCTCCAAGAAAGATATATTCTTTCTCACCTTTATTGCTGTCACCGGTGACTTCTCCTTCATTCCGGGTTTCTCCTGGGTCTATAACCTTTTGAACGTTGTAGGGTAGTGATGTCATTTCAGGTTGAATCAATCAATAAAACACACACTATTAGAGTTAATAATTGTTCCTTTATTTATATATTGCGCAAAAAGTGCAAATCGCGATACAAAACTAAATTAGTTGAAAGGTATCATCAGCGTTCGCTCTCTGGAAGCTATATAAGCCGACTGAACTCAAGCGCTTCGCGTGCCCAAAAACAATAAGGGGAAGGGAGAGTGAGAGTGCAGCGCGCTATCTCTTCAACATTATCATATTGTAAAACACAAAATAAATGATTAATATTATTTATGGTTTCTAATGTACGTTTAAAGAATATTTCATTTTTATAATATATTCTTCTTTTAATTATTTAATCGCATTACCATCGATGTGAATTTAATACATTTAAAATGATGGAATAACTCGATATATCTTAATCCTCATAACATTAAGTATTTCATACTTATAAATTTAATGAAAGGGTATTATAAATATTTCTAATATATTAATTTGTTTCAATTTAAAAATTTTATTATAATTATTAAAAAAAAAGTATTTATGGTTTCTAATGTATGTTTAAAAAATATTTGATTTTTATATTTTTTTTTTAATTTTTCAATTGCATTATCATCGATGTGAATTTAATACATTCAAATTAATGGAATAACTCGATATATCTTAACCATAACAAATTAAGTATTTTATACTTAAAAATTTAATGAAAGGGTATTATAAATATCTCTAACACATTCATTTAAGTTTTAATTTAAAAATTTTATTATAATTATTAAAAAAAGAAGTAATACATAAATATATTACAAAAAGAAGTAGTACATGAAATTTTGTAACTAGTCATTTAATACGAATTATTAAAAAAACGTATTAAGAAAAAAAATATATATATATATTACAATAAGAAAATTCGCTAGTAAATATTTTTGAATTTTATCAAAAATATTATTTTTTCAAAAATAAAAGATTATTCAATTTATCAAAATACATATTATTCAAAATATATAGATAGAATAAAATACCGTCTTTCACTTTTGGAACAACATAATATTTTAGTTACGTTTTGCAGGCTCTTCAAAAGTAATGAAATCTCTTTTTCATTACATTCACATACACTTACATTTTCATCAATTTTTCGATTTAAAAAAAAAGCAAATCAAAATACTTGACAATTTTTTTACAGATTTCACAACCATCTTTAGCTGAAATTTGAATTTTGGTAATGGTAAAATTTTATTACTTCGCTTCACTTACATTATAGATTATTGCAAATAAATAGTAAATAGATTATTTAATTAATTATAATTAAAATTCGGAAGCCGGATCATATAAATAAAGTTACGTAATACACGGTACAATATGCAAAATCTGAAACAAAGAAAACAAATATTTGACAATTTTTTTGAATTCACAACTTTCTATAGGTCAAATTATAAAATTATACATGAAGCTCTAAAAATAAATTCACTAAGTAGCCATAATTTTATCATCAATTAATGAAAAATATAAAATATAAGTTTTTATAAATCCAAGTGATCTGTGAAACTGTATTCGTCAAAAGAATAACTGTATTATTTAAACATTTTTTATGAAATCAATCTTTTACAAAAAATGCTACGACATTAAGTTTGTAATTATACAATATAAAAATAAAATATACAATTAATTAATGAAAGATAAAATAGTATTGGGTGTACAACTTTGCTTCCGCCGTTTTTTCCCGAAATTCGAGGCTTTATTGTAAAAAACTGTATATACATTTATGATTCAAAGTATTGTTCATCGCTGGCCACTACTTTCTCCCATCTTTCGGACAGCATACGAATCCTGCGTTGAAAAAACTGGTCATCTTTTGAATCGATCCACGAATCGATCCAATTTTTTACTTCTTCATAAGACCGGAAGTGCTGGTCAGCCAGGCCGTGTGCCATTGATCGAAACAAGTAATAGTCCGAGGGAGCAACGTCTGGAGAATACGGCGGGTGAGGTAGGACTTCCCATTTCAAAGTTTCCAAGTATGTCTTGACCACTTTCGCAACATGGGGTCGAACATTGTCACGCTGTAAAATGACTTTATCATGTTTCTCGTTGTATTGCGGCCGTTTGTCTTTCAATGCTTGGCTCAAACGCATTAATTGCGTTTGATAACGATCGCCTGTGATTGTTTCAGACGGTTTTAACAACTCATAATACACTACGCCGAGCTGGTCCTACCAAATACTGAGCATGACCTTGGAACCGTGAATATTCGGTTTGGCCGTCGACGTGGAAGCATGGCCGGGATATCCCTATGATTTTCTGCGCTTGGGATTATCGTAGTGAATCTATTTTTCGTCCCCAGTCACAATGCGATGCAGAAATCCCTTCCGTCTTTGCCTTGCAAGCAGCTGTTCACAAACACACAAACGCCGTTGAACATCTCTCGGCTTCAACTCGTACGGCACCCAATTTCCTTGTTTCTGAATCATTCCCATGACTCTCAGGCGTTTTGAAATGGCTTGTTGCGTCACTCCCAATGATCCTGCCAATTCTTGTTGCGTTTGACACGAGTCTTGATCAAGTAATGCCTCCAATTCTGCATCTTCGAAAACCTTCTTTCTTCCGCCGCCATGCTGGTCTTCGACGTTAAAATCGCCGTTCTTAAAGCGTTGAAACCACTCTCGGCACGCTCTTTCACTAATACCGGCCTTACCATAGGTATTTGAGAGCATTTGATGAGCCTTAGTCGCAGATTTCTTCATATTAAAGTAGAAAATTAAAACCTCCCGCAAATGACGAGAATTTGGCTCGTAAACTGACACGTTTAATCGAGAATAACTATAGATGCAGACACAAATCGACTAATATTTCGATGGCGTTATGTTTACAAATACCCAAGCTTATTGTATGACGTCTATGATCTATTTATTTCAACTACCACTTACCGCTACAGCCATCTATTGCAAAACGGCGGAAGCAAAGTTGTACACCCAATACAAATATGTAAAAAATAAAAAGCAATTTCTAAAATATGGTCTTATTAAAATTATACAAATTTTTTATCCATTAATTGTATATTTGAAAAATTAAAAAATAATATTTTCAAAATGAGATACAAAACAACTTCTACTTGCCAACATTCTAGCTTTTGTAAAAGGTTTTTTTTAAAGAGATTTAATATCGTATTTAATAACTATAGTTTATATAAATGTACTAAATGTACTATTAATAATAATTTTATATTTTTACTTAGAAGTGTTGTTATTATTCAAGTGAAGAATAAATTAAAATGAAATCAATTGTGTTTAGAACGATAAAGATTACATTTATTATTTCTAAGTGAAATTGTAAAAAAGTATATTTTGTGGATATGGTAATAGCTAGTGGAGGTTGGATTTAAAATTTCTCGGATTCTACTAAAGAATAAATGTCTGCAACTGGGATTCTGTTGCATATGCAAATGTTACTTTCGAAGATTTATATAATAAATTAAATCTATTTATTTAAGCTGGTCACAGGAAAAATGAACTAGGATCTAAATTAGAATATATGCAGCCCTTATTAATTATTATTAGAATGTACAAGAGATACTGCCAATCAATCTTGGAAGGCTTTGATTTTAGAAGAATGTTTATTATTTAGAAATGTTAAGTCAATCTGTTGGAAAGCATATTCTAAAAATTTTGGAAAAGTTAGATTGAGAGTTGAATTAATTTATTAAAAGGTACGGCACAGTACCAAAATGTTACAAAAAAGATCTTACAACAAATGTGCAAGAAAAATGAGAAATTCTTGGAAAGGTACAACTTTTGAAATGTCGATTAAGTAAAACTAAAGAAGAAACACAAACTTTACATAATATAATAAAAGAAAATCAAAATTATTCACAATAATTAGAAATAAAGTACGAGAAAGTTCACCAAACTTTACAAAATATAGCAGGTAAATTTAATGAAACAAAAAATTAATGAATAGATGTAATGCAACAATCTGAAAAAGAAAAACATGAATTTATGAATAAAATTAAAAATCAAAAAATTATTTAAAGGAATTTACAAATCTTCTTGGCTTGCAGTATTAATAGTTATTAATTTCCATCACCGACTCCAAAGGATATGAATAAAGAAGATTCAGAAAATGAAATATTTAATAATTCAATTTTAATAATTTTTAAAATAATAATAAAAAAAAATTAGCTTAAAGGCATAAACCATAAGTGAATGTAATTATTGTAATAAAACTTGTTTCCTCAATAATAATTCAATTTTAATATTTTTTAAAACAATCATAAAATAAAAGTAGTTCAAGGGCATCAACCATAAGTGAATGTGATTAATAGGTATTTAATAAAATATCAACGATAAGTGAATGTATTAGGAAGAATTCAGAAAGAATAATAGAAGTAGTTTTAGCTTGATTTTACATTTCTTTCTGTATCTTTATAGTAAATGATAAAATATAGCAATCTGTCCCATTTATTTTTATTTGCATGCTGCATTATCAATTAGATGGACTATACATCTATTCGCATAAAATTTATGTAATTTAGTTTTCTACGTAAGGTATATTTGAAAAAAATGCGAATTAACTCACTTTATATAATAAGATATTGAAAGAGTTTTATATAAATTTATATTTATAGAACATAAATGAATACATAATTACATTACACTTTTAATAATGACATCTATCACATAATTGCTGAATGATAAATATAAAAAGTATAAGTGTATCTAAATACAACCTTTTTCATACAAAGAAAATTATGGTAAGTATTATTTGTCGTTTAAACATATTTTCCTGTGCTCTCTTCGTATATTATCAATGTTTTATTAATTTTTATTTTTATTTTCATTACACAAAATTTATTAAATCTAAATACAACCTTTTAAAAAAAGGAATATTATGGCAAATTTTAGATGTATTGGGTGCACAACTTTGCTACCGCCGTTTTGCAATAGATGGCTGTAGCGGTAGGTGGTAGTTGAAATAAATAGATCATAGATGTCATACAATAAGCTTAGGTACTTGTAAACATAACGCTATCGAAATATTAGTCGAATTGTGTCTGCATCATAAAGTTATTCTCGATTAAACATGTTAGCTTACGAGCCAAATTCTCGTCATTTGCGGGAGGTTTTAATTTTCTGCTTTAATATAAAGAAATCTGCGACTGAGGCTCATCAAATGCTCTCAAATACCTATGGTGAGGCCGCTATTAGTGAAAGAACGTGCCGAGAGTGGTTTCAACGCTTCAAGAACGACGATTTTAACGTCGAAGACCAGTATGGCGGTGGAAGAAAGAAGGTTTTCGAAGATGCAGAATTGGAGGCATTACTTGATCAAGACTCGTGTCAAACGTAACAAGAATTGGCAGGATCATTGGGAGTGACGCAACAAGCCATTCCAAAACGCCTGAGAGTTATAGGAATGATTCAGAAACAAGTAAATTGGGTGCCGTAAGAGTTGAAGCCGAGAGATGTTGAGTGGCGTTTGTGTGTTTGTGAACAGCTGCTTGCAAGGCAAAGACGGAAGGGACTTCTGCATCGCATTGTGACTGGGGACGAAAAATGGGTTCACTACGATAATCCCAAGCGCAGAAAATCATGGGGATATCCCGGCCATGCTTCCACGTCGACGGCCAAATCGAATATTCACGGTTCCAAGGTCATGCTTAGTATTTGGTGGGACCAGCTCGGCGTAGTGTATTATTGGTTGTTAAAATCGACTGAAACAATCACAGGCGATCGTTATCGAACGCAATTAATGCGTTTAAGCCGAGCATTGAAAGACAAACGGCCGCAATACAACATGAGACATGATAAAGTCATTTTACAGCATGACAATGCTCGACCCCATGTTGCGAAAGTGGTCAAGACATACATGGAAACTTTGAAATGGGAAGTCCTACCCCACCTGACGTATTCTCCAGACGTTGCTCCCTCGGACTATCACTTGTTTCGATCAATGGCACACGGCCTGACTGACCAGCACTTCCGGTCTTATGAAGAAGTAAAAAATTGGATCGATTCGTGGATCGATTCAAAAGATGACCAGTTTTTTCAACGCGGGATTCGTATGCTGTCCGAAAGATGGGAGAAAGTAGTGGCCAGCAATGGACAATGCTTTGAATCATAAATGTATAGCCAGTTTTTTACAATAAAGCCTCGAATTTCAGAAAAAAACGGCGGAAGCAAAGTTGTACACCCAATGGTTTAAAAAAATTACTTTTCATTCAACTCTTCACGTACATCCAAAATACTGAAAATTGAAAAGAATATTAAAAATCATCATTTTAGATTATCAGAAGTTGTGAAATCAAATAATATTTCTAAGTATTTTTTATATCAATAAATATTTTTAACGATAGTTGATTATCATTGATGTTATTACATATATATACACACATATATGCACACACTAATAAATGTCTAAGTGTAAATACAAAACCTTTTAAATTAAAAAAATTATTGTCTTCGTTGTTGTAGAAAAATATAAAAAAAGTAAAACTTATAATTAATTTTCATGCACATATTTTCAAATTATTTAATTTTAAAATATTTTTAGACTAATAAAAGTAATGAAATATAACACATCGTTCAATAAGTCCCGAGACTAACAACGAAAACAACATTTTTTTTTCAAAAATCATTTTTATTCATCAATATAATCTCCTTTTAGAGTGATACAATCTTTCCAACGCCTTTCCAACATTTCTATACCATGTTTATAGAAGGATTTAGCCTTTGCTTCAAAATAGGCTTCAGTTTCGGCAATGACCTCCTCATTCGAGCCAAATTTTTTTCCCTAAAGCATTTTTTTGAGATCAGCAAAGAGCCATTAGTCGCTGGGGGCTAAATCTGGCGAATACGGGGGGTGGGGAAGCAAATCAAAGCAAAATTCGTTCAATTTTGCCATTGTTTTCATGGACTTGTGGCATGGTGCATTGTCTTAGTGCAAAAGGATTTTTTCCTTCTTCGTGTGCGGTCGTTTTGCTGCGATCTCCTCTTTCAAACGTACCAACAAGTCAATATAATAATCACTGTTGATCGATTTACCTTTTTCCAGGTAGTCAATGAAAATCACGCCATGTGTATCCCAAAAAACAGACGCCATGACTTTGCCAGCAGACTGCTGTGTTTTTGGACGCTTTGGGCAGCTTTCGCCAGCCATGCGCCACTCAGATAATTGCCGATTCGACTCCAGAGTGAAATGATGTATCCATGTTTTATCCATGGTCACGCATCGATGCAGGAAATCCTTTTTATTGCGAGTAAATAGTGATAAGCAGCTCTCTGAATCGTAGACTCGTTACTGTTTTTGTTCCACTGAAAGCAATCGCGGCACCCACTTGGAAAAACCCTTTTTCAAGCTCAATTTTTCATGAAGGATTGTAAATACGCTTCCAGATGATATCTGTGTCATTTCTGCAATCTCACGGACCTTTACTTGGCGATTTTTCATTACAATTTTTAACACTTCACTCACATTTTCCTGCGTAACGGCTTCCAATGGCCTACCCAAACGTTCCGCATCGTTTGTGTCCGTACGACCACGTTTAAACTCAGCATACCAACGAAAAATCGTTGTTTTGGATGGAGAGGAGTCCGGGTAATGTTTTTCAAGCCATTGCTGGGCTTCTACGGTGTTTCTATCCATTAAAAAGCAATGTTTTATCAACACGCGAAACTCGCTTTTTTCCATTTTTCAAACAAATTACAAAGTGACTTTACTCTAACCTCGATAACTCTGCTGTCTGTGATCCGATCGACGTGAAATTTTTACACGTTTCATGTAAAGGTTCGCACTCTATGGAAACGTGGCCAGTTTGGTACTACTAGCACCATCTCTGAGTTAGTCTCGGGACTTATTGAACGATGTGTTAATATGTGACGTACGAGGGTAGTCCCAAAAGTACCCGACCTGACTTATTAATAGAGGTAGTTTTAAAAAAACAATTACTGCGATTGACAATACCACCTTTTAACAACTTAATGTGAAAAATTCATAACGGTACGTTTATTATTATTTTTCTTACAGACATCCAAAGTGAACGCTCTCAATGAATTTGTAAATATGGAAAAAATCGGGCATCGTTATGCGATACAATACTTTTATTTGAAAGATCTAAGTCCAACCGATATCAAAGCCGAGTTGGATTCTACTCTGGGGAAGTCTGCTCCTTCGTTTACAACGGTCAAATATTGCGGAACTGAGTTTAAGCGAGGTCGTACGAGCTGCCAAGATGAACACCGCAGTGGTCGACCAAGTGAGGTCAGTACGTCAGAAAATATGAAGAAAATCCACAAAATGGTATTGGATGACCGTCGACTTAAAGTGCGCGAGATAGCAGACATGGCAGGCATTTCAAAAAGTGCTGTGCACCGCACTTTGACCGTAAATTTGGACATGAAAAAGCTGTGCTTAAGATAGGTGCCGCGTTTGCTCACAATGGAGCATAAACAGCAACGTGAGGATGTTTCCATCGAGTGTTTGACAATGTTTCGCAGCAATAAAGCCAAGTTTTTGCGTCGATTCATAACCATGGACGAAACATGGGTCCATCATTTTACACCTGAGACGAAGGAGTAGTCAAAGCAGTGGACTAAAAAGGGAGAACCGGCTCCAAAGAAAGCAAAGATAGTTCAGTCAGCTGGCAAGGTCATGGCATCCGTTTTCTGGGATGCGCGTGAAATAATATTTATTGATTATCTCTAAAAAGGAAAAACAATCAACTGCGCATATTATGCAGCCTTATTGCAGCGTTTGAGTGATGAAATCAAGAAAAAACGGCCTCATCTGACGAAAAAAAGTGTTGTTTCATCACGACAACGCACCAGTCCACACGTGTGTCATTGCGATGACTAAAATCAATGAGTGGAAGTTCAAATTGCTTCCTCACGCACCCTATTCGCCAGATCTGGCTCCCTCGGATTATTTTCTTTTTCCGAATTTGAAAAAATGGCTCGGCGGCAGAAGATTTGCCAACAATGATGAGGTAGAGTCTGCGGTTAATAGGTATTATGAGGAGCTTGACGGTTCCTACTATAAAGCGGGTATCGAAGCTATTGAAAATCGTTGGGAAAAGTGTATCAAACTAAAAGGAGAATATGTTGAAAAATAAAAAACATTTTCGCAATTTGTTTACTGTTTTCTTTGTCGGGTCGGGTACTTTTGGGACCGCCCTCGTACGCACCACGTCGTAGCCGATTTGGCTATGTGCGCCCTGAGTGCCTTGCACAAAATAATTTTATATTGAACGATGCCTCAATCTATATCTCACTCTCTCTCTCTATCTCCCACTGTTTATGTCGCGAAGATGCAGGCCGGCCGCCCGCGACTGTCTCCCAGCCGACGGAGGCCTATCGCTTCTCAAGGGCAGGGAAGTGGCAATCCCTCGCCACCCTTACCACAAAATTACCACCACGCGCTTTCACTTTCTCTTCCTCTCTCTCTCTCTTTCCCTCTAATGATTTCACGCGAATAAGTGAGAACACTCACCGTTGTTGCTCACAAAGCTCGTCCGCTAGTCGTTGAGCTCCCGACAGCTTCCTTTGGCACCGCTGCACCTCGCTCCTGCGGCTCTTCCTCCGGAGAACGGCTGCCGGACCTCGCTCAGAGTTTGCCTCGATGCTTGCTATCTCCGCCTCACCCTCGGCTTCTGAGGTCGCGGTGGCAACCACCAGTCGCCTCCCGCCGACTCTTGACTCCTCGTCCCACGGCTTACTTTCTCGCTACTCTTCCTCGTCTTCGTTCAACTCCTTCGCACTGCTCTCTCGACTTCTTCCACACTCTCTCTCACTCTCTCTCTCGCACACCTTCACCCCTGGCTTCACTCACGACGCTCACTCTAATCAAAGAGAAACCAAACTATATTCACCGCGGGACTTATCTCTCCGTCCTCGCGGGAACGCGCAGCGAAACTCACTCTCAGGAGACCACTACGTAACTGCCCGTTACGCTTGCTCTTCTCTCCCCTTCCCTCGCGGCTCCCAAAATTCCTCGCCGATCGTCACCGCAAGTTCGAAAATCGCGTGATTTTCGAACGTTGCCGGCTTTTGGAAAAATCCGCATTTTCGCGGCTAAACAGGCTTACACAAGCTGGCAACCTGGAGACGGTCGCGCAAGAATGTAAACACTTACATTCTTTGTCGACAACCTATGACGGATTCTCCGTCACAAATAATATTGCTGAATATCATCTTTTTATTAATGTATTTTTTGACTGCTACCCAGCTGGTCATCATTTACTTATCGAATTAATAAAAAGTCATTACACAAATTTCCACACACGAAAGTTGTGAAATCTTATTAATGCTGTTAAGTATTTTAATGTTTATGTCAAACACATTTATTTCATAATTTTAGTTAATACTAAAAAATATTATTTTATATTTTTTACAATTTTCTTTTGAAATGTTACTTAAAATTGCCATATTAAAGTATACAAAATATCACAAATGATGTGAAATGATTCTTTTTACTCTTACATTTATTTAACTTTAAGTTTAATTCAACTCAATAATTTACGTATAATTTCATATTGTTTTCGTACGATAGTAGGAAGTTGCTTCGAATAAAACCACTGAAAACAAATAATTCTTTTAACTATATTTTTCTATATCTTTTATGCTATATTCTTTTACAACTTATATACATATTTTATGAAAAGTTACTTTTGACATGTAATTAAAGCCATACTTGCCGGACACTTGTAAAGTGTAATGGTGGAGAATATAAATAATAAAATATATAGAATATAAAAAATAAATAAACATTTGATTTAATAATTATATTTTTCTATTTCTATTTAAATTATGAAGTGCTTTATTTTTCAAATGAAAAATTATTAAATGTTAAAAAATTGTTATTGAGAAACTTTAATAATTTCTTATTACATATACTTATATATTTAAAATCATACAAATATATAGCAAGGTATGAAATCATGTTAATTTTTTATTTTTTCTTTAATATTTATTAGGGAAAAAATTAGCATATGCTGTCATTTTTGTATATTGTAAATGTACTTGTATGCATAGAAAGTGTAGCTGAAAGTTTGGAATCTTATTATTCGTAATTCGTACCCAATCCTAGTTGCAAGAATCTACGTAGAAATCCACATTCAGTGTGTTATTGGACTGATTTCAGTGTAGATTTCCATGTCAAAATCCACGTGGATTTCCATGTGAATTTTCAGGTGGATTGTTGCAACTGGGATCACGTTTCAGTTATAGCATACAATAACTATTTCAGTATCAAAAAATATATCTTGATTACATAAATTACTACAAGCATTACCGAGGAACACCCAATCATGTTTCAGTTATAACATTCAAAAACTATTTCGCTGGCGCGCCCCTTGATTATAAAACTTATGTAATTCAGTATATATATATATGTATGTATGTACGTTGTAACGGGGTGGCAGTTTTGAACATTAACCGCCACAGGAGCAATTAGCTTCGGGGGACGCGCAATCCGCAAAAGGCGCGAAATTGCCCTTTGCGCCCCCTTTTAGGAAGCTAAAGCCTTGGACGACTTTGCTCCTGGGTCCAGGCTCGAGAAGCCGGTCTACGGACCCAACTTACCCGTTGCAACGCCGCGCAATCGTCGTTGCGCGGCTCGTTCGTCGTCCTCACCTGGCTAGTTGATCTCGGAGAGGGCGGTATTCGGGAGGAGAGCTGAAAGCTCCTCGTCGCAGCAATAAGATAAAAATGAGAAGGAAGCAACGAAAAAAAATTATAAATGATAAAGAAAAAAAATAAAATATAATAATTTGAGCGAGACAAGCTCGCCCTCAACAAAACAAAAAAACACAGAAAAAAAATAGGAGAAAAAAAGAAAAAAAAAAAATTTTAATTAAAAATATAAATAATATAATTTAATAAAAAACAGAAAAATAAATAATAAATTAATTGACGGTACTTAATTAGTTACAAAAGAAAAATAAAAGACGATAACATCATTCATAAACGCTGCGCATGAGGAGCGCAGGCGGTGAGACGCGATATAAGGCGCGAGGCTGTCTCCCGCGCGCGGCGTATTCCACGAGTGCGAGAGAGAACGAATGCCTCTCGCACTACGCCTATGAGAGTGAGAGAGAAAGGCTTCTCTCACTCGCGCGCGCCGTCTAACGTACGGGTGCGAGAGAGAAGAACACTCTCCCGCACGGAGCCCGTTGGAGCGAGAGAGAGAACGCTCTCCCGCTCTTGCGCGCCGCTTCTACTGCGAGTACGAGAGAGACGACGGGTCTCCCGTACTACGCCGTAGGAGTGAGAGAGAAAGCGCTCTCCCACTCTTGCGCGCCTAACTCTACGCGGGTGCGAGAGAGAACGCAACTCTCTCGCGCCGATCTAACTCGAGTGGGAGATAAAGGTGTCTCCCACTCGCGCGCGCGCCGTATACGCCGCAAGTGCGAGAGAGAAAGCGACTCTCCCGCACTGCTACCACTAGAGTGAGAGAGATACCGCTCTCTCACTCGCGCGCGCTTAAACTCCTATAGGTGCGAGAGAGAACGCAACTCTCTCGCCCTGTATACGAGAGTGAGAGAGATAGCGCTCTCTCACTTGCACGAACCGCGAAAACGAATTTAATAAAGAGTGGAGTAACCGGCGGAGGTTACTCCAACGCGAACAAAAGCGAACAAAATTTACTATAAACTTACAACGGTGGCTGGCCAGCCGCGCACGCCAAAAATCAGGATAAGGCCGCTAGTAGCGGGACGCCGCTGCCGCCCAACGAAATCGTTGGTGCCGTTGCCTTGCTGCTACGCCCCTGTGGTCTGGTGGCGGTGCCCTGCGGGCCGCTGATCGCAGCTACGCACCTGCACTAAAAAACCACGACCGGGACGCGCCAAGAACTCGCGATAACGTCGCGCAAAAACTTGTCGAGACGCGGGAAGAGGGCACGCGTCCGAACTGTCAAAATGGCGGAAGAGAACTAACTCGAAAACGCGGGAAGAAGCTAGCTTGCCTAGCCTGAACTCGCCTATCTTTCCTATACGGCACACGACTATTCTATCTATCGGCGTGTACCGTATTTTCCCGCCCGGGGCCGTAACGTAGCCGAAATCAAACTCGGCTCGCGAACCGCGGAATCGCGCGAAATATAAACACGCGCGGAAAACGGAGTGTTCTCCGTGACAACGTATATCATAAAAAATATATATATCATTCAAATATATATGTATCACAAAAATTATGTAATTCAGTTTTCTATGTAAGGTATAATATGTAAGGTAAAGTTTTTCTCCAGAACTATTATTTTTTCAGTTATTCAGCCGTACTGGTGTAACGTCCTGGATAACATAGAATATATATATAGATATATCAAAATTCACGCGAGTTTGTTTGGTTTATATAAAATTCTTCAACTTAAAAAGAGAAAAAGGCAGCGCTGTCACCACTTAATTTTTATTTATCGCCAAAATTAAGAAAACGCGAAAACTTGTTTAAATTGATTCACCGGTGCTTATGGTATTAAAATTGAAAATATTTATTTTAATTTTCTGTAACTTTATTTTTATATATTTTTTGTATGATTAATATATATTTCTCATTTAATATATTTTTAATTTAATATAATAAAATTGAAATTATTGATTTTAATTTATTTTAACCCTTTTTATTTTTATATTTTTTTTTATAATAAATTAATTTAATATACTTTTAATTTAATATATTTTTAATTTAATACAATAAAATTAAAATTGTTTATTGTAATTTATTTTAACTTTATTTTTATATAATTTTGTAAGAAAATGCTTCCGAACATGCGTAAAAATTTGATTTTATTTTGTACTTATCTTTGCACTGCCCTTGCAGTGAGGTCAAATTCTGTTTCAATCTTCTTTGGGATAGTGTGGTAAGCGTAAGGCTGGTATTAGCAGCCCTGACAAAGGGAGCATCGGGCAACAAGTGAATGACTTTATTGGGACTCGGTGTACTCCCATCTTCCTTCCTTTGGATAATCTGAGTTGACGTCTCTTCGTAGTTAAATCAAAATAATATATTTCTGTTCGTCCTAGTTTCCTAACTTGCACAAAACTAACTTTTCTTTGCATTTTAAAATTCGGCACGACGATTTGAATTTATATATATCTAACTTTATTTTATTTGACTTTAAAAATTATAAAAATTTGAAATACAGTTTGAAGTAGTTTTAGATCTCGCGAGTCTGAAATAATGATTGGTATTCTGTAAATAATTGCTACACGTGGAATTGAAATTTTAATTCAATTTATTCTTTTAACTTTAAAGTAAAACAGAGTCGAGTTTACAAATTGCGCGCGTAATCACTCAGTTTGGTGGTGATGCTTTGGAGTAACTACTTCTTTCGGATGACTCTTTCAAACTCCTTTTTCAAACTGACGTTTCTTCACCCGTCGACTGACTGCTCCTCCGTAACTTGCCGCCGCGCCGCAGCTTGGAGCGGGGGCTCGCTGTGATTGGCTGGTTTATAGTTGATCGTCCAATGGCAGTGGTTGTACGTCATACGCGTAGTCGGCTCTTTGGTGCCCAGGATGTTGCTATTACAGTATCTTAATTGGTTTTTGATAATCTGGATTTGTGTTTATTTCTTGAATTACAGTTTGTCTGTTTGAAATTTCGCATCCGCTTTTGTGTTTGGTGTTTACATCCCAATCTTATTATTTTATACTTCATTATTCACAAAGCTACGCAAAGAATTTTATTTATTTCCTCGCTGAGTTCTTTAACAATATTAAAATTCTTAAATTTAATAAGGTGATTATTAAATATTTCAAATATAAATGGTATTACACTTTTCGACTTTCATCATGAGGCTGTTACAATTTTAATTTGTTTCGCATTAGGTTCATTTTGCTTGCTGCTTAAAGTTATTCATTCGCTTTAGTTTTTCCCTTTATTATGTAAATGTAAGTATATTACGAATATTCTAATTATTATTAGTTAACATATTTTTAGTTAATTGAAAGGTTTGGAAATTATATCATTTTCCTTTTTACACTTACATTTGCATTTACATTTATTATGTATTTTCAGCCTTCAATAAAATAAATAGTTAGTTTGACTATCTGTTTTTTGTAAAGTTCATGTATATATATAAAAGATGAAGTTTTATATCTATTTATTTTACATCTGCTTAAATATTATTACTGAATTTTACTTATATTTTTATCCTTCTTTAATTCTTGAAATTAATCATTATTTCCTATGAAGGTTTTCTATAATGCTATATATATATATATGTGATTTTATGTCTCATTATGTTTTATACATTTTTTTTTGTGTTTTTATCTATTTTATACATATATTTTTTTTATATATTTTTCCATCCTTAAGCTTATATATATATATATATTCTTATTAAATTATAATATTTCTTATTTCTCATATATGTTTTTGAGTAATTAATGAATTAGAATATATTTTTTTCTTATATATTCTCATTTAATTTGAAGCTTATGTATATTTTTATTAAATTATAATATTTTTTATATAATATTTCTTATACATGTTTTGATATAATTATTCAATTATAATATTTCTTATATATGTTTTTATCTAATTAATTATTGATAATATTTTTATATATTTTTCATTTAATTTTAAGCTTTATTATAATATTTCTTATATTATTTTTTGTATATTTTTCATTTAACTTTAAGATTATATTTCTTATGTAATATTTCTTATATACTCTTGTCTAATTATTAAGTTATAATTTTTTTATATATTTTTCATTTAATTTTAAGCTTATATATATTCTTATTAAATTATAATATTTCTTATATAATATTTCATCTGATTATTCAATTATAATATTTCTTATACAATATTTCTTATATATGTTTTTGACTAGTAATTAATTAGAATATTTTTCATGTTTTTCATTTAATTTTAAGCTTAATTATAATTTTTCTTATATTATTTTTTATATATTTTTCATTTAACTTTAAAATTATATTTCTTATGTAATATTTCTTATATACTCTTGTCTAATTATTTAGTTATAATAATTTGTTTATATACTTTTCATTTGATTTTAAGCTTATATATATTCTTATTAAATTATAATATTTCTTATATAATATTTCATCTAGTTATTCAATTATAATATTTCTTATATAATATTTCTTATATATGTTTTTGACTAATTAATTAATTAGAATATTTTTTATATATTTTTCATTTAATTTTAAGATTATATTTCTCATGTATTCTTGTCTAATTAATTAATTATAATATTTTTATATATTTTTATTTAATTTTAAGCTGATATACATTTTTATTAAATTATATTTCTTATATATGTTTTTATTCAATTTCGATGTATCTTAAAGCTTCCTGCAAAATGGTTCGTTTCCAGCTTACAACTATTGTGAACCAGTTTAAGCTTTGCGCGGAGTCCGTTTTAAACTTACGCTGCGCTAAAGGCCTGTTCTACACTTATTGCACTAGTTTAAGCTCTTCGCGGAGCCCTGCGCATGCGCAATAGTCAAGTACGAGCTAAATCATTGCTTCCATTCGATGGCGTGAATTTAATATTAATATTTAAGACAGAAAAATTGTTATTATTAATTTAAACAGGAATTTGAATATTGATCCCATTTCTCGTGCGAATTTGGCTTCAATTTAATGAAATTAAGTACGAAAAAATAAAATAAATAAAATAAAATATAAAAATAAAAATGAAAAATTTTGTAGGCTTTACGCTCAGACATAACACTGGGACTTTTTGAACACGCTGTATATTTATAAGTACTGCGAATTAATTCACTTTGTATGATAAAATATAATTTTCTGTATTGCTAAAATAGTTTTGTATAAATGAATTTATATTTTGCTTGAATATATAATAACATAAATGGATGTATAACTTAATTATGTAAAAAATTAGAATGAAACTACAAATTTCAAGTCAATCTTACAAAAATGTTTAAAATTTAAGTATTAATTTATACTTATGCCGATGAATTATTTCTTTGACCATTTCTTTTAAATTTCTTCGTCTAGTTGAGTCTAAGGCCTGAATTAATTCAATTTTTCTGTTTCGTCAAGGTTTCGGAAAATATATTTCTAAGACCTTAAAATCAAATATTTCTCAACATGTGACATTTTAGTTAAGATATATATTTTTACATATTTTTAAATATCAATTTACCTTATTGAACAGTATCTCAAAATATCTGGATTCATCAAAATATTTGATTTCTATTTCTTCAATTTTTTCTTATTCTTCAACATTTATCTTTTACAAACTTCTGTGATAGAAAATTTAAAAATATATACATTATAATATTGTAGAACACCACATTTTTATAATACTTCTAATAATAATCATTAATATTATTTATGGTCTCTAATGTACGTTTAAAATGTATTTGATCTTCACATTCTTCTTATAACTTTTTAATCGCATTATCACGGATGTGAATTTTTTAAATAGATTTAAATTGATGGAGTAACTTCATATATCTTTGTAGATCTACAGCCATGATGAAGTCTTTGAATAAAAAAACTTTCCACAGTCTCAACATAGTAAAGTACATAATTCTTTCAACATATTAAAATACATAATATAAATAAACAAGGGATTCCCCTATTCATAGGAATTTTGTACTTTCATTATAAGTTAGGTTCTGATAAAAAATTTAAAGATGTTTTTATTCTACATTTGATTTAAAATTTGTTTAATAAAAAACTATTTTCATTATTTTGCATTTGTATCTTTCATGAGGCATTTTTTTATTTTCAAATCTATTAACCATTTAACGTCACAATTGCAAATTTTCATTCATTAATTACAACCAATCTTTTATTCCGAAAATAGGGTCTATAAACTTACAGAAGTACCTGATCTTAAGGTCTTTTTTGTAAAAGAATTTTAATTTGCACAATCTTACATAAAAAAACATTTTTGGCAATTTTTAATTATTAGACAATGTCCTTAGTTATAGTACGTTAGGTACTTTTGTAAATTTTTAAACCTTATTCTCAGAATAAAAGAATAGCTAATATTAATGAATGTAAATTTGCAATCGTGACGTTAACGGGTAAATAAAATATGTTTAAAAGTAAAGAAAAGATTCATCATAGATCCACAAAAAATGATAAATAATAAAAATTTTTTTAATTACGAAAGTTTTTAATCAAATTCATTATTATTATTATATTACGTTAATAGTATATAATCAAATTTATAATTATGTTTATACTAAATTAATATTATTTATATTTATATGTATAAAATTTCATTTTAGTTCTTCATTATTGGAAACTGAATTTTAATTCATAATTGCATATATTGAAATTAAACTTCAAATTATTTTTAATTATATAACTAAAGTGAATTTTAAATTTTTAATCGGTTCATTTTAAAAATAAAGCAAAATAAATAAACTTTGTATCTGAGTAATAATTAAGAGATGAAGTTTATTTATTTTGTTTTATTTTTAAAATGTTAATTTTATTATTAATACAGAACATGAGCAAACCGAATACGAGGGCGGTTCAATAAGTACCCGTGTTTGACGATAGAGAGCGTTCCTGAGGGAAATTGGTATCATCATCGTGTGCTGCCATCTATCAAACGACGGTAAAACAAATTTCAGGCTGATTGATAGGTTAGTTTGGATTTTGCAGCCATTCGAGTAAGACGTGTTTCGTGATTCTCGCTAAGATGGAAAAAGAGCAGTATCGTTCGGTAATTCGCTTTTTGTTTTTGGATGGAAAAAAATGCGAGGAGATAAAAGCAAAGTTGGATGCTGTTTATGGGGACACTTCGCCATCTATGACCACAGTTAGATATTGGTTCAACGAATTTTAACGTGGGCGAACATCCGTTTTTGATGAGGAGCGACCAGGACGCCCAGCAGACGTAGTTACCGAGGAAATCATTTAAAAAGTCTACGACATGATTCTCGCTGATCTACGAACGAAAGTGCGCGAAGTAGCAGAGGCCGTAGGTGTGTCGACCGGAACGGCAATTAATATTTTACATGATAAGTTGGCGATGAAAAAATTGTCGGCCTGATGGGTGCCGCAATTGCTCACGGTGGACAACAAGCGGATGCGGCTGTTAACTTCGAAGCAGTGTTTGGAGCAAATTAAGCGAGATCCGAAGGAGTTTTTGCGTCGAGTTATCACCGTTGATGAAACCTGGATTCATCATTACACACCAGAAACCAAGCAACAATCAAACAATGGATTTCTCCCGGTGAATCTCCTCCAAAGAAGGCGAAGACGGTCCCATCGGCCGGAATGATCATGGCGACGATTTTTTGGGATGCGAACGGCGTCATCCTCATGGATTTTTTAGAAAAAGGAAGAGCAATCACTGGACAATACTACAGTGAGTTATTGGACCGCTTCGACAAAAAATTGAAGGGGACACGGCCGCATTTGGCGAAAAAGAAGGTGCTGTTTCACCATGATAACGCACCAGCACATTCATCCGAAGTTGTCACCGCCAAACTGCATGAATTGCGTTATGAATGGCTGCCGCACTCCCCGTATTCACCCAATCTGGCTCCCTGCGACTTTTTCTTGTTTCCTTACATGAAGAAATGGCTCGCGGGAAAAAAATTTAGCTCAAACGAGGAAGTCATCACCGAGACGGAGGCGTATTTTGGAGAGTTCGACAAATCCTATTTTTTGGAGCGGTTAAAAAAATAGCAGAAACGTTGGGAGAAGTGTATCTTTCTAAAAGAGGACTATGTTGCAAAATAAAAAAAAATTTTTTGAAAAAATGGTGTCTTCATTTCTAACACGGGTACTTATTGAACCGCCCTCGTACAAAACAAAGTTTGAACTTCAAAAAAGTTTTGAGGATGATATTAACTACTGAAAAAAAACAGCTAGATGTTGCTCTTTCAATCAATAAAGATTGCCACAGTACACTTACAAAATTTCATTAGCAGCATGATATTACTGCCGGATCAGTGCACAATATTTTGACAAGAAAGTTGAAGTTTCATCCATAGAAGGTAAAACTTGTACATGAATTACTTGAACATTATCCAGTTAGACGCGTAGAGTTTTGTATCTTGATGATGACTTGCATAACTACGGATGACTATTTTTTGAATAGAATCGTATTTTCAAGGCAGTTGAGGGTGGAAACTTTGAGCATTCGCTAAAATAAAAAAAATCAATTAATAAATGACTAAAGTGATTTAACATTGCCTTTACCTGATGATCTTCACTTTGCCTTGCCTTTAGTGGCTGGGCATCACACCACTTTGCCTTAACTGGCTGGTGTAGCTCTTTGCCGTGCCTTCACTAGCCGGGCATCGTACCACTTTATCTTAACAGGCTGGGATAGACTCTAGCCTTGCCTTTACTGGCTGGGCATCACACCACCTTACCTTAGTTGATTGGGATGAACACAAATCTCAGTTTCTTTACGCTACTTTACCTTAATTAACTGGTATGAATGCAAGCCTCATTTTATCGAATGCTTTAAAAAAATTATTTCCTTGTATGATTTTGAAAAACAAGATAATATCATGGAACAGCCAGGGCAGTTTTCTACAACGTTTTGCTGAAACATATTTTTTGAGGGAAGTCTACTTTTCAAGATATCCAGTCGGTCACTGCTTGACCTTGACTTGACCTTCCGAGGTCAAGTTTTTCTAATTGTAAAGATCGAATTTGACATAAAATTGTTCGCCCTTTTCATTTCTGGTGTCAGAATTGAGGGTTGCCAATTAAAAAAATTGACTTGACTTTGAAATAGCCTTGAAAGTCAAAGACAAGTTCACGGTCGAGGTCGTGGTTAAATAGCCACAGAAATTTTCGACAGCTTATGTCTCAATCATTTTTTTGGGTAACGCCTACATTTCAAGTTATTCAACCGGTCCAGGTTTTCTTGAAAGCCCTGTATATATATATATATATATATATATATATATATATTGTGACGTGGTGTTTTGCACCAGTCACATGAGGAGGCCAAACCATAGATTATGCGCCTCCTCGTAGCTGAAATATCCCCCTTTTACAATCTTGGCAGTCTCGCAGGACTGCCACGCGTGATCCTAACTAACAGCCACGCAGGGCTGTACATACGTTACCTTCACCAGGTACATGGGCTTCAAGTTCAAGTAAAAGCTCCAGCGAGGAACCAGTCTCAGGAGCCCATGAATAGTCGTGGCAGTGCTCGCACACACTGCAGCAGGTTCCATTTACATGCTCCTTCTTGTCCTAGTAGCGATCCCCGTACCTGCAATATCCCAGACGGTAATTAAATAAAGAAGAAAATAGTAGTAGCAGCTGCACCTTGGAAAGAAGTACAAGCTGCCACACAACATCAAAGGAAAGTGGAAGAGGAGGTTAGAAGGCAGGCAAAACATAGAAGCACAGCATTTGAGTGCAAGTAAATACGCGTGCACACACCTTCTGTAGATTCAAATGATCGGTCAAAATGCGATGAATTGAATTTTCGGACATATTCAATTCCATTTCCATGTATCGCAATGAAGATTTTGGCTCATTTTTTATAAATTCACGCACTTTTTCAATGTTACTTTGAGTAACCACGATATTCGAAGGACCTGGATGTTCGTCGTCCTGAATGTCTTTACGACCTTCCTGGAACCGCTTAAACCACTCATATACTCTGGTACGGGATAGACAATTATCGCCATAAACTTGTTTCAGCAAATTATGCGTCTCACTGAAGGATTTACCAAGTTTAAAACAGAACTTAATATTTGCTCTTTGTTCAAAGTTCATTTTTCGACCGATGCCACAAACACACTGTCACTTTGAGCGCGATATTTTGGTTTCCATTGAACCAAATGTCATACAATTTTGACAGGATGTCAGTTAAGAATGGACCTTTCATTGCTAACATCCACCAATAGGTGACGCCAATATAAATCGATGTTTTCAAAAAGTTCCGTTTTCCATGGGACACACTGTGTATATATATATATATATATATATATATATATATATATATATATATATATATATTGGATAGTCTAAAAAGTATTGAGCCTTTTTTGTCACTAGATGGTGTTCGTTGTCATATATGGGGCAATACTAATCAGATTGAGTCAAACTAACATGCGTTTCAAAGGTGACATTCCAGTCTACAATTTTTATATAGACAGTTTTGTATTTCGTCATTCGTGTCAAAAGTTGTATTCATTTAAAAATGAGTGAAATTTCTGAAAAAATTTGTTATATTTTACAATACCACTACGATCAAGATAAGAATGCATCGCAGGCTCGTGAAAAAATTTGTGGTATCTACGGTCAAGATACTTTATCAAAAACCACAGCCAAGAGATGGTTCGCTCGCTTTCGTTCGGGAAATTTTGATGTCAAAGATGCACCTCGCTCAGGTCGACCAATCACTGAAAAAGTCGATGAAATCTTACAAAAAATAGAAGACCGACACATAAGCAGCCATAATATTGCTAAGGAACTGAATATCCATCACCAAACAGTTTTGAACCATTTGCGTAAGGCTGGATAAACAAAGAAGCTCGACGTTTGGGTGCCGCATGAATTAACACAAAAAAATTTGATCGACCGAATTTCCATTTGCGAAATTCTAATAAAACACAACGAAATCGAGCCATTTTTGAAGCAAATTTTTACGGGCAATAAAAAATGGGTAAGGTGCGAGAATGTCGTTCGAAAAAGATCATGCTCAAAAAAAGGTGAATCATCACAAACGACTTCAAAGCCAGGATTGACACCAAATAAGGTTATGCTGTGTGTATGGTGGGATTGGAAGGGAATGGTTTATCATGAGGTGCTAAAACCTGGCCAAACACTCAATTCGGCTCTGTACTGTCAGCAATTAACCAGATTGCAACAAGCAATTCAAAAAAACTGGCCAGAATTGATCAATAGAAAGGGCGCTGTCTTTCATCATGACAATGCCAGACCACACACATCTTTGATGACCTGGCAAAAATTGACAGAGCTTGGCTGGGAAGTTTTGATGCATCCACCATATAGTCCAGACCTTGCACCATCAGACTACCATTTGTTTCGGTCTCTGCAAAACTTCCTTAATGAAAAGAAATTCACTTCAAAAAGGGACTGTGAAAATCACTTGGCCAAGTTTTTCGACGATAAACCACAGAAGTTCTACAGAGATGGAATAATGGCTCTACCCGAAAAATGGCAAAAGGTCATAGATAATAATGGACAATATGTACTTAAATAAAATCCATTTTAAATAAAAGAAATATTCAATCAAAAAATGACAAAAAAAGGCTTAATACTTTTTAGACTATCCAATATATACCAGGCTGTTCAATAAGTTTTGCGGTTTGATAAGCGAGGGTGTTGCTACTAGCTTAAATTTTTTTTTCTTATGTTAGTACATTCTTCATATAAACGTATTTAAAGTTTCATTTCAATCTGTCAATTCATTCTTCGCTTACAAGCCACTTAGTATCGACGTGTCACAGTATTTTTTACAATGGAAAAAATCAAGTATCGTGCAGTGATTGAATTTTTATTTTTGGAACGTTTAAAAGCAAAGGAAATTTATAAACGAATGTTGAAAGTGTATAAGGACTCTCAGCCTTCAATTAGTACAGTAGAAAGATGGGTTGCTGAATTTAAACGTGGTCGTACAAGCCTTAATGACTATCCACGTCAAGCACGTCCAAAAATAGCAACAACACCAGAAATTATAGAAAAAATACAGGATATCGTATTGGAAAGTCGTCGAGTGACTAAAACAGATTTAGTAGAAGCCCTGGGCATCTCATTGGGCAGTGTTAGCAATATTTTGAATAAAGTATTGGGTTTCAGAAAGCTGTGTGCACAATGAGTGCCGCATTCGCTAACAATGGAACAAAAACACATTCGAATGCGACTTTCTCAGCAACATTTAGAGCGTTTTCGAAAGAATAAAGTAGATTTTGTGCGTCGATTCATCACTATGGATGAGACTTAGGTTTATCACCATGATCCTGAATCAAAACAAGTAGCTAAAGAGTGGTGTGAACCTGGTTCTTCGGCTCCGAAACAAGTTCGTATCCAGAAATTGGCCAAGAAGGTGTTAGCATCAGTTTTTTTTGGATGCGAAAGGAATTTTGTTTGTGGATTACTTGCAAACTAGTAAAACAATAAATTCCGAATGTTATTGTAACCTTTTAGACCAGCTAAAGGAAAAAATTCGTGAAAAAAGACCCGTTTTGCAGAAGAAAAGAATCCATTTTCATCAGGACAATGCACCGTGTCACAAGAGCATTTTGACAATGGCTAAAATCCATGAATTAAAGTTTGAATTGTTGGAGCATCCACCGTATTAACCAGATTTGACCCTTAGCGATTCCCATCTGTTTCCAGACCTAAAAAAATTCATGCGTGGAAAGCGTTTTTCATCAAATGATAAGGTCATAACAGATGTAAAAGCGTATTTTGCAGCCCTTCCAGATTCTCACTTCATGGATGGAATTCATAAATTGGAATCGTCTTGTAACAAGTGTATTGATGTTCAGGGAGACTATACTGAATATCAAAGTGTATTTCAAACCATTTTATTGTGTTTTTCTTATCGAACCGCAAAACTTATTGAACAGCCTGGTATATATGTATATAATATTTAAATATCTCTAAGCAGTAACTTGCTGCTATGACAAGCTGCTGCTTGGAAATATTAAAAAATTCCACTATTGCGTGTCGTGAATTCACGAAATCTGGATATACTCGTAGTCTACCTTAGTGTTCTTTGTATCCGCTATCGTAAGCATGAAATCAACTATTAAGTCTGATGATGTTGGCATTATACATCAAAACTAAATACTAATGTGTAGTGTCTCTCTAATTTACTCAAATTAATATTTCATATTTAAAGTATTTAAATAAAAATTAATTTTTACATAAAAATTATTGCCATCATTTCATAACTCAAAAGCAATCATATTGACTCAAATATCAAACTACTCGTAATATATTTATAAATTTCGTTTACTTTTATATTGTTTGAATAAATCTTTTTAGATAAAAGAAGTTGCATCACCTTATACTTCAACACCAGAAGTGCGCAGATTTTGGGAACATGATATTCAGTTTGTCCGAGATTACAATATAGCAGCAAATGAGCAATGCATATCAAGGTAAGGATACGTTTGATTTGATAATCTTATTAAACTACTACTTTAATTTTGTAACTTATGATAAAATTAGATAAAAGAAGTAGTTACTACATGTATTAATCATTTAAAATAGCATCAATTTTTTGACCTATAGGTCAAATATAACCGATCGTAAAAATTTTTTTTTTCTAGAAGTTATAATAGGAAATACACATGCTTTTTGAAACAAAGTTTTATTGTTAAACGGCTTTGCAATAAATTTTTAAGGTGCCATTCGAGGTCATGTTTGAATTTATTTCTTAAAACCTAATAAATTTTTAGAAACTCTTTATGAACAAAAAAAATCTACCCTGATATGACTAAAAATATAATGATTTTCAGAATGTCGTAACTGAACAATTTCCACGAATTTTAATTTCTTTTTTTTTTTGCATTTTGTTTAGCAATCCTTTAACTTTAAAGATATTAGTTTTATTTTTTATTGAAACCCAATTCCTATAGGTGGGCTTCACGAATTTGATAGTCCGAAAAAAAAAAAACTAAAATTCAAAACAATTATTCGGCTTAGGAAAATTTTAGTTGGTAAAATCCTGTTTGGTCTGTTTTTGTAATACTCACTCTGACTAGTAAAATTCGAGGTGTTTGTATGTGCGGTTCTCGTCGATTAGCTCTGTTTCTTTTCCTGTAACCAGTATGCGCGTGTTGTCCTGTATCCTTCCGCATATGATTGAGTGTATCTGGCACTTATATACTCCAAATTATTATTATTATTGTTGTTGTTGTTTTTCTTATTATGATTATTATCAACTCCGCTGCGCCAGTCTCAAGCCCAGGACCATCACTCCCCGAGAGGTGAAGAAAGAGTGCGGTTACACACGCAAACCTACACTTATAGCGTACACCCATTTACACTAACACTTAGCCATAGCATGTCGCCTTTTTAGCCATATCACATTCTACACATTTCACTCTCTCTCTCTCTCTCTCTGTTTCAATTCTCTTGACACAAAAATTCAAGAGCTGTCGACAACCTTGAACCAGCGTATTGATGCGAGTGAGCAAAGGATGGACAAACTGCAGCAAGACCATCTGCAACTACAAGCTAAAGTGGATAGCTTACTAACTGCATCCACTGACTCTACCAGGCCATCACCCTCACTAGAAAAACTGAAACAGTTGGATGCCACTAGTCAAGCTCTGTCTGCTAAAATCACGCATCTTACGATGCAGCAAGATCAGATCTCGCACGCGTCAGAAATTGTTCTTAGCGGCATACTGCCTCATGAATTTGGTGATCTGCGACTGGCAGCTGCTGCTATTTTCAACTCCATCGACCCTACCATCTCTAGCGATGATATCCTCTCTGTCCGCCCTTTGCACAGACAGTCTCAGCAAGCATAAACCTCTGGATCCTTGCAAGATGCACCATTCACCCCCACAACATCGACACATGTTGTCGCCTCACCGTTGCGTACTGTTCCGCTTCTAGTCACTTTCAAGAGTGCTGTGGTAGCTCGTACTGCACTTGCTGCAAAAATACGCAGAAGAAAATTCCATACTTCTCAGATCAACACAGCTCTACTCAATAATGCTCAACCTGTCGGACAGATCACGCCATCTCTAATTAACATCAATGAATTATTTACCATCTGCGCTACATTAGTTGAAGTTGCGAGTACTACAGAAGTCCAGAGATAAACGCTTTGGCTTTCTTACCTTTGTACGTAATGGGAGCATTTACGTTAGAAGAAGGAAGGAAGACACTCCACATCTCATTGCCTCGGATGAGGATTTAAATACTTTTTAAAAAGACATAGTGCCACCAACATCCGATGCTCCCTCCACCACCAACTGAACTGTTCAAACCAGGTATGTTCTCTCTCTCTCTCTTTTCTTCTTCCTTCTTCTTCTTCTCTTTCTTCCTCTACTTCTTTTCCTACTTCCTACTCATCTGATGCGGGACCTGTGGCTGGTAATGATGGTCTACGTGTTTGCCATTTCAATGCCAACTCTTTACGAGCGCACATTGAGATGGTGAGACTATTTCTGGCGTCTCGCTCCTACTTTCACGTAATAGCTGTAACAGAGACCAAGCTAGGTCCCATTGTTGATGACTCTCTCGTGTCTCTTGATGATTACATTCTTCATCGCCATGATCGTAATACAAGAGGTGGTGGTGTTGCTTTGTATATCCACAGCTCACTTATTGCTAGTGTTTTGTGCTCTTCTACACATATCTGGAGTGGTAAGCCCGGTCTGCCAGAATATCTGTTTTGCAAGGTCAAAACAAAGTCTTCAACTCCTATCTTCGTTGGTGTAGTATACAGGCCTCCACACGCACCGTTTTTAGTGAATACTGATTTCATTCCAACGCTGTCTACCATCATACACAGTTACAGCACCAAAATCATACTTGGAGATTTTAATGCTAATCAATTATCCAACACAGATGATGCAAAATTTTTGCGAGCACTCTTCAATGAGCATTCTCTCTTTTCCATTCCATATGGTAGCACTCATCACACCTCTGCAACTGACACTTGGCTGGATCTTTGTCTGGTGGACGCAAACGATACTGTACTTGACTACTGGAAAACAGATACTCCATTCATTGACGGACATGACTTAATTACAGCAACAGTTAAATGCTCACTCACGCGACCGCCACTTACAAACTTTACTTTTTGTGACTACACCTCTATAAACAGTACTGCCCTTATTAATTACTTCTACTCCTTGAACTGCCCTACCTGTGATGGTGACTCTCCTCTTGATACGCGGCTCTGTTGTCTATGTGAGCATCTAAACTATGCTATCGTTTTATTTGTTCCGCTTAAAACTGTCAAACAGAGGAAAGCTCATCGTCCATGGTTTACTCCTGCTATTCTTGAACTCTTGCGAGACAGAGATAGACTATACAGACGATACAAACGCACTAGACTATCTACTGATCTCCGACAATACAGAACAGTTCGTAACACCTTCTTCAAACAGACTCAAGTCGCTAGACAGCTGTATTATCACGACCGACTCACTTCTCTCTCAGAACCTACTTAGATATGGAAGGAACTGCACCATCTTGGCATCTGTCCTACCCCCACTAGCTCTCAACATTCTTTGCCTGTTGAAGATCTTAACTCTTTTCTTGCTAGTGAGGCATTTGACCCTGATGTTCCTACCATTGATTTATAAACCTCTTTTTGACTTTCATCCAGTCACTGTAGAAGAAGTTAGAGGTGCGGTGCATTACTCTTCTTCCCAGGCACGTGGGTACGATGGCATCCCACAGTCGCTTACAGCTACTGCCTTCCCAGTTATTGCCCCACTGTTGTGTCGTCTATTCAATGACTCTCTGCGTGAATCCCACGTGCCTGTTATCTGGAAGAAAGCACTCATTACAACTATCAATAAAGTTGCCTCTCCTAGGGCCATGGGTGACATACGGCCTATATCATTACTGTCGTACCTGTCTAAAGTCTTGGAACGACTCGTGCATCAGCAGCTATATAATTATTTTAGTATTCGGCAGTTTTTAGATCCTTTTCAAACAGGTTTTCGAACTGGCCACAGTACACAGACTGCTTTAACTAAACTCACAGATGATATCAGGACAGGTATGGACAAGCGCTGGGTAACATTACTGCTACTATTTGATTTCAGCAAGGCCTTTGACAAGGTTTGCCATGTCACCCTACTGCAAAAATTGATCAAATATGATTTATCGCTATCTGCAATCAGATGGTTTGCATCTTACCTCACGGATAGACAGCAGGCGGTTTTGGACCGTAATGGCAAACCGTCATCATTCCTGAAACTTAATACTGGCGCGCCACAAGGGTCCGTTCTTGGACCTTTATTATTCCTCATTTATATTAATGACGTCTCTCATTCATTTGATCCTACTATTCGTCATTTAATATACGCTGATGATCTGCAGATCTATGTCCAATTTCCACTGTCGGAATTGGAGCATAAAGTTGATTTTCTCAGTAAACATGCTGATCTAGTATTACAATGGGCTGTTACAAATCATTTGCACTTGAATGTTAGCAAAACCAAATCTATAATCTTTGGCTCTTACTACTACATTAATAAGCTCCAGAATATGCCCATCAAGGGAATATATGTCAACGGTACGCTCATACCCTTTGAACAATCGGTGCGCAACCTTGGTGTACATCTTGATTCTAAACTAACCTGGAAAGAGCATGTTGCTCATATTTTTTGCAGAGCAAACAGTCTATTGTACAGGCAAAATTTCTTTTGGCCGAATACCAACTTCTCCCTTCGTAAGCATCTAATTAAGTCACTCCTGTTCCCTCTTGTAGATTACTGCTGTATTGTTTACTGTGACATATCTGGTGAACTTGATGTCAAGTTACAGAGAGTCATTAACTCTTGTATTCGCTACATCTATGGTGTATCTAGGCGCGAGCACATTGCCCAGTTTAGGTCCTCTCTGGGCTGGTTATCTACGGCTACGAGGAGAAAATACTTTATGCTTAATAGTTTATTCAAGTTATTCAGAACGCAAGAACCCTTGTATCTTTATGAAAATTTCTTGTGGAACCAGTCGAATAGGCCTGCTCGGGGTGATGTGAGGCCGTTGATCATACCGTCGGCAACCACTGAGTTTCGTGACAGATCCTTTCTTGTTTCTTCTTCCCGTTCTTGGAATAGACTTCCCTCTTTTTACTATACCATAAACTCTATTTCACTTTTCAAATCATCTGTTTTCACTCTTCTCCTTACTGCTGAAAGAGAGCATACTGGTCTCCTGCATTCGCAACTTTAATCTAATATATTTTTTTTTTTCTTATTTAGTTTATCTTGTTATTATTGTATTTGTTTTTATTGTTTTTATTGTTATTATTTTTTTTATTAATACGTTATATTTGTTACTGTTTGTATATCTTTAATTGTAATTGTACAATTTTGTTTAATAAAAATATCTATCTATGTATCTATCTATCTATCTCTCTCTCTCTCTCTCTCTCTCTTAGCCGTAGAAAGTTTTTCCATTTCGTCGGTGAAGAGATTGATGGGATTTGAACAAAACCATGCTTATCGAATGATTCTGATGTTAAAGTCACATACTGTTTAACATTTACTGATATGTCGTCAACCGTTTCTAAACGTTGTTTTATATTATGGGTTGATTGCAATTTTTCGTTAGGTAGTTCAAATATGTCGGCGTATTTCGCCGATATTCGATCAATGTATTTCTTATCCTCTTTTTCATATTCATTTATTCTTAATAATTCTTTAACAATATCAATTCTTTCACGCGAATACCCATTTGCATTTGAGTGTGGGGGCTGTTTCTCATTCTCTGGTGCCATCGTGCACATAAACATATTATTCTTAGGAAAATCAAGTCCTTCTTCAAAACGTGTCATTAATGTTTCTACATCGTCGTCATTTGCTTCCTCAAAAGTCTCCGATCCGTTTGTCATATATTCGAAATTACTTACGTTACTCGCATTACATAAGTGGCTCAAATTACTCGCGTTTTCCGATATTTCTAAATCCTCATCACCGCCCATGTAATATTTCGAAAAAGGCATTTTTCCATTATCTCATAATATTTCTTGATTTCGTCCGTTTTATTGTCGTATTCAATTTCCATTTTATTACTTTCCGACGTTTTAATTTCATTTTGTTGCTCTATATTAATTAATCGCGCTTGCATCGCGTTGTTTTCATACGTATTTTTATTCGCGGCGGCGTCTCTCGCGGCCCTTCAACTAAAATCGCACGCATCCTCGGCGGCTACAGAATTATCCTCACAACATTCCCGCGTTATATTCGCGGTAGCATAATTATCGGCGGCATTATCAGCGGCCCTTTTTAAACTTTTTCGCGGACTTCCCGTGGATTCAAAATTTTCAGTTATATTTTGTGCAACAATTTTACTATTATTATCGTCGTTTTTGGTGTCTTCACTTATATTGTTATTATTTTCGGACGGCGGTTAATTATAAATTTTTTCCGCGATCACTGGCATTATTGGAATCCGTGCAGCGACTTTAAACTCGTTATTATTCGTTATGGGCACAATTACTTTTCCGTTCATGTTCTTTGCCTTCGTATCACCTATTATAACGTTTGGGTAAATTTCCGTTGGTGGGACTATGCCTTCACTCATTTCTTGTTTTGTGGACGCGACGACCCATGTTGTGTCTTTTCGCGAGCAATATTGTATTACTTCGTTCTCGAACGTCGCGACGATAATATCGTTTTTCGTTATATTTGATTTTTCGAAATTTATGAATAGACGATGGCCTTTACAAAATTCTGAACCGATCATTGCCTTTGTTTGAATAGGGAATGAGTCTTCTACTACTAAAAAGTGTGTCTTACAGTTGAAATCATGAAGTCTGATCGCAACGACTCCTATTGTTTCTTCAGAGGTTCCGCCGATACCGTTTATACGCGGTGTATGTTTTGTCTATTTCAACGTTTGGTGCTAAAGCCGACAATTTAATCACGTTTGGTTGTGCACCCGTATCAACCATGGTTTTTGTTATTTCGCCAATAAAATCTGCGGAGTGTAGGCAAATTATTGGTATGCTTCCCAATGAGTTTACTGCGTAGCAGTAGTGGACGTTTTCGAGTTCTTGGAAATCATCATGTAATTGACCGGACGTGCCTAATTCACCGTTCCCTGTGTTACGTCCATGGCTTCCTGGTCGACTTCCCCGTTTCCCGCTCGTCTAGCTTCATTATTTCTTCTCGAGTAACAATTCTCTATTAAATGGCCCGGTCTTTTGCAGTACCTACATTCTGCGTACGGGTCGTATCGTCCGTGATTGTAATTGCGATTCTGCTCTCGGTATTGGTTTTGATTATTGGTGTGGTAATTTCCCCTGAATTCTCGCGAATCGCGGTATTCGCGTAGGTCGCGACTAATATTTTGCCCGTTGTATTGATTTCGATCATCACGATTATTCTGATTTCTATGGTTTTCACTGTATTCTCTGTTTCGCGGCGTGTCTCTTCTCACAAAATTATCACGATTGTTCTGATTTATATGGTTTTCACGGTATTCTCTGTCTCGCGGCGTGTCTCTTCTCACAAAATTATCACGATTGAACTGCCGTTTATTTGTATTATTGGTACCGTGCCTCTCATTATCTATTTCCATTCTTTTTTTGGCGCGAATGGCTCTTTCGAAGGCCAACTCAAAATCAAAGCCGCAGCCTCCCATATGATTGCGGTATTCCGGAGTCAATCCATAATAGAATTCTTCAATCACTTTCTTATCTAATTTTGTTTCCAAGTGAAGTGTGAGTTCCTCATAGTCTTTACAAATGCAATCTGCTATCGCAGCTCGTAATTCAGTAACTCTCCCGATATATTCCAATATGTTGTTATGATTTTTGATTCAAAGCTTTGACAATTGGCCGCGGTAGTATGTCAATGTTTGAGATGTCGCGAATGTATTTCTTAATTTAGTGATAAATACATCGATGGTCTGGTATTGACGATTGCCCATTGCCGCGGTGACGTTGTTATCCAATTTTAATTTTAATAAACCGGTGACCTTCGGTTGTAAATTATAGGAAATTTGTCCTTGATTCGTTTTATTGCTTGCATAAATTCGAATAAGTTTCGACCGTTAAATCGCGGTATCCTTTGCAATAATTCTTGCATCAAGTACGGTGTTATAACGTTACGGTCGTTTGGTCTTTCGCGCCCGGAATTAAGCGATTCATTCATTTGTGTCGGTGAATTCATCCTTCTATGTAAATTATCTATTTGTCGCGCGAGTTCGTTCATTTGTTCGTTGATATCTATGTATCCCCAGTTCGCGTTGTTTGCTTTACCTGTGTTTATTTCGTCGTTAATAGTTAGTTTGACTATCTGTTTTTTGTAAGGTTCATGTATATATATAAAAGATGAAGTTTTATATATATTTATTTTACATCTGCTTAAATATTATTCCTAAATTTTACTTATATTTTTATCCTTTTTTAATTCTTGAAATTAATCATTATTTCCTATGAAGGTTTTCTATAATGCTATATATATATATATATATATATATGTGATTTTATGTCTCATTATGTTTTATACATTTTTTTTTGTGTTTTTATCTATTTTACACTAATATTTTTTCTATACATTTTTCCATCCTTAAGCTTACATATATATATATATATATACTCTTATTAAATTATAATATTTTTTATTTCTCATATATGTTTTTGAGTATTTAATGAATTAGAATATATTTATTTTTATATATTATCATTTAATTTTAAGCTTATATATATTTTTATTGAATTATAAAATTTCTTATATAATATTTCTTGCATATGTTTTTATCTTATTATTCAATTATAATATTTCTTATATATGTTTTTATCTAATTATTTAATTATAATATTTCTTATATATGTTTTTATCTAATTAATTATTTATAGTATTTTTATATATTTTTCATTTAACTTTAAGATTATATTTTGTGACAGGCGGCTTATAGAGGCTAAGCCACCTGCCATAGGCGATAGAAAGAGAGTTCGCGGCGCGACGATATGCGGCGCCATCGATCAAGCGATCGATGGCTTGACGCGGGAAAAGCCGCGGCGTACCGAAACGCGGCGCTATCGATCAAGAATCGATAGCGCTACGCGGGAAAACCGATAGGCGAGAGGGGAAGGAGGAGCCCTCCCCTCAAGCCTTCTTCTAGTCCGAGCATTTGTAAGAGCCGCACGTGTTTCGAGCGATTAGGAAAGAACCGCAGATTTTTCCTAAGATTCTCCGCAGCGTTTCCGCAGATCGAAGAGACGATTCCGCGATCAACTATTTGTCAAAGTAAGTGGCCACTTATCGTATTAGCGAGTCCGCGAATATATTGTATTTAGTTTTCCTGACGCGTGTGCGATCGCGTCAGGCATATATAGATATAGTAGAGTTACGCGCGAGCCCGCGTAACTCAAACTCGATTAGGCCGCGCGAGTGCGAGTGAGAGGATCGATCTCTCTCTCTCGCAACATCATAGAATAGGCGTTCGAGTAAGAGAAAGCCACTCTTACTCGAGCAACCTGCGAGCACGCAGTTGAGCGAGAGGAACGAGCTCTCTCGCTCAGCCATAGACTACAGCATCGAGTGAGAGGTAGAGCCGCTCTCACTCGAGCAGCCACGAACTACGGCAGTATAGAGGGGGAACTGCTCTCTCTATATCTGCCGTCCATAGACTACACGTGTGTGTAGCTGCGCGAAGCGAAGAGGGTGCGCATGCGCAGTGCGCACCTTGAGAATTAGTATTGCGCGTGAGGCAATACTAATTGCTCTTCGCACCAATAGACCTCTCCGCAATAATTCGTTGCCTTTTGCATTGTAATTGTTATTTTTATTTATTAAAGCAACTATTTTGCACAAAGCTGGTGCGTTTTTATTTATCTTTCCTCTAGCGTCCCTATCCCGAATACCGCCGCCTCCGTGGGTGTGCGAACCGATCGTTGGCACACATACTGAGCAGCCGAGCTCGGTGGGAGCTGCACCGGTCGCGGGGCCTTAGGCAAGGCCCCTCACACACACCGAGAATAAAGCAGGACCAGAAGAAGGTCCTGCGTTGTTAACGGGTGGGAATAAAGATACCCCGTTACAATTTCTTCTGTAATATTTTTTATATATTCTTGTCTAATTATTTAGTTCTGATTTTTTTATATATTTTTCATTTAATTTGAAGCTTAATTATAATATTTCCTATATTATTTTTTATATATTTTTCATTTAACTTTAAGATTATATTTCTTATGTAATATTTCTTATATACTCTTGTCTAATTATTTAGTTATAATAATTTTTTTATATATTTTCCATTTGATTTCAAGCTTATATATATTTTTATCGAATTATATTTCTTATATAATATTTCATCTACTTATTCAATTATAATATTTCTTATATAATATTTCTTATATATGCTTTTGACTAATTAATTAATTAGAATATTTTTCATATATTTTTCATTTAATTTTAAGATTATATTTCTCATGTATTCTTGTCTAATTAATTAATTATAATATTTTTATATATTTTTATTTAATTTTAAGCTGGTATACATTTTTATTAAATTATAATATTTCTTAGATAACATTTTTTATATATAATTATTCAATTATGATATTTCTTATATATGTTTTTATTTAATTTCGATGTATCTTAAAGCTTCCTGCAAAATGGTTCGTTTCCAGCTTACAACTATTGTGAACCAGTTTAAGCTCTGCGCGGAGCCCGTTTTAAACTTACGCTGCGCTAAAGGCTTGTTTCACACTTGTTGCACTAGTTTTAGCTCTTCGCAGAGCCCGTTTTAAACTTACGCTGCGCTAAAAGCCTGTTCTACACTTGTTGCACTAGTTTAAGCTCTCTGCGGAGCCCTGCGCACGCGCAATAGTCAAGTACGAGCTAAATCATTGCTTCCATTCAGATGGCGTGAATTTAATATTAATATTCGAGACAGAAAAATTGTTATTATTAATTTAAACAGGAATTTGAATATTGATCCCATTTCTCGTGCAAATTTGGCTTCGATTTAATGAAATTAAGTACGATAAAATAAAATAAATAAAATAAAATATAAAAATAAAAATGAAAAATTTTGTAGGCTTTACGCTCAGACATAACAACTGGTTACGAAAAAGGGTTTTATTATAAAAATTGTTCTACATTCGAATGCTCCCCTTCAATATACTCCCCTTTTCTCGCCACACACCTTTCTATACGTTTTTTCCATTAATCGAAGCAGTGCTGGAAGTCTTCTTTGGTGAGGGCCTTAAGGAGCTCTGTCGTTTTTTGCTTTACCGCTTTCATCGACTCGAATCGGGTCCCTTTCAAACCAGATTTTATCTTCGGAAACAAAAAAAAGTCGCACGGTGCCAAATCTGGCGAGTATGGCGCGTGTTCGAGCACTGGAGTGCGCTTGCCGGCCAAATACTGCTTCACAGATAGCGCGTTATGGGCAGGTGCGTCGTCCTGGTGCAAAATCCACGAGTTGTTCTTCCACAACTCGGGCCGTTTCTCACGAACTCGTTCTCGCAGTGTTGCCAAAACTGACAAATAGTAAGTCTGGTTGACAGTTTGACCCTCTGTAACCCATTTAGTCATCACGATACCGTTAATGTCGAAAAAAACGATCAACATTGCCTTGAATTTTGATTTGGACATCCTTGCTTTTTTGATTCTGGGCGACTCAGGCGTCTTCCAATGCATCGATTGCCGCTTTGTTTCAACATCGTATGGAAAAATGCACGTTTCGTCGCAAGTAATAATGTTTTTCATCAGTCCGGAATCTTTTTTTAACCTTTCAAGGAAATCTGAGCAGACCTGTTGACGCAAGAGCTTTTGGTCAGGATTTAGGTTTTTTGGCTCCAACTTTGCACAGACTTTTGTCATGTGTAATTCCTCGTGTAAAATTTGTCTAACCGTTTCTTTATCGGCGTTTACAGCCTCGGCAATCACCCGGATGCTCATTCGACGATCTGCACGCACAATTTGGTTGATTTTGGTCACTGTTACCGGAGTTGAAACAGTGACAGGGCAACCTGGACGTTGGTCATCTTCAGTGCTCACTCGGCCCTCACTGAAGCGCTTACACCACTCAAAAACACGCGCACGAGATAGAGAATTGTCGCCATAGGCCTCTTGCAACAATTTACAGCACTCAGTCAAAGTTGTTTTTAATTTAACGAGAAATTTGAGATTAATACGTCGCTCCTGTTTTTCGTCACACATGGTTTTCGGCACGAGAAAAAAACACGTTCGTTTCAAATCGCTACTGCACAAATACAATAATAGTGACGAGAACGTGTTTTGGTACGTGCATAGACAAGATATCTAGATACCCAACGCACTACTCGTTTTTTTCCCCACCCCTCTACGGCGCCCTCTAGACGCGCAGTCTCGTTATTTAGTAGCTAGCCCTCGTACTTTGCCGTACTGTTTGTTTAAATGCGTTTATCTTACTTTTAGCATTACCCAGAAACAACGACGTGGACGTAGTAAGTTTTGTTTCCTTTGGGGTGCTTGTTTACCGTGAGTCCCCTTTTCTCTTACTATTATAACAATTATAATTATTAACCACGAAGCAAATGTTCGAAGTTACCTCTATTTTCTTTAAGGCATAAATGTAATCGCCTCTGGAAACGTTGTACTGTTCTCAGTAAAGTTTCTCTTGGAATCGCTGCGCAAGCTCTACGAATTTTAGTCGTTGGCCGTTCTGCAAAAACAACATTTTTTAAGTAGCCCCATAAATAAAAATCTGGAGACGTGAGATCTGGTGAGCAAGGAGGCCAATTAACTGGACCTTCTCATCCGATCCACCTCTCATTGTAGTTATAATTTGAGAAGTCACGTACTATTTGTGCAAAATGTGGTGCTGTACCTTCTTGCTGGAGCCACATTTTTTGTCTTGTAGCTAAAGGAACATCTTCCAACAATTCTGGCAACCGATCTCTTAGCAACTTCAAATAGCTATCTCTATCAACATTTCTATCAAAAAAATAAGGACCAATGAAATAACCATTGACTATGCCACACCATACCATAAGGCTCCGTCGATTTTGATGGTCTACAGGTATGTGCCACTAAGGATTTTGATTTGACCAATAATAAGAATTGTGCTTATTAAGTTGTCCATCACTAAAAATTTTAGCCTCATCAGAAAAAAGTACAAATCTAAAAAAATTAGGATCATTTGCTATCATTCTTAAAGCCCATTGGCAAAATTTAATACGCATTTGAATATGATGTGGCCTTAACTCTTGAATCAAATTCACGGGGTAGGTTATCTAAGAACATTTAGAATTCTTAAAACCGTTCTTTGTGGAATACCAATTTCTCTTTCAATTTGGCAACTGCTAATATGGGGGTAAGATGAATAACTGCTAGGATAGTCACAGCGCGAGCATCATTTTCGTCGTATTCATGGCACCTGCGTTGGCGAACAAGATGTCCACCGCGAGCTCTTACGGTTACTCTACATTTTGTCCTATGATTTGGGTGTCTCCTAATTGGAAAGCGTTCAGCGTACCGTTTTGCCGCTACATGAAAATTGTTATGACATTCCCCTTAAACCGTTATAATATCAACAATTTCATTAGCCGGATATTCAGGCATGTTTACATACGGATAAAGATCGGATTTAACAAAAAAAGCTTGTTTACATACAAACGTTTACATACGGACTCTCCTAGCCTGGGGAATTCTCTCTGACTAACAATTGCTCATAACATATGCGGAGCTAGTGCAATTGTTAGCTGCTACGCGGCGTTTCTAGTGTTAATGCGAGCCCCCTCCCAGTATCCGGTGGTCGAGCTGGTCGACCCTTCACGCGCGGTGCGTTTTGGCTCTTTATTTGATCGCGCGCGTTCGTCCAAAAAGCGCGTGACACAATTTGGCCATACAGGAGATAAACGGGATTCGTCGAGCTTGCGCAGCGATTCCAAGAGAAACTTTGCTAAGAACAGTACAACGTTTCCAGAGGCAATTAAATTTATGCCTTGAAGCCAATGGAGGCAACTTCGAACATTTTTCGTGATTAATAATTATAATTGTTATAATAGTGAGAGGCAAGAGGACTCACGTTAATCAAGCACCCTAAAGGGAACAGAATTCTACTACGTCTACGTCGTTGTCCCTGGATAGCGTTATAAGTAGGGTGATTCGCATTTCTGATGCATAACATACATAACTACAGTGATTTGGGTGAAAAGTTGATTTGACTTTCGAATGATACCTGAGGATCAACTTAGCCCATAACATGACACTGTTTAAGATATTTTGTACTATATGTCAAAGTACTGCAAAGTGCTGCTTTGGAGCCTCATAATTCGAAAATTACACAATGAAAAAATATTTTATTATTGTGTTTTGGAAAGTTCTCGGGATATTCTACAAGAATATGTAACAAGAAATAATAGGTTCCATTTAAGAAATTTAAGGTAACCTTCATGTGAACTTTAAATTGCTCTTCAAAGTCAAATAAATGGTACCATCTTATGTCGCTCTCAAGACTATACAACTTTCGTTTAAAACATTTTTATATATCTGGCTTACCAACGGAGAAACTTTAGTGGGTGATTGAAAATGGCTCACCCTGCAGAACAAATAAGTATTATTCGTAATCAATAAATTTTTAAAATAAAAGTTTAAATAATGTAAATTGTGATAAGTGGCTTGTCGAGGTTAGACCACCTGCCATGCGGTGTGAGTTAGAGTTCGCGGCGCGAGAGTTTGCGACGCGACTAAAAGCGGCGCCGTCGATCAAGCAATCGATGGCACAGTACAGGAAAAAGCAATAGGCGCGACGCGAGACGAGCAAGAGGGGATCCTTCTTCTCCCCTTCCCCTTAAGCAACAACCACGTGCATCGAGATTACCCGCAGCTTATCATCGAGTTTTTCACAAAGATCGAGAGAGATAGAAGAAGACGAGCCTCTGTACCTAAGTAATAAATGGCCACTTGGAGTAGCTTATATTTTCACGATATATTATACGCGCGTTGTCGCGATATATTATATTATTCGTGCGAGTGGTGAGTGAAAGGTTAGTTTTCACTCACACGCATAGATATACAACGAGTGGTGTGTGTGTGTGTGTGTGTGTGTGTGTGTGTACGCGTGTAGTCTTCCAATTGGCCGTGTCCAAACGTTAGCCAGCCCGCGAAAAGTTAGGGCTGGCTCACACGCCTGAAACCAGCCCGCGAATCATTAGGGCTGGTAAAACACACGTGTATTAAGATTGCGCGTGTCGTAAATTCAATTACGACCCTTGGTAGAGGGCTTTAGAAAGATAAATATCAACTTCTTGTGAATAATTTTTGCCCATTTGACACTAATAAAGTTGACTGCGCAGGACGGGTTCGCATTATTTATTTTTCAACCTTTCCAGCGTTCCTATTCTGAATACTGTTGCCTTCAAAGGCGTACCAACATTAAGTTGACACGCAAACTGAGCAGCCAAGCCCGGTGGGAGCCGCACCGGCGACGCGGTTTTAAGGTGAGGCCCGTCAGACACACAAAAAGTAGAATCGAAAGAGGGTCCTACGTTGTAAGTACATTCGCGTGCAGTGCCGATCATCGTTCCATTGCACGATGGCTAACGTCCGTCAGCACTCAAGGCCGCACCGAGGGATAGTTGGAGCCGCAGCAGTACGTACATTGCGAGAGAGTGGCTTGCACGTGCACCCGATAAAGAACCCTGTTACAAAATCATAAGCTCAAATAATTAATATCAAAATAATCACAAAAGTTTAAATAACACAGGACTACAAACCCACCTAACCCATTTAGGAAGATAACTGCACATCTCCTATATGTTTTTTGGTATGCTGAATTCAAATCCGTTGTGCCTTTGGCTCCAGCACATTAGGATTTTTCCGCAATTGCAAAAAAGATGTAAAAATCGATCTTACGGTAGTTTCTCTTAGCTAAATATGATCAACACTTCAAACAAGGTTCCAGAAACACAATTTTTAACTGATAAACCTCAAACCTATGAACTCCAAGCCTTAAAACCCCAATTCCATGAATCCCAAGCCCATAAAACCCAACCCTATGTTCCAAAGCCCAAAAAACCTGATCCAACGAGTCTTAAGGCCCAAACCTCAAATTTATATTTCAAGTACATAATCTGGAGCCTATATACTCTATGCCTATGAAATCCTTAAATCTCACATCTAAAAATCCAAGATCCATAAACCTCAAGCCCACTATATATAAGCTTAAATACATCGAGCTCAAAAATCGAAGTCTATAAACCCTAAATTCACAAAGTCAAAGTCGACAATGAAGCATACTAGCCGCAATTTTATGAATCCTAAGGGCAAAAGCCCAAAACCCTGAACCCATTAATCCCAAAGCCACAAATCTTGAACCAACAAACTTTAAACCCATAAACTTCAAGTTAATAAATCAGAAGCCCACAGTCTTCAAATCTCTCAAAGCCGAACTTATGTACGCAATTACAAACCGCAATACCATAAGCCCTTAACCCACAAGGTTAAGCCACAAACTCTAAACCTTCCAATCCCGCACTTATAAACCTTAAACGTAGAAGACGTTTAATGTAGAAAACGTTTAACATAGAAAACGTAGCAATTCCAAACTCCAAACTCCAAATGTTGCGCCTACCAACCCCAACACAAACCCTAAATCTAAAAATCCTACCCTCAAAAATCCCTCACAGTCCAACTTTCAGTCTACAAATTCTAAAAATACAATTTGAAAAGTTGTCAACTTTCAAACCCATAAACCTCGAACAAATAGAAAAACTTATGAAAGTTAAAAAGCTTATACGGCGTTATGCGTTAAAACATTCAATGCATACTTTATTCTGTTGAGCAAAATAACTAAGTAATGTATCTGTCTAGCTTGGGTATCGACTTACTTTATACATAACTCAACTCTTAAAATTGTTTGAAAAACCATACTATAACTACTTTTTTCATACTGCATACTTCATTAGACAAAAATCTTTTACGTTTTGAATAAAATTTTCTAAAACTGTATTAAAGTAACTGTTACTAATCTCAGTATTTTTCTCTGAATAGAATTTATATTTTAATTCTTGTAACGTAATAAGTTTTCTCAAATTTTATCAAATTTTGAAATATTTTTCTCATAGCAAGTCATTCTTTTAATTAATGTTGTTAACGTTGCATTCTTCTCTTTATTTTATTTTTTTATGTGTACATTAACAGTAATGTCTGAGTGTAAAGGTAGAGATATTTTTCGTGTTGTATTAAGCGTTATGTTTTGCAGGTAAATAGTAGAAATTTGAGTGCTAGAACGAAACACTCTTATGAGAAGTAATTTAATATATTAAAAAAAACTGCAGATAACAAATGGACTCCAAAGATTGTATGTTCTAATTGTCAGTCACACATATTTAACTATGTTAGGGGACTTAAAAATGCCAAACATTTTTCCACTTCTATGCTTTGAAGAAAACCTAAGAATTATAAAACTGATTGTTATTTTTGTTTATGTACTGCAGGTTCTAACTCAAAAAACATCAATACTATCGTATATCCAAAAGTATCATCAGTTACTTTTCCTGTATTAGTTTCAGAAAATGAGGTTCGTTCAAATCCTGCAATTAAGTCATTTTATCATGATGATATACAAGAACAAGTAAGTCACTCACAAGAATTTGCAAGTGACTTTTAAAAATCTGCGGGAAACTGCCAAGAAACTGATAAAGATGAGTATGACGATCAGAATATACTGATAGAAGGTGAATTTAATCAAAACGAATTAAGTGACTTAATTCGGGATTTAGGGCTTTCGAAAAAGAATGCAGAACTGTTAGCTTCAAAATTGAAAGAAAAAAAATGTTTGACTAAAGAAACAAAAGTCTCATTTTATCGGATTAAAGAGGTACCATTTAGAAAATATTTTTTTAAAGAAGACAATTTAGTATATTGCAATGATGTAAATCGTTTGATTAAGGGGAGGTTCTCATCAAGCACGACCAAAAAATCGATTTTTTTTTGCTTAAAAAGTTGGCAAATGTCTCGTAGAATACGCTCGTAAAACCCGTTTTGCCGAATTCAATTTATTTTTAAAGTTATAGTCAAAAAACCGAAGTCGTCTTTTTACGTACTAAATCGCGTACTAAAACTTTAAACGCGTTTTTCTCGAAACCATGTTTTTTGAAACGGGCGGCAAGATATCTCAAAAACTATTATAGATATCGAGATGAATTTTTTTTTATTTTAAAGGTAATTAAATTTGCTGAATCTTGACTTAAAATCATAATTTTACAATGATTATTTTTATTGTTATTGCACTTTTTTGAGCAAAAAAAAGTGCAAAAAAATATTTTTTTTTTTGCAAGTCCGCCATTTTGTTAATTTTTAATTTTTTTTCGTGATTTTAGTTCAAGATCTAGCAAATATCTTCTAGTTTATAACAAACTTTGATTTTTCGATTTCAGAAAAAAATTGGATTAGTTAGCTTGCCGCCCGTGGAGGTGTCTTTTTTTCGATAACTATTTTTCAATGCATATAACTAATAAACTATTTAGTATTTTTAATCAAAAAAATTCGTAAAAGTAGTTAATAGCATACTTAATAAGTACCAAAAAACTTGACTACTTAATTTATTTCCTTCCATAAAAAAAAATCGCGAAAATCACGTAATTTTTGGGTCACTAGATGAGAACCATCCCTTAATGAATTTGAAAGTATAGAGTACGAAGCAGATGATTAGCGGCTTTTTCTAGATTCCTTTACCAGAAGTTTCAAGGCAACTTTGTTAAACAATGGCAACGAATATGCTCCTACTCCAGTTGCGCATTCTACAGTCTGAAATGAAGAATATGAAAATCTGAAAAACGTTTTAGATAAATTGAAACACGATGAACATCAATAGTTGTTATGTGGAGATTTGAAAATCACCACAATTTTACTAGGGCAGCAAAGCGGATTCACAAAGTATCCATGTTGTTTGTTTGAATGGGACAGTCGTGCACGTGAAAAGCACTACGTAAAAAAAGATTGGCCATCTAGAAACAATTGAGAAATAGGCTCTAAAAACATTTTGAAAAAAAATTTACTACCAGTCGAAAAGATATTGCTTCCTCCACTTCACATCAAGTTAGGTATGTTCAAACAATTGGTAAAAGCCATGAGAGTGCAAAATAGCACTGCTTATCAATACCTTTTTGAGAAATTTAAAAAAAATTCTGATATAAAAATAAATCAAGGGGTATTTAATGGTCCAGAAATACGAACTTTATTGAATGATGAGTATGTTGAAGAACTAATGACAGATACAGAAAAAGAAGCATGGCAAAGTTTCAGAGAAGTAAGCACGTAGTTTTTAGAAAACAGAGAATGGCCAGAATATAAAAAACTGGTTGAAAGAATGGTAAAAGCCTTTCAAAAGATGAACTGTTTAATAAGTCTGAAAATCCATTTTCTGAACTCACACATCGAATAATTCCCTAAAAATTTAGGTGACTTTAGTGATGAACAGAGTGAAAGAATGCATCAAGACTTAAAGAACGTTAAAAAAAATGACAAGGAGTATGGGATGAAAATATGGTGGCCCACTACTGCTGGGGTTTGAAGCGTGATACCAAATTTCCTCATAAAAGAAAAGCAATTCGTAAATCTTTTGAAACAAAACACGTTACTCTTCTAAAAAACCATAGCCTTAGTCTCACAAACTACTAGTATAAAATAAGAAACAGAAAATAAATATAAAAAACGTAAAAAAATTTTTCAAATTTAGTAACGTAGAAAAAAAAATTGAAAAATATACAAAACCTAAAAAAATAAAATACATCAAAATAAAAAAAAGGAAAAGGAATAGCACTTCGCTACCTCCACGTTAGTTATTCCTGGGTTCGGCAAAGAGCGAGTATATCGATCACAACGTTAAAAAACTATAAATTGAAAAATTTTGTTCTTAAGATTTGTGAATTAAGGGTTTATGGATTTGAAGTTTACGTGTTTGACGACAGAAGGCGTTCCTGAGGGGAGTTGGTATTATCATCGTGTGCTGCCATCTATCAAACGACGGTAAAACAAATTTCAGTCTGATTGATACGTTAGTTTGGATTTGGCAGCCATTCGAGTAAGATGAGTTTCGTGATTTTCGCTAAGATGAAAAAAGAGCAGTATCGTTCTGTAATTCGCTTTTTGTTTTTGGATGGAAAAAAATGCGAGGAAATAAAAGCAAAGTTGGACGCTATTTATGGGGACACTTCGCCATCTATGACCACAGTTAGATACTGGTTCAACGAATTTAAACGTGGGCGAACATCTGTTTTTGATGAGGAGCGACCAGGACGCCCGGCAGACGTGGTTACCGAGGAAATTATTTAGAAAGTCTACAACATGATTCTCGCTGATCGACGAACAAAAGTGCGCGAAGTAGCAGAGGCCGTAGGTGTATCCACCAGAACGGCAATTAATATTTTACATGATAAGTTGGCAATGAAAAAATTGTCGGCCCGATGGGTGCCACGATTGCTCACGGTGGACAACAAGCGGATGCGGCTGTTAACTTCGAAGCAGTGTTTGAAGCAATTTAAGCGAGATCCAAAGAAGTTTTTGCGTCGAGTTGTCGCCGTTGATAAAACCTGGATTCATTATTACACACTAGAAACTAAGCAACAATCAAAACAATGGATTTCTCCCGGTGAATTTGCTCCAAAAAAGGCGAAGACGGTCCCATCGGCCGGAAAGGTCATGGCGACGATTTCTCGGGATGCGAACGGCGTCATCCTCATGGATTTTTTAGAAAAAGGAAGAACGATTACTGGACAATACTACAGTGAGTTATTGGACCGCTTCGACAAAAAATTGAAGGAGACACGGCCGCATTTGGCGAAAAAGAAGGTGCTATCTCACCATGATAACGCACCAGCACGTTCATCCGGAGTTGTCGCCGCCAAACTGCATAAATTGCGTTATAACTTGCTGCCGTACCCCCCGTATTCACCCGATCTGGCTCCCTGCGACTTTTTCTTGTTCCCTTATATGAAGAAATGGCTCGCGGGAAAAAAATTTAGCTCAAACGAGGATGTCATCGCTGAGACAAAGGCGTATTTTGGAGAGTTTGACAAATCCTATTTTTTGGAGGGGTTAGAAAAATGGCAGGAACGTTGGGAGAAGTGTATCTTTCTAAAAGGGGACTATGTTGAAAAATAAAAAAAAATTTTTTGAAAAAATGGTGTCTTTATTTCTAACACAGGTACTTATTGAACCGCCCTCGTATTGGTTTAGAGTTTGGAGGTTGAGAGCTTGTAGATTTGGGGTCCGTAAGAGAGGGAGGCTTGAGGTTTGTAAGATTAATTTTAAGTGTTAAAGATTGTGGATTTGAAGTTTGCAGGGTAAAGATCTGTGGGTTTAAGAATCTTAAGATTGTAGATTGAGGTTTAAGCTATATGGGTTATAATAAGGTTTATGAGTTGACGTTTGTGGGTTTGAAGTTTATAAGTTTAAAGTGTGCAAGTTTGGGGTTTGTAGGTTTAGGGCTTATAGTATTGCGGTTTGTAATTGCGTACGTAAGTTCGGCTTTGAGAGATTTGAAGACTGTGGGCTTCTGATTTATTGACTTGATGTTTATGGGTTTAAAGTTTGTTGGTTCAAGATTTGTGGCTTTGGGATTAATGGGTTCGGGGTTTTGGGTTTTTGTCTTTAGGGTTCATAAAATTGCGGCTAGTATGCTTCATTGTCGACTTTGACTTTGTGAATTTAGGGTTTATAGACTTCGATTTTATGAACTCGATGTATTTAAGCTTATATATAGTGGGCTTGAGGTTTATGGATTTTGGATTTTTAGATGTGAGATTTAAGGATTTCATAGGCATAGAGTATGTAGGCTCCAGATTATGTACTTGAAATATAAATTTGAGGTTTGGGCCTTAAGACTTGTTGGATCAGGTTTTTTGGGCTTTGGAACATAGGGTTGGGTTTTATGGGCTTGGGATTTATGGAATTAGGGTCTTAAGGCTTGGAGTTCACAGGTTTGAGGTTTATCGGTTAAAAATTGTGTTTCTAGAACCTTGTTTGAGGCGTTGATCATATTTAGCTAAGAGAAACTACCGAAAAATCGATTTTTCATGTTTTTTGCTATTGCGAAAAAATCCTGACGCGCTGAAGCTAAAGGCACAACGGATTTGAATTCAGCATCCCAAAAAACATATAGGAGACGTGCAGTTATCTTCCGCAAGGGATTAGGTGGGTTTGTGGTCCAGTGTAATTTAAGTGCTAGGAATTTCATATTTGAACCATTACAAGAATTTAAAAAATGCAAATTATAAATAAAATAATCACACGAAAGTGTTGTAAAAGTCTGTTAAAGTTTAAAATATAGTAAAAGTAGTGTTAAAATAAATAATGTCTGGATTAAATTGATTCAATAAATTGGTTGAATAAACTGATTAAATAAATAACTTTCACTAACTTAACGATCATTTAACGAATCAATAATCTTGTCACTCGACTTTCGATCAAAATCACAACGTTACTTCTTAAAGCGGCAAATCTTTGACACTCCGAAATCTAAATAATAATTGATATTATAAAACTGACTTGTGAGCAACGCATATCATTCTATAAACATTTGTGTTTATATTATTGAGTTCAAAAGATATCAGAGCTCACCAGCCATAATTTCATAGATTAGATAAAATCACCGCCAAAAGAGGTCACAAACCATCCATATAGAAGCGAGCTAGCCAATCAGAACACGAGGAAGCGGCAGAGCAGCTTTATCCACTACCACTCACAAAAGCTAAAAACCAGCTGCAAGGCAGCCAAAAAAAGGAAGATAAGTACGAATAGTGGAATAGAAGAGAGAAAATTGCAGAGTCGAGTAAGAATCACGCGTTCATGATATTTTAAACTCGGTAATTGTAAAAATTAAAACTTGCAAAATTTTATAAGAATATAGTTATTTAAAACTTTTCCTAATGCGACGATTGAATTATTTTTACCTATTTCCTTTTTCATTTAATTACCATGGATATTTTTAAAAAATTTTTATAAAAATAAAATAAGGATTAATGAAATAAAAGTATTTGGTATGCAATTAAGTTCCCACTGCTTGTCAATAGATTGCTCCAGTAGTAATGTTTGTTAAATCTTCTTTTCATTCTTTGCTTCAGCATAAACCTCACCTACTCGTCTTTCCTTTCGTAGTTTCCAATCGGACGTATTGCCTCGTATGTGTCGCGTCGGAAAACAGTGCTTGTGTGCGCTCTTTTCCTGGTTCAGGTTTTCTTCGTAGAATGAGGATGATGACGTGATTAAATAGAATGCGTGATGCATGGCGGTATCGTTGTACCGCAACGACGCTCACCGCAACGTATTGAGATTTTACTGGAGCTCCAGGTGTGTGTGTGTGTGTGTGTGTGTGTGTGTGTGTGTGTGTGTGTGTGTGTGTGTGTGAATGTAGCCGAAGAATAGCAACGTATTGCGAAAGATGTGTTTTTTCTGTGAGAAGTTTCTTTGACCGTGAATTGCAGGAGACTGACTAGTCCGCGCAAATTCGTCTAGTCGAAAATTGTCCCCACCGTTCGCGTCTCGCGTCCCTCTTTGCCCCGCGACGATCGGTTTTTATTTTAACGAATTTTTTCTGCGGTAAACACGTAGCAGCGTGAATAAACAAGAATGCGTAGGTTCCCCCTGTTTCCCCCCGTTTACGCGCGTACGTAAACACGGCGCGTCTTCGCGTCTCGAAAATACGCGCGCGGCGAAAATAATATTTCGGTCGGCCGAACAGTATGGGTAGAAATGCGATCGATGTTGCGTTTAATATATATATATATATATATATATATATTGGAAGCACAAATTAGTTTGGTCCGTTTTTAAAAGATGGCTCTGGCTATTATGAATATTTAATAGTAACAGCTGAAGTCGGTAGTTTTAGAAAAGCTAGACATCTGACTATAATATTCAGTTTATATCGCTTCAAATTTCATAAAAAAATCTTGTTTTCAACTATGTTAAATATGTTCAATTTAGTGTTAACTAAGCAATATTGCGGGAGGTTTTAGTTTTCTGTTTTGATTGAAGGAAAAGTGTAGCTGAAGCGCATCAAATACTTGTGGAAGTTTATGGTGACAATGCTCTAACTGATAAACTTTGTAGGGAATGATTTCGACGTTTCAAGAATGGAGATTTCAGCGTTGAAGAAAAGCCTCGTTCTAAACAGCCAACAAAATTCGAAGACAATAAGTTGGAGGCATTACTCGATGAAGATCCAAGTCAAATGCAAGAGGAGCTTGCAGAATCTTTGGAAGTCATTGCATGCAGGGTTGATTTTTATCAATAAGTATCACAATGGAATCCCTTCGCAGTTCATGGTTAGATGTAGACGATTTTTGTTGTTTCTGTAATTCGTTCAAATACTCCAATTGCCACCGTTTTGAGAAATGCTGTCGAGCCTTGGTGATCAGGTGCCACGACTTTAAACGATTTTCCGGAACAGAAAGTAAATTATTCTCCGGCAACATATTGAACGGTCTGCCAATAAGGAAGTGTGCAGGTGTTAGTGCTAACGGATCGTTTGGACCTGAGGAAAGGGGGCATAAGTGCCTCGAATTTAATATCGCTTCGACTTCGATCGCGAAGGTATTTAATTCCTCAAACGTAAATAGTTAGTCGCCTACTACGCGTCTCAAGTGGTGTTTAAAAGACTTTACCGCAGCCTCCCATACGCCACCGAAATGAGGTGAAAGAGGTGGATTTAAATGCCACAAAATGTTTTTTACAGTCGCAAATGTGTTCACGCCCTTTTTAAATCCGTCGGACTCTATTAATGCGTAGAGGTCTCTGAGTTGATTAGTAGCCCCCACGAAATTAGTCCCATTGTCTGAATAGAGGTGAGCAGGTGCACCCCTACGACTGATGAATCGACATAAAGCTGCAAGAAAACCTTCGGTGGTGAGAACACTGACTAATTCGATATGGACGGCCTTAACCGCCATACAAATGAAACTACAACCATAGACCTTAATACGACCTCGATTGTGATACTTCTTCTCTTTAATGAACATTAGACCGAAAAAGTCTATATCCATATAATAGAAGGAAGTTGTTTTTTCAACCCTGAATTTAGGTAAATTGCCCATTTTAAATTGTACCGGCGATGCCTTGAATCTTATACAACACACGCAATGACGTAAGATTTTTCGCACTTGATTTTTGCCGTCTAAAAGCCAAAAACGATGTCGAATTCTATATAACGTCGATTGAATTCCGAAATGATAGCCTTCTTCGTGAAATTTATGTACAAGAAGATCGGTGACGTGTTGGTGAGAAGGCAATATAATCAGATGTTTCTGCTCGTATGACAGAAGGGAATTTCGAAGTCGACCGCCGACGCGTATCAAGCCGTTTTTATCAAGAATTGGACTCAACGATGAAATTTTACTTCCCTTTACTCCCCCCGATTCGAAGAGCTGCTTGATCTCGAGCTTAAATTAAGTTTGTTGCATAGGTTTTAATATTCTAATTTCTGCTTCTGTGAATTTGAGTGCCGATATTTCGCCTCGAAAGGGATTGGATTTTAAAAAACACAAGCAATAAGCAATGACACGAATTAACGAATTATAAGACGAGAATCGATTGAAAATTTCCGTCGACTCTATTTTTGAAATAAGGCAAGAAGTTTTCTTCAAACGAGGTACATCTTGAAGAGGTAATTCGTATGAAATCGGCCGCGTTTGTTCAGCCTGACTCAACCACGATGGACCATTAAACCAGGATTTATTTTAAATGAATTTTCGCGGCAATTGACCTCGGGAAAGCGCGTCAGCCGCATTGTATTCGGTTCGTACGTGTCACCACTCGCACGCTTCTGTAATTTGCTGAATTTCGTTTACGCGATTCGATTCGTAAACCTTCAACACATCTGGAGATTTTTAAAGCCAATGTAAAGCGATCGTAGAGTCACACCAAAAAATGGTTTTAGTCGGAACGAAATTTAAAATTGTTTGTATATCGCGATATAAACGTGCGAGTGTTAACGCGCCGCACAATTCGAGCCGTGGTATGGTTACTTCCTTTAACGGAGCTATTCGCGATTTAGCGCAAAGAAGTCGAACGGAAACATCTCCTTGATCGTTACGCGACCGAATATACAAGCAGGCACCGAAGCCTAAACTGCTCGCGTCACAAAACCCGTGCACATGGATATCCTTGCAATTATCAATCAACAGTCATCGATCAATCAGAAAATTATTCACGAGCGTGATTTGATTCGCAAACGTCGACCGTGATGTGGCCGTCAGAACAGATTCATCCCATTTTGATTTAGATTTTCAACACTGTTGCACGATTAATTTAGCCATAAAAATGACAGGTCCTAGCAATTCTAGCGGATCGAATATTTTTTGCATTTCCGAAAAAATAACCCGTTTTGTTATGTTTTTTAATTCGATTGGTTGCGTAGTATAGAGTATTTGATCGCGGCGTGCGTTCCAAGATATACCTAGTGTGCGTAGAATTGGATCTCGATCAAAGACTTATACTTCAACCGCGCTTTCGGGTAAATCAACGAGAATTTGCTTATTGTTTGACGCCCACTTTCTTATATTAAAACCGTCAAGATTTAACAAGGCTGTCGCTTGATCGCGAATTTCTACAAGCTCGTCATAAGTGTCGGTGCCGGTAAGTAAATCGTCAACGTATAAATCTCCCTTTAACACGCGTTTACCAATCGGATACTTCGTCCCTTCGTCGTCCGCGAGGTGATGTATAGTACGAATTGCTAAATAAGGCGCGGAAAAAACCCTGAACGTAACCGTATTTAATTAAAAGATAGAAATGCGATTATTATTAAACCAGAAAATTTTTTGATATTTCCTATCATCTGGATGTATCAGGATTTGACAATACATTTTTTCGATATCCGCGGTAAGAACGAATTTATGCATACGAAATTTAATTAAATAACCGAAGAGCTTATCCTGAATAGTGGGGCCTACCAATAGACAGTCGTTTAATGATCTTACTTTATTTATTTTTGCCGAAGCATCGAAAACGACGCGCACTTTAGTTGTGCTACTTGAAGATTTGACAACCGCGTGATTAGGAAGGAAGTAGCCGTCGGCACCTTCGTCTTTGATTAATGACATGTGTCCCATGTCAATATATTCCTGTAACACGCGCTCGTATTCTAGTTTAAGCGTTGGATCCGCGTCGAACTTTTTACGCAAACTGTAAAACCTTCGCAAAGCGACTGATTTTATATTGCCGAAATTACGCGCGATAGGGCGAAACGGTAAGCGAACTACATACGAGGTCTGGCTATTGAATAACGAGACTGCGCGCCTAGAGGGCACCGTAGAGGGGTGGGGAAAAAACGAGTAGTGCGTTGGGTATCTAGATATCTTGTCTATGCACGTACCAAAACACGTTCTCGTCACTATTATTGTATTTGTGCAGTAGCGGTTTGAAACGAACGTGTTTTTTTCTCGTGCCAAAAACCATGTGTAACGAAAAACAGGAGCAACGTATCAATCTCAAATTTCTAGTTTAATTAAAAAAAACTCCGACTGAGTGTTGTAAATTGTAGCAAGAGGCCTATGGGGACAATTCTCTATCTCGTGCGCGTGTTTTTGAGTGGTGTAAGCGCTTCAGTGAGGGCCGAGTGAGCACTGAAGATGACCAACGCCCAGGTCGCCCTGTCACTGTTTCAACTCCGGAAACAGTGACCAAAATCAACCAAATTGTGCGTGTAGATCGTCGAATGAGCATCCAGATGATTGCCGAGGCTGTAAACGCGGATAAAGAAACGGTTGGACAAATCTTACACTAGGAATTACACATGACAAAAGTCTGTGCAAAGTTGGAGCCAAAAAACCTAAATCCTGACCAAAAGCTCTTGCGTCAACAGGTCTGCTCAGATTTCCTTGAAAGGTTAAAAAAAGATTCCGGACTGATGAATAACATTATTACTTGCGACGAAACGTGGATTTTTCAATAAGATGTTGAAACAAAGCGGCAATCGATGCATTGGAAGACGCCTGAATCGCCCAGAATCGAAAAAGCAAGGATGTCCAAATCAAAATTCAAGGCAATGTTGATCGTTTTTTTCGACATTAACGGTATCGTGATGACTGAATGGGTTCCAGAGGGTCAGACTGTCAACCAGACTTACTATTTGTCAGTTTTGGCAACACTGTGAGAACAAGTTCGTAAGAAACAGCCCGAGTTGTGGAAGAACAACTCGTGGATTATGCACCAGGACAACGCACCTGCCTATAACGCGCTATCTGTGAAGCAGTATTTGGCCGGTAAGCGCACTCCAGTGCTTGAACACGCGCCGTACTCGCCAGATTTGGCACCGTGCGACTTATTTTTGTTTCCGAAGATAAAATCTGCTTTGAAAGGGACCCGATTTGAGTCAATGGAGGCGGTAAAGCAAAAAACGGCAGAGCTCCTAAAGGCCCTCACCAAAGAAGACTTCCAGCACTGCTTCGATCAATAGAAAAAACGTATGGAAAGGTGTGTGGCGAGGGAAGGGGAGTATATTGAAGGGAAGCATTTGAATGTAGGATAATTCTTAGAATAAAACCCTTTTTCGTAACCAGTCTCGTTATTTAATAGCCAGACCTCGTATCGCCCCTCTACATCGCGAGTCGTCTTAATGTTATAATACTCTTTACAATCTAATTTTAATTTACTTAGTTTACACATCACCTGGTTCGTTCGTTTGTTGTTGGATACACCGCCTGCAACAACCCAACCTTACTGCGTTTTTTGAATAGAAAGGTCACAATCGCCTTGCGAAAGATTAATTTGCCCTATTGAAAATAAAGATAAAGTTGCTCCCGAACCTATAATCATGTCTACAGGACGAGATGAAACGACGGATCAGCCAAGTTAAGATTCGACGGAATTTTCACGAGTTCGCGTGAAACAACTTCATTCGGAATTGAATTAGAAATCGAAGGAACAATTAAAAAAGATAAACGTTTTTTAAGGGGACATTCGCCTTTGAAATTTTCAAATAATCGGTTTTGAGATTTTTACATATTTCGATTCTATATACGTTTAAAAGTTGCCTCCTAAAATTTCATTAAGAAATTCGTAATAAAAAAAAGTTACAGCTATATTTGTAACAGCGTATGCCCATGAGTGAAAACCAGTTTCTATTCATGCGTGTAGCGCGGCGCGCCAGCTGCTTCTTCTCCTGGTGTAAACATCTATAGTATACATATATGTGATATTATACTGCTCGGCAGTTGCTGTGTGATTCTTTGAGCAAGCACATTTTATTTTTTTGAAATTCGTTAAAAATTGGCTAAAAAGTTGTAAAAAATGTCTAAACGTGGTGGTCATTTCAAAGGTAATCGGAGTACTACTCGTTTTAGACGTAAAGACAAAAAAAGAACATTTACTGGCAATCAGTTCACTGCAGAAAAAATCCTGATTTACCAAGTTCCTCTGCTAAAAAATTAAAAACAAGTAGTGAATTGCAACCTCCTGCGGACAGCTCTATCCAGTATGTGATTTTGTGCTTTAATTTAGTCTTCTCGGCTCTTTCTCAATATATAAAGTGCAAAGAATGTAATGGTGAAATTTCATTTACTTAACAAAAAGGTAGAGGCCTTGGATTTAAAATCTGTGTGGAATGTTCGTGTGGTAGAAAATTCATTGAATCTTTCACATCTATATCTCGAAATTTGTACGAAATAAATCAGAGACTCATATTTGTCTTGAGAGTTCTCGGCGTAGGGTATAATGGCGTGAATATGTTTTTGAGTTTGATGGACATTCCTGCAAAATTTTCGGACTCGCTTTATTATACTGCAATTTCAAGAATACATAAAGCTTGTGAACAATGTTTTGATTTTGTTACTAAAAAAGCAGTCAAAGAAGAAATGCAATTAAATGAGAAGGCTGCGAAGGAGGAAAAAAATGAGCCTTTTACCCACAAGCCACCACTAGATCCAAGCATTTGTGGCTAAATTTTGCCAGTTTACGAGTCACTTAGTAGTGCTGAGTTGCTGCAAAGATGTCTTGGCAAAAATACTCAAAATAGTAACGAAAGTTACAACAATTTGATTTGGAACATTTCTCCGAAAAGCAAGTTTTCTGGCAAAGATGTGAGTGAAATTGCAGCGTGGATCGCAGCATACATTTTCAACGAAGGCTCGAGAACTTTCCTAGCTATTATGGATCTCATGGGCATCAAAATTGGCGAAACTGCAACGGCTTTTGCGCAAGAAGTTGACGAGGACCGTATCTCTTAAGCCAATAGGAAGAGCAGTGAGCAGTCAAAAGAAGGTCGAATTAAGAAGAAAAAAGCTTTGTCCAGCCACTTACAGCAATTACTAGATAACGAGGGTCCTCAGTATTTACCAGGAATGGCCGATTAAAGGTAAAAAAGTTTTCGACCTTTTATTCAATAAAATTATGGTAAAAAAGCTTTAAACGCGTTTTTCTCGATACTACCTTTTTCAAACTGGTAGGACATTTTTCTCCGAATCTACTCGACCGATTTTAAAAACCAAAGATGATTCGATTACTTATTAAAAATAATAAACAACAAGCCTCTAAAAATTTACAAAAAATACCCCCCCTTGTTTTACGGAGGTGACTTACCCCCAAAAAATGCCGTTTTTTCGCATTTTTCAGAAATATCCATACAACAACTTCAAAATATGAAAAAGTATGAGTTTTAGAGGCTTATTGTATAGTTTTGAGTCTCAAGAATAGAATCCATTTTGAATTTTTCAAAAACCTGTTACAGGAGGTCCACAATATGTCCTACCATTTGAAAAGTAACTTTTGGATGACGCCCTCTACAGCAGCCAAGGGAAACTAAAAATACAAAAAAAATTTTTTTTATATTCTTTAGAGACTGTTTAACAATGTCCAAAAGAAATTTTGTCAATAAATATAATAGTTTTTTCATAATAAAATTTTTAAAAAGTGTTTTTTTTTTCAATTTCAAAGGCGAATGTCCCCTTATATTCATTGCAAATTGAATGAACAGATGTAGTAATCATTCCCTTTAAATATGTATTCATACCATTAATTGCACCGATGGGCACAGTGCAAGGTTGAATGGGAAGGTTAAGCTGACGTGCTAAATTTTCCGTAATAAAATGCGCTGTTGCACATGTGTCTAAGACCGTACGGCATTCTAGATAATTACCATAAACATCTTTGAGTCGAACTAACGCGCTCACGATCAATTGGGAATGAAGAGCTGCTGAAATTGTATTAAACGACCGTACTTCGAATCAAACCTGATCATCGTTAACCTTTGTAACCGGAAGCCTTCGTTGCGTGTTTTGATTTGCAGTCGACTTACTACCATCAGCCCTATGCAACAACGTATTATGATAACTTAAACACTTTTTGCAATGCAAACGCGTGCACGCACCGTTGTGTGAACGTAAGCAGTTTCTGCACAATTTGAAATGTTTGACAATCTCCCACCTTTCTGCTATTGACGCCTTATTCAAGCTCGGACATTGATACAACGAATGCCTTGTGCCTTCACACGCCGGACAATTTGACGATTGTTCTTGAGATAAGAACGCACGAGCGGGTGCATCTCCCTTGTTTAGCTTGTAACGATTCGCGTTGAAATCTTTCGAAAATTTTCGTTTGTTACCGGGTAAATGATACGTCCACGGCGCGTCTTCTTCCAACGTTTTTAGGCGAAATGCCGTTTCCGAAACGAATGTATAAAATTGCGTAAGAGTGGGAGAATGCTCCGAATTGAGTGTTTCTTACCATTTGAAACGTTTGTCTCGCGGTATTGCCTTCTCCAAGATACGCAAAAGCAATGGTTCGCTGATATTCACTTCCAACGAGGTTAGGATGTGTACGTGTTGACTTACGCTATCGATGAGTTACGTTAACTCTTTCGGTGACGTCCTCGATAGTGTGGTTACTTCCATGATCGCGTCGAGATGCCGATTTATTAAGTTTCGTTTCTTTTCATATGTGACTACTAAGAGTTGCCATGCTTTTATGTAATTTTCCTCGCTTACGTCATATACAGATATTTTAGTCAACGCGTCTCCCTTCAACGAGTTTTTTAAATAAATAAATTTTTGTAAGTCGGTTAGATCATTACGCGCATCGATCATTGACTTAAACGTATTTTTATAAGACAACCACTTTTCTAACGCGCCGTTGAATTATGGAAGTTCCGCGACCGGGAGCTTCACGCGTTGCGAATTATTGTTTTGGTTACGGGTTATGTTTAATGTCTCATTTTGCGTAATATTCGCGTTAGTCAATGCGTTGATTGGCTCCGCGAGCGAATAATAACGATCCTGAATGGCCGTGAACTCGTCCTGGTTTTCAGCACCGTTATTCGAAAAGTTAAATTCTTCATACGCGATAAATAATTCTCGTAAACTCATCAATCAAATTTTTAAATTCTCGGCGCTGAGTCTATCTTCGTTTACAATCTCTTCTAGATCGGTCAATCGCGATTGAAGGGCCGCGCGATTTTGTGCGATGTCTCTTACGTGATTCATAATGAATATAAAATGATAATATAAATGAAATAAAAATAAAAAGGAATTACTCAAATCTTGAAATAATAAATTAAACGAGATTAAAATGAAAATTAAATGTCGAGAATTATTTAACTCGAACTGTTCGTAAATTCGGAAAAAATCCAAAAACGTGATATATATTTATTAAATAAAATCAGAAAAATCAATCGATTGAAATCAATTCCGATAGAATATTGAATTGTTATAACGTAGACACCACGTCGTAGCCGATGTAGCTACATGCGCCCTGAGTGACTTGCGCAAAAAAATATAATTATTTAATAAATTAATGGTTTAATCTCTCTCACTCTCTCTCCCGCTGTCTATGTCGCGAAGTTGCAGGCCGGCCGCCCGCGACTGTCTCCCAGCCGACGCAGGCCTATCGCTTCCCCAGGGCAGGGAAGTGGCAATTCCTCGCCACCCTCACCGCAAAACCACCAGCGCGCTCTCACTCTCCCTCTCTCTCCCGCTCTCGCTATTTCGCACGAATAAATGAGGCGCTTACCCTTGCGATTCACGAAGCTTCTTCGCTGGCAGTTAAGCTCCTGGCAGCTTCCTCTGGCACCGCTACACCTCGTTCCTGCAGCTAGACCTCCGGAGAAGGGCTGCCGAACCTCGCTGGGATCTCGCCTCGATGCTTCCTATCTCCGCCTCACCCTCGGCTTCTGAGGTCGCAGTGGCAACCTCCGGCCGCCTCCCGCAAACTCTCGACTCCTCGTCCCACGGCTCACTTCCTCGCTGCTCTTCCTCGTCTTCGCTCTCCTTCCCTCGCACTGCTCTCTCGACTTCTTTCTCACTGTCTCTCACTCTCTCTCTCTCTCTCTCTCTCTCGCACCTTCACCCTTGGCTTCACTCGCGACGCTCACTCTAATCAGAGAGGAACCAAACTATCTTCACCGCGGGACTTATCTCTCCGTCCTCGCGGGAACGCGCAGCGAAACTCCCTCGCAGGAGAGCACAACGTAACTCCCGTTACGCTCGCTCTTCTCTCCCCTTCCCTCGCGGCTCCCAAAATTTCTCGCCGATCGTCACCGCAAGTTCGAAAATCGCGTGATTTTCGAACGTTGCCGGCTTTTGGAAAAATCCGCATTTTCGCGGCTAAACAGACTTACACAAGCTGGCAACCTGGATACGGTCGCGCAAGAATGTAAACACTTACATTCTTCATCGACGACCAATGACGGATTCACCGTTACATTGTTAACGCGAAATATCGGAAATATATAAATGCACGATTTTAATATTCACTAAATAATTTAAATAAATTAATTAACAACCGAAGCTTTGCTATAAATAACCAATAAATATCAATCGTTGTTCAAACGATGTTGTTTAATAATGTTATTAAAACGACGAAGATTTATTAAATCGTTGATAAATAATTTGATTTAAATCAAAACAATTTATGATTAAATTATTATTTATTAAACACGAACTTAGATGTTGAAGGTTATATAATTAATTCTTAAGACTCTCACGAAATATAAAACAAAATATATATTATGTACGTGTTGTTAATAGTTTGATTAAATAAAATAATTTATGATTAAAATTATTATTTGTTAAACACGAAATTAGATGTAATTAATTCTTAAAACTGCCGCGAAATATAAAACGAAGTAAATATTATCCTATTACAACCTCTTTTTACAAAAGACAAAAATTTGGCAAGTATGGGTTACGGCTGACAACAACTTTATTATTATAGTATCTCTTTAAATTAAATAATTGTTTAATAATTTCTTATAACTGTAAAATACTAATAAAACTTGATGCAGATATTCATTATATTATTTTCAAAGAATCTTACACACTCCGCAAAATTCTTCAAGATTACTCTCTTATTCGTGACTTCTCACAGTGCGAGTGATTTATTAATTATCAAGATATACTGTCTGTCAAAAAAGTACCGGGAATTTTAAATTAAAACAACATTTTTACGTTTAATAATCAAAATTTATTGGATCGCCACCAAAATAGGCTCCATTTGCTCCAATACATCTATGCCAACGGCACTTCCAATCATCGAAACATTTTTTATAGGCGCTTTCCGGTATGGCCATCAGCTCGCGCGCCGAATTTTGTTTTATGGCTTCAATCGACTAAAAACGGGTGCCACGGAGCGGCAATTTAAGTTTTGGAAAGAGGAAGAAGTCACAGGGAGCCAAATCCGGCGAATACGATGGCGGTTCAAGCGTATTCGTTGAGTTTTTGGCGAGAAAGTCGGTCACAATCGTAGCTCGGTGAGACAGCGCATTATCGTGCAAAATCCACGAGTTGTTCGCCCACAAATTTGGCCGCTTCTTACGGATACGCTCACGCAAACGTTTCATAACGCCTATGTAATACTCTTTGTTTACCGTCTGACCCTCTGGAACGAATTCGTAGTGCACCACGCAACGGATATCGAAGAAAACAATGAGCATCACCTTTAATTTCGAGCGACTTTGGCGTGGTTTTTTCGGTTTCGTCTCGTTTTTTCCCACCCATTCCGATGCTTTCTGGCTTGTTTACATATCGTACTCGTACATCCACATTTCGTCACCAGTTATGATGCATTCCATGAATGCGGGATTGGAATTGGCGCAATCCAGCATGTTCGAAGCGACCTGTTCGCGATAGCGATTTTGAAGAAAATTAAGCTCTTTTGGAACGAGTCTTGCGGCCACCTTTTTCATGCCCAAAATATCAATTAAAATCGTACGTGTGGACTTGTGGGATATCTCAAGTTCATGTGCTATCTCTCTCAAGCTGGTATGACGGTTTTCAAGCACCATTTCCTTAATTTTATTGACGTTATCTGCGGTCGAAGCCGTCGATGGGCGTCCGGAACGAGGCAAGTCTTCGACGGCTTCACGACCCTCCTTAAAGGCTTTGTACCACTCATACGCACGAGTTTTCGATAGTGCTTTATCACCAAAAGCCTTTTGCAACATTTTTAATGCATCGGCACACGAAATTTCATTCGCAACACAAAATTTTAGACAAATTCTTTGTTCAACGTAATCACCCATTGTAAAAAATCGGCACGCACCATTGACATCGACTGACTTAAACAGCTACTGTAAACACACTCGTTGACAGATTCCGCTTAAACTTAGCAAAGTCATTAAGGACAGTTGTACCAACCTAGAAAAAAAAAAATTTACCTGCCTAAATTGCCTCGCAATTATCGCCTTTTTTGACAGAATGTATGTACTTCATTTAAGCAACTACATTTGAGCAACATATTACATAAATACTTATTTAGAAACATCTATTAGGTTTTTATGTATTTATTTTTATTATTATGCTTCTATTTCTGCTAATGAATATTTTTTTCGTAGATACATGTTTTATAATTTTTATATTAAAATATTTTAAAACGAATTTAGACAATGGAAAGTTGTGAAATCCAATATGTATATTGTCAAGTATAATTTTTTTCATATTTTCAGAACTGACTTCTTATTTTATTTCTCTTTTATTTTTGTATTTTATAATAAAACTTTAAGCAAATATTAATTATATTTTTTTCAAACAATTTTACACACATGAAAGCATTGAAATCGATTGTGTATTGTCATGTATGTTTCTTTAATTTTGAAGATACTTCTTTGATAATAAACGGACAGCCTTATGGCATAGCCATTAGCAAAAACTTATCTGCGTACATTATATACGACTAACTATAGATTATTACTTTGTACAATTAAAATTGTTTTGGAATTTAATGTACGTATTTTTATTTGTAAAATTATGCTAATGTGCATGCTACTTCTTGTACACTTCACAATGCAATATTAACATATCTTAACATAGTGTTAGATACGTTGTTTGCAGGATTCATGACGTAAGTCGTACACGTGAAACTTTGGGACACAAGGCTTGTTTTTTTAAATGAATTTAATTATTATCGTATCCTAATGAATTTTATTATATTTTAAATAATAAGTTAATTTATTAACAAATCTTTTTAAATAACTACATCTCTTTAATATTTATATATTAATTTATTACAACCGCTAATAATACGTTTATTTTGTTCATTTTCTACTAAAAACGTTAACTGAAACCATACTTGACGGACCCTTTAATAAGTTTAATAATGAAATAAACCTGTTTGCGTATTTCTTAAAAAAAACATATGGTATAACATTACAATAAGTATGTAAAATTAAAATTTATCTATTTATCAGCCGACCGTATTCGTAAAATCGTATTAGAAATGTATAAATAAAGTTGAAGACAAAACGTAATTTCAGGAATTTTATAAAACTTTTAGTTACTAATTGAAATTCATTACCTCTCTGCGTGTAAAAATTCTTGTTTGGGTTAAATATATTTTTAATATTTGTAAATATCATATGAAATATATTGTAACGTCGGTAAACGACCTCCGTTTTTTTTTTTCCTGTGTTAAGTCGATAAGTCTTCTCTCTGCTTTATTTTTCTTTCCTGCCCTTGCCGATTAGCGGGAAAGCGCTTCGATCTCATCGACCACTTGTGTCGAACTATAGTAAATTTTTTCCTCCAATGAAAATTTTTCCCTCCAAAACTTACTTAACGCGCGGGCTATTGACACAGACCGTTGTGAAAGAGACCCTAAGCGTGGGCCAAGAGTTTACGAGTTTTCCCGGAACGATAAAAAAATGGTACATGCACTTGAGTCTAACGAAAGGACACTAGGCCAAGCACGTGCACGTCAACTCGGCGCCGAAAAACATAAAACTGTCCCATAAACACCGTTTTTTCAACCCGTAGTTTTCCTATCTAAAATACGTATTTTCTTTTTTTCGAACTTGCCCTGCGTAATACAATTATAATGTTATGCAATATTTTTAAATTGTTTTATTATCGCAAATTATAACTGCAACCTTTACTTATCGATACATCGCGCAGGTAGCGCAATAAAACAATAAATAGATTACTAAGAAGACCTCGGTAAATAAATTGAGTAACTATTTTAAACCAGAAATATATTGGATAATAATTAAATAAAATAAAAAGTACAATGTTTAATGGAAAGTATAAGAATTGCGATTTTCAAAAATACCTCACAAGGTATATTTTTATATAAAACTCAAAAATAATTATTTAAAACCCGAAAGGAAAAAACATAGAAATTACATACAAAATATTACATAAAATCTCTTATTAAATAAAATTCAAATTTTATGAATAATTTAAAATTCAAAAAAATATAAGTTTCTAATAGTTATACAATTTATTTCACCAAAATACTACAAACTCCTGCTTCTTGAATTATTCACGACGAATTTAGATTTTTTATATTATAAAAGGCAAATTATTGTCAAATAAAATTGAACATGTACATTCATAAAAATAACATAACTACTATCTTCAAGTTTAATTGAATTTTACTTTACAATAATACAGCCGATTTTTCTTTCAAATTGTATACATATAAAAAAAAATATATATGAATTATAAAAAGAATTATGCAAAAAAATATCTACAACAATCTTTCACGATAGCAAATTATTACCACGGCCTGACTATGTTCATTTTCATTGAACAAAATAACAAGATAATTTTTTCTATTCTTTCTTTTGAAATAAAAATATAAAAAAAAAACACATGTAATAAATTTTCCTATGCATTAATTTTCTTTAATAAAATTTATAAACGTTTAAGATAATTTGAATTATAAAGGAATCGTTTTATCTTTTTATTAAAAGGAACACATGTTTAAGTTTAAGCTAATACGCGCATTAGAATTTAAGTTGATTTTTACATTTAAATAAAAAATTATGCGAAAGAAAACGCGCATGAAATAAAAAAATATATGTAATTATACGTTTTATGTGAAACCTAAATACAAAAAAAATGTTATTATACATAATAATGATTAATTTAATTTTAAGATTAATATAAAAACAAAATGTTTTGTAAAATTAACATTACCGAAACTCCTAATAAGAATAATATTTTTTTTTGTTACTCTTAAGCTAAAAGTATATTTAGGTTTAAATTTATATTAGAATTAATTATTCTAAAGTTATTCTAGAATTATACTTTAGAACTTATTAGTTAAAATTATTCTTTTTATATCTTGGCATTAATTATGTTAAAAAAAAAATTATTTTAAAATTATAATTAAAAATTATATTCAAAATCAAGCAATAAGATTAAAACTGTAAGTCGTTTTTATAATTGTCATAACTTTTATGTAATAATGATGTCGAATTATACCTTACACGTAAAGCTAAAATTATTTTAAAATACAATACGCATAACAAACTACTACTATGATATTTTGCTCAAATTTAGTTTATATTAATTCAATAAAAAAGGTGACAATTATCATTATTTCTAATAAGATACAGACAATTATAGAAACATATATTTAAATTAAACTCTTTGTAAAGAAAATTTTTGAACTAATATGAATGCTAACATAACAGAATAAACTTAAGCATTATAATAAAATCTTTTTATAACAAACTAAAAAAAAAATATACCAGGAATGAATTAAATAATTGTAATTATTGTTAGAATTAAGCTACGAAATCGATTCTTTTTCGTAGCCTAGTTCAAATTTTACGTAGATTATTACTATAAAATAAACATTTATAACCTATTAATAATAATATTAGTTTCAAGTTGTTATACAATTTTTCTAAAAATGGACAGCCTCCTCTCAATCTCTCTCTCTCCGACTTCAAGACGACACACCCTCACAGAGGCTTTCCACGCCTTCTCAGACAGGCCCTCCGAGGAGAAGGGGGCCCGAAAATCTTACCCTCTCCAGAAATTTTCCTAAAAAAGGATTCGTTCGGAGCTACTTCGGGAAAGCGTATAAATATCGCGCAAGATTTTCGACAAGCAGCAGACCTCAGGCAGCACTCGAGGACACGCAACTACTTAGAAAACAAATTAAAACTATTCCTTGGGCATAATCCCAGAAGAAAAAGCAGAAGAAGAAGCAGAAGAAGAAGCAGAAGAAGCAGAAAAAGAAAACGGAGAGAGAAGCAGCGAACTACAGAGAGAGAGAGAGAGAGAGAGAGGACTCTTCCACTTAGACCGACACCTTAAATAAAGAAAGTAAGTTTTAATTTAAAAATTACTGTCCATTTTTTTTTCTTTCTACATCTAACTCTATCCTCCTACAGAGTTTTGGCCGAAAAGCGGCCGATTACTCTGATCCAAAAAACGTTTTGTTAGGACCTCGTCCAGAGTAGGGCTCGAGCCTGCTTCCGATTTGGGAAGAGAGGCTCTCGCAACTGCTCAATCCCGCACTTCACACCTCTCCTCAAAACTCTTGCGAATTTCCTCTGCTACCCCGAGCCCATAAGCTTCACTGCTTAGGCTCGAAACGGCAAAAATTGCAGTGTAGACTGAAAATCAGTCTAAGAGTAGCGTACCGACGTTACAATATATTTTATTTATATATAAAGTATCATAGATAAACATTGATATTAATTTGCTGTGAAGATGTTAAACAATATTAATAAAGAAACCTGTTTTTATGTATGATTAATACGTAAAAATTCTGGTTTGGGTTTAAAATATTTGTAATATGACATATATTTTATTTTAATATCAAGTAACATAAACAAACATTAATATTAATTTATATTAATTTACTGTAAGGATGTTAAACAATATTTCTAAAAAAACTTTTTTTTTATGTATGATAATATGACTAAATATATAATATAAAGAAGCATTTGCATAATTTTCTATCTTATGTGTATAACATTCTTAAGTACTTCATATGAGTTAATAAAAGTTTATTTTATCTTAGAACAGATTAAATTATTTTCTTTTCAATTAAGTAAAAAATCTCAAAAATATTTTATTATTATAATGAGTTCTTAGTAAAGGGTCCGTCAAGTATGGTTTCAGTTAACGTTTTTAGTAGAAAATGAACAAAATAAACGTATTATCAGCGGTTGTAATAAATTAATATATAAATATTAAAGAGATGTAGTTATTTAAAAAGATTTGTTAATAAATTAACTTATTATTTAAAATATAATAAAATTCATTAGGATACGATAATAATTAAATTCATTTAAAAAAACAAGCCTTGTGTCCCAAAGTTTCACGTGTACGACTTACGTCATGAATCCTGCAAACAACGTATCTAACACTATGTTAAGATATGTTAATATTGCATTGTGAAGTGTACAAGAAGTAGCATGCACATTAGCATAATTTTACAAATAAAAATACGTACATTAAATTCCAAAACAATTTTAATTGTACAAAGTAATAATCTATAGTTAGTCGTATATAATGTACGCAGATAAGTTTTTGCTAATGGCTATGCCATAAGGCTGTCCGTTTATTATCAAAGAAGTATCTTCAAAATTAAAGAAACATACATGACAATACACAATCGATTTCAATGCTTTCATGTGTGTAAAATTGTTTGAAAAAAATATAATTAATATTTGCTTAAAGTGTTATTATAAAATACAAAAATAAAAGAGAAATAAAATAAGAAGTCAGTTCTGAAAATATGAAAAAAATTATACTTGACAATACACAGTATGTCGGAAAAGTTCCCGAACTTTTGAAATAAAAAATCGAAAATTCCATCTAAAGAAATTTATTCCTGTTAACTTTTAACATAGTCCCATTACCTAGATATACACTCATTTGAGCGCTCCATGAGTGATTCGAAGGCTCTCTGGTACTCCTCTGAAGTTATCGCTGTAAGACGCTCGGTGCAGCCGCTTAAATGCTCGGTACATCTTCAAAAAATCGTCCTTTCAAGGCCATTTTTTGCTTGGGAAATAGGAAAAAGTCGGCTGGAGCCAGATCTGGCGAGTATGGGGCGTGATTGATGCGTGGGATCTGATTTTCGGCGAGATAACGCTTCACAATGTTCGAAGAATGAGCAGGCGCATTGTCATCCAGCAAACTCCACGATCCCGGTTCCTTGTACTCGGGCCTGATGCGATTAATCCGGCGCTTCAGACGTTTTAACACCTCTACGTAATACGCAGCATTCACGGTGGTGTTTGGGGGCACGAATTCTTTGTGTATCAGGCCTTTGGAGTCGAAGTAAGCGATGAGCATCGTCTTTACCCGTGATTTTTGTTGGCGCACTTTTTGAGGCCTCGCACGGCCCGGACTGAGCCAAGCGGATGACTGGCGCTTCGTGGAAGGATCGTATTGAAAGCACCAAGTCTCGTCTCCAGTCACAATTGAGGTTAGAAAGCCCGGAGTGGTGTCGCAAGTCTCGATAAAATCTTGACAACATTGGATGCGAGTTTCTTTCTGCTCCGGAGTGAGAAAGTGCGGAACAAATCGAGAGCAGACCTTCCTGCGGTTCATTTTTTCTTTCAAAATCAATGTGACGCTATCCTTGCTCATGTTCAGTTCGTCTGCCAACATTCTGAGAGACATGTGGCAATCCTGCTTCAGTAGCGCGCGCACACGAGCTTTGTTTTCGTCGGTAAGTGCTGTTGACGGCCGGCCGCTTCTCTCGTCATCTTCTAACGACTCTCTACCCTTCTTGAACCGACTGAACCACGTGTAAACAGTTGTACGCGACACTACACCTTTACCGTAAGCCGAATCGATCATTTTTATCGTTTCCGCGAAAGTTTTTTTAAGTTTATAGCAGAATTTAATTGCGTCACGATGTTCAAATTTCTCATCCATCGTAGAGCTTGCACCGGGGTACTAAACACACGTTCACTCAAGCACGTCTATCTTGGCAACTAATGAACGGATACTGGTGAAAAAATTCTCAGACACTCCAGAGGGATGTAGCAACATAGTACCAGTGTCGTCCAAGAGGTGGCGCCACTCGTACAAGCGCTACAAAATAAGTTCGGGAACTTTTCCGACATACTGTGTAGTAGTGGCGTCCATTAGCCAACGGTCCGTCTATTCGTGCATTGTACTGTCCCGTTCCTCAACTGCTTCGTTTGTCCTCTCTACGTCGGCACTTCATGCACGCACAGGCAGTTCGTAAAGCCCCTTGTCTTTGTAGGTTCGTTAGTCGTTTGCGGTATTTCTTTACCTCGAACGCATCGGCCCAGACTTCCGCCCTGTATAAAAAGATCGAGTGGGTGATGGCTATAAGCAACTGTTTTTTCCCCGGAAACGGTCCATACGTGTTCGTCTTTTCCGACATACTGTGTATACATATTGGATTTCACAAATTTCCTTTGCCTAAATTCGTTTTAAAATATTTTAATATAAAAATGATAAAACATTTGTCTATGAAAAAAATATTCATTAACAGAAATAGAAGCATAATAATAAAAATAAATAAATAAAAACTTAATAGATGTTTCTAAATAAGTATTTATGTAATATGTTGCTCAAATGTAGTTGCTTAAATGAAGTATATCTTAATAATTAATAAATCACTCGCAGAGTGAGAAGTCACGAATAAGAGCCCTGAAAAAAAATCTAATAAATGATCTGATATAAGATCTTATATGAGATCCTATCTAAGATCTCTCTTATCGTTTTCGACCTTTCTGATATAAGAAATAAATCTTATATCAGATCTTATATAAGAAACAAAACTCGTCTCGTAACTTCTGATATAAGATTTGATATAAGAATTGTTTCTCATATCAGATCTGATATAAGAAACAGAACGCTCCACTCATAATTTATGATATAAGATCTGATATAAGAAACATACGATTTTAATCGTGCAAAATAATTTTTATAAAAAATTTTACAAAAAAAAGAAAAATATTTAAAATTTTGAAAATTGTAATATGATTGTTTATTATAATAAATTTAAGACGACTAATGAAAAATTAATTTATTTACCACATATTTTGTACAAAATTTAAATAAATTATGAATTAGCAGAGTAAAAAACATTGTACATTAAAGCATCAGGGCCATTACACGAAAAAAAAAAAAAAAGGAAATAAGACGTGAGAAATAAGAAATGGAAATAAAAAGTAGAAATAAGTTGGAATAAGGTTGAAATAAGAAAATAAGAGAGCTATTTTCATGCTTAGGTGCTCTTTCTATATCTATACTCTTCCAAGTTATTTTCTAATTTCCATCTTATTCCTGCTTCTCTCCACTTCTTATTTTCATTTCTTATTCCTCACATTTATGTCTTTTTCGCGTAAAAACTCTTACAAAACTTATTGTATGTATATCATTATGAGCGCAGTATTATTATTATTATGAAAAACATCGTAATGAGTATACCTACGCTGTTAACCCATTAAGGCCCATGGCTAGCACAGCGTAGATAGGGCCAAAGTAACTATTGGAATTACAACATTGCTAAAAAATAAGGTTCACGTGTTTTATTTTTTTTATTTTTATTTGTTCATAAAAAAATTATTTGAACAATTTTTAATTTTAACATTATCTATAAAATGTAAATTGTTATTAATAGACTTCTAGTAGATATAAGTGCGTACAATATATAAAAAGAATAGTTAGCGTTCATTATAAAAAAAATATGATTTAGATACGCAAATAAAATAAATTTATATTATTATTAATAATTCACTTATTATTGCTTTATAAGCAGCATATAAATAATGTATTTAAATATAATTAAAAAGGAAAATTTACGTATATGCATTTCTAATAAAATTGTTTAAATAATTGTTTTATAAACAATTAAAAATATAAAAAAACACGTAAAACTTATTTTTTAGCCATTTTGTGATTCCAATAGATACAGTAGTTTGGCCCTGTCTACGATGTGCTAGCCATGGGCCTTAATGGGTTAATTACAAGAAAGCTATACTTTTTATTACAAAATGATGAAATAAATAAATTATAAAATGTCAAGATGAACAGAAAATGTATGTCTTATTCCCTGTCTTGACATTGCCTAGCAGCAATCCTTTCTTGTTCTCTGTCTTGACGTCGCCTAGCGGCAATCCTTTCCTTGAAAAGTCTCGTCCTAACAGATTTGCCAGCATCATTGATTGCTCTTGTCAGCATCAGATTAAAATCCGACCCATCGTATTTGGTGTCTTCCTGTGTTATCTAATTTATCGCAAAAACGAAGAGTAACTTCTGCCGATAAAAGTAAGTATTAAAAAGATTAATATTGTTAAATTAATTTATAATTTTATTTATTATTTTATTTTAAAACATTAAACTCACTTTTTAAAAGCCTGTACTTTTTAGGAGTGATCTCTTTTCTGGCGATTGGATGGTCTTCAAATCGGACCGTTGTTCGATTAATGTCTATGCATCTAACCATCAATTCCGCTGATGTGTAATGTATCCTTAACATTTTTCGTAAGTATTTTGATACTGATGTAAGATTTTTTAGCATTTTAGCATACTCCCCTACCAAAATATATTTATTCAATCCCATGCATACCTGAAATCAAAAGTTTTATTGAAATAAAACAATAGGCATAACAACAAATAATAAAAAAACCATTTCAGCAAAATTAATTTTTCATCGCACGACGATACCTCTACTATTGTAGTCCCTTCTCGAGTTCTTTCAGTTAAGAGTTGATTCCAATCGTTTCTCTCTTCTTCAGTTTCTAGATCCTCTTCTGGTAGCAGTACTGCGAATAAAACGTTAAAGTTTATTAAAAATTTATTAAAAGAAAAGTGTTTTTATTTAAAGATTTCTTAATGTACTTACGTTGATCACTATCATCTTCATCGTTAGCTACACCATTCATTGCACGTGGATTATCAAGATCAGCTAAGCCGTTGTCATTGCCGTTATTCTCGTATTGTAGTGGTGGATCAATACGATTAACCGAGACATTGTTGGCACCGTTATTCTGTTCCACAAAGCCTCTAATTTGACCTCTTTCACCCTCAAGATGTGATGGTGAAGCGGCAGAACTGATACCGCCATCCTTCTCACGATTCGGTAGATTTTGACCACTTTTACCATTAAGAATGTGTGATGTTAAAGCATCGCGATTGACGAAGCCGTTAGTATCGCTATTCAGCTCATGACTTATATCTGGGCTTTGACCTCCTCCACCGAGAGCGATATTTTCAGTTTTTTGATCTGATTGACCATTAGGGTCTCGTGGTGTTGGATTGCTAAAATTAATGGAGGCGCTGTTAACATTGCCATTGTGCTCGCCGTTGTTGATTTCGGTACTGTACGTTGGTGCTGAAGTAGGATGCTGCTGATCTAAACGCTGCCGTTGTGCTAGGGTCACAGATTTGTCATTCCGTTTTTAAGTATGTCTTGATCGTATCAATCGAGCTAATTCGAAGGTTGAATTTGTTTTTCTTCAGTTCTTCAGTCTGGAAGAATAGAATTTTTTAGAATTAATAAAAAGGAATAATAAATTAATGACAAGTCAATTGAGAGATAAATAAAAAGAAAAGAAAATAAAAAAGAAATTGAAAAGAATAAAGATTGTTCTTTCTATTTCTCTCTTTCCCTTGCTCTTCGCAGCAAAAACATCATCTACTGGAAAAAATCAGTAATCAAAGTCAAACATAAGAGAATTACTTCGTAATACGATTCCACTCTAATCATCTGAAATGAAGCTTTGCAGAATTTTAATTTTTTAATTTTTTTTACAAATAAACAATTAGGTTATAGCAATAATATATATTTTTTTTTGATAAACATATTTTTGTTTAATATAAACATTATTATTATAAGGCTTCTTATACAAACTATAGGTAAGCATACATAAACCCAAACATTAATTAAACTTTTTTAACAATAAATATGTCACGTAAAATTATTTAAAATTACTTGACTTAGCAAAAAACATTAGATTAAAAAATAATAAATACTCTTATACAGCGCATGATTTTTACTGATATACATTAATGCAATATATATTTTTATAAATAAAACAAATACATATTTTTTGTTAAATAAAAAAAAAAAAAATATATTTTTTTTAATTTTTTTATTTACTATATCTTTATTTTAAAATAAACAATCTCATCTTAAGATAATTTTTTTTTTTACTCTAAAAGTTTTTTTTTTTTCCAACTTCTTTATAAAATTTTCACAACTCTCATTTTAAATTATTATTAAATAAAAATATTCATTAAATTTATTCAGCCTACGTGTGCTGTTCTAACGAAATTCTTTAAACACGTTAAATATCCAATATTATTGGGTGTACAACTTTGCTTCCGCCTCTATGCGCGCGGTAGCCTTTTCCGCGCATTATAACTAGCCTTACCACCTGCGCTTCTCATGCGCGCTTGTTATTTCTTTTTTATTGTTTTTTTGTAATTTCTATTGTTATTTGTTAAATTATTAAATTATTTTATTTATTTTAAACGACCTTCTTTCTTTCTTTCCACTTTCTTTTCTTATATATTATTATTGATTTTTTTTATGGTATTTTTATAATTTTATTTTAATTAAAGATAAAATATTTAAATTCTTTTTATTTATAGATTTTATTATTTAATTTATTTAATTTTTTTTTTCCATTTTTGCTTATTTGTTTTGGATTCTTATTATTTGTGCGACGGGGGGCTTTCAGCTCTCCTCCCGAATGCCGCCCTCTCTGAGATTTCAACTAGACAGGCAAGGACGACACACGAGCCGTGCAACGACGTTTGCGCGGCGTTGCAACGGGTGAGTTGGGTCCAAAGAACGTCTTCTCAGGCCCGGACCCAGGAACAAAGTCGTCCGAGTCTTTAGCTACCTAAAAGGGGGCGCAACGGGCATATTCGCACCTTTTCCGAATTGCGCGTTCCCTGAAGCTAATTGCTCCAGTGGCAGTTAACTTTAAAACCGCCACCCCGTTACAATATATATATATATATATATATATTGGGTGTACAACTTTGCTTCCGCTGTTTTTTTCCGAAATTCGAGGCTTTATTGTAAAAAACTGGTTAAACATTTACGATTCAAAGTATTGTCCATCGCTGGCCACTACTTTTTCCTATCTTTTGGGCAGCATACGAATCCCGCGTCGGAAAAACTGGTCATCTTTTGAATCGATCCACGAATCTATCCAATTTTTTACTTCTTTATAAGACCGGAAGTGCTGGTCAGCCAGGCCGTGTGCCATTGATCGGAACAAGTGATAGTCCGAGGGAGCAGCGTCCGGAGAATACGGCGGGTGGGGTAGGACTTCCCATTTCAAAGTTTTCAAGTATGTCTTGACTACTTTCGCAACATGGGGTCGAGCATTGTCATGCTGTAAAATCACTTTATTATGTCTCTCGTTGTGTTGCGGCCGTTTGTCTTTCAATGCTCGGCTTAAACGCATTAATTGCGTTCGATAACGATCGCCTGTAATTGTTTCAGTCGGTTTTAACAACTCATAATACACTACGCCAAGCTGGTCCCACCAAATACTAAGCATGACCTTGGAACCGTGAATATTCGGTTTGGCCGTCGACGTGGAAGCATGGCCGGGATATCCCCATGATCTTCCGCGCTTGGGATCATCGTAGTGAACCCATTTTTCGTCCCCAGTCACAATGCGATGTAGAAATCCCTTCCGTCTTTGCCTTGCAAGCAGCTGTTCACAAACACACAAACGCCGTTCAACATCTCTCGGCTTCAACTCGTACGGCACCCGATTTCCTTGTTTCTGAACCATTTCCATGACTCTCAGGCGTTTTGAAATGGCTTGTTGCGTCACTCCCAATGATCCTGCCAATTCTTGTTGCGTTTGACACGAGTCTTGATCAAGTAATGCCTCCAATTCTGCATCTTCGAAAACCTTCTTTCTGCCACCGCCATGCTAGTCTTCGACGTTAAAATCGCCGTTCTTGAAGCGTTGAAACCACTCTCGGCACGTTCTTTCACTAATAGCGGCCTCACCATAGATATTCGAGAGCATTCGATGAGCCTCAGTCGCAGATTTCTTCACATTAAAGCAGAAAATTAAAACCTCCCGCAAATGACGAGAATTTGACTCGTAAGCTGACATGTTTAATCGAGAATAACTTTATGATGCAGGCACAAATTGACTAATATTTCGATGGCGTTATGTTTACGAATACCTAAGCTTATTTTATGACATCTATGATCTATTTATTTCAACTACCACTTACCGCTACAGCCATCTATTGCAAAACGGCGGAAGCAAAGTTGTACACCCAATAGTTTTGAACTCTTAATTTGAAATATTTATAACACTATTTTAATATAAAAATAACAATTTTTAATATAAAAATAAAAATTTTTGTTGCTGTACCAATTTAGATTTACTTATATTTGTTAAAATATTTAAGCGTGTGCTTTTATTTTAAGTTTACTAATCATATTCTTAATTATTTTATAAATAAAAATTGATTTATATTTTTCATCAAATATTATTTATCGAATTATTTATTTTTTTACCAATGGTGAGAAGAAGCGGGAAAAGTACAAGCTAGAATACTTTTTACGAATATTGGAAGCTTTGCTTGGTAACCATGAGTCAAGAAGTATAGCTTTGACGAGTAATAGATACATATACTGCAAACATTAAATAGTGACTAACTTGAAGTACTAAAAAATATACTTATAAATATTCTTCTTGATGTAAATTTCTTTGCCAATTTTCTACTCAAATTCGACATCATTAAATGTGTATTAATAATCTGACTTAATTGCCACTGTAATTAAATAAAAAATCTATATAATTTGCATTGTTTTGTATGCGGTTGGTTGCAGGAACCATTGAAAATATTGGTTATATAACAATTAATCAATTCTTTTAAAATTGGTCTACAATTAATATAAGAAAACGGTGTATATTTGAAATAAATTTAATTTTGATTTTTATGTTAATATTATTATAAATTGTATTTTTATAAATTAAATTTTATGCATTTTTTTAATTGCCCAGTCAGCTATTAGCATTAAAAATTTTATAAAGCTAACCAAAAAAGTATGTCCACCTGGTTTCTAATACTTTTTTCATATTTTGATAACATAGAATTACTTCCATTTATTTACAATATTACTTTTCTTAATATTTTTTATGAATAATTGTTATCATTTAAACAATTATAATTGTAAAAAAATTTTCCGCGAAAATTACCGTTTACATCTTTATCGTCATACTGTTAACTTATTTTAATGCACTCACTATTAATCAATAATAACACCACTAAATAAATTATTACAAAAATACAATAATTACCTTACGTGAAATACAATATTATGTATAGGTATTATAGAGCATTGATTTGACACATTTTGCAAAAAGTAACTGGTGTTGGCATAGATCTCGCAAACGTTATAAAACCACCGATCCCATTGGTCCAATAAAACAAGACAATTTGAAAATAAAAGCGGCAATGGCGGCGCCACGTGCGTGGCGCACTATTACAACATTGCATTTGAATGAGAAATGATTTTTCAAAAATTGACCCATTTCTCTTCGATTTTTATTTTATAATATTTCATTTTAATTATAAAAAATCGAGTGAGAGATGGAGCGCGTGCAGACAAGAGAGAAAGAGAGAAAGAGAGAGAGAGAGAGACGGAGAAAAAGGGGAACTAAGAAAGAAAGAGTGTAAACAAAGAAGCTGTTAAATAGAATTTGTCACCTTTGTTTTTTCTCGTTGCTTTCCTGCAGGTTTTCTAGCGCTCTTTCGCGAGTTACCATCTTCATCGGTGCTACTTCCTTCTGCATCACTTTTTTCATCGCAAATTTTTCTTTAGAATGGAAACTGCTTTCTGTGGTTGGACTCGTATATCCATCTGAATAGACTGTTGGCCTCCTTATTCTCGTTGTCTTCGTCTTCTCTCGTAATTCCTCAGCAGTTTGCACTAATAGCGCTATGGCACATTTCTCGAACCAATTATGTTTGTGGGAAATGTCGCAATTATCTTTGCAAATATATTTTGCATAATAACTTTTGTTACGCACGTAATCTTTTACATGTTGCGGATTTAATCTTGCGTCTTCGTTTTTCTCCACCTTGATGTTCTTTGTATGAACGATAGCGCTTTCATTAATTGCATCCTTATTAAATAAATAAGAGTAAGAAACTAACGCCCACATGCCGAAGTAATAAAAACGAACACGTGTCGACAAAAAGAACGAATGTTTTTACACGAATAGGAAAATGTTGTTACACAAACACGAAAAGCGCGATCTACCTACGTAAACGACGACTGACAGCTAGCGAAATTAATTGATCAATGCGCAACGCACGTAACGATAACACGAAAGTAAAAACGATTAAGAAAACGTCGTTTCACAACAATAAATTAAAAAATCTTTTTCATGCACCGATACAAAAACAAGTAGGAACTTGACTTGCGAATCTACTGCGGTTGTACTCTATGATCGCAGTAACGTTACTGTTACCCCTTCTCTTCTAATACACTCACGCTCATGACCGAACTTTTGTCGCCACTGCATACCTTACATACTGTGCATCTTATCAATACACAGCTCTTGCCTTTTTTCTTACAGTCTACCAAGTAAGAGCGTGGTCGTGTTAATTTATAAAAAAATTTATTTGATGAAACTTTCATATTTATATATACATTGTACACATTACAAACAATGATGCAATTCGGTCAATAATGTGTCCAGTCACCACCGGCGTCGATAATTGCCTGGCATCTCCGAGGCATGCTTTCTACTAATTTGAAGGCGTATTCTAGTGGCAAGGATCTTCAGATCCGACGAATTTCGTAAGACAACTGCTTCAAAGTGTATGTGCGTCTTCCACGAAGCTTCCGTTTAATATATGCCCACACATTTTCAATAGGGTTTGCATCGGGCGATTGCGACGGCCAATCCAATGTAACGATGCCAGATTGAGTCTTCCACTGAGTACAGAGCTTGCTGCGGTGTTTAGGATCGTTGTCCTCCTGCAGAATCCAATCTTCATTTTTTGTGATGAACCATCGTTTGGCAGATGGCAGTAAAGCCTTCTTGTAGATTTTTATCATTTTCTCGGCATTTAGGTTGTCAGTAAAGAGGTGCAAAGTGCCGAATCCCTGCTTTGAGAAGCAGCCCCAAAGATGCACCTTTATTCCATGTTTTACGGTCCGCTGAACAAGCCTATTGGTGGAAGTTGACCAGGCTCGCGTGAGGACAGAACGTGCCCATATAGAACATTCATCAGTAAAAATGACATTTTCAAGATCTCTATTGTTACGTCCCGGATAACATAGAATATATATATATATATAGATTTATCAAAATTCACGCGTGTTTGTTCGGTTTATGTAAATTTCTTTAACTCGAAAGGAGAAAAAGGCAGCGCTGTCACCACTTAATTTTTATTTATCGCCAAAATTAAGAAAATGCGAAAACTTGGTTAAATTGATTCACCGGTGCTTATGGAATTAAAGTTGAAATTATTGATTTTAATTTATTTTAACCACTTATATTTTTATATATATATATATATATATATATATATATATATATATTAATTTAATATACTTTTAATTTAATATATTTTTAATTTAATACAATAAAATTGAAGATATTTAATTTAATTTATTTTGACTTTATTTTTAAGTTTTGTATGATTAATATATTTTTCGTTTAATATATTTTTTATTTAATATAATAAAATTGTAATTATTTATTTTAATTTATTTTAACTTTATTTTTATATAATTTTGTAAGAAAATGCTTCCGAACATGCGTAAAATTTGATTTTATTTTGTACTTATCTTTGCACTGCCCTTGCAGTGAGGTGAAATTTTGGTTCAATCTTCTTTGGGATGGCGTGGTAAGCGTAAGGCTAGTATTAGCAGCCCTGACAAAGGGAGTATCGGGCAACAAGTGAGTGACTTTATTGGGACTCGGTGTACTCCAATCTTCCTTCCTTCGGATAATCTGGGTTGACGTCTCTTCGTAGTTAAATCAAAATAAGATATTTATGTTCGTCCTAGCTTTCTAACTTGCACAAAACTTTATTTTTTATTAGACTTTAAAAATTATTTTTTATTTGACTTTAAAAATTATAAAAATAAAAACAGGTTGAAGTAGTTTTAGATCTCGCGAGTCTGAAATAATGATTGGTATTCTGTAAATAATTGCTGCGCGTGGAATTAGAATTTTAAGGCCAGGTTACCCCAAACAATTTTGAAAAAATCGAAATTTTTTTTTTTTCATAAATTGCTACAGTATACTCGTAGAAATAGTATAGAACTAGTCCCGAAGGTCAGCAAGACCGAGAAACAGGTATAAAAGAGTGGGGAGCGCTGCGGTAAATCCGGCCGCTCGAGCGCCTTCCGTAGCGGCAGCTGCTGCGTGCCTTCGGATCGTTTTATTGTTTTGTTCCCTTCTATATTTCTCAAAAATATTCTGTCCTTTACAGTTAGAGAGCGTCCTTCGAATATAATATACGGCAGTACAAGTAAAGTTTTCGTTGGTGATGGTTATTCTGTTCAGTCCTCGCACGCGTCGGTAAATTTTTCGTTTGTGAGCTCTCAAAATTTATCATGGACAAAAAAAGAAAAAGTGGTGTCCCACATAGGTCAGGAAGAAGGAGTTTTTTGGGTAACCAACATAGTTCCAATGATGATACAGAGCAAACCAGTGCTGCTGCAAAAAAACTAAAAAACGCCGATCCTCAACTTGAAGTGAAAATCCATCCGTTGCTGACTTACGTGATCGTTCAGTGGTCTGTATTTGCTACATTGCAACAGAGAGTTGTTTGTGCAAAGTGTAATAAAAAAGTGGAATTTGCAAAAAGTGTCGAAAAAGGATTAGGTTTTGAGTTACAAATTATCTGTGGTTGTGAGGAGAGTGAACCAATCCCTTCATCTCCAAAAATAAAAAATGGTTATGAAATAAACAGAAGAATAGTTTATGCAATGCGCTTGTTAGGAGTTGGATTGTATGGCTTATTGAATTTTTGTGGAGTGATGGATATCTCAGCAACTGCATTCAGTATAAATGGCTATTATAAATGCATAATGCAAGTTCATATTGCATTGAAGGCTGTTAGTGAAATGGTTTTCAAAAAAGCTGCTAAAGAAGAGCAAGAAAAAAATAAAGAGAGAGGATTACAAAAAAGCAAACAACCTGTCGTAAAATCTTTAAAATTTACTGAACCGCAACTGTCGCTCTTATCTAGCTATTTTAAAAAAGCTGTGCTTAGTCATCCCGATTCTGTGCCAGACATGAAGAATGCAATTCTAGCCACATTGTATCACAAGTGTTCCACCGATGCTAAGCCACAACACCAGTATTGTCCAGTCGGAGCAGATTCATGGTGCGCTTATCAAAAGGCAGTAGCTACAAAACAGAATTACAACCATCCTCCAGCTTTCGATCAGGAAATTCAAGATCTTTTACAGCCAATTTATGAAGAACTAACCGACGACAAGTTGCTCGAGAGATGTTTAGGGGCTAACACGCAAAACAATAACGAAAGTTACAACTCATGTGTTTGGAACATAGCCCCTAAACATAAGTTTGTTGGAAAAAAAACGCTTGAAATTGCTGCTCTCAGTGCTGCTTGCATTTTCAATGAAGGGCTTTTACCCATATTAAAAGTAATGGAAGTTATGGGTGTAAGAATCGGCCCGGAAGCAAGGCACTTTGCTGATAGGGCCAACAGCAGACGTGTTGATCGAGCTGGGCTAGAAGCTACTGAAGCGTCTAAAGAACATAGAACTTCTTTAAGAAATGCAAGAATTCTTGAGAATGATGCCTACGAAGACCAGGAAGGAGCTGTGTATGAAGCTGGAATGGATATGTGAGTAAAATTCATTTTTTTTACGATTTTTTACGAATAAAAACTTTGAACTGATTTTTCTCCGAACCACGTTCTTTCGCATGGATGACACTCTCATTTCAAAACTATTGCACTTATCGATATGAACCAAACAGCATTTTACTCTTTGGATGTCTGGCTATGGCCTCAAGCAGAACCAGAAATATTCATTATTATTTAAAAAAGTTATAAACAATTAAAAGTGAAAAAAAATGTTAAAAAAATTCAAAAGTCCGCCATTTTGTTTTTTTTCATTGAAAATATTTCATTCTGCTTGAGGCCATAGCCAATTCGATACAGAACATGAAACCATTTTGTTTTTTGCTTTTAGATAATTCTTTTCCAAGAAATGATGTCATCCATCTGTGAATCAGATGAGTTTCAGCAGCCATTTTCAGGACCGCCATTTTGAAAAAAAAAAAAAAAAAATTATTTCAAGTAAATTTATATATGTGCTTTCATATGTAAAAAAATTGATTTCAACATGTTTCGTACTATGAATAAAATGTATTGAAAAAAATTACGTTTATTGGGGTAACCTGGCCTTAATTTATTCTTTTAACTTTAAAGCAAAACAGAGTCGAGTTTACAAATTGCGCGCGTAACCACTCAGTTTGGTGGTGATACTTTGGAGTAACTACTTCTTTCGGATGACTCCTTCAAACTCCTTTTTCAGACTGACTTTTCTTCACCCGTCGACTAACACTGACTGCTCCTCCGTAAATTGCCGCCGCGCCGCAGCTTGGAGCGGGGGCTTGCTGTGATTGGCTGGTTTATAGTTGATCGTCCAATAGCAGTGGTTGTACGTCATACGCGTAGTCGGCTCTTTGATGCCCAGGATGTTGCTATTACAGTATCTTAATTGGTTTTTGATAATCTGGATTTGTGTTTATTTCTTGAATTACATTTTGTCTGTTTGAAATTTCGCATCCGCTTTTGTGTTTGGATTTTACATTCCAATCTTATTATTTTATACTTTATTATTCACAAAGCTACGCAAAGAATTTATTTATTTCCTCGCTGAGTTCTTTAACAATATTAAAATTCTTAAATTTAATAAGGTGATTATTAAATATTACAAATATGAATGGTATTACACTTTCGACTTTCATCATGAGATTGTTACAATTTTAATTTGTTTCGCATTAGGTTCATTTTGCTTGTTACTTAAAGTTATTCATTCGCTTTAGTTTTTCCCTTTATTATGTAAATGTAAGTATATTAAGAATATTTTAATTATTATTAGTTTACATATTTTAGTTAATTGAAAGGATTGGAAATTATATCATTTTCCTTTTTACACTTACATTTGCATTTACATTTATTATGTATTTTTTTTGCCTTCAATAAAATAAATAGTCATTTTAACTGTCTGTATTCGTAAGGTTCATGTATATATATAAAAGATGAAGTTTTATGTCCATTTATTTTACATCTGCTTAAATATTATTTCTAAATTTTACTTATATTTTTATCCGTTTTTAATTCTTAAAATTAATATAAGAAATAATAATAATATTTATATAAGAATAAATTATAATATTTCTCATATAATATTTCTTATATATGTTTTGATCTAACTAATTGTTTATAATATTTTTACATATTTTTCATTCAACGTTAAGATTATATTTGTCATGAAATATTTCTTATATATTCTTGTCTAATTATTCAGTTATTAATATTTTTATATATTTTTCCTTTAGGCTTATATATATTCTTATTAAATTATAATATTTCTTATATAATATTTCATCTAATTAATTATTTTTATATATTTCTCATTCAACTTTAAGATTATATTTCTTATATATTCTTGTCTAATTATTCAGTTATTAATATTTTTACATATTTTTCCTTTAAGCTTATATATATTCTTATTAAATTATAATATTTCTTATATAATATTTCATCTAATTAATTATTTATAATATTTTTATATATTTTTCATTTAACGTTAAGATTATATTTGTTATGTAATATTTCTTATATATTCTTGTCTCATTAATTAGTTATTAATATTTTTATATATTTTTCACTTAATTTTAAGCTTATATTTATTCTTATTAAATTATAATATTTCTTATATAATATTTCATCTAATTAATTATTTTTTTATATATTTCTCATTCAACTTTAAGATTATATTTCTTATATATTTTTGTCTAATTATTCAGTTATTAATATTTTTATATATTTTTCATTTAATTTTGAGATAATATACATTTTTATTATATTGTAATATTTCTTAGACAATATATTTTTTTTTTTATATATGTTGTCATTTAATTATTCAATTATAATATTTCGAATATATGTTTTTATTTAATTTCGATGCATCTTAAAGCTTCCTGCAAAATGGTTCGTTTCCGGCTTACAACTATTGTGAACCAATTTAAGCTCTGCGCGGAGCCTGTTTTAAACTTACGCTGCGCTAAAGGCCTGTTTTACACTTGCTGCACTAGTTTAAGCTCTTCGCGGAGCCTTGCGCATGCGCGATAGTCAAGTACGAGCTGAATCATTGCTTCCATTCAGATGGCGTGAATTTAATATTAATATTTAAGACAGAAGAATTGTTATTATTAATTTAAAACAGGAATTTGAATATTTATTCTATTTCTCGTGCAAATTTGGCTTTGATTTAATGAAATTAAGTTCAAGAAAAATAAATAAAATAAAATATAAAAATAAAATGAAAAAGTTGAAAAATTTTGTAGGCTTTATGCTCAGACATAACACTATCAATATTCTCATGCGCCCAAGCGAGTCGCTTTGTCACATGTTTTTCAGTCAACAGAGGCTTCTTCATTGTGTTGCGCCATTTCAGATGATGATTACGAAGATGGGTTCGGATAGTTTCGTAGGATATATCTAAACCTTTTGCCATTAATTTTGCTTGTCCTTGCCGCAGTATTAAAGCAGGATTCCGCGAAAACAGATTCACTATTCTTTTTTCATCTTTTTTGTTCACTTTTCCTATCGAGCCACGTTCTGGTAAATCATCAACATTTTTAGCCACTTTATATCGCTGTATCCACTTCTGTACAAATGCCTTCGACTTTCTCATATATTTAGCAGCCGCTGATTGCGACATTTTGGGACCTTTCGGGTGGATGCAAAGGAACACAGCCTCGTAGCGCGACTTGTACTTAGCACTCATGGCGTTTAACGTGATTCTCTTCTAAAAGATCAACAACAACTTAATCTTTGTTGACAATGCATCAAGGACAAAGCTTTCCTCTATCGGCTTGCGAAAGAATTAGAGCGAAATCTTTTATTGCCTGTCGGTGAAGTCGACTACGCTCTTACTTGACAGACTGTATCTTACGGTGTTTCTTATTTGCTGGTATTTTAAAAAAACTCGAGTACTATGCATATCACAATGTTTTCTACGTGGACATTAAAATTTTAATTTTTTACTCTTTAACATCTAATTTTTTTTTTCATTAATATAAATAAAAATTTTTGTTTATAACCATACAATTAATGTCGACGTGCCTTTCAGAGAAAAACATATTGCTCTTTAGCGACGTGTATGATAAAAAAATACTTGTTTATCAATGCAAGCTATCATATTTTTCAAAATTTAATATAATTATATATTGATGACGGAAACAATTATAAATGATTTATGTAACATATACAACTTCATTGTACAACTTCAAAGTTCTTTTCATGACTGCTTTAAATACTGACAAGTTCTTGCTTATTTGCCTCCCTTTTCGTTCTCCATCCTTCGTTAATAGATTACACGCTGTTTGATGATTGCGTATTTTATAGCTGAAGTGATCACAGAATTAACTTTTGTTTTTTTTTTTTTTATTTTAAACAGAAGTTGTATATTTCTGAATTTAGAATAACTTTTGTTTTTACACTTTTTATCGAAACTCACTATTGCTGCATCGATCATAAAACGTCATAGTTGTTATTTTTGTCGAAAATCAGATAAATATGCCTTTTTATAAAATTGTCGATAATATTGAGCACGATGGTGCAATCAGATTATACTTTTTATCACATTTATTTGATCAATTGATAAATTATTAATTTTATATCATTTCAAATTTGATGAAATATTGAGTAAAATGCCGTGTCTCTCATTTATAGCTTTTTAAACGCACGCCCGGCATTTTTGGAGCGATAGATTTCCTATGAATTATATCGATCATAAACGCCGTACGTTGCATTTTTTCTACAGAATAGAAAAAGTTGTTTGTATGGATTTGTACATTTTATTTATAATGTGCAGGTATACAAAAAGTTATTGATAAAAGATAGAGATACTGCATATAATGGATATGTCATGAACGATTTACAAACGTTAGACCATTCTAATAAAGTTATAAATCATTTAAAACCAGTCGTTGACTTTCATTTGTTTGCCGCTAATTTTACGAAATTTTCAAAAATTTCCATACTTTTTTCCCATCCTGTATACAATAAAAATATAAGAATACAAATACTAGGTGTAGTAAAAAGAAATCCATTATTTTTGCATTAAATTGACGGTTTTATTTAGCATAGATAGAATGATACGATTTAGGTCAAATATGCACCGTTTTGTTCGATAACTTGTTGCCATTTTGAAGGTAATTTCATAATGCCTCTCTCGTAGAAAGCCTTGTCCCAATTGTCAAAAAACTGGGACAGTCGATTTTCACAATCTTCTCTTGAGGCGAATTTTTCACCTGCAAAATCATTCGTCATAGACAGGAACAGGTGGTAATCACTTGGTGCCAGGTCCGCACTATAAGGTGGATGCATAAGAACTTTCCAACCCAGCTCCCGGAGCTTCTGGCGAGTCACTATCGATGTATGCGGCCTGGCGTTGTCCTGATAGAACACAATTCCTATCCTATTGGCCAAAGCTGGCCGCTTCTGGGCGATTGCTTCTTTCAGATGGTCCAATTATTGACAGTACAGGTCCGAATTAAGAGTTTGGCCGTAGGGGAGCAGCTCATAGTAGATGATTCCCTGCCACTCCCACCAAACACACAGCAAAACCTTCCTGACTGTCAATCCTGGCTTGGCCACCGTTTGCGCCAGCTCACCGCGATTTGACCACGACCGTTGTCGCTTGACGTTGTCGTAAGTGACCCACTTTTTATCACCAGTAACCATCCGCTTCAGAAATGGATCGATATTGTTGCGATTCAGCAGCGATTCGCGGATGGAAATTCGGTCCATGAGGTTTCTTTGCGATAACTCGTGTGGCACCCATACATCGAACTTCTTTTTGTATCCAGCCTTATTTAAGTGATTCCAAACGGTTTTTTGTGCAATGTTTAGCTCCTGGGCAATCGAAACAGTGCTTACGTGACGGTCGGACTCGGCGATTTCCATTATTTTATCGACATTTTCGACAATTGGCCTTGCAGAGCGCGGTGCATCTTTGACGTCAAAATTACTGGAACGGAATCGACGAAACCAAAATTGCACGTGATTGGCTGTTACAGTATCAGGACCATAAACACTATTCACATTTTCAGCTACCTGGCTTGCGTTTTCGCCTTTATCGAAGAAAATCTGTAAAATATGGCGTATTTTCTCTTTGTTGGTGTCCATCTTTGACGCGTGCTAAAAAAATACTGAGTCAAGCAATCACAAAACTTCAGCAGAAGCTTTAGAACGAAATCTTATCTTTCTAACGTCATCTAGTGTAACGCGATCGCACTTTTACAACGGGAGATACAGACTACTAAAGCATTTATTGGCAAAATAATGGATTACTTTTTACTACACCTAATATTTATACATTTAAAATTATAATCATAATGCAATACGCTATTTTTACGATGATAAAGTTACTATTTAACACTAATAGTGTAATATATTTGGTACAGCGGAAATAAAGCATTTTGTGCCGTTTGAAATAAAAACACAAATCTTTTTTATACTTTTAGTTAGATGCACTAACAATCCAGTTTCAACTTCTTGTACAACCTGCAGGAAATTACAATATATCAATGATTGCATTTTCATGCGATTGTACAACACTCTTTCTGTTCCATCGCCATCTATTACAAATGCTCTAATTTTTATATACTGTCTATTATGCAGCTGAGCATAAGCATTTTCTAAACGAAGACTTTTAACTGAATCTGCCGTGTATAAACATCCATCTTTTACCATGCGTATAAAAGAAATAGTTGCTTCGTCACAAGGGTAATTTAATTGCTGTAATAGCTGTTTATCGCCATTTCCAAAATATGTTACGTTGTTTAACTTGATACTTTTTTGTATTCTGGCTTTATCCATACTTTCGTAAAATGTTCTAACAATATCAGAGCCATTTCCAAGAACGTTTTTTTCTAGAATACTGACATAACGTTGTAAATTAACGAATCTTACGATTTGTTCCTTAACACCTTTTGTACAGTTAATCGATTGTAAAGTAATGTAGTTTTCTGATTCAAACGGGTACTGAAAATGTGTTCATGCAGGGCCCCAATTCATATTACTTCTTGGCAAGTGCAATAATTGATGCATATTACATGTTACTTCATTTATCCAATATATCCGCTCAGTTCTTTTTGCGAATTCAATCAATTTCTTCTCTACGTTTTCCAATTCTACTTGCGTTATTTTGTCTTTTAATAAAATATAATAACTTTCAACATAGAGTCCCTAATAATGAAGGAAGTCATTATCTTCAAATATTGTTGCAAAAAGTGGTAAACTCATGAACAAAATGAAATTTTCCCACTCTCATGCTCTCCAATATGATATATCATTTAATGATCTTGTCAAACGTGATAAATGAGTTGGAACTCTAATCTTTTTTAAATAATAATCTATAGTTGCTTTTTGTTGAGGTTCACATTGCGCTAAAAGTTCTAGTGTCAATCTCTTTCCTAACCTTAATGAAGAGCAATGCATTATATCAGGTGTCATACCTTCTATCAAATCGAATTTATCTAAATTTATTAATTCAGGAGCATAATGTAATCCTTCAACTAACTCTCTTTTTTCTTGTACAAGTGTCAATATGCGTTCTATTGTTTTTACATTTGTTCTCAATTCTGGAAGAGGATCTAATACTGAATATCTACGAGGGCAGTCCCAAAAGTACCCGACCTGACAAAGAAAACAGTAAAAAAATTGCGAAAATGTTTTTTATTTTTCAACATATTCTCCTTTCAGTTCGATACACTTTTCCCAACGATGTTCAATAGCTTCGATACCCGCTTTATAGTAGGAACCGTCAAGCTCCTCAAAATACCAATTAACCGCAGATTCTACCTCTTCATTGTTGGCAAATCTTTTGCCGCCGAGCCATTTTTTCAAATTCGGAAAAAGAAAATAATCCGAGGGAGCCAGATCTGGTGAATAGAGTGCGTGAGGAAGCAATTCGAACTTCAACTCATTGATTTTAGCCATCGCAATGACGCACGTGTGGACTGGTGCGTTTTCGTGATGAAACAACACTTTTTTTTTCGTCAGATGGGGCCGTTTAGTCTTGATTTCATCACTCAAACGCTGCAATAAGGCTGCATAATATGCACCATTGATTGTTTTTCTTTTTTTGAGATAATCAATAAATATTATTCCACGCGCATCACAGAAAAAGGATGCCATGACCTTGCCAGCTGACTGAACTGTCTTTGCTTTCTTTGGAGCCGGTTCTTCCTTTTTAGTCCACTGCTTTGACTGCTCCTTGGTCTCAGGTGTAAAATGATAGACCCATGTTTCGTCCATGGTTATGAATCGACGCAAAAACTCGGCTTTATTGATGCGAAACATTGTCAAACACTCGATGGAAACATCCTCACGTTGCTGTTTGTGCTTCATTGTGAGCAAACGCGGTACCAATCTTGTGCACAGCTTTCTCATGTCCAAATTTTCGGTCAAAATGCGATGCACGGCACTTTTTGAAATGCCTGCCATGTCTGCTATCTCGCGCACTTTTAGTCGACGGTCATCCAATACCATTTTGTGGATTTCCTTCACATTTTCTGACGTAGTGACCTCACTTGGTCGACCACTGCGGTGTTCATCTTGGCAGCTTGTACGACCTCGCTTAAACTCAGCTACCTAATATTTGACCGTTGTAAACGAAGGAGCAGACTTCCCCAGAGTAGAATCCAACTTGGCTTTGATATCGGTTGGACTTAGACCTTTCAAATGAAAGTATTGTATCACATAACGATGCCCGATTTTTTCCATATTTACAAATTCACTGAGAGCGTTCACTTGGAATGTCTGTAAAAAAAATAATAATAAACGTACCGTTATGAATTTTTCACATTAAGTTGTTGAAAGGTGGTATTGTTAATCGCAGTAACTGTTTTTTTAAAACTACCTGTATTCATAAGTCAGGTCGGGTACTTTTGGGACTACCCTCGTACTACTAAAATTATGACGTTTCCCAGGATGTAAACACCAATTGCATCGAAATCTTCCATTAAATTGTAAAATGCCTGACATAGAAGCTCGTGCAACTGTATCTACACAGCATACTAATGGATATAGTTTTAATTTTGTAACTTTCCCTTACAAATTACAATCGAAAACATCCTTCCCATAACTATTCATTTCCCGTACGAATGGTTCCAAAAATGTATTCATTATTGGAGGCTTACCTCTACCATACCAGGTACCGCAAACAATTACATTATTTATTTTTACTTGCGGCGGCAATTCATTTATAATCAAATAAATGGGCCAAATAGAATATCTAGAACATTTAAATTTCGGTGCACTATCTGTATTGAAGACAGTTGTGACGTACATTTCTTTTTTGTTATTCAATACATTTGTAATGAAATCTTGATAACATTTTCCATCATAGATATCTCTGTACACTCCTTCTTTGCGTGACCATTTGTTTATTACTGGCTGATAATAATCGAAGTATTCATTTCGTAGATCTTCAATTGCTTTAACAGGACTCACAGTTATACATAAAGCAGTCTTCACTCGCCAAGTCTCGTTCTGAGTAAGTTGTTTCACATCCGTTGCAAGTAAGTCGGCCACTTTTTTCAATAACACCAAGATATTTGTTACAGTGAGGACATGCTCCATGGTAAGATGCTATACCTGGTGGATTAAATAATTTATCTATCATGTAAGACGTATCAAACATAATTGGCCGACTAAAAATTTGATTACTTATTTTTAATAAGCCCGCGGTACTGTTTAGTGACAACATATTATTTTAAGCATATTTTAATATCATTAAAAGAATTTCTGCTGGTGTCTTGGCCTTTAATTCAATTGGCTCTGAAAATTGCTTGTTACTCAAAAGATTAAATAGATTTTCTGGTTTAAACATTCTATCGGAAGCTTCATCGTCATCTATCAACGTTTTTCTCAACTCTTCTAGTAAAATTTCATCTGTTACCGACCCTGTGTCCTGCACAAATTGAAACTGTAATGAAATTAATAAAATGTTACAATATTTTATTTTTCACAACTAATTTATAAAAGCTTATGTATATTAGTTATTCTACAAAAACTAAAATTTTTAGCGTTATAGGTTTTATTTTCTTCTTTTTGTTTGTATTTTAATTATTGAAAAACTTGTTCTTTAGCATGGAATCAAAATAAGTTTGTTTTGTAGAAATAATGTATGCAAATGCATGAAATTTGTAAAAGTTAAGTTAATATTTTACTGAATTACTATAAAATCGATATTGTAATTTTTATTAAAGCTTAGACTATACTTTATTGTGTAATATGGGATAAAAGTGGCAGTCACTTTATGGCACCTATAATTTATTAATATCCGAGTATTCTGAGTCAATGGAAAGTAAATAATATTAGACATTGTAGTAATAAACGCAAATATGCACTTTTCTTCCATGCAGTTGTGTCTAATCTAAAATTATCGCTACGTAATATTGGTATACTGTTATACGCTGTTCAGTGTGACAACCTCAACGGTATACCCACAATGTGTGAGACGTTCATGCGCACGTTAAATATACGAGAATGTCTATTTATGGTGTATGAAATGTACAAACCTCGTCTGATTCTTCTACGATGGCGTCAACTGATGGATGTGCGTGCATATCGTTTATTCGTTCACGTTCATGTCCAGCTTCCGGAGTGTGTTCGAAATAGAGATCATTTTCTTGTTCCATACTTGGTATATCAGCATTATATTCTACAGGTGCATTTTGTTGGAGAATTTGGCGAAATAAATTGTTTTCATGTGGTTTTTGTATTTGATCAGCATTATTTGGATTAGCAACCTTTAAGATAAAACGTATTAAATTATTTTTATGATACTCCGTAAAAAAAAAATCAATTCTACGCACGCTGAAGAAAAACAGCGTGCAAAAAATTTAGTTTTGAACATCTCGTATCATAAAATACAGTTCGATACAGTGTAATATTGAATTCTCCATTCGCATGTTGAATGTAAAAATAAAAAGTTAAATTGACCATTGTATTTAGTGTTGAAGGTATTGTTGCATCATAAAAAATGGTACTTATTGTAGAATATTTAAAAATTTTTTTATAATCAAGCTAAATTTCAATTCAAGTCTTCATTTTGAACGACAAAAAATAGTTTTTTCTTTCTCACCTCCAAACGATATCCATGTAATCGACGAAATTTTTTTCTCATATATGAAGATATATCTTCGGAATTCCCAGTGCGAAGATACGATTTGTAACACCCATCTTCTATTTGCTCCATGATGTTCTTTTTAAATAGGATAAGAGAATAGTTGTATAATTGACATTTACTATTCTTTTTGGGTGAAGTTGAGTCACGACTACCGTTTTATTGGCTATAGCTTGAAACAGCTCCGAATCCACCCAACATCGTTCTAACCCCGTATATCTCGTATAAATTTTCTTTCTTGTTCTCGTCGCGATTCGTCGAATTAATGATCGCTTACACACGCTTACATACACACGAATGAAATCCTTGCGCGTATCACGAATGCGAATCGCTCGCGTACGTATACAACCAAAAAAACAAAAAACAAAAAGTTGCATTTTTTGTTTCATGCGTACCATTAGTTAATTATATTAATTAATTATTTTGTATAAAATTTATATTAATTATGTTATATAAAATTATATTAATTATTTTGTATAAAATTTTCATGTTTAAATGTTGAAACTTTATAAAAAAAAATTTTAATTGGAAATGAAATTTTCATATTTAAATTATTCATAAAAACCTTTGCAAAATTAAAATAAATTTTAAAAAATTTTCAAATAATTTTAAAATTATCCTTCATTATTATTTATTAAATAATAATGTTTAATGAGTATAAATTACTGGCCAGTCCCGCCTTTTTATACTAGCCTAACCTCCAACCAACAGATGTTAATGAAAATCAAACCTACATGTAATATGTGTCTCTGAGTACCCATGCGGAGGCCTACGGGGCGCCAGGCCAGTCATTCTAATGCTCATCCAGTTTCATTGCTGTTTTACGTGCTTCCCTTTGCTATTACGAAAAAAATGTATCAAATATTTTTTGTACAGAATTTCATTTTATATCTTTTCTGTTTCACACATTTTTTTGTCAGACTCGTACTTTTCAAGATAAATCCAAAAAAATCCAAAAAATCACGTTTTTTAGCGGTTTTTTAAAGATAGCGGCTTCAATACGTCTGATCGATAAATTTTATTGCAATATTCGTAATCAGCAGATCAAAATACATCAAAAATATGTTACACATTTCATTTTTGGAGTGAGACAGTTTCTCTACAACTTTACCAAAAAGAAACTATGATTAAATTAAAGCGTTTGTTGAAAAAAAAGGAAATAAAAACAAATTCGTTAAAAAAATTAGAAAGAACAATCATCAAACGTGAGAAGGAAAAAAATACACAAGCGGTATATTCATCGAAGAAAACAACGAAAGAGCACGAGTTTAAAAGTCAAGATCATTACTAAAGTCCTCAGTAAGTTTTCCTCCTATCTAAATGCTGTGTAAAATCATTAGGTTCAACTTGACTGCTCTCCTGCAACAAAAGAGATAGATAGATAGATAGATAGATAGATAGATATTTTTATTATACAAAATTGTACAATTACAATTGAAGATATACAAACAGTAACAAAAATAAAGTATCAATAAAAAAAAAATAATAACAATAAAAACAATAAAAACAAATACAATAAAATAAAACAAGATAAACTAAATAAGAAAAAAAAATATATATATATATTAGATTAAAGTTGCGAATGCAGGAGACCAGTATGCTCTCTCTCAGCAGTAAGGAGAAGAGTGAAAACAGATGATTTGAAAAGTGAAATAGAGTTTATGATATAGTAAGAAGAGGGAAGTCTATTCCAGGAACGGGAAGAAGAAACAAGAAAGGATCTGTCACGAAACTCAGTGGCTGCCGACGGTATGATCAACGGCCTCACATCACCCCGAGCAGGCCTATTCGACTGGTTCCACAAGAAATTTTCATACAGATACGAGGGTTCTTGCGTTCTGAATAACTTGAATAAACTATTAAGCATAAAGTATTTTCTCCTCGTAGCCGTAGATAACCAGCCCAGAGAGGACCTAAACTGGGCAATGCTCGCGCCTAGATACACCATAGATGTAGCGAATACCAGAGTTAATAACTCTCTGTAACTTGAGATCAAGTTCACCAGATATGTCACAGTAAACAATACAGCAGCAATCTACAAGAGGGAACAGGAGTGACTCAATTAGATGCTTACGAAGGGAGAAGTTGGTACTCAGCCGAAAGAAATTTAGCCTGTACAATAGACTGTTTGCTCTGCAACAAATATGAGCAGCATGCTCTTTCCAGATTAGTTTAGAATCAAGATGTATACCAAGGTTGCGCACCGATTGTTCAAAGGGTATCAGCGTACTGTTGACATATACTCCCCTGATGGGCATATCCTGGAGCTTATTAATGTAGTAGTAAGAGCCAAAGATTATAGATTTTGTTTTGCTAACATTCAAGTGCAAATGATTTGTAACAGCCCATTGTAATACTAGATCAGCATGTTTACTGAGAAAATCAACTTTATGCTCCAATTCCGACAGTGGAAATTGGACATAGATCTGCAGATCATCAGCGTATATTAAATGACGAATAGTAGGAGCAAATGAATGAGTGACGTCATTAATATATATGAGGAATAATAGAGGTCCAAGAACGGACCCTTGTGGTACGCCAGTATTAAGTTTCAGGAATGATGACTGTTTGCCATAACGGTCCAAAACCGCCTGCTGTCTATCCGTGAGGTAAGATGCAAACCATCTGATTGCAGATGGCGATAAATCGTATTTGATAAATTTTTGCAGTAGGGTGACATGGCAAACCTTGTCGAAGGCCTTGCTGAAATTAAATAGTAGCAGTAATGTTACCCAGCGCTTGTCCATACCGGTCCTGATATCATCTGTGAGTTTAGTTAAAGCAGCTGTGTACTGTGGCCAGTTCGAAAACCTGTTTGAAAAGGATCTAAAAAATGCCGAATACTAAAATAATTATATAGCTGCTGATGCACGAGTCGTTCCAAGACTTTAGACAGGTACGACAGTAATGATATAGGCCGTATGTCACCCATGGCCCTAGGAGAGGCAACTTTATTGATAGTTGTAATGAGTGCTTCCTTCCAGATAACAGGCACGTGGGATTCACGCAGAGAGTCATTGAATAGACGACACAACAGTGGGGCAATAACTGGGAAGGCAGTAGCTATAAGCGACTGTGGGATGCCATCGTACCCACGTGCCTGGGAACAAGAGTGATGCACCGCACCTCTAACATCTTCTACAGTGACTGGATGAAAGTCGAAAAGAGGTTTATAAGTCAGATTGTCATCTAGAGAGTCAAGAAAGGAGTCAATGGTAGGAACCTTAGGGTCAGATGCCTCACTAGCAAAAAAAGAGTTAAGATCTTCAACAGGAAAAGAATGTTGAGAGCTAGTGGGGGTAGGACAGATGCCAAGATGGTGCAGTTCCTTCCATATCTGAGTAGGTTCTGAGAGAGAAGTGAGTCGGTCGTGATAATACAGCTGTCTAGCGGCTTCAGTCTGTTTGGAGAAGGTGTCACGAACTGTTCTGTATTGTCGGAGATCAGTAGATAGCCTAGTGCGTTTGTATCGTCTATATAGTCTATCTCTGTCTCGCAAGAGTTCAAGAATAGCAGGAGTAAACCATGGACGATGAGCTTTCCTCTGTTTGACAGTTTTAAGCCAAACAAATGAAACGATAGCATAGTTTAGATGCTCATATAGACAACAGAGCCGCGTATCAAGAGGAGAGTCACCATCACAGGTAGGGCAGTTCAAGGAGTAGAAGTAATTAATAAGGGCAGTACTGTTTATAGAGGTGTAGTGAGTGAGCATTTAACTGTTGCTGTAATTAAGTCATGTCCGTCAATGAATGGAGTATCTGTTTTCCAGTAGTCAAGTACAGTATCGTTTGCGTCCACCAGAAAAAGATCCAGCCAAGTGTCAGTTGCAGAGGTGTGATGAGTGCTACCATATGGAATGGAAAAGAGAGAATGCTCATTGAAGAGTGCTCGCAAAAATTTTGCATCATCTGTGTTGGATAATTGATCAGCATTAAAATCTCCAAGTATGATTTTGGTGCTGTAACTGTGTATGATGGTAGACAGCGTTGGAATGAAATCAGTATTCACTAAAAACTGTGCGTGTGAAGACCTGTATACTTGTTATGTCTGAGCATAAAGCCTACAAAATTTTTCAACTTTTTCATTTTATTTTTATATTTTATTTTATTTATTTTTCTTGAACTTAATTTCATTAAATCAAAGCCAAATTTGCACGAGAAATAGAATAAATATTCAAATTCCTGTTTTAAATTAATAATAACAATTCTTCTGTCTTAAATATTAATATTAAATTCACGCCATCTGAATGGAAGCAATGATTCAACTCGTACTTGACTATCGCGCATGCGCAAGGCTCCGCGAAGAGCTTAAACTAGTGCAGCAAGTGTAAAACAGGCCTTTAGCGCAGCGTAAGTTTAAAACAGGCTCCGCGCAGAGCTTAAATTGGTTCACAATAGTTGTAAGCCGGAAACGAACCATTTTGCAGGAAGCTTTAAGATACATCGAAATTAAATAAAAACATATATTCGAAATATTATAATTGAATAATTAAATGACAACATATATAAAAAAAAATATATTGTCTAAGAAATATTACAATATAATAAAAATGTATATTATCTCAAAATTAAAGGAAAAATATGTAAAAATATTAATAACTGAATAATTAGACAAGAATATATAAGAAATATAATCTTAAAGTTGAATGAGAAATATATAAAAATAATTAATTAGATGAAATATTATATAAGAAATATTATAATTTAATAAGAATATATATAAGCCTAAAGAAAAAATATATAAAAATATTAATAACTGAATAATTAGACAAGAATATATAAGAAATATTTCATGACAAATATAATCTTAACGTTGAATGAAAAATATGTAAAAATATTATAAACAATTAGTTAGATCAAAACATATATAAAAAATATTATATGAGAAATATTATAATTTATTCTTATATAAATATTATTATTATTTCTTATATTAATTTTAAGAATTAAAAACGGATAAAAATATAAGTAAAATTTAGAAATAATATTTAAGCAGATGTAAAATAAATGGACATAAAACTTCATCTTTTATATATATACATGAACCTTACAAATACAGATAGTTAGAATGACTATTTATTTTATTGAAGGCTAAAAAATACATAATAAATGTAAATGGAAATGTAAGTGTAAAAAGGAAAATGATATAATTTCCAATCCTTTCAATTAACTAAAATATGTAAACTAATAATAATTAAAATATTCTTAATATACTTACATTTACATAATAAAGGGAAAAACTAAAGCGAATGAATAACTTTAAGTAACAAGCAAAATGAACCTAATGCGAAACAAATTAAAATTGTAACAATCTCATGATGAAAGTCGAAAGTGTAATACCATTCATATTTGTAATATTTAATAATCACCTTATTAAATTTAAGAATTTTAATATTGTTAAAGAACTCAGCGAGGAAACAAATAAATTCTTTGCGTAGCTTTGTGAATAATAAAGTATAAAATAATAAGATTGGAATGTAAAATCCAAACACAAAAGCGGATGCGAAATTTCAAACAGACAAAATGTAATTCAAGAAATAAACACAAATCCAGATTATCAAAAACCAATTAAGATACTGTAATAGCAACATCCTGGGCACCAAAGAGCCGACTACGCGTATGACGTACAACCACTGCTATTGGACGATCAACTATAAACCAGCCAATCACAGCAAGCCCCCGCTACAAGCTGCGGCGCGGCGGCAATTTACGGAGGAGCAGTCAGTGTTAGTCGACGGGTGAAGAAAAGTCAGTCTGAAAAAGGAGTTTGAAGGAGTCATCCGAAAGAAGTAGTTACTCCAAAGTATCACCACCAAACTAAGTGGTTACGCGCGCAATTTGTAAACTCGATTCTGTTTTGCTTTAAAGTTAAAAGAATAAATTAAATTAAAATTCTAATTCCACGCGCAGCAATTATTTACAGAATACCAATCATTATTTCAGACTCGCGAGATCTAAAACTACTTCAACCTGTTTTTATTTTTATAATTTTTAAAGTCAAATGAAAAATAAATTTTAAAGTCAAATAAAAAATAAAGTTTTGTGCAAATTAGAAAGCTAGGACGAACAGAAATATTTTACTTTGATTTAACTACGAAGAGACGTCAACCCAGATTATCCGAAGGAAGGAAGGTTGGAGTACACTGAGTCCCAATAAAGTCACTCACTTGTTGCCCGATACTCCCTTTGTCAGGGCTGCTAATACTAGCCTTACGCTTACCACGCCATCCCAAAGAAGATTGAACCAGAATTTCACCTCACTGCAAGGGCGGTGCAAAGATAAGTACAAAATAAAATCAAATTTTACGCATGTTCGGAAGCATTTCTCACAAAATTATATAAAAATAAAGTTAAAATAAATTAAAATAAATAATTACAATTTTATTATATTAAATAAAAAATATATTAAACGGAAAATATATTAATCATACAAAACTTAAAAATAAAGTCAAAATAAATTAAATTAAAAATATATTAAATTAAAAGTATATTAAATTAATATATATATATATATATAAAAATATAAGTGGTTAAAATAAATTAAAATCAATAATTTCAACTTTAATTCCATAAGCACCGGTGAATCAATTTAACCAAGTTTTCGCATTTTCTTAATTTTGGCGATAAATAAAAATTAAGTGGTGACTGCGCTGCCTTTTTCTCCTTTCGAGTTAAAGAAATTTACATAAACCGAACAAACACGCGTGAATTTTGATAAATCTATATATATATATTCTATGTTATCCGGGACGTAACATACTACACCAATGAAGATAGGAGTGGAAGACTTTGTTTTGACCTCGCAAAACAGATATTCTGGCAGACCGGGCTTACCACTCCAAATATGTGTAGAAGAGCACAAAACACTAGCAGTAAGTGAGCTGTGGATATACAAAGCAACACCACCACCTCTTGTATTACGATCATGGCGATAAAGAATGTAATCATCAAGAGACACAAGAGAGTCATCAACAATGGGACCTAGCTTGGTCTCTGTTACAGCTATGACGTGAAAGTAGGAGCGAGACGCCAGAAATAGTCTCACCATCTCAATGTGCGCTCGTAAAGAGTTGGCATTGAAATGGCAAACGCGAAGACCACCATTACCACCCACAGGTCCCGCATCAGATGAGTAGGAAGTAGGAAAAGAAGTAGAGGAAGAAAGAGAAGAAGAAGAAGGAAGAAGAAAAGAGAGAGAGAGAGAACATACCTGGTTTGAACAGTTCAGTTGGTGGTGGAGGGAGCATCGGATGTTGGTGGCACTATGTCTTTTTAAAAAGTATTTAAATCCTCATCCGAGGCAATGAGATGTGGAGTGTCTTCCCTCCTTCTTCTAACGTAAATGCTCCCATTACGTACAAAGGTGAGAAAGCCAAAGCGTTTATCTCCGGACTTCTGTAGTACTCGCAACTTCAACTGATGTAGCGCAGATGGTAAAAATTTATTGATGTTAATTAGAGATGGCGTGATCTGTCCGACAGGTTGAGCATTATTGAGTAGAGCTGTGTTGATCTGAGGCAGTATGCCGCTGAGAACAATTTCTGACGCGTGCGAGATCCGATCTTGCTGCATCGTAAGATGCGTGATTTTAGCAGACAGAGCTTGACTAGTGGCATCCAACTGTTTCAGTTTTTCTAATAAGAGTGATGGCCTGGTAGAGTCAGTAGATGCAGTTATTAAGCTATCCACTTTAGCTTGTAGTTGCAGATGGTCTTGCTGCAGTTTGTCCATCCTTTGCTCACTCGCATCAATACGCTGGTTTAAGGTTGTCGACAGCTCTTGAATTTTTGTGTCAAGAGAATTGAAACAAGTGACAAGTACATTGACTTGAGAGCCCATAGTAGTAACAGAGGTATCTATTTTGTCTATTTTTGCAATCAGTGACGTCAGCAAATCAATAGTTGGTGTCGGTAGGGCAGTAGGAGTTGAAGGCCTGGTGCTGCTTGGTGTCTTAGCAACATTATTCATACCACTATTAGAGCCAACCGAGCTAGTACGTAAGCGTGTACCTCCAAAATTTGCTTCAGCAAGACACGGTCCACAGATTTTTATTATTTGGTCACAATTATCTCGAACAGAGGTCAATTTAGTACATGATGCGTGAAAATAATTATGGCATTTCATGCATTGTTGCGGTTTCGATGTGGCAGTAAAATCTTTGTGACACGAAGAGCAAGAATCAGACATATTAGAGATAAGATTGATAAATGAAATATACAGAAATAAAGCTGATATAAATATAAAAATATATATATAAATATATAAATATGTAAATGTATATAATTATATAAATATATAAATGTATATAAATATATATAAATATATATATATATATATAAATGTATAGATATATAAATATAATTGATATAGTGGTGTGTCCAGAAGTTGAGAGATGGCAGCACAAATAAGATGAGAATGATCTTATCAGTTGGATCGAATAATGTAGTATGGATAGGCTCTCAGTGATGGCAGCACCAAGCAAATATTGGTCTTACCGACGTAATGTGAAGTGAGTAAATTAGTACCAGTATATATAAAGAGATGACAGCAGAGACTCTTGACACGGCGAACGTTGACAAAATAAGAAGATAACCTCAAATTTGCTCCAGATGAATAAAATGTAGAACTTACAGCAGAGAAAGTGCAGCAAGCAGCAAGTCACAGCAAAGAAGTATAGTTTAAAGCGCATGCAAAGATCTGCGAAAGAAAGTCGCCTGAAGGCAAAGTGCTGCAGAAAAACAGTATAGAAACAAGAGTGTAACGAAAAGCGTGATTTTAACTCACCAGAGAGAAAGAGAGAGAAAGAAAGAGAGATAGAGTAAGTAAACATAGAACAAGAGTATTAAAAATCAATCCTCAATTGTCGACCTTTGTGTCTACTGTGTATACACATACATATACATACACATCTCAAGCACACGGATGTGCACAAACACATGCATATGGATGTAGCTGGCGCACGAATCTCCCAGAGAATATTGAAGGTTAAAGTCCAAATAAGCTAGCGAGAGACAGAGAGAGATACTGAACAATGGCTATGTACTTCAGTAGCGGCGACAAATTTAATTACATGTCACAAGTAACTTTTTATCAAACATATAAGTTATAAGAGAATATAGCATAAAAGATATAGAAAAATATAGTTAAAAGAATTATTTGATTTCAGTGGTTTCATTCGAAACAACTTCCTACTATGGTACGAAAACACTATGAAATTATATGTGAATTATTGAATTAAATTAAAATAAAAACTAAATAAATGTAAGAGTAAAAAGAATTATTTCACATTATTTATATTTTGTATACTTTGATATTTCAATTCAAAGTAACATTTCAAAAGTAAATTGTAAAAAGTATAAAATAATATTTTTTAGTATTAACTAAAATTATAAAATAAATGTGTTTGACACAAATATTGAAATACTTAACAACATTAAATAGATTTCACAACTTTCGTGCGTAGAAATTTGTGTAATGACTTGTTATTAATCCGATAAGTAAATGATGACCAGGTAGCGGTCAAAAAATACATTATTAAAAAGAAAGATGATATTTAGCGATATTATTACATTTTATTGCTTTCTTTAGTCTAAAATATTTTAAAATTAAAGAAAATTTGAAAGTATGTTTATGAAAATTAATTATTAATTATATTTTTTCATATTTTTTAATAACAACGAAAACGATAATTTTTTTGTATTTAAAAGATTGTTGTATTTACATGTAGATATTCATTAGCATATTATATATAACAACATTGATGATCAGCTATCGTTAAAAAGAATGTGTTTATACAAAAGAAAATACTTAGCAATATTATTTGATTTCACAACTTTCAAAAGTCAAAAATGCTAATTTAAAATATTCTTTTTGATAAGTTACTCACAGGTGCCATACTAATATTTGATAAATTGATAATACATGAAGAGAGCACACAAAAATATGTTTAAACGACAACCAATACTTACCATAATTTTCTTTTTATTAAAAAGGTTGTATTTAGATTTCATAAATTGGGTAGAATATATATCAAATTATAAAATATTATATTAGATTTATTATGAAAGTAATCTGTGAAGAATGATTGCACTATATGATGCATTAGTTGTATAGATAAAAGAAAATGAAAATCTAAAAAGTTGTAAAATTTTGTAGAATGTTAGAAAATTAACGTTTGTTCTAAGGAAAGAATGTAAATATTTCGAGAAACTTTTGGCGATTGTTTTTTTTATAATTTTATTATTTTTATTTTACAAAATGTTTGTGTAAAAACTTTATAAAAATAAGTTAAATTTTAAGAAATATAATTTTGATATAAATTTTATTATAAAAATAAGTTGAATTTAAAGCGATAGATAATAATCATGTACAAATTGTTTTGTAATTTCATGTACAAAATAACGTTATATTAATTTATAATAAAAATATTGATAAAATTGAATTTATATTTGTGTTGTTAATTGAAAGATTTAATTTATATTTGTGTTGTTGATAAAAAAATTTAATATAAATATACACAAATAGCCTTACAGTCTGTCAAGTAAGAGCGTGGTCGTGTTAAATTATAAAAAAATTTATTTGATGAAACTTTTATATTTATATATACATTGTGCACATTACAATGATGCAATCCGGTCAATAATGTGTCCAGTCACCACCGGCGTCGATAATTGCCTGGCATCTCCGAGGCATGCTTTCTACTAATTTGACGGCGTATTCTAGTGGCAAGGATCTCCAGATCCGACGAATTTCGTAAGACAACTGCTTCAAAGTGTATGTGCGTCTTCCACGAAGCTTCCGTTTAATATATGCCCACACATTTTCAATAGGGTTTGCATCGGGCGACTGCGACGGCCAATCCAATGTAACGATGCCAGATTGAGTCTTCCACTGAGTACAGAGCTTGCTGCGGTGTTTAGGATCGTTGTCCTCCTTCAGAATCCAATCTTCATTTTTTGTGATGAACCATCGTTTGGCAGATGGCAGTAAAGCCTTCTTGTAGATTTTTATCATTTTCTCGGCATTTAGGTTGTCAGTAAAGAGGTGCAAAGTGCCGAATCCCTGCTTTGAGAAGCAGCCCCAAAGATGCACCTTTATTCCATGTTTTACGGTCCGCTGAACAAGCCTATTGGTGGAAGTTGACCAGGCTCGCGTGAGGACAGAACGTGCCCATATAGAACATTCATCAGTAAAAATGACATTTTCAAAATCTCTATCAATATTCTCATGCGCCTAAGCGAGTCGCTTTGTCACATGTTTTTCAGTCAACAGAGGCTTCTTCATTGTGTTGCACCATTTCAGATGATGATTACGAAGATGGGTTCGGATAGTTTCGTAGGATATATCTAAACCTTTTGCCATTAATTTTGCTTGTCCTTGCCGCAGTGTTAAAGCAGGATTCCGCGAAAACAGATTCACTATTCTTTTTTCATCTTTTTTGTTCACTTTTCCTATCGAGCCACGTTCTGGTAAATCATCGACATTTTTAGCCACTTTATATCGCTGTATCCACTTCTGTACAAATGCCTTCGGCTTTCTCATATATTTAGCAGCCGCTGATTGCGACCTTTTGGGATCTTTCGGGTGGATGCAAAGGAATACAGCCTCGTAGCGCGACGCGTACTTAGCACTAATGGCGTTTAACGTGATTCTCTTCCAAAAGATCAACGACAACTGAATTTTTGTTGACAATGCGTCAAGGATAAAGCTTCCTTCTATCGGCTCGCAAAGAAATTAGAGTAAACTCCTTCATTACCTGTCGGTGAAGTCGACCACGCTCTTACTTGACAGACGTATTTAAAATTATTTCAAAATATAGTATGTATAATGTATATATACATACACATTTATTACAAATATACTATATATATAAATATTTTATTTTAGTATAGTTAGTATATACATATAAATATATACATATAAAGAGATGTTTAAATAATCAAAAAAAAAAATTTTTAATTATCTTAGCTCTATGATTTTGTATTAAATTAGAAAAAATTCTACAAAACCTATAATATAGTTTATTAAATTTCGCCACTAACTTTATCAGAGAGTAAAAAATATTACATGTAAGAAATCCTTCAAAAGTTATTTATTTTAAACGCACATTTAATTTTTATGTTAAAAATATTTAATAATAAATAAATATCTACTGTATATACAGGGTGCGTACGGTATTTGAGGACAACTTGAGAGTAAAATTAATTAGCTTGTATTTTTAATAAAATTTAATGAAATTTTAGGAATTTTATATACAATGTTAAATTAATATATAACTATAAAGTTATTCAATAAAATCGCCATTAGCAGCAATAACCTCTTCGATCCAGGTCCGGAAACGATTACATGCCCGAATCAAATGCTCCTTGTTCATATTGACCATAACGGCATTAATAGCAGTCTTCAGCGAAGAAGTGGTGTTATGAGGACGCTTATTGGTCTCACGATCAACTACGTCCCATACGTAATAATCCAAAAGATTAAGGTCTGGGGAGCTAGGTGTCCATAGGTTCGGTGTTATGTGGTCATGAAAATTTTCGGCCATCCAATCTTGTGTCGCCATCGCTTTATGTAAAAGGAGCAGAGTCTTGCTGAAAAATGTATGGTCTGCCTCCGCTTACATTGTCTATCCAGGGTTTCACTACCGTCTCCAAAACCTCAATGTATGCAGCAGAGTTCACTCGAAGTCCTTGAGTAAAAAAGTGTGGTGGCATAATATGTCCTTCGTTGCTGACAACACCTTAAACCATAACAGTGGCTAAATATTTTGTGTGCATAACAACAGGAACCTCCGTAAGATTTGAACATAGCCATCTGTCATTTCTGCGATTGGTCTTTTGATCTTGGTCAAAATTTTTTTCGTCGGAAAAAAACCATAACATTTTGAGCGCCTCAGGGTGTTTGATTTTGTTTAAAAGACGTTTTGATCGGAGGACTCTCCATTCCTGTGGTCGTTCCAACATGAACTGTCCTCTGCGCATCACGTAAGACCTATATCGAAGGTCTTCGTGAACAACTCTACGAATAAGGCGCTCAGACACATGAAGCTCACTCGCAAGGACCCTCATTGATTTTGAAGGATCCTCGTCTATGATCGCTTGCACTTGCTCTAAAAATTCTGCAGATCGGACAGTGTCAGAACGTTGTTCGTGCTTTTTGCGTTTTGCAACCGATTCTGTATCGCCTCCTGATGCTTCCAATTCACGGCGAACCTTATGCACGAATGAACAGGCGCAACTAAGAAAATTAGAGATCTCTAAATCTGTATGGTTCGCACAAATAGTGACGATGACAGCATGTCTCTTCATTTCTTGAGGCATGTTGTAGTCCGCCATTTCTTATCTGAAAAGGAAAAAAAATAAAAAATTCGCGAAGTTATAGTTACATTTATGCATGTCCTCAAATACCATACGCACCCTGAATATATATATATATTTTTTTTTATGAATTATAAACACTTTTAAGTAAACGTAAAACATTTTTAATTTTTAAATAGTATCAATACATATTTAATTTTTTTTAATACTATCAACACATTATATATATATAGGTTCGTTAAAATCTTTAAAAAATATAACCTCTTAAATGCTATACATAATAAATCAATACACAAATAACCACTAAAATAGTATATACGAGGTCTGGCTATTAAATAACGAGACTGGTTACGAAAAAGGGTTTTATTATAAAAATTATTTTACATTCGAATGCTCCCCTTCAATATACTCCCCTTCCCTCGCCACACACCTTTCCATACGTTTTTTCCATTGATCGAAGCACTGCTGGAAGTCTTCTTTGGTGAGGGCCTTCAGGAACTCTGCCGTTTTTTGCTTTACTGCATCCATCGACTCAAATCGGGTCCCTTTCGAAGCAGATTTTATTTTCGGAAACAAAAAAAGTCGCACGGTGCCAAATCTGGTGAGTACGGCGTGTGTTCGAGCACTGGAGTGCGCTTACCGGCCAAATACTGCTTCACAGATAGCGCGTTATGGGCAGGTGCGTTGTCCTGGTGCAAAATCCACGAGTTGTTCTTCCACAACTCGGGTTGTTTCTTACGAACTCGTTCTCGCAGTGTTGCCGAAACTGACAAATAGTAAGTCGGGTTAACAGTCTGACCCTCTGAAACGCATTCAGTCATCACGATACCGTTAATGTCGAAAAAAACGATCAACATTGCCTTGAATTTTGATTTAGACATCCTTGCTTTTTTAATTCTGAGCGAATCAGGCGTCTTCCAATGCATCGATTGCCGCTTTGTTTCAACATCGTATTGAAAAATCTACGTTTCGTCGCAAGTAATAATGTTTTTCATCGGTCCGGAATCTTTTTTTAACCTTTCGAGGGAATCTGAGCAGACCTGTTGACGCAAAAGCTTTTGGTCAGGAGTCAGATTTTTTGGCACCAACTTTGCACAGACTTTTGTCATGTGTAATCCCTCGTGTAAAATTTGTCTAACCGTTTCTTTATCGGCGTTTACAGCCTCGGCAATCATCCGGATGCTCATTCGACGATCTGCACGCACAATTTGGTTGATTTTGGTCACTGTTTCCGGAGTTAAAACAGTGACAGGGCGACCTGGGCGTTGGTCATCTTCAGTGCTCACTCGGCCCTCTCTGAAGCGCTTGACCACTCAAAAACACGCGCACGAGTTAAAGAATTGTCCCTATAGGCCTCTTGCAACAATTTACAGCACTCAGTCGGAGTTTTTTTCAATTTAACGAGAAATTTGAGATTGATACGTTGCTTCTGTTTTTCGTCACACATGGTTTTCGGCACGAGAGAAAAACACGTTCGTTTCAAACCGCTACTGCACAAATACAATAATAGTGACGAAAACGTGTTTTGGTACGTGCATAGACAAGATATCTAGATACCCAACGCACTACTCGTTTTTTTCCCCACCCCTTTACGGCACCCTCTAGGCGCGCAATCTCGTTATTTAATAGCCAGACCTCGTATATATATATATACACAAATAGCTTCATTCAAAATTATTTTAAAATATAGTATGTATGTATGTATAATATATATATATTTATTATATACACATTTATTACAAATATACTATATATATATATATATTTTATTTTAGTACAGTTAATATATTATAACACATCGTTCAATAAGTCCCGAGACTAACAACGAAAACAACATTTTTTTTCAAAAATCATTTTTATTCATCAATATAATCCCCTTTTGGAGTGATACAATCTTTCCAACGCCTTTCCAACATTTCTATACCATGTTTATAAAAGGATTTATCCTTTGCTTCAAAATAGGCTTCAGTTTCGGCAATGACCTCCTCATTCGAGCCAAATTTTTTTCCCTGGAGCATTTTTTTGACATCAGCAAAGAGTCAGTAGTCGCTGGGGGCTAAATCTGGCGAATACGGGGGGTGGGGGAGCAAATCAAAGCTTAATGCGTTCAATTTTGCCATTGTTTTCATGGACTTGTGGCATGGTGCATTGTCTTGGTGAAAAAGGATTTTTCTCTTCTTCATGTGCGGTCGTTTTGCTGCGATCTCCTCCTTCAAACTTACCAACAAGTCAATATAATAGTCACTGTTGATCGATTTACCTTTTTTCAGGTAGTCAATGAAAATCACGCCATGTGTATCCCAAAAAACAGACGCCATGACTTTGCCAGCAGGCTGCTGCGTTTTTGGACGCTTTGGGCGGCTTTCGCCAGCCATGCGCCACTCAGATGATTGCCGATAAGACTCCGGAGTGAAATGATGTATCCATGTTTCATTCATGGTCACGTATCGACACAGGAAATCCTTTTTATTGCGAGTAAATAGCGATAAACAGCTCTCTGAATCGTCGACTCGTTGCTGTTTTTGTTCCACTAAAAGCAATCGCGGCACCCACTTGAAAAAAACCTTTTTCATGCTCAATTTTTTATGAAGGATTGTAAATACGCTTCCAGATGATATCTGTGTCATTTCTGCAATCTCACGGACCTTTACTTTGCGATTTTTCATCACAATTTTTAACACTACACTCACATTGTCTTGTGTAACGGCTTCCAATGGCCTACCCCAACGTTCCGCATCGTTTGTGTCCGTACGACCACGTTTAAACTCAGCATACCAACGACAAATCGTCGGTTTGGATGGAGAGGAGTCCGGGTAATATTTTTCAAGCTATTGCTGGGCTTCCACGGTGTTTTTACCCATTAAAAAACAATGTTTTATCAACACGCGAAACTCGCTTTTTTCCATTTTTCAAACAAATTACAAAGTGACTTTACTTTAACCTCGATAAATCTGCTTTCTGTGATCCGATCGACGTGAAATTTTCTACACGTTTCATGTAAAGGTTCGCACTCTATGGAAACGTGGCCAGTTTGGTACTACTAGCACCATCTCTGGGTTAGTCTCGGGACTTATTGAACGATGTGTTACATTCTTCGTCGACGACCTACGTAGGTCACCAGACTTTACATCGCTTGACTTTTATTTATGTGGCTTTCTGAAAAATGAGGTCTATAAAACCAGATCAACGACAAAAGAAGATATGAAGGTGAGGATTCAGAATGCACGTAACACCATGCCACGAAACATGTTATTAAAAATGAGCATTCCGAAAACGAGTCAACTTGTGTATTCGAAGAAGATGGAGCAACTTTTGATCATCTTTTTGCCTTAAATAGATCTATTTATTCCGCCTTAGCAGAAAGTACAGTTCACATCGATGGATGATCTTGCCTTAGCTGGCGAGATCTCTGCTTAGTCTTGTCTTAACTGGCTGGGTCTCTGTTCGATCTAGCCTTAATTGGCCAGATCTTCGCTTAGTCTTGCCTCAACTGACCGAATTTCTGCTTGGTAAAATTTTCTGTTTTTTGTTTTTCTGAAGTCAAAAGTAAGATTTTCCATTTAAAATGTTCAACTTGACTTCAAATGACCTTGAAAGTTATAGTCAAGGACATGGTCAAGGTCGTATTAGAACGTAAAATTTTCTGCTCTTTCGTTTTATGTGGTCAAAAGTAACGGTTTTCTTAAAAAAAAAATCGGTTGCCTGTAAAGTCGGTTTACTGACGATAGTTGAACGTGACAACGCCATAAGAAAATACTGATGGAATGGTTGCATTTTTCAAAAGAAAATTTTAATTTTATTTGTTTGATAGATATTTTGTATGGATGTAGAGAAGGAGGTAAATGGAAATCACAATTGAATTGATCAATTCACATTTATTTGTACGCATAAATACAATTATGTCAATTTTTTTTTTTTTTTTTAACAATGTACATAGTTTTTACAAGTATGAATGTGCTTTGAGCAATTGTTTTACAACTTTTATTTACAACTTTTAAACATGTGTGATATTTAACTTCTTACAATTTGTGTTATTCTGTTGAGAATAGGACGATGATAAGAAAAGTAGGAAATGAAAGGGAGTGTTTCGAGTGTAATGTGTCTTGAAAAAGTCAAATCGGTGGTGGTGCCTCTTAGTGTTGTTGATTTATTAACGTCTGATGCACAATCGAGATTGAACATGTCTTTCATGAATTTGAGAAATGTTTCTATTTTTTCGATCGAATAGTAAAGCAATTGATTTTTTACTCATCGTGAAATAGTTCTGTTAACTTATTGTTATAGTTATGTCAATTATAGCATAACCTACAATCGCTGCACTAGCGGACCGATGCTATTTATTTTAATGATGAAAGCACGAATATTCGACAATATATCACTGAACATATATTTAATATCGAAAGAATCATTACCTTTATCGCCGCAATTATCGTTGCTATAAATAATTGACACCACATTCACTTTTCACTGCACTTCATACTTGACGAAAACATGTAAATGTATTATTGTATAGCAGCTGTCCACGCGGAAGCATCGCTCACTCAAGTAGGAGAGAGACAGATGTCGAACGCTGCCGAACGCGGAGGCTGATTGTGCCTCTTTGTCGCTCGTTCCGCGCTCTCGCTTACACTTCAAGCCTTAAATGGAACGCCTCAGAGCGAGGTAACGCCGCATGAGTCATGTTTTTTCGTGCGTGCAGCCGGCTCCATCGAATTATAAGACGTTGTCACGTCAAAAAAACAACTTAACCTTCAAATGTTCTTGAAGGCCATATTTAAGGTCATAGTAAAGGTCACAGTTAGACGACCCCTTCAAAATCGAACAACTTTTGACTGAAAACTTTTTTCTTAAAACCTTTAGTTCTAGAAATTAATGCATCCGCTTTTTAAAATGAGATACCCAATATATAAATCCCCTGTCTGAACGAAGGATTTTTTTGTACAATGAATATTTTTTTTTTTTATAGCCAAAAATGTGAGCAACTATTTAGTCATAAACAATATTTTAACTTTCAACATCCGCCATTTTGTAAAAAATGAAAATTTTTCAAAACCCTTTGTTCAGCCAAAGCATTATAGAATTATCTAATGATCCTCTATTATTTTTTTAATTTCAGATATTTCAGTCATGAGCAGCGGTTATCACCGCAAAACGGTTTTTCTTTGTAGACCCTCTGCAAATGTACTATATCTTACACGTTTTTAAATATTTTGTCATAAAAGAATTATGAGATATAATTCAAAGATATATCTTTTATATAGAAGAAGTTTGTTTTAATTTATTTGAATACTTCGCCAAAATGAATTCCCTAAAAAACGTTTTTTTTTGACCTACCAAGTGTATCACCCCCCTTCAGCGGCGCTGTTGGTGAGCACCGATACGGCGCCTTACGGTCGACAAAAGGTGGTTCGTCATGCAGTTATGGGTAATATGTACTGTCGGTAACTTTTGGTTACTTTCTTTTACAGTTATCCGCTAATTTTTAATTGTTGGTAAATGAATTATTTAGAGATATAATATATTTGGATAAGTACAGAATTGATGTAGACATCGATATCAATTCTGAAGAGTACAGAATCGATATTGGTTGTCTGACAGAGCGTGTACCTATACTACTTAAAAGGAAACTACCCCAGGTGTACCTCACCGATTTTTTTCATTTTGTAATATTTTGAAGAATTAAAAAAAATATTTAGCACGTGTTTCTTTTCAAGTTCTAATTTGTCGATTTTAGGAGCGAGAATCACCCTTAAAGTTCACCCCCAAAATCAGTTTTTTTTTTTAAACCTCAAAATGTTTAAGGAGTTTTTAAATAAAACCAACAGAAAATTGTTTCTTATAAACAGGCGCTTCTATAAGCATAACTTTTATGTTAAAAGGTTGCAAACTCTATTTTCTTTAGGAATAAATGTGCAATTTTTATGATTTTCTTTCGTATAAAATTTATTAAATCAGCTGAACTGGGTTATAAATTGCACTGTTACGTAGAAAATAAATTAATTAAGTTGACGTGTTCAAGGTTTTTAAAAAAAAAATTTTTTCTGGGGATGTTTCAACTTTACAGTGATTTTATTATTATACTGTGATATAGATGATTATTCACTTATTAACTTTTGATTTTAATTTGGATACTTCTATTAAAAAAAAATCATCTAAAAAATAAATGAAAAACGAAGATATAGCACCCATATGTAACGGAGTTCACTACCCCCTAGCCCTTGATCGTTATAAGATTGGCAGTAAATTTTTTTTTTTTTTTTTTAATATTCACATGCAAACTATTTTTTCACTATTATGTTATTATTAAATTTAGAATCTAAATCCGCAAATCTCAAATCCAATAATCCTGAACTCATAAGTCACCCTTGTAGTTCACCCCCAAAAATTATTCTTTTTCTGTTATCTCAAGAGCGAATGGAATTTTTTAATAAAACAAACGTCATTTAATTTTTTTTAAAAAGACGCTTCAATGAGCATTGCTTTTGTGTTCAGGAATAGCATCCTCTATTTTATATGAGGGTAAAACTTGTTTTTTCTTCACTTTTTGGGCTTAAAACTTTTGTAAATTATTCTATACACTCGCGACGATAATGTTGAATGAAAATTTATTGCTAATAATTTTTAATAAACTCAATGAAATTAAAATTTGTTCGACTGCGACGAAATTGAATATCGAAGTTTACGTGTCTTATGATTAAGTACTCGAACTTCTCTTTTATATGTAAATAATATTGTATGCAAATTTTAATCAAGACAAGTTCGATATTGTTTTTCTGATATGTTTGTGTTGAATCTATTTTTATTCGTAAATTTTATTCATTTGAATGGAACAACAGATAAGATTTGGTCTTTATCTCATCGTGCTTGTGAAACATTTATTTTTATTCATGGATAATGCCGTCTGACTGAAACAATAATATTTTGTGACTATATTTCGTCAGTTATACCTTACATGACTTTAAGTTCAGAAGTGTACATAAATCTATAATTTTTTTATAGTTTTACACTTTTATAAATACCAGGCTGTTTAATAAGTTTTGTGGTTCGATAAGAGAGGGTGTTGCTACTAGCCTAATTCTTTTTTTTTTGTTATGTTGGTACACTCTTCATATGAACGTATGTGAAGTTTCATTTCAATCTGTCAATTCATTCTTTGTTTACAAGCCATTTAGTATCGACGTGTCACAGTATTTTTTTACGATGGAAAAAATCAAGTATCGTGCAGTGATTGAACTTTTATTTTTGGAAGGTTTAAAAGCAAAGGAAATTTATGAACGAATGTTGAAAGTGTATAAGGACTCTTCGCCTTCAATTAGTATAGTAGAAAGATGGGTTGCTGAATTTAAACGTGGTCGTATAAGCCTTGAAGACGATCCACGTCAAGGACGTCCAAAAACAGCAATAACATAACACCAGAAATCGTAAAAAAAATACAGGATATCGTATTGGAAAATCGTCGAGTGGCTGAAAGAGATTTAGTAGAAGCCCTAGGCATCTTATTGGGCAGTGTAAGCAATATTTTGACTGAAATATTGGGTTTCAGAAAGCTGTGTGCATAATGGGTGCCGCATTCGCTAACAATGGAACAAAAACACATTCGAATGCGACTTTCTCAGCAACATTTAGAGCGTTTTCGAAAGGATAAAGTGGATTTTGTGCGTCGATTGATCATTATAGATGAGCCTTGGGTCTATCACCATGATCCTGAATCAAAACAAGAGGCTAAAGAGTGGTGTGAATCTGGTTCTTTGGCTTCGAAACGAGTTCGTGTCCAGAAATCGGCCAAGAAGGTGTTAGCATCAGTTTTTTGGGATGCGAAAGGAATTTTGTTTGTGGATTACTTGCAAACTGGTGAAACAATAAATTCTGAATATTATTGTAACCTTTTAGACCAGCTGAAGGAAAAAATTCGTGAAAAAAGACCTGGTTTGCAGAAGAAAACAATCCTTTTTCATCAGGACAACGCACCGTGTCACAAGAGCATTTTGACAATGGCTAAAATCCATAAATTAAAGTTCGAATTGTTGGAGCATCCACCGTATTCACCAGATTTAGCCCCTAGCGACTTCCATCTGTTTCCAGACCTAAAAAAATTCATGCGTAGAAAGCGTTTTTTATCAAACGATGAGGTCATAACAGATGTGGAAGCGTATTTTGCATCCCTTGTAGATTCTCACTTCAGGGATGGAATTCATAAATTGGAATATCGTTGGAACAAGTGTATTGATGTTCAGAGAGACTATACTGAGAAAATAAACTGTATTTGAAACCATAAAATTGTGTTTTTCTTATCGAACTGCAAAACTTATTAAACAGCCTGGTACATTAAAATCCTTTTAATCTTTTGGTAAGTACAATCCTGTTTAATATATTTACTCCTCCACAGCGTAGGTCGTTTATGAAATACCTTTTAGGGATTCAAGTTAATTGTGAAAATTGTTAAAAATTTTCTGAGAAAAAGGCAAAACATTCTAACAATATGGATATATCTGAAAAAGAAGTTTAGCTTTCTGAGTTAGTTAATTGATTTTAGTATATAGTTTTTTTAATATTGTAGTTTATTTTGTCGTTTGCATATGTTTTCTTTATAGAGCGAACTATACGAATATTTTATAAACTCAAATATATCAATGTGTTATGTATTTATTTATCATCTGCTGTAAACATTAAATCACAAAAAATTAAAAAAAAAATAGAATAAATTTAGACACACAATTTAGGTCTAGTTCTATAGCATATATAAAACTCTCAAAGAGTTTAATATTTATTTATGGGTAGTGAAAATATTTGATTCACTGTTTTAGGTAAAATAATTAATTCTATATATACATTCTGTCAAAAAAGTACCGGGAATTGTCGATTTAAATCTGGCGGGGCAATTTAGGCAGGTGCATTTCTTTTTTCTAGGTTGGTACAACTGTCCTCAATGACTATGCCAAGTTTGAGCGGAATCTGTCAACGAGTGTGTTTACAGTAGCTGCTTAAGTCAGTGGCCTTCAGCTCGCGCGCCGAATTTTGTTTTATGGCTTCAATCGACTGAAAATGGGTGCCACGGAGCGGCAATTTAAGTTTTGGGAAGAGGAAGAAGTCACAGGGAGTCAAATCCGGCGAATACGGTGGTTGTTCAAGCGTGTTCGTTGAGTTTTTGGCGAGTAAGTCGGTCACAATCGTAGCTCGGTGAGACGGCGCATTATCGTGTCTTGCGGCCACCTTTTTCATGCCCAAAATATCAATTAAAATCGTACGTGTGAACTCGTGGGATATCTCAAGTTCATGTGCTATCTCTCTCAAGCTGGTATGACGGTTTTCAAGCACCATTTCCTTAATTTTATCGACGTTATCTGCGGTCGAAGCCGTCGATGGGCGTCCGGAACGAGGCAAGTCTTCGACGACTTCACGACCCTCCTTGAAGGCTTTGTACCACTCATACGCACGGGTTTTCGATAGTGCTTTATCACCATAAGCCTTTTGCAACATTTTCAATGCATCGGCACATGAAATTTCATTCGCAACACAAAATTTTAGACAAATTCTTTGTTCAACGTAATCACTTATTGTAAAAAATCGGCACGCACTTTGACATCGACTGACTTATCCAGCTACTGTAAACACACTCGTTGACAGATTCCTCTCAAACTTGGCATAGTCATTAAGGACAGTTGTACCAACCTAGAAAAAAAAATGTACCTGCCTAAATTGCCTCGCCAGATTTAAATCGACAATTTCCGGTACATTTTTGACAGAATGTACATAAGTTATCGTTTCACGATTAGTGCATGAATAATTCATGTACACTAATAATGAAGCTAGATTATTTATTTAAGTATTATTTTATTTAATATAAATTATGTTTAAGGCTCTCAAAATGATTTTCAATTCCATTAATGTAATAAATATACTCCTGATAACATTCCAATGCTTCAAGTTAGATAATAAGCCAATAACAGAGCAAGAGTTTGACATAAAAAATAGTATTGAGAAAATGTTATATAACGCAACGGAAAAATTCAACAACGTTGATCTAATTGAAAAAGAAACATTGGCTTTTCAAGAACTATATAAGAATGTTAAAATAAATATCGTAGAAAATATTCACAAAATCTGATCTATAGATGAAGATATACAAGAATGCACATCAGATGTAGAAGAATTGGATCATGACTATAATGCACGTGCCGTGGAATTTTGGAAAAATGGAATAACCAAAAATCTTGCATTAAAATCTGTTCCAAATCGATTCCAAAAAGTGCAATCAGTTACGTAACTAAAACGTTGGGGAAAAAATGTTAAAAAGGGAGGAACTTACACAGAAAAAATAGGCAGAATTTGTCAATTTATATTGGATAATTATAAAACTGCAATCAATGCTAGTCATATTGTTCATCATAAAGATTTGCAAAAATGGGCTTTACAAGCATAAGAGGATATTGGACACGAGGATTTTAGATTCAAAGTTTCGAATCATTTGGTAAATAACTTAAAAAAAGCTCACAGGATTGTTAGTAAAAAAATTAATTAGCATGTTGCTACAAAAACTTTTGAAGGAACAGATTATTTACAAATAGAAGTTGTCGAATTTATCGTAAACATTAGAAAACTTATTCAAATAAGAGGTATAGAATATATTTACAATTCAGATCAAAGTTGATTTCAATTAGGAATACATTCTGAAAGAACATTGGCGGTTGAAGAAGAAGGCCAAATACAATAGCTGGTGCAATCTATAACTTCCACAAGCTATAGTTATACGATTCAACCTACAATCACAGGCAATGGAAGACTTCTATCACCTCTTCTTTTAGTTCTTAAAGAAAAAATGTGCAAATTTGGACCAGTTGTGCAACAAAAGTTATTTAGACCTGATAATATCTACGTTATAGTTTCAAAATCTGAAAAATTATTGTGAGTGTGAATAAGTTCTCGCCGATACACCGTCAGATGGGAAAGTGTCCAAGCGAACCCGTACCGTGAAACGTCTGTGTACAGAATTTGTAAAATTTATCCACAAGATGACAAATTCCGTAGGTTGCCGGTTATCTATCATCTTTTCGTTGATTCCCGTTAAAATCCGTAAGATTCCGTTCACTTATATTATGAAGTGACGACAGAATTCTGTAAATAATGAAAGATATCCGTAGACTTCCGTAGATGTCTATCACTTTCTGTAGAAATTCGAAAACGTCCGTGAGGCTCCGTAATTGTCCGTAGCTTTCCGTGCAGAATGTAAGGTGTCCGTAGATTTCCGTAGATGTCCGTAGCTTCCGTAGAAATTCAAAAACCTCCGTGGCGTACCATAATTGTCCGTAACTTTTCGTAAAGAATGAAAGGTACCGTAGAATTCTGTAGATGCACGTAGCTTCCCGTCAAAATTCTAAAACGTCCGTGAGGTTCCATAATACTCCGTAGCATTCCGTGATTAATAAAATGTAACCGTAGACTTCCGTAGATGTCCGTAGCTTTCCATAAAAATTCAAAAATGCCCAAAGGTTTCCGTAATTGTCTTTAAGTATCCGTAAAGAATAAAAGGTGTCTGTAGAATTCCATAGATGTCCGTGGCTTGCCGGAACCACACTGAAGTTCTTAAATTTATACGGAAAGCTACGGACATTAACGGAAGTCTACGGACACCTTACATTCTTCACGAAAAGCTACAGAGTATCACAGAATCCCACAGACATTTTTGATTTTCTGCGGAAAGCTACTGACATCTACGGGATTCTACGAACACCTTTCATTCTCCACGGAAAGCTACATACATATATGAAACCCCACAGACATTTTTAAATTACTACGGAAAACTATGGAAATCTACGGAATTCGACGGACACCTTTCATTCTTCACAGAAAGCTACGGAGTATCACGAAACTCACCGGACGTCTTTGATTTTCTACGTGAAACTACGGACATCTACAGAGATCTACGGACACCTTTTCTTATCCACGAAAAGCTATGGTCAATTACAGAACCCCACGAACATTTTTGAATTTGTTCGGAAAGCTACCGACATCAACGAAATTCTACGGACAACTTTCATTCTCCACGAAAAACTACGGACAGTTATGAAACTTCACGAAAGTTTTAAAATTTCTACGAAAAGTTACGGACATCTACGAAATTCTACGGACACCTTTCATTCTTCACGAAAAGCTACGTTCAATTACGAAATTCCACGGACGTTTCTGAATTTCTACGGAAAGCTACTAACAACAACGGAAGTCTATGAACACATTTCATTAACCACTAAAAGCTTCTAAGTATCACGTAACCTCACGGTTGCTTCTGAATTTCTACGAAAAGCTACGGACAACATAGGAATTCTACGGACAACTTTTATTCTTTACGGATAGCTACGGAGTATCAAGGAACCCCACAGACATTTTTAAATTTTTACGGAGAACTACAAACATCGACGAGAGTCTACAGAAACCTTTTATTCTTCAAGCAAAGCTACGAATAATTACGGAACCCTACGAACGTTTACGAATTTCTACGGAAAGCTACAAACATCTACGGAATTCTACGAACAACTTGTATTCTTCGCGGATACCTACGAAGTATCAAGGAACCTCAAAGATGTTTTTGAATTTCTACGGAAAGCTACGGAGATTTAAGAAGGTCTTCGGACACCTTTTATTATCCACGAAAAACTATGGATAATTACAGAACCGGCAGTTGTTTTTAGATTTATACGGAAAGCTTTTGACATTAACGCAAGTCTACGGACACCTTTTACTCTTCACGGAAAGCTACGGACAATTACGTAACCCCACGTTCATTTTTGAATTTCTACGGAAAGCTATGGACATCTACATAATCCCACGGACAACTTTTATTCGTAACGGGAAGCTACGGACAATTGCGGAACCCTACAAACGTTTTTAAACTTTTACTTAAGCTACGTACATCAACAGAAGCCTACAGACACATTTATTAACCACAGAAAGCTACGAAGTATTACGGAACCTCAGTGACATTTTCAAATTTCTACGAAAAGCTACGGACATTTAAGAAGGTCTACGGACACCTTTTATTATCTACGAAAAGCTACGAATAATTACAGAACCAGTTGTTTTTAGATTTATACCAAAAAATACGGACATTTACGGAAGTCTACGGATACCTTTTATTAACTACAGAAAGCTACTAAATATCAGGGAACCTCACGAAAGTTTTTGTTTTTTTACGAAGAGCTACGGATATTTACGGAGCTCTACGGACACCTTTTATCATTCAGGGGAAAGCTACGGACAATTACAATCCCCGCAGACATTTTTAACTTTCAACGTGAAGCTATAGACATCTACGGAAGTCTATGAACACTTTTTATTTATCACGAAAAGCTACAGACAATTACGTAACTCCACTGACGTTTTTGCATTTCCACGGAAAACTGCGTACATCTTTCATGCTTCACGGAAAGCTACGTACATTTACGGAACCTCACAGACGATTCCGAATTTCTACGGATAACTAAGGACATATACGGAAGTCTACGGAATCTTTTTATTCTTCACAGAAAGCTACGGACAATTACGATACCCCATAACGTTTTTATATTTCTTTGATGAGCTACGGTCGTCTACGGCAGTCTACGGACACCTTTAATTCTTTACGGAAAGCTACGGAGTATCGCGTAACCCCACGGACGTTTTTGAATTTGTACGAAAAACTACGTACATCTACTGAGGTCTGGGGACACCTTATATTATCTACGGGAAGTTATAGATAATTAAGGAAACGCATGGACGCTTTTGAATTTCTACAGAAAGCCACGGACATCTATGATAGTCTAACCCTTTAATTCTTTACGGATAGATACGGAGTATCACGAACCCTACAAACGTTTTTGAATTTTTACGGAAAGCTACAGACATCTACGGAGGTCTGCGGACACCTTTCATTCTTTATGGATAGCTATGGAGTATCACGGAACCCCACAAAAATATTTGAATTTCTATGGCAACATACAGACATCTACGGAAGTTAACTGACATATTTTATTAACCACGGAAAGCTACGAAGTATTAGGTTGCTGCAGATAAAATGGCCGATTTAGTATTTTTAAACAGCTGTAACTTTTTATAAAGACAATTTATTTAATCAAAATAGGTACCAATAGATGCAACATACTTTTCCCAACGAGATACAAGTACATTTACTCCAGTTTTGTAGAAGTCCGAGTTTCTGGTTCGAAGAAACTCCTCGAAGCCATTTTTGGCAGCAGCTTCATTATTAAATCTTTTTCCTGTCAAAAAGTAATCCAAATGGTAATATGTTGGTAAGAGGTCTGGTGAATATGGAGGGTCAGGAAGAGTCTCATAGCACAACTCGTTTAATTTTTGGACCATTGTTCTTGATACATGAGGTCGTGCGTTATTATGAAGCAGTATCACTCCATCCCTGTTGACAAGCCTAGGTCGTTGGACTATCAATTTCGGATGCATTTCATCTAGTTAGGCATAGTATTTCTCAGCATTGATGGTTTCACCAGGTTGCAGGAACGAATAGTGGATAACTCCAGCTATACACCACCAAACAGTTACCATTATTTTCTTTGGATGAAGGCTTGGTTTCGGCAAGTGTCTTGGCGCTTCATCGGCATCTAGCCATTGGGCCGATCGGCGACGATTGTCGTATAAAATCCACTTTTCAACGCAGGTCACAATTCGGTGCAAGAACGGTTCCTTTTTGTTGCGGGAGAGAGGAAAACTTGATATCTCCATTCGATACGTCATGTTTTGCTCGGTAAAATTATGCGGAACCCATTGGTCAAGCTTTTTTACTTTTCCAAGTTGTTGCAAGTGGCAGTTTACTGTCGAATTGTGAACGCCTAATTTCTCGGCAAGATTCCTTATGGTTTGGCGGGGGTAAGACTCCACTAATGCACGCAGCTCGTCGTTATCGATCGATGGTCCTGGGTGTCCACGTGGCTCATTTGCAAGGTCCATATCTCCGGATTAAAATTTTTCGAACCACCGCCGAGTGGTTCGTTCGCTAACTGTATCAGGCCCAAATGCGCTGTTCATATTCCTCGTTGCTTCCGTTGCGTTGTGCTCTAATTTGAATTCTTATAGTAAAAGTAGCCGTTTTTGATTCACTTTCATGTTCACCTTCTCTTTTTGTTTTTACGATCACTATGAAGTGCAAAACAGAAATGACTCCATAAACCAAGGTAGCAGTGTTTATACTTCAATATGTCATATCATTTGCGCCGCCTTGTGCCAACATAATACAATAAAATTGCAGCCAACTTTATGTCATTGCTAAATCGACCATTTCATCTGCAGCAACCTAATATTACGGAACCTCCAGGACGTTTTCGATTTTCTACGGAAATCTGCGGATATCTACGGAGGTCTACGGACACCTTTTATTATCCATGAAAAGCTACGGACAATTACAGAACCCCACGGGCGCGTTTAAGTTTCTACGGAAAGCTACGTGCTTCTATGAGAATTTACACCTTTAATTCTTAATGGATAGCTACGAAGTATCGCGGAATCGCGCAAACATATTTTATTAACCACGGGAAGCTACAAAGTATCAAGGAACTTCACAGAGGTTTAGGAATTTCTATGGAAAATACGGACATCTACGAAATTCTACGGACTCCTTTCATTCTTCACGGATAGCTACGGAGTACCACGAAACCCCACAGACATTTTTACATTTCTACGGAAAGCTACAGACATCTACGCAATTCTACAGACACCTTTAATTTTTCACGGAAAGCTACGGACAGTTACGGAATCTCACGAACGTATTCGAATTTTCACGGAAAGCTACGAACATCTACGGAGATCTGCGGACACCTTTCATTATTTACGGAAAACTACGGACAGTAACGGAACCCTTACGGACGTTTTTTCATTTCTGCGATAAGTAACGAACATCAACGGAATTCTACGGATACCTTTCATTCTTCACGGATAGCTACGCAGTATCATGGAACCCCTCGGATGTTTCAATTTTCATGGAAACCTACGGACATCTACGGATATCTACAGACACATTTCATTAACCACAGAAAGCTTCGGAGTATCGCGAAACCTCTGGGATCATTTTGAATTATTACGGAAAGCTACGGATATCTACGGGGGTCTACGGACACCTTTTATTATCTATGGAAACCTACAGACAATTACGGAGCCACGCGGATGCTTTCAAATTTCAACGGAATGCTACGGACTTCTACGGAAGTCTACACCTTTAATTCTTCACGGATAGCTACAGAATATCAGGGAAACTTACGGTCGTTTTTGAATTCTAACGGAAAGCTACGGACATCTACGGAGGTCTACGGACCCCTTTTATTATCCACGGAAAACTATGGACAATTACGAAACCCTCGAGGACGTTTTTGTATTTCCACGAAAAGCAACGAACATCAACGGAATTCTAAGGATACCTTTTATTCTTTACAGAAAGCTATTGACAATTATGGAACCCTACGAACATTTTTGAATTTCTACGAAAAATTACGGACATCTACGAAATTGTACGAACACCTTCTATTTTTAACTGAAAGCTACTGTCTATTACGGAATCCCACGGACGTTTTTGAATTTCTACGAACAGCTACTGGCATCAACAGAGGACACATTGTATTAACCACGGAAAGCTACGGGCTATTAGAAAACCTCAGGGACGTTTTTTCATTTTCGCTGATAACTACGGACATTTGCGGACCCCACAGACGTTTTTTAATTTCTACGATAAGCTACGGACATCTACGAAATTCTACGGACCCCTTTCATTCTTTACGAAAAGTTACAGATATTTACGGAACTCCACGGACGTTTTCATATTTCTACGGAAAGGTACGAACATCTACGGAAGTCTACGGAAATATTTTATTAACCATGGAAAGCTACGGAGTATCACGGAACCTCATGGACGTTTTTAAATTTCTACGCAAAGCTACGGACATCTACTGAGGTTTATGCCAATTCTATTATCCACAGAAAGTTGCGGACAATTACAGAACTCCACAGACATTTTCGAATTACTACGGAAAGCTAGGGACATGTACGGAAGTCTACGGACACCTTTAATTCTTCACAGGAAGCTACGGTGTATCACAGAACCACACGAACGTTTCTGAATTTCTACGGAAAGCCACGGATATCTACGGAGGTCTCCAGACACCTTTTATTCTTTACGGAATGCTTTGGTCAATTACGGAACCCCACGGACATTTTTGAATTTCTACGGAAAACTACGGAAATTTACGGATGTCTACGGATATCTTCTATTATTTACAGAATGCTGTAGTCACCTTAGATTATTCGAGGACGGAGTCTTACGAATTTTCACGGAAGTCGACGAATAGATGAAAGATAACGGATAACCTACGGATATTGTTATCAAGTGAATAAATTTTACAAATTCCGTACAGGAACGTTTCGTGGTAAGGGTCTGTAGAGACACTATCTTAGATAGCGGTACAAAAATTTTGTGTGTATAATTTAAGATGATGCATCTATATTGAAGTTCTATAACCTATGTTTAAAATCTGTGCATTTTTTTTCCATTAACTTATAAAGAACATTTTTTTTTGTAGCGCAAAGATCTCAAATTTCGTGCCAAATAAACCGTTTTTGAGGGGAATTTTACTGCACTATTTTATTCAGTAGAAATTTGCAGCGGAAGCACACAGAATTTTTGTAGACACCTATGATGATCATGCTCTGTCGAAAAGAACATGCAGAGATGGGTTTAACCGATTTAAGAATGTTGATTTTGATGTTCAAGATAGAGAACGCAGTGGTGCACTAAAAATGTTCCAAGATGAATAATTGGAAACATTACTTGCTGAAGATCCATGTCAGACGCAATCCTATGTTGCAAAATCATTAGGAGTTAATCGAACAATAGTTTCGTAACGTATGACAGCATTAGGAATGATGAAAAAGGAAGGATCTTGGGTACCGTACGAACTGAATCCGAAAGACGTCGAACAGCGTCTTGTTACGTGTGAACAGCTGCTTCAACGACAAAAAACAAGAGGTTTCTTACATCGTATTGTGACTGGTGATGAAAAGTAGATATACTACAGTAACCCCAAGCGTAAGAAATCGTGGGTTGAGCCTGGCGAAGCAGTAGCATCAATGCCAAAGCGGAATATCCACGGTTCCAATCTTACGCTGTGCACTTCGTGAGATTAGCTATGGGAAGTGTATTACGAACTGCTCCAACCCAAGCAAACTATCGCAAGAGATCTCTATCGACAACAATTGATACGCGTAAGCCGAAAATTGAAAGAAAAACGGCCGTGATATGAGCAAAGACACGATAAGGTGATTTTGCTGCATGATAACGTGCTACCGCATGTGGCGTCACCAGTCAAAACATACCTGGACACGCTGAAATGGAAAGCCCTATCCCACCCACCGTACTCTCCAGACATCGCACCTTCTGATTACTATTTATTTCGATCGATGACTAACGGCCTGGCTGAGCAGCACTTCATTTCGTATAAAGAAACGAGAAAATGGATTGATTCATGGATAGCCGCAAAAGAAGTGTCGTTTTATGGACGTGAAATTCAAATGCTGCCAAATAGATGGATAAAAGTAATCTCCAGCGATAAGCAAAACTTTAATTGATTTGTTTTTTATTATTTTTTTTAAATAAAGGATTTATTTTCACAAAAAACGGCGATAACTTATTCACACACCTAACACATCGTTCAATAAGTCCTGAGACTAACCCAGAGGAGGTGCTAGTAGTACTAAACTGGCCACGTTTCCATAGAGTGCGAACCTTTACATGAAACGTGTAGAAAATTTCACGTCGATCGGATCACAGACAGCAGAGTTATCGAGGTTAGAGTGAAGTCACTTTGTAATTTGTTTGAAAAATGGAAAAAAGCGAGTTTCGCGTGTTGATAAAACATTGTTTTTTAATGGGTAAAAACACCGTGGAAGCCCAGAAATAGCTTGATAAATATTACCCGGACTCCTCTCCATCCAAACCGACGATTTGTCGCTGGTATGCTGAGTTTAAACGTGGTCGTACGGACACAAACGATGCGGAACGTTCGGGTAGGCCATTGGAAGCCGTTACACAAGACAATGTAAGTAAAGTGTTAAAAATTGTGATGAAAAATCGCAAAGTAAAGGTCCGTGAGATTGCAGAAATGACACAGATATCATCTGGAAGCGTATTTACAATCCTTCATAAAAAATTGAGCATGAAAAAGGTTTTTTCCAAGTGGGTGCCGCGATTGCTTTTAGTGGAACAAAAACAGCAACGAGTCGACGATTCAGAGAGCTGTTTATCGCTATTTACTCGCAATAAAAAGGATTTCCTGTGTCGATACGTGACCATGAATGAAACATTGATACATCATTTCACTCCGGAGTCTTATCGGCAATCATCTGAGTGGCGCATGGCTGGCGAAAGCCGCCCAAAGCGTCCAAAAACGCAGCAGTCTGCAGGCAAAGTCATGGCGTCTGTTTTTTGGGATACACATGGCGTGATTTTCATTGACTACCTAGAAAAAGGTAAATCGATCAACAGTGATTATTATATTGACTTGTTGGTACGTTTGAAGGAGGAGATCGCAGCAAAACGACCGCACATGAAGAAGAAAAAAATCCTTTTTCACCAAGACAATGCACCATGCCACAAAACCATGAAAACAATGGCAAAATTGAACAAATTAGGCTTTGATTTGCTCCCCCACCCCCCGTATTCGCCAGATTCAGCCCCCAGCGACTAATGGCTCTTTGCTGATCTTAAAAAAATGCTCCAGGGAAAAAAATTTGGCACGAATGAGGAGGTCATTGCCGAAACTGAAGCCTATTTTAAAGCAAAGGATAAATCCTACTATAAACATGGTATAAAAATGTTGGAAAGGCGTTGAAAAGATTGTATCACTCTAAAAGGAGATTATATTGATGAAAAAAATGATTTTTGAAAAACAATGTTGTTTTCGTTGTAAGTCTTGGGACTTATTAACGATGTGTAAATAACTACAGGTATCAATAAATTATTTATTATATTAGGTGTAGTAAAAAGAAAAATATAACCTTTTTAATAAAAAAAAAATTATGGTAAGTATTGGTTGTCGCTTAAACATATTTTTCTGTGCTCTCTTCATGTATTATCAATTTATCGAATATTAGTATGGCACCTGTGAGTTACTTATCAAAAAGAATATTTAAAATCAGCATTTTTGACTCTCGAAAGTTGTGAAATCAGATAAGATTGCTAAGTATTTTCTTTTGTATCAACACATTTTTTTTAAAGATAGCTGATCATCAATGTTGTTATATATAATATGCTAATGAATATCTACATGTAAATACAACAATCTTTTAAATACCAAAAAATTATCGTTTGCGTTGTTATTAAAAAATATGAAAAAATATAATTAATAATTAATTTTCATAAACATACTTTCAAATTTTCTTTAATTTTAAAATATTTTAGACTAAAGAAAGCAATAAAATATAATAATATCGCTAAATATCATCTTTCTTTTTATTAATGTATTTTTTAACCGCTACCTGGTCATCATTTATTATCGAATTAATAAAAATGTCATTACACTAATTTCTACGCACGAAAGTTGTGAAATCTATTTAATGTTGTTAAGTATTTCAATATTTGTGTCTAACACGTTATTAAAAATATTATTTTATATTTTTTACAATTTACTTTTGAAATGTTACTTTGAATTAAAATATCAAAGTATACAAAATATCAATGATGTGAAATAATTCTTTTTACTCTTACATTTATTTAGTTTTTATTATAATTCAATTCAATAATTTACGTATAATTTCATAGTGTTTTCGTACCATAGTAGGAAGTTGCTTTGAATAAAACCACTAAAATCAAATAATTCTTTTAACTATATTCTTCATGCTATATTCTTTTACAACTTATATATTTCATAAAAAGTTACTTGTGACATGTAATTAAAACTATACTTGCCGGACACAGAGTGTAATGGTGGAGAATATAAATAATAAAATATATAGAATATAAAAAATAAATGAACATTTGATTTAATAATTATATTTTTTTATTTCTATTTAAATTATGAAGTGCTTTATTTTTCAAATGAAAAATTATCAAATGTTAAAAAATTGTTATTGACAAACTTCAATACTTTTTAATTACATATATATTTAAAATCATACAAATATACAACACGATATGCAATCATGTTAATTTTTTATTTTTTCTCTAATATTTATTAAGGAAAAAATTAGCATATGCTATGTCAGTTTTGTATATTGTAAATGTACTTGTATACATAGAAAGTATAGCTGAAAGTTTTGAATCTTATAATTCGTAATTCGTACCCAATCATGTTTCAGTTATAACATAAAAAAACTATTACAGTATCTAAAAATAACACATCGTTCAATAAGTCCCGAGACTAACAACGAAAACAACATTTTTTTTCAAAAATCATTTTTATTCATCAATATAATCTTCTTTTAGAGTGATACAATCTTTCCAACGCCTTTCCAACATTTCTATACCATGTTTATAGAAGGATTTATCCTTTGCTTCAAATTAGGCTTCAGTTTCGGCAATGACCTCCTCATTCGAGCCAAATTTTTTTCCCTGGAGCATTTTTTTGAGATCAGCAAAGAGCCATTAGTCACTGGGGGCTAAATCTGGCGAATACGGGGGGTGGGGAAGCAAATAAAAGCCCAATTTGTTCAATTTTGCCATTGTTTTCATGGACTTGTGGCATGGTGCATTGTCTTGGTGCAAAAGGATTTTTTTCTTCTTCGTGTGCGGTCGTTTTGCTGCGATCTCCTCCTTCAAACGTACCAACAAGTCAATATAATATTCACTGTTGATCGATTTACCTTTTTCCAGGTAGTCAATGAAAATCACGCCATGTGTATCCCAAAAAACAGACGCCATGACTTTGCCAGCAGACTGCTGCGTTTTTGGACGCTTTGGGCGGCTTTCGCCAGCCATGCGCCACTCAGATAATTGCCGATTCGACTCCAAAGTGAAATGACGTATCCATGTTTTATCCATGGTCATGTATCGATGCAGGAAATCCTTTTTATTGCGAGTAAATAGAGATAAACAGCTCTCTGAATCGTAGACTCGTTGCTTTCTTTGTTCCACTGAAAGCAATCGCGGCACCCACTTGGAAAAAACCTTTTTTATGCTCAATTTTTCATTAAGGATTGTTAATACGCTTCTAGATGATATCTGTGTCATTTCTGCAATCCAACGGACCTTCACTTTGCGATTTTTCATTACAATTTTTAACACTTTACTCACATTTTCCTGTGTAACGGCTTCCAATGGCCTACCCGAACGTTCCGCATCGTTTGTGTCCGTACGACCACGTTTAAACTCAGCATACCAGCGACAAATCGTTGGTTTGGATGGAGAGGAGTCCGGATAATGTTCTTCAAGCCATTGCTGGGCTTCCACGGTGTTTTTACCCATTAAAAAACAATGTTTTATCACCACGCAAAACTCGCTTTTTTCCATTTTTCAAACAAATTACAAAGTGACTTTACTCTAACCTCGATAACTCTGCTGTCTGTGATCCGATCGACGTGAAATTTCTACACGTTTCATGTAAAGGTTCGCACTCTATGGAAACGTGGCCAGTTTGGTACTACTAGCACCATCTCTGGGTTAGTCTCGGGACTTATTGAACAATGTGTTATACCTTGGTTGTATAAATTACCACGAGTATTAGCATCTACTTGTTTAATTTCAAACATAGACAAACTATTACAGTATATAAAAATATATGTTGATCACATAAATTACGGCGAGCATCACCATATACTCTACAAGTGTCCGGCAAGTATGGTTTTAATTACATGTCACAAGTAACTTTTTATAAAATATATGAGTTGTAAAAGAATATAGCATAAAAGATATAGAAAAATATAGTTAAAAGAATTATTTGATTTCAGTCGTTTCATTCGTAACAACTTCCTACTATCGTACGAAAACACTATGAAATTATATGTAAATTATTGAATTGAATTATAATAAGAAGTAAATAAATGTAAAAGCAAAAAGAATTATTTCACATCATTGATATTTTGTATACTTTAATATTTCAATTCAAAATAACATTTCAAAAGTAAATTGTAAAAAATATAAAATAATATTTTTTAGTATTAACTAAAATTATAAAATGAATGTGTTCGACAGAAATATTGAAATACTTAACAACATTAAATAGATTTCACAACTTTCGTGCGTAGAAATTTGTGTAATGACTTTTTTATTAATCCGATAAGTATATGATGACCAGGAAGCGGTCAAAAAATACATTAATAAAAAGAAAGATGATATTTAGCGATATTATTACATGTTATTGCTTTCTTTAGTCTAAAATATTTTAAAATTAAAGAAAATTTGAAAGTATGTTTATGAAAATTAATTATTAATTATATTTTTTCATATTTTTTAATAACAACGCAAACGATAATTTTTTGGTATTTAAAAGATTGTTGTATTTACATGTAGATATTCATTAGCATATTATATATAACAACATTGATGATCAGCTATCGTTAAAAAAAATGTGTTGATACAAAAGAAAATACTTAGCAATATTATTTGATTTCACAACTTTCGAGAGTCAAAAATGCTGATTTTAAATATTCTTTTTGATAAGTTACTCACAGGTGCCATACTAATATTCGATAAATTGATAATACATGAAGAGAGCACACAAAAATATGTTTAAACGACAACCAATACTTACCATAATTTTCTTTTTATTAAAAAGGTTGTATTTAGATTTCATAAATTGGGTAAAATATATATCGAATTATAAAATATTATATTAGATTTATTATGAAAGTAATATGTGAAGAATGATTGCACTATATGATGCATTAGTTGTATAGATAAAAGAAAATGAAATTCTAATAAGTTGTAAAATTTTGTAGAATGTTATAAAATTAACGTTTGTTCTAAGGAAAGAATGTAAATATTTCGAGAAACTTTTGGCCATTGTTTTTTTTATAATTTTATTATTTTTATTTTACAAAATGTTTGTGTAAAAACTTTATAAAAATAAGTTAAATTATAAGAATATAATTTTGATATAAATTTTATTATAAAAATAACTTGAATTTAAAGTAATAGATAATAATCATGTACAAATTGTTTTGTAATTTCATGTACAAAATAACATTATATTAATTTATAATAAAAATATTGATAAAATTGAATTAATATTTGTGTTGTTTATTGAAAAATTTAATTATATTTGTGTTGTTGATAAAAAAATTTAATATAAATATACACAAATAGCCTTATTTAAAATTATTTTAAAATATAGTATGTATTGTAACGGGGTGGCAGATTTAACGTTACCTGCCACAGGAGCAATTAGCTTCGGGGAACGCGCAATTCGCAAAAGGCGCGAAAATGCCCTTCGCGCCCCCTTGTTGGAAGCTAAGGTCTCGGACGACTTTGCTCCTGGGTCCAGGCTCGAGAAGCCGGTCTACGGACCCAACTTACCCGTTGCAACGCCGCGCAATCGTCGTTGCGCGGCTCGTGCGTTGTCCTCACCTGGCTAGTTGATCTCGGAGAGGGCGGTATTCGGGAGGAGAGCTGAAAGCTCCTCGCCGCAGAAATAATAACGAAAAAAAAGAAAATTGAAAAGAAAAGAAAAAAAAAGGTAAATAAAAAGAAAGAAAAGGTTAAATAATTTGAGCGAGAGAAGCTCGCAAAAAAAAAGCAAAACAAATTTACAAAAGAGCACAGGAAAAATAATCTAGGAGAAAAAGAAAACAAAGAAATAAACCAAAAATATAAATAAAATAATTTAATAAAAAAAACGATATAATAAATAATAAATTAGACAAATAAAACAAAAGTATACAAAAAGAATGGATTACAATCCACGCGGACGAGGAGCGCAGGCGGTAAGGCGCGATATAATGCGCGAGAACGGTTCCCGCGCGCGGCGTACTATACGAGTGCGAGAGAGAAAGAACGTCTCTCGCACTACGCCTATAAGAGTGAGAGAGAAAGGCCTCTCTCACTCGCGCGCGCTGTCTAACGTACGGGTGCGAGAGAGAAGAACACTCTCCCGCACGGAGCCCGTTGGAGCGAGAGAGAGAATGCTCTCCCATTCTTGCGCGCCGCTTCTACTGTGAGTACGAGAGAGACAACGGGTCTCCCGTACTGCGCCGTAGGAGTGAGAGAGAAAGCGCTCTCCCACTCTTGCGCGCCTAGCCTTACGCGAGTGCGAGAGAGAACGCAACTCTCTCGCGCCGATCTAACTCGGGTGGGAGATAAAGGTTTCTGCCACTCGCGCGCGCACCGTATATGCCGCAAGCGCGAGAGAGAAAGCGACTCTCCCGCACTGCTGCCACTAGAGTGAGAGAGATACCGCTCTCTCACTCACGCGCGCTTATGCTTCTATAGGTGCGAGAGAGACCGCAACTCTCTCGCCCTGTCTACGAGAGTGAGAGAGATAGCGCCCTCTCACTCGCACGAACCGCGTAAAATACGAACTCGCTAAAGCACGGAGTAACCGGCGGCGGTTACTCCCACGCAAATACAACAAAAGGAAAAAAATCTACGCGCGAAAAGTTTAAGTCTTAATGAACTTACTTTTGGCTGGCCAGCCGCGCACGCTAGACGCTAGGATGAAGATGGCAGAGACGGCGATTCGGCTTGCCCTCGTCCCGTACAGGAATTGGCCTGCTCCCGGTCGCCGGTGATGCACGTCGGTGCCGTCGGCCGGTTGAGACTTACTTGGCTGCCTGCACAGCCGGTGCTCGCCAAAGAACAAAAATGCACGGCACCAAAAACTATAAACGCGCGAGAAAACACGACGAGAATTCGGCGCGTTTCAAAATGGCGGGAACTTAGTTATTTCTCGCGGAAAACTCCGTAAAACAAAAGAAAATATCCGCGTGGTTAGTCCGAAGGCGAATTCTTGACTAACCCTAAAAGGCGGGAGGCGGCTTGTCTACCTAGCCTAGCCTCTCCTATACGGCACTCGACTAGCCTATCTCTAGTCGCGTACCGTATCTGCCCGTCCGCGACTGTCGCGTTACCTATTTTCGGCGGTCCCCCTTATCCCGAATACGCGAAATAAGACGAGGCGCGGAGCACGGAGTGTTCTCCGTGACAGTATGTATAATATATATATATATATATATATATATATTTATTAATTTAATATACTTTAAATTTAATATATTTTTAATTTAATACAATAAAATTGAAGATATTTAATTTAATTTATTTTGACTTTATTTTTAAGTTTTGTATGATTAATATATTTTTCGTTTAATATATTTTTTATTTAATATAATAAAATTGTAATTATTTATTTTAATTTATTTTAACTTTATTTTTATATAATTTTGTAAGAAAATGCTTCCGAACATGCGTAAAATTTGATTTTATTTTGTACTTATCTTTGCACTGCCCTTGCAGTGAGGTGAAATTTTGGTTCAATCTTCTTTGGGATGGCGTGGTGAGCGTAAGGCTAGTATTAGCAGCCCTGACAAAGGGAGTATCGGGCAACAAGTGAGTGACTTTATTGGGACTCGGTGTACTCCAATCTTCCTTCCTTCGGATAATCTGGGTTGACGTCTCTTCGTAGTTAAATCAAAATAAGATATTTCTGTTCGTCCTAGCTTTCTAACTTGCACAAAACTTTATTTTTTATTTGACTTTAAAAATTATTCTTTATTTGACTTTAAAAATTATTTTTTATTTGACTTTAAAAATTATAAAAATAAAAACAGGTTGAAGTAGTTTTAGATCTCGCGAGTCTGAAATAATGATTGGTATTCTGTAAATAATTGCTGCGCGTGGAATTAGAATTTTAATTTATTCTTTTAACTTTAAAGCAAAACAGAGTCGAGTTTACAAATTGCGCGCGTAACCACTCAGTTTGGTGGTGATACTTTGGAGTAACTACTTCTTTCGGATGACTCCTTCAAACTCCTTTTTCAGACTGACTTTTCTTCACCCGTCGACTAACACTGACTGCTCCTCCGTAAATTGCCGCCGCGCCGCAGCTTGGAGCGGGGGCTTGCTGTGATTGGCTGGTTTATAGTTGATCGTCCAATAGCAGTGGTTGTACGTCATACGCGTAGTCGGCTCTTTGGTGCCCAGGATGTTGCTATTACAGTATCTTAATTGGTTTTTGATAATCTGGATTTGTGTTTATTTCTTGAATTACATTTTGTCTGTTTGAAATTTCGCATCCGCTTTTGTGTTTGGATTTTACATTCCAATCTTATTATTTTATACTTTATTATTCACAAAGCTACGCAAAGAATTTATTTATTTCCTCGCTGAGTTATTTAACAATATTAAAATTCTTAAATTTAATAAGGTGATTATTAAATATTACAAATATGAATGGTATTACACTTTCGACTTTCATCATGAGATTGTTACAATTTTAATTTGTTTCGCATTAGGTTCATTTTGCTTGTTACTTAAAGTTATTCATTCGCTTTAGTTTTTCCCTTTATTATGTAAATGTAAGTATATTAAGAATATTTTAATTATTATTAGTTAACATATTTTAGTTAATTGAAAGGATTGGAAATTACATCATTTTCCTTTTTACACTTACATTTCCATTTACATTTATTATGTATTTTTTAGCCTTCAATAAAATAAATAGTCATTCTAACTATCTGTATTCGTAAGGTTCATGTATATATATAAAAGATGAAGTTTTATGTCCATTTATTTTACATCTGCTTAAATATTATTTCTAAATTTTACTTATATTTTTATCCGTTTTTAATTCTTAAAATTAATATAAGAAATAATAATAATATTTATATAAAAATAAATTATAATATTTCTCATATAATATTTCTTATATATGTTTTGATCTAACTAATTGTTTATAATATTTTTACATATTTTTCATTCAACGTTAAGATTATATTTGTCATGAAATATTTCTTATATATTCTTGTCTAATTATTCAGTTATTAATATTTTTATATATTTTTCCTTTAGGCTTATATATATTCTTATTAAATTATAATATTTCTTATATAATATTTCATCTAATTAATTATTTTTATATATTTCTCATTCAACTTTAAGATTATATTTCTTATATATTCTTGTCTAATTATTCAGTTATTAATATTTTTACATATTTTTCCTTTAAGCTTATATATATTCTTATTAAATTATAATATTTCTTATATAATATTTCATCTAATTAATTATGTATAATATTTTTATATATTTTTCATTTAACGTTAAGATTATATTTGTTATGTAATATTTCTTATATATTCTTGTCTCATTAATTAGTTATTAATATTTTTATATATTTTTCACTTAATTTTAAGCTTATATTTATTCTTATTAAACTATAATATTTCTTATATAATATTTCATCTAATTAATTATTTTTTTATATATTTCTCATTCAAATTTAAGATTATATTTCTTATATATTTTTGTCTAATTATTCAGTTATTAATATTTTTATATATTTTTCATTTAATTTTGAGATAATATACATTTTTATTATATTGTAATATTTCTTAGACAATATATTTTTTTTTTTATATATGTTGTCATTTAATTATTCAATTATAATATTTCGAATATATGTTTTTATTTAATTTCGATGTATCTTAAAGCTTCCTGCAAAATGGTTCGTTTCCGGCTTACAACTATTGTGAACCAATTTAAGCTCTGCGCTGAGCCTGTTTTAAACTTACGCTGCGCTAAAGGCCTGTTTTACACTTGCTGCACTAGTTTAAGCTCTTCGCGGAGCCTTGCGCATGCGCGATAGTCAAGTACGAGCTGAATCATTGCTTCCATTCAGATGGCGTGAATTTAATATTAATATTTAAGACAGAAGAATTGTTATTATTAATTTAAAACAGGAATTTGAATATTTATTCTATTTCTCGTGCAAATTTGGCTTTGATTTAATGAAATTAAGTTCAAGAAAAATAAATAAAATAAAATATAAAAATAAAATGAAAAAGTTGAAAAATTTTGTAGGCTTTATGCTCAGACATAACATCCCCCCCGTTCTTGTTCGGAAATCGTGCTTACGAAAGTATGCTCGGTTTTCGAATTTATTGTCGTTAAATTATTTTAGTTGAGAAAACGAGAACATTGTCTGTGGCATGTTTATTTCCACTGTCTTAGGTGTAGGAAAATTATTTAGTGCATTAGTTTTCTTTGGATCCGGCCTTACGCCATGCGGAGTGATAATGTGTCCGAGATAAGAGAGCGATTGTTTGTAAAACTCGCATTTTTCGGGTGATAATCGCATGTTGGCTTCCCTCAAACGACGTGCAACACTGTCAAATTTTTCGTCGTGCTCTGCACGAGTTTTAGCGAATATAATTAAATCATCTATGTACACGAAAATGTCTTTTCCTTGGAGACCTCTAAATAATACATCCATGCTCCTCTGAAAGGTGGCTGGGCTATTCTTTAATCCAAAAGGCATCCTTGTAAAATGGTAATGTCCGAATGGTGTTGAGAATGCGTTTTTATGTTTATCGTGTTCATGCATAGGGATTTGGTGGAATCCTGAGGCTAAATCCAAAATACTAAAATATTCGTATCCTCCAAGCTGATCAATTATGTCCGATATGTTTGGAATGGGGTAAGCGTCGCTTATTGTCTTTGCATTGAGTTTCCTGTAATCGATAACAAGTCTCCACCGTTTTTCATTATTCAATTCCTTCTTCGGGACGACCCACAACGGGCTGCAATTGGGTGAGTTTGATTCTTCAATTATTCCATCATCAATCATTTTTTGCACTTGTTTTACTACTTCTTTTCTTAAAATTTGGGGGTATCTATACTGTTTAACATTTACTGGTATGTTGTCGACCGTTTCTATACGGTGTTTTATAATATGCGTCGATTGTAATTTTTCGTTAGGTAGTTGAAATATGTCGGCATATTTCGCCGATATTCGATCAATGTATTTCTTATCCTCTTCTTCATATTCATTTATTCTTAATAATTCTTTAACAATTTTAATTCTTTCGCGCGAATACCCATTTGCATTTAAGTGTGGGGGCTGTTTCTCATTCTCTGGTGCCATCGTGCACATAAACATATTATTCTAAGGAAAATCAAGTCCTTCCTCAAAGCGCGTCATTAATGTTTCTACATCATCGTCATTTGCTTCCTCAAACGTCTCCGATCCGTTTGTCATATATTCGAAATTACTTACGTTACTCGCGTTACATAAGTCGCTCAAATTACTCGCGTTTTCTGATATTTCTAAATCCTCGTCACCGCCCATGTAATATTTCGAAAAAAGGCATTTTTCCATTATCTCATAATATTTTTCGATTTCGTCCGTATTATTGTCATATTCAATTTCCATTTTATTACTTTCCGACGTTTCAATTTCATTTTGTTGCTCTCTATTAATTAATCGCACTTCCATCGCGTTGTTTTCATACGTATTTTTATTCGCGGCGACGTCTCTCGCGGCCCTTAAACTAAAATCGCACGCATCTTTGGCGGCTACAGAATTATCCTCAAAACATTCCCGCGTAGTACTCGCGGTACCATAATTATCGGCAGCATTATCAGCGGCCCTTAAACTAAAATCGCACGCATTTTCGGCGGCTACAGAATTATCCTCAAAACATTCCCGCGATGTACTCGCGGTACCATAATTATCGGCGGCATTATCAGCGGCCCTTAAACTAAAATTGCACGCATTTTCGGCAGCTACAGAATTATCCTCAAAACATTCCCGCGATGTACTCGCTGTACCATAATTATCGGCGGCATTATCAGCGGCCCTTAAACTAAAATCGCACGCATTTTCGGCGGCTACAGAATTATCCTCAAAACATTCCCGCGTAGTACTCGCGGTACCATAATTATCGGCGGCATTATCAGCGGCCCTTAAACTAAAATCGCACGCATTTTCGGCGGCTACAGAATTATCCTCAAAACATTCCCGCGATGTACTCGCGGTACCATAATTATCGGCGGCATTATCAGCGGCCCTTAAACTTTTTCGCGGACTTTCCGCGGATTCAAAATTTTCAGTTATATTTTGTGCAACAATTTTACTATTATTATCGTCGTTTTTGGTGTCTTCACTAATATTGTTATTATTTTCGAACGGCGGTTCATTATAAATTTTCTCCGCGATCACCGGCATTATCGGAATCCGTACAGCGACTTTAAACTCGTTATTATTTGTTATGGGCACAATTACTCTCCCGTTCATGTTCTTTGCCCTCGTATCACCTATTATAACGTTTGGGTAAATTTCCGTTGGTGGGACTATGCCCTCACTTATTTCTTGTTTTGTAGACGCGACGACCCATGTTGTTTCTTTTGGCGGGCAATATTGTATTACTTCGTTCTCGAACGTCGCGACGATAATATTGTTTTTCGTTATATTTTTTTTCGTTAAATTTGATTTTTCGAAATTTATTAATAGACGATGGCCTTTACAAAATTCTGATCCGATCATTGCCTTTGTCTTAATAGGGAATGAGTCTTCTACTACCAAAAAGTGTGTCTTACAGTAAAATTGTGAAGTCTGATCGCAACTACTCCTATTGTTTCTTCAGAGGTTCCGCCGATACCGTTTATACGCGGTGTGTATGTTTCGTCTATTTCAACGTCTGGTGCTAAAGCCGACAATTTAATCACGTTTGGTTGTGCACTCGTATCAACCATAGTTTCTGTTATTTCGCCAATAAAATCTGCGGAGTGTAGGCGAATTATTGGTATGCCACCCAATGAGTTTACTGCGTAGCAGTAGTGGACGTTTCCAAGTTCTCGGAAATCATCGTGTAATTGACCGGACGTCCCTGATTCACCGTTCCCCGTGTTACGTCCGTGGTTTCCCGGGCGGCTTCCCCGTTTCCCGCTCGTCTAGTTTCATTATTTCTTCTCGAGTAACAATTTTCTATTGAATGGCCTGATCTTTTGCAGTACCTACATTCTGCATTCGGGTCGTATCGTCCGTTATTATGATTGCGATTTCGCTCCCGGTATTGGTTTTGGTTATTGGTGTGATAATTTCCCCTGAATTCTCGCGAATCGCGGTATTCGCGTAGGTCGCGACTAATATTTTGCCCGTTGTATTGATTTTGATTATCACGATTATTCTGATTTCTATTTTCACGGTATTCTCTGTCTCGCGGCGTGTCTCTTCTCACAAAATTATCACGATTGTTCTGCCGTTTATTTGTATTATTGGTACCGTGCCTCTCATTATCCATTTCCATTCTTTTTTCGGCGCGAATGGCTCTTTCGAAGGCCAACTCTAAATCAAAGCCGCAGCCTCCCATATGATTGCGGTATTCCGGAGTCAATCCATAATAAAATTCTTCAATCACTTCTTTATCTAATTTTGTTTCCAAGTGAGGTGTGAGTTCGTCATAGTCTTTCTCCATACAGATGCAATCTGCTATCGCAGCTCGTAATTCAGTAACTCTCCCGATATATTCCAATATGTTGTTATGATTTTTTATTGAAAGCTTTGACAATTGCCCGCGGTAGTATGTCGATGTTTGAGATGTTGCGAATGTATTTCTTAATTTAGTGATAAATACATCGATGGTCTGGTATTGACGATTGCTCATTGCCGCGGCGACGTTGTTATCCAATTTTAATTTTAATAACCCGGTAATCTCTGGTTGTAAATTTAGAGAAAATTGGTCCTTAATTCGTTTTATTGCTTGCATAAATTCGAATAAATTTCGACCGTTAAATCGTGGTATCCTTTGCAATAATTCTTGCATCAAGTACGGCGTTATAACGTTACGGTCGTTTGGTCTTTCGCGCCCGGAATTAAGCGATTCATTAATTTGTGTCGGTGAATTTATCCTTCTATGTAAATTATCTATTTGTCGCGCGAGTTCGTTCATTTGTTCGTTGATATCTATGTTTCCCCAGTTCGCGTTGTTTGCTCCGCTTGTGTTTATTTCGTCGTTTGATTCTTCCGTATTTTGTGGCTGCCTGCTTTCAAGTTCGCGTATCTTTTCTTTTAAATCGTGAGTTTGGTCGCGTTCAATTTTCAGTGTTTCCTGTACATTTTGCATCGCAGTTTGATAGTTCCGTTCCGCCTGTTTCATCTGTTTCTCAAATTCGACTTCCTGCGCGCGAAGCCTTTGTTCGCGTTTGTTCATCTCATCGAGTTTCAATGCAAGTTCGTCTGGTGTTAATTCCTTCATTTGGTTTGCCATTTTCCGCGTTATCATGGATTTTCATCAACTGTTTGAACTATTTGCGTTCCGCGATTTAGTCGTTATTTCGCGGGCTTTTGACAGATCAACTTCTCAATAATGATTTTCTATTTCAGAAGTAGCTATGCATGTGTGAACCGAGTTCGCGTTTTTATTTAATTTTGATTTATTTCCTCTCCACGTGGGTCTGTTTATCACGCGGTTTTTCGCGAACTGTCAATTTTGTTTGAAAATCGCGTGCTAGTATATAAAGTTGTAAAAGTTGTGAAATATTTCATCTGTTTTATTTTGTATAGATTCAAGGGGAAAATTTATACCCTTATTACAGTATTTCCTCGTTAATAGAAAAATTTCTAAAATATTTGTTAAAGTAACATCTAATATTTAATTTATTGATTTCATCATTTTTTTTCTTTTACGAAATATTTGAATCTATCTAAGTGACTGTGTTGATTTGAGTAATGTTACTTTTATTTTACAAAAATATATTTACTTTTGAAATTTTTATTTAAATTGTAATCATGCTTTTGTTAGTTGCATATTATTTTATAAGATTGCTGTGATGTTTCAAAATATTTCAAAATTGTGAAAAATATTAAATATTGATGATTTTTTAAATTTATTGATAATTTATAAATTTTTAACAAATTATTCCGTTGACTGTTTGGAATTATCAAATTTATTATATAGATTTGAAACACAAGGCTTAAAATTTATTTATGCTTTCAAAGATAAAAAAAAAAAAGAAATCATATTTTAAATTGTTATAATAAAAATATATAGTTATATTTTCTTTATTGGTACATACATATTTTTCCTAAAATTTATTTTGAAATAAATGTTATAATTGTATAATATCATAAACTTGAAGTATGTTTTAACTATAAGCTGTTATGAGTAAAATTTGGTAAGCTTTTATTTGATTTCAATTTTATTTTAATATTTCTCCCAAAAATAAATTTATTATTATATTATTATTTAATATTTTTATATATATCACGATTTTATTATTTTAATTTTATTTAAAAATAATTTTTTTTCTTTGAAATTTATTTTGAAATAAATGTTATAATTGTATAACAATCATAAACTTGAAGTATGTCTTAACTATAAGCTGTTATAAGTAAAATTTGGTAAGCTTTTATTTGATTTCAATTTTATTTTAATATTTCTCCCAAAAATAAATTTATTATTTTATTATTATTTAATATTTTTATATATATCACAATTTTATTATTTTAATTTTATTTAAAAATAATTTTTTTCTTTGAAATTTATTTTGAAATAAATGTTATAATTGTATAACAATCTGCGATCCCACCGCTGTCACCATTTTTCTTATGTTACGTCCCGGATAACATAGAATATATATATATTGTCACGGAGAACACTCCGTTTTCCGCGCGTGTTTATATTTCGCGCGATTCCGCGGTTCGCGAGCCGAGTTTAATTTCGGCTACGTTACGGCCTCGGGCGGGAAAATACGGTACACGCCGATAGATAGAATAGTCGTGTGCCGTATAGAAAAGATAGGCGAGTTCAGGCTAGGCAAGCTAGCTTCTTCCCGCGTTTTCCAGTCAGTTCTCTTCCGCCATTTTCACAGTTCGGACGCGTGCCCTCTTCCCGCGTCTCGACAAGTTTTTGCGCGACGTTATCGCGAGTTCTTGGCGCGTCCCGGTCGTGGGTTTTTTAGTGCAGGTGCGTAGCAGCGATCAGCAGCCCGCAGGGCACCGCCACCAGACCACAGGGGCGTAGCATCAAGGCAACGGCACCAACGATTTCGTTGGGCGGCAGCGGCGTCCCGCTACTAGCGGCCTTATCTTGATTTTTGGCGTGCGCGGCTGGCCAGCCACCGTCGTAAGTTTATGTTAAATTTTGTTCGCTTTTGTTTGCGTTGGAGTAACCTCCGCCGGTTACTCCACTCTTTATTAAATTCGTTTTCGCGGTTCGTGCGAGTGAGAGAGCGCTATCTCTCTCACTCTCGTATACAGGGCGAGAGAGTTGCGTTCTCTCTCGCACCTATAGGAGTTTAAGCGCGCGCGAGTGAGAGAGCGGTATCTCTCTCACTCTAGTAGTAGCAGTGCGGGAGAGTCGCTTTCTCTCTCGCACTTGCGGCGTATACGGCGCGCGCGCGAGTGGGAGAAACCTTTATCTCCCACTCGAGCTAGATCGGCGCGAGAGAGTTGCGTTCTCTCTCGCACCCGCGTAGAGTTAGGCGCGCAAGAGTGGGAGAGCGCTTTCTCTCTCACTCCTACGGCGTAGTACGGGAGACCCGTTGTCTCTCTCGTACTCGCAGTAGAAGCGGCGCGCAAGAGCGGGAGAGCGTTCTCTCTCTCGCTCCAACGGGCTCCGTGCGGGAGAGTGTTCTTCTCCCTCGCACCCGTACGTTAGACGGCGCGCGCGAGTGAGAGAAGCCTTTCTCTCTCACTCTCATAGGCGTAGTGCGAGAGGCATTCGTTCTCTCTCGCACTCGTGGAATACGCCGCGCGCGGGAGCCATCCTCGCGCATTATATCGCGTCTCACCGCCTGCGCTCCTCATGCGCAGCGATTATAAATGATTTTACCGTCTTTTATTTTTCTTTTGTAATTAATTAGTATTGTCAATTAATTTATTATTTATTTTTCTGTTTTTTTTTTTATTAAATTATATTATTTATATTTTTAATTTGAATCTTTTTTTTTTCTTTTTTCTCCTATTTTTTTCTGTGTTTTTTTTGTTTTGTTTAGGGCGAGCTTGTCTCGCTCAAATTATTATATTTTATTTTTCTTTTATCATTTATAATTTTTTTCCGTTACTTTCTTTTCATTTTTTTTGTTATTTCTGCGACGAGGAGCTTTCAGCTCTCCTCCCGAATACCGCCCTCTCCGAGATCAACTAGCCAGGTGAGGACGACGAACGAGCCGCGCAACGACGATTGCGCGGCGTTGCAACGGGTAAGTTGGGTCCGTAGACCGGCTTCTCGAGCCTGGACCCAGGAGCAAAGTCGTCCAAGACTTTAGCTTCCTAAAAGGGGGCGCAAAGGGCAATTTCGCGCCTTTTGCGGTTTGCGCGTCCCCCGAAGCTAATTGCTCCTGTGGCGGTTAACGTTTAAAACTGCCACCCCGTTACAATATATATAGATTTATCAAAATTCACGCGTGTTTGTTCGGTTTATGTAAATTTCTTTAACTCGAAAGGAGAAAAAGGCAGCGCTGTCACCACTTAATTTTTATTTATGGCCAAAATTAAGAAAATGCGAAAACTTGGTTAAATTGATTCACGGGTGCTTATGGAATTAAAGTTGAAATTATTGATTTTAATTTATTCTAACCACTTATATTTATATATATATATATATATATATATATATATATATTAATTTAATATACTTTTAATTTAATATATTTTTAATTTAATACAATAAAATTGAAGATATTTAATTTAATTTATTTTGACTTTATTTTTAAGTTTTGTATGATTAATATATTTTTCGTTTAATATATTTTTTATTTAATATAATAAAATTGTAATTATTTATTTTAATTTGTTTTAACTTTATTTTTATATAATTTTGTAAGAAAATGCTTCCAAACATGCGTAAAATTTGATTTTATTTTGTACTTATCTTTGCACTGCCCTTGCAGTGAGGTGAAATTTTGGTTCAATCTTCTTTGGGATGGCGTGGTAAGCGTAAGGCTAGTATTAGCAGCCCTGACAAAGGGAGTATCGGGCAACAAGTGAGTGACTTTATTGGGACTCGGTGTACTCCAATCTTCCTTCCTTCGGATAATCTGGGTTGACGTCTCTTCGTAGTTAAATCAAAATAAGATATTTCTGTTCGTCCTAGCTTTCTAACTTGCACAAAACTTTATTTTTTATTTGACTTTAAAAATTATAAAAATAAAAACAGGTTGAAGTAGTTTTAGATCTCGCGAGTCTGAAATAATGATTGGTATTCTGTAAATAATTGCTGCGCGTGGAATTAGAATTTTAATTTAATTTATTCTTTTAACTTTAAAGCAAAACAGAGTCGAGTTTACAAATTGCGCGCGTAACCACTCAGTTTGATGATGATACTTTGGAGTAACTACTTCTTTCGGATGACTCCTTCAAACTCCTTTTTCAGACTGACTTTTCTTCACTCGTCGACTAACACTGACTGCTCCTCCGTAAATTGCCGCCGCGCCGCAGCTTGGAGCGGGGGCTTGCTGTGATTGGCTGGTTTATAGTTGATCGTCCAATAGCAGTGGTTGTACGTCATACGCGTAGTCGGCTCTTTGGTGCCCAGGATGTTGCTATTACAGTATCTTAATTGGTTTTTGATAATCTGGATTTGTGTTTATTTCTTGAATTACATTTTGTCTGTTTGAAATTTCGCATCCGCTTTTGTGTTTGGATTTTACATTCCAATCTTATTATTTTATACTTTATTATTCACAAAGCTACGCAAAGAATTTATTTATTTCCTCGCTGAGTTCTTTAACAATATTAAAATTCTTAAATTTAATAAGGTGATTATTAAATATTACAAATATGAATGGTATTACACTTTCGACTTTCATCATGAAATTGTTACAATTTTAATTTGTTTCGCATTAGGTTCATTTTGCTTGTTAATAAAGTTATTCATTCGCTTTAGTTTTTCCCTTTATTATGTAAATGTAAGTATATTAAGAATATTTTAATTATTATTAGTTTACATATTTTAGTTAATTGAAAGGATTGGAAATTATATCATTTTCCTTTTTACACTTACATTTCCATTTACATTTATTATGTATTTTTTAGCCTTCAATAAAATAAATAGTCATGTTGACTATCTGTTTTTGTAAGGTTCATGTATATATATAAAAGATGAAGTTTTATGTCCATTTATTTTACATCTGCTTAAATATTATTTCTAAATTTTACTTATATTTTTATCCGTTTTTAATTCTTAAAATTAATATAAGAAATAATAATAATATTTATATAAGAATAAATTATAATATTTCTCATATAATATTTCTTATATATGTTTTGATCTAACTAATTGTTTATAATATTTTCACATATTTTTCATTCAACGTTAAGATTATATTTGTCATGAAATATTTCTTATATATTCTTGTCTAATTATTCAGATATTAATATTTTTATATATTTTTCCTTTAGGCTTATATATATTCTTATTAAATTATAATATTTCTTATATAATATTTCATCTAATTAATTATTTTTATATATTTCTCATTCAACTTTAAGATTATATTTCTTATATATTCTTGTCTAATTATTCAGTTATTAATATTTTTACATATTTTTCCTTTAAGCTTATATATATTCTTATTAAATTATAATATTTCTTATATAATATTTCATCTAATTAATTATGTATAATATTTTTATATATTTTTCATTTAACGTTAAGATTATATTTGTTATGTAATATTTCTTATATATTCTTGTCTCATTAATTAGTTATTAATATTTTTATATATTTTTCACTTAATTTTAAGCTTATATTTATTCTTATTAAATTATAATATTTCTTATATAATATTTCATCTAATTAATTATTTTTTTTATATATTTCTCATTCAACTTTAAGATTATATTTCTTATATATTTTTGTCTAATTATTCAGTTATTAATATTTTTATATATTTTTCATTTAATTTTGAGATAATATACATTTTTATTATATTGTAATATTTCTTAGACAATATATTTTTTTTTTTATATATGTTGTCATTTAATTATTCAATTATAATATTTCGAATATATGTTTTTATTTAATTTCGATGTATCTTAAAGCTTCCTGCAAAATGGTTCGTTTCCGGCTTACACTTATTGTGAACCAATTTAAGCTCTGCGCGGAGCCTGTTTTAAACTTACGCTGCGCTAAAGGCCTGTTTTACACTTGCTGCACTAGTTTAAGCTCTTCGCGGAGCCTTGCGCATGCGCGATAGTCAAGTACGAGCTGAATCATTGCTTCCATTCAGATGGCGTGAATTTAATATTAATATTTAAGACAGAAGAATTGTTATTATTAATTTAAAACAGGAATTTGAATATTTATTCTATTTCTCGTGCAAATTTGGCTTTGATTTAATGAAATTAAGTTCAAGAAAAATAAATAAAATAAAATATAAAAATAAAATGAAAAAGTTGAAAAATTTTGTAGGCTTTATGCTCAGACATAACATTAGCTCTATGATTTTGTATTAAATTAGAAAAGATTCTACAAAACTTATAATATAGTTTATTAAATTTCGCCACTAACTTTATTAGAGAGCAAAAAATATTACATGTAAGAAATCTTTTAAAAGTTATTTATTTTGAACGCACATTTAATTTTTATGTTAAAAATATTTAATAATAAATAAATATCTACTGTATATATATATATATATTTTTTTAAGAATTATAAACACTTTTAAGTAAAAGTAAAACATTTTTAATTTTTAAATAGTATCAATACATATTTAATTTTTTTTAATACTATCAACACATTATATACATATATATATATATATATTGTGACAGGTGGCTTGTAGAGGTTAAGCCACCTGCCATAGGCGAGAGAGAAATAGAGTTCGCGGCGCGACGATATGCGGCGCCAGCGATCAAGCGACCGAGGGCTTGACGCGTGAAAAGGCGCGAGAATCCGCGGCGTACCGAAACGCGGCGATATCGATCAAGAATCGATAGCGCTACGCGGGAAAACCGATAGGCGAGAGGGGAAGGAGGAGCCCTCCCCTCAAGCCTTTTTCTCGTCCGAGCCGTTTTACCAGCCGCACGTGTCAATATCAAAGACAAGAAATACGTTAGGAAAAAGAGTCGATCCTTCGAGTTTTTCCGTGGCAGCTTAGAAGAGACGATTCCGCGAGCAGAGCGTAATAAAGTAAGTGGCCACTTATCCGTGATAATTTAGTCTGCGAATATAGTATATTTAGTTTTCCTGACGCGTGTGCGATCGCGTCAGGCATATATAGATATAACAGAGTTACGCGCGAGACCGCGTAACTCAAATTTGATCAGGCCGTGCGAGTGCGAGTGAGAGGATCGATCTCTCTCTCTCTCGCAATATCATAGAATAGGCGTACGAGTAAGAGAAAGCCACTCTTACTTGTACAACCTGCGAGCACGCAGTTGAGCAAGAGTAACGAGCTCTCTCGCTCAACCATAGACTGCATCGTCAAATGAGAGTAAGAGACGCTCTCACTCGAGCAGTCACGGACTACGGCAGTATAGAGAGGGAACTGCTCTCTCTATATCTGCCGTCCATAGACTACACGTGTGTGTGTAGCCACGCGAAGCGAAGAGGGTGCGCATGCGCAGTGCGCACCTTGAGAATTAGTATTGCGCATGAGGCAATACTAATTGCTCTTCGCGTAATTAGACCTCTCTGCGATAACTTATTACTTTTTGTACTGTTTTGCTTGTTTTAATTTATTAAACCCGCATTTTAGCTTTGAGTCGGTTCGTTCTTATTTTATTTCCCTACAGCGTCCCTATCCCGAATACCGCCGCCTCCGCAGGTGTGCCAACCTAGCATTAGCACACAAACTGACTAGCCGAGCCCGGTGGGAGCAACACCGGCCGCGGGGCCTTAGGCAAGGCGCTCACACGCAAAAGAAGATAAAGCAGGACCAGAGGAAGGTCCTGCGTTGCTAACGGGCGTAATTAATTTTACCCCGTTACAATATGTATATATAGGTTCGTTAAAATCTTTAAAAAACATAACCTCTAAAATGCTATACATAATAAATCAATACACAAATAACCACTTAAATAGTATATATATAAATATACACAAATAGCTTCATTTAAAATTATTTTAAAATATAGTATGTATGTATGTATAATATATATATATATATATATTGTCACGGAGAACACTCCGTTTTCCGCGCGTGTTTATGTTTCGCGCGATTCCGCGGTCCGCGAGCCGAGTTTAATTTCGGCTACGTGACGGCTCCGGGCGGGAAAATACGGTACACGCCGATAGATAGAATAGTCGTGTGCCGTATTGAAAAGATAGGCGAGTTCAGGCTAGGCAAGCTAGCTTCTTCCCGCGTTTTCCCGTTAGTTCATCTTGCACCGTCAATTAGTACGCGCATATTTTTCGTTTACGGAGTTTTTCGCGAGAAGAAGAGTAGTTTTCCGCCATTTTGAAACGCGCCGAATCTTCGTCGCGTTTTCTCGCGCGTTTACAGTTTTGGTGACGTGCATCTTGTTCCTTGGCGGGCACCGGCTGCGCAGGCAGCCAAGGAAGTCTCCACCAGCCGATGGCACCGACGTGCATCACCGGCGACCGGGAGCAGGCAGATTCCTGCACGGGACGAGGGCAAGCCGTATCGCCGTCTCCGCCATCTTCGTCCTAGCGTCTAGCGTGCGTGGCTGGCCAGCCGACTGTAAGTTTTTCACGTTTCAATTTTCCGCGCGCCTTTTTTTGTATTTATTCGCGTTTGCGTGGAAGCAACCTCCACCGGTTACTCCCTCCTTTAGTGCATTCGTTTCTTTAGCGGTTCGTGCGAGTGAGAGAGCGCTATCTCTCTCACTCTCGTATACAGGGCGAAAGAGTTGCGTTCTCTCTCGCACCTATAGAAGCATAAGCGCGTGTGAGTGAGAGAGCGTTATCTCTCTCACTCTAGTGGCAGCAGTGCGGGAGAGTCGCTTTCTCTCTCGCACTTGCGGCATATACGGCGCGCGTGCGAGTGGGAGAAACCTCTATCTCCCACCCGAGTAGGATCAGTGCGAGAGAGTTGCATTCTCTCTCGCACTCGCGTAAGGCTAGGCGTAAGGAGAGCGCTTTCTCTCCCACTCCTACAGCGCAGTACGGGAGACTCGTTGTCTCTCTCGTACTCGCAGTAGAAGCGGCGCACAGGAGTGGGAGAGCGTTCTCTCTCTCACTCCAACGGGCTCCGTGAGGGAGAGTGTTCTTCTCTCTCGCACCCGTACGTTAGATGGCGCGCGCGAGTGAGAGAGGCCTTTCTCTCTCACTCTTATAGGCGTAGTGCGAGAGACGTTTTTTCTCTTTCGCACTCGTATAGTACGCCGCGCGCGGGAACCGTTCTCGCGCATTATATCGCGCCTTACCGCCTGCGCTCCTCAACCGCGTGGATTGTAATCCATTCTTTTTGTATTCTTTTGTTTTATTTATCTAACTTATTATTTATTATACCATTTTTTTATTAAATTATTTTATTTATATATATATTTGGTTTATTTTCTTGCTTTCTTTTTCTTCGATATTATTTTTTCCTGTGTTCTTTTTGAATTTGTTTTGTTTTTTTGTGCGGGCTTCTCTCGCTTAAATTATTGAACCTTTTTCTTTCTTTTTATTTACTTCTTTTTTCTTTTCTTTTCAATTATCTGTTTTCTTTATTATTTCTGCGACGGGGAGCTTTCAGCTCTCCTCCCGAATACCGCCCTCTCCGAGATCAACTAGCCAGGTGAGGACGACGCACGAGCCGCGCAACGACGATGGCGCGGCGTTGCAACGGGTAAGTTGGGTCCGTAGACCAGCTTCTCGAACCTGGACCCCGGAGCAAAGTCGTCCGAGACTTTAGCTTCCAACAAGGGGGCGCAAAGGGCATTTTCGCGCCTTTTGCGAATTGCGCGTCCCCCGAAGCTAATTGCTCCTGTGGCAGGTAACGTCAATTCTGCCACCCCGTTACAATATATACACATTTATTACAAATATACTATAATATATATATATATATATATATATTTTATTTTAGTGCAGTTAGTATATTATATAGATACATATAAAGAAATGATGAGGAATTTTAGTATAGTTAGTATATAGCCCCTTGATACATATAAGGAGATGATGAGATAAAAACAAGAGATTGTCTTGTTCAGATTATCTTATCTTAATATGAAACTAGATATTAAACGAAGTGCTTGAAGGGCGATTTGATGAAAATTTGAGGGCGCATATCGTATCTTCGTAACGAATGCACGAATTTTCATGCTTTTTTTTTTATCTGAAAGAACATAAAAAAAATAGTCAAGTTGATATATTACATTTTATTAAATATTAAAACGTATAATTAAAAAAAATTTTTTAATTTTTTCATGCATTAATTTAATGTGTAAATAGGTGCGCCAGGCACCCGTGGTTAGTACCAATACTTACCACGGGGCGTTGGCGCGCCTCTTGATCCATTATTTTCACATTAAATTGAAGGTTTTATTTAGCATAGATAGAATGATACGATTTAGGTCAAATATGCACCGTTTTGTCCGATAACTTGTTGCCATATTGGAGGTAATTTCATAATGCCTCTCTTGTAGAAACCCTTGTCCCTATTGTCAAAAAACTGTAACAGTCGATTTTCACAATCTTCTCTTAAGGCGAATTTTTCACCTGCAAAATCATTCGTCATAGACAGGAACAGGTGGTAATCACTTGGTGCCAGGTCCAGACTATAAGGTGGATGCATGAGAATTTCCCAACCAAGCTCCCGGAGCTTCTGGCGAGTCACTATCGATGTATGCGGCCTGGCGTTGTCCTGATGGAACACAACTCCTCTCTTATTGGCCAAAGCTGGCCGCTTCTGGGCGATTGTTTCTTTTAGTCGGTCCAATTGTTGACAGTACAGGTCCTAATTAAGAGTTTGGCCGTATGGGAGCAGCTCATAGTAGATGATTCCCTGCCAGTCCCACCAAACACACAGCGAAACCTTCCTGACTGTCAATGCTGGCTTGGCCACCGTTTGCCCCGGCTCACCGCGATTTGACCACGGCTGTTGTCTCTTGACGTTGTCGTAATTGACCTACTTTTCATCACCAGTAACCATCCGCTTCAGAAATGGATCGATATTGTTGCGATTCAGCAGCGATTCGCAGATGGAAATTCGGTCCATGAGGTTTCTTTGCGATAACTCGTGTGGCACCCATACATCAAACATCTCTTTGTATCTAGCCTTATTTAAGTGGTTCCAAACGGTTTTTTGTGCAATGTTTAGCTCCTGGGCAATCAAAACAGTGCTTACGTGACGGTCGGACTCGACGATTTCCATTATTTTATCGACATTTTCGACAATTGGCCTTCCAGAGCGTGGTGCATCTTTGACGTCAAAATTACCGGACCGGAATCGACGAAACCAAAATTGCACGTGATTGGCTGTTACAGTATCAGGACCATAAACACTATTCACATTTTCAGCTGCCTGGCTTGCGTTTTCGCCTTTATCGAAGAAAAACTGTAAGATATGGCGTATTTCTCTTTGTTGGTGTCCATCTTTGACGCGTGCTAAAAAAATACCGATTTAAGCAATCACAAAACTGTATCAGAAGCTTTTTAGTACGAAATCTTATCTTTCTAACGCCATTTAGTGTTACCCGATCGCACTTCTACAACGGGAGATACAGACTACTAAAGCCATCTATTGGCAAAATAATGGATTGCTTTTTGCTACACGTAATATTAATACATATTTGGCGCATAATTATAATTTTCTTAAAATTAATACAATTTTAGATTACTTTAGAACTTAGCTAAAAGAAGTGTACTATCTCTAACGTACGAGTGACGTGCGTTAGGTTAACACTGTGCGTTAACCTAATGCAACACAACTTGTCTTTGCCGTTTCTAGCCTAAGCAGTCAAGCTTACAGGCTAAGAATGGCGGCGGAGTTTTCAGCCTTATTTTTCTTGGCTTTTCTGAGGGAAAAGTTATGAAATGCAGGTCTTAGCATGCGTCTAGGCCAAAACTCAGGCCAGCTACGCCGCTCTGGATGAGGACCTAACAGATTATTTATGAATAAAGGTAGTAAGCTGAAACTCAGGCTAACTCTACCTTTTTGGAAAATAATAATGCTTAAAGAGAGAAAAAGCAATATATATATATATATAGTTAAAAGAAGAAGTAAGGTGGAAGAAATAAATATTATGATTCACGATATGACAATTGGCTTTAACTCACTTTTTATTTGAATATAGATTTTCGATGCTTGAATCTTCTCTCTCTCTCTGTCTCTCTCTGTCTCTCTCTTTCTCTCTCTCTCTCTCTCTCTCTCTCTCTCTCTCTCTGGTGAGTAGCACTGTTTATTATTTCACGCTCCTCTAATATTTATCAATTTTACATAATTACTCACGTTTTTTTTGTGAGTTTTATGTTACAGCAAAAAGGTATTTTTTGGGGCATCAATTTATGTATATATTTTATACATTAAATCTATTTGACTGCCTTGAAAGTACCGTGAAAAATTCTAAAATTAACTTGAAAATTTGAGGTTATCTCCTCTACGCGGCGTTTCTTCGCTAAATTTAGAAAATTTATTCCATCGCCGTCATTATTTTCATGGAAATCTGCTTTAAGTTTGAGGAACTAGGAGCAATCAAATAATCACCAGCTGAGCAACTAAGCGCGCGCTATTCAAACAACATCTAGAGAGAGACTGGCGTTTAATTAAGTATTTTATTTTTTCTCTAGTCGAATACTAGTCACAATTATTTATTTTAATTTTTAATTTAATTAATTTATATATTTTACAAATATTTGTTGTATTTTATTTAATTGACTTTTGTCTGAGTAGTATTTATTTTTACTACTTATCTGCTGTTGAGTCATTCTACTTGTCTGACAATACGTAGACTTGTCTGACAAAATATTGACTCTTTACTGACTCTGCATTATGGCTCCGTCAGCCTGTCTTAAATGCAGGAAAATAAATCGAAAAGTCGGTATTCTTCATACCTGCTATAAATTTAATAAAAATCATCACGATATTTGCAACAAATTAATATCTCACAGTATTTTAATTAACAAAAAACCGGCTATTATTTATATGTGCGAGAATTGTTATGCAATTGGAAATCGGAAGAACGGAGACTCTACGGTTGAAAATTTTAATATTAACACGACAGCGAACGGTAGTGTACTTATATCAAATTCCACTCCAGTATTATCGAAACAGAAGAGTATCACCACGCTTGACACGCCAACAGGTAAAAATGAAAACCAACTTCCTTGCAATAATACTTCTTTAATCAGTTAAAGAAAAGTCCCGAGTCAGCTCTGGACAATCAACTTTAAATAAATTACTTAATTTAGTTGAGCCAATTAACAAATTAACCCTTTGAGTACGGAATTATTTGGAGACTTTTATGCATATGGAACGGATTTAATTTTTTGCTATATGGATTAATATGTAAGAGTAATACATTTTATTTGGAATATGCTTATATTGGTGATATAAATATATTTTTGAAAGTACATATTAATTACAAAATATAAATAAATATATAAATGTAACAAAATAGAAATATTTATAAATAACAAGAACTAACTTAAAATCTAATAATTTTGTACCATGTGGTATTTTTCAAAACATGTCGGTAAATGTAAAGGTACCTGGCACTGTTTGCATTGCTAAGTGGTTTCTTTTCTTATTTTATGTTTATAACATACGCGGCACCGTTTTGTCGGATGTTCCTTTGATTCTGTTGCCGGAATATTCTCCGGAAAATGTGCCCAATTTTTTGCTTGCAAACGCTGTTGCGTATTGGCACTTGAAGGACGCCTTAGAATAGCGTATCAAAAAAAACAGGGATAAAATAATAATAAATGGAATTAACCTTATTTGCAACTGTCGAAAAAAACGTTAGGCAATTGTTTGCGATCAACGCCAACTAGCGGGGGTGTCGCAAAAATCAACGCCTACTTATCAAACTCAGATGACGAGTCAGACTCGTCCACCGTAACTTCGCCCAAGTAAACACATGACGAGTCTCACTCGTCAAATGTACTCAAAGGGTTAACTAACCTGGAAATACAAATACAACAATTAATCCTAGGAGTCAAAAATATTGAAAATACTATTAAAAATCAAAATGTTATACTAAATGAGTTTCGAGAAAGTCAATCAACGCTGCTTAAATTGAATTCTTCTTTGGATGAGCGAATAACAAAATTAGAAAATAGTCTTGTAACTAATTTTAATATCAAATTCTTGCAAATTTAAAAAAATGTCGCTGAAATCATGAAAACACAATACAATAACCTTTTAGAACAAATTAATACCGAATTTTACGACATACAAGAAAATTTTAATAATCTGACTGTTGGCGTGGCGACCGTGGTGCAGACCGTCTCCAATCTGACACAAGTTGACCTAGACTCCGAATCGAGCACAAAAGCAGATGATTGTATAGCAAGCCCTGAAATAACAGCTATAACTCCGAAGATTGCAAATGGTGATAGATTTTCTCTGCAAGATGGGGACAAGTGTCGTGCTAGGTCCAGTTGCATCGTGATCTCTAGCACAATCGACTGTACGACGGCCAACATTGATCCCATGGACTACGCGGTGGTTGTTCTTGGTACGGTACTTCCCTCTATTACCCCAGAGAATGTTTTATCAGCTAATGTAATTTCTCGGGGAAAGGTCGGAGATGGTTCGAGAAGTGTCTCTTCCTTGCTTGTTACACTCTCCAATAGCGACCTTATTACACAAATAATGGCGGCGAAACACAAAGTCACTGCTTTTAGTACAACCGATCTATTCGCCTTGGCGAATTAAAAGATCTTTATCAATGAATATCTGAATAAAAATCAATATAACGAATTTAAACAAATTAAATTTCTAGCAAAAAATCTTGGTTTCAAGTATATTTGGCATCGTCGAGGCAGATTTCTTGTCAGGAAAAGAAAGGGTGACCGAGTGCATTCTGTCACCTCTATTAATGAATTGCAAGCATTACATACAACTTTAAATGCTATAAACAATAATAATAATAAAAATGAATATAAAAATAAAATTAAAAACAAAGATGAGATTCGCGAAGAAGCTGTAGAGAATGTAATTAACAAAAATAAACAAAATGAAGGTACTGCGTCTAATAAAATTATCCCGATTAACAATAAAAATAAAAAGAGAAGTAAGAAAAATAACAAAGAAACTGAAATTAAATCAAAAGTATCTAAAAAGGAAAATATAACAAGCAGAGCAGATTGACTATTGCACAATGGGGCAACTGGAGAAATAAAGGGAGTTAAAGGGTAGTTGCAAGCGGGATTTCCCAATGTGAACTCCCTGCGAGCTCACATTGAGGGTGTCCGTCAATTTCTACGGGACGATCCCTCCAACGACCTTTTCGGAGTGGCTGAGACCTGGCTGAACTCAGATGTACCTGACGACGTCATTCAGATTGTTGGCTTTAATCTATTTAGACAAGATAGAAATGTCAGGGGTGGAGGTTTTGCTCTCTATGTTATTAAGTTGCTGCAGATAAAATGGCCGATTTAGTAATAAATTTTTAAACAGCTGTAACTTTTTATAAAGACAATCTATTTAATCAAAATAGGTACCAATAGATGCAACACACTTTTCCCAACGAGATACAAGTACATTTATTCCAGTTTTGTAGAAGTCCGAGTTTCTGGTTCGAAGAAACTCCTCGAAGGCATTTTTGACAGCAGCTTCATTATTAAATCTTTTTCCTGTTAAAAAGTGATCCAAATGTTTAAAGAAATAGTAATCTGTTGGTAAGAGGTGTGGTGAATATGGAGGGTGAGGAAGAGTCTCATAGCACAACTCGTTTAATTTTTGGATCATTGTTCTCGATACATGAGGTCGTGCGTTACTATGAAGCAGTATCACTATATCCCTGTTGACAAGCCTAGGTCGTTTGACTATCAATTTCGGATGCATTTCATCCAGTTGAGCATAGTATTTCTCAGCATTGATGGTTTCGCCAGGTTGCAGGAACAAATAGTGGATAACTCCAGCTATAGACCACCAAATAGTTACCATTATATTCTTTGGATGAAGGCTTGATTTCGGCATGTGTCTTGGCGCTTCATCAGCATCTAGCCATTGGGCCGATCGGCGACGGTTATCGTATAAAATCCACTTTTCATCGCAGGTCACAATTCGGGTCAAGAACGGTTCTTTTTTGTTGCGGGAGAGAAGAGAACTTGAAATCTCCATTCAACACGTCATGTTTTGCTCGGTAAGATCATGTGGAACCCATTTGTCAAGCTTTTTCACTTTTCCAAGTTGTTGCAAGTGGCGGCAAACTATCGAATTGCGAACGCTTAATTTCTCGGCAAGATCCCTTATGGTTTGACAGGGGTCACACTCCACTAATGCACGCAGCTCGTCTTTATCGATCGATGGTCCTGGGTGTGCACGTGGCTCATTTCTAAGGTCCATATCTCCGGATTAAAATTTTTCGAACCACCGCCGAGTGGTTCGTTCGCTAACTGTATCAGGCCCAAATGCGCTGTTCATATTCCTCGTTGCTTCCGTTGCGTTGTGCTCTAATTTGAATTCTTATAGTAAAAGTAGCCGTTTTTGATTCACTTTCATGTTCACCTTCTCTTTTTGTTTTTACGATCACTATGAAGTGCAAAACAGAAATGACTCCATAAACCAAGGTAGCAGTATTTATACTTCAATATGTCATATTATTTGCGCCGCCTTGTGCCAACATAATACACTAAAATTTCAGCCAACTTTATGTCATTGCTAAATCGGCCATTTCATCTGCAGCAACCTAATAAAAATCACCTAAAGTGTGAGATTCTCTCTGTGTCGAACACTGAACAAGAGAGCAAACCTTGCACTCCTGAGTTTATTTTTTGTAATATTTAAATTGTTAAATCTTCTCCTTTATTAGTAGGAGTTATTTACAGACCACCTAAAATACCATTTCAAAAAAATAAAAATTTTTTGAATGATCTTCGCACATTCTGTTTTAACTACAGTCACAAAATCATTATGGAAGACCTGAATGCCGATCTTCTCCGGGAGAGTGATGATGCTAAATTTGTTCGCAAATTATCAGCGGAACTCTCTCTACAGATGGTTCAGCATGGTCCTACTCATTACATTCCCACGTCTCGTACCTGGATTGACTTGATTTTCGTGGACGACAACGATACTGTCACGGACGCTGCCAGTATTCCAGCGAACTTTCACAGTTAGCACAATATTATTACTGTTACCACAAACTGCAATATACAAACTCAATCTTTAAATTCTTTTATGTACCGTGATTTCAAAAATATTTCTCCGGCTGACCTTAATTCTTTTTTAACTTACTGCGATTGGTCGTCTTTTACTAACATAAACTTTGACATCGACGTTGCGCTGAACAGTATCTGCAACAACTTAATGGCAGCAATTGAGGTACCAGCTCCCATTAAAATTGTTACTCCTAAAAAAGGTAAGCTTTCATGGGTTGATGTAGATCTGTTTCGGTTATACAAAAAACGGGAGGCTCTGTACCGTCGATTTAGAAGAACTAACGATAAGTCACTATTTGATGAATTTTGTAAAATAAGACTAATAGCAGACGAACGGACGGAGAATGCGAGAACTAATTACTATAACAACAGACTGCTCGATGCCCTTGCAAACAATATACGTGGAAGGAATTACGTAGCCTTAGATTTTTACCTGGGCATGAGGTGGATTTGAATAGCATTACACCTGACGAATTAAACCAACACTTTGTGGATGTATCGGCATCCCCGTGTGGCAATGCGTGAGAGGATTATTAATAATGCAACGACAGAAGGCTTTGCATTCAATCAAATTAACTTGAACGATGTAATTCTCGCAATTTCTCATTTTTCATCGCGGGCTCGGGGACCTGATGGTATTTCACAGTCGGCTGTAATCAAATCTCTGCCAATAATAGGACAATTCCTTGTGCGGCTGTTCAATTGCTCTTTTGCAAAAAGTATTTTTCCGGTGGCTTGGAAGAGAGCACAAATTATTTCATTAAAAAAATGCAAATACCCTTCTTCAGCATCGGACTTTAGACTGATTGCGATCTTGTGCTTTCTTTCAAAGGTTTAGGAGAAGTTAGCATATGAACAGTTTCAGGGGCATCTGACAAATTTTTGCATTCTCTACCCTTTTTTGACAGGTTTCAGACGATTTCATTCTACCCAAACAGCCCTACTGAAACTCACTGACGATATCAGACTAGGTATCGACAAAAAAATGGTGACCTTACTTCTTCTATTCGACTTCGGCAAGGCTTTTGACACAATATTACCGACACGACTACTTGAAAAATTGCAGTCTATAGGGATTTCCAGGGCAGCTCTCAAGTGGTTTAATTCTTATTTATCAGATAGATGGCAAGCAGTTAGCACTACCTCAGCTGGCAACTCTGATTGGCTGAGTACGAATCTTGGTGTGCCACAGGGATCTGTCTTGGGACCTCTTTTGTTCTGCTTATACATTAACGACTTACGTGACGTACTTGACACTAGAATCATTCAGCATATATTGTATACAGATGACCTTCAAATATATATTCAAACTTCTATAGACTGTCTTAATGGGGGGATATCGGAGCCTTGGCGGGCAGCTAAAGCAATTTTAGATTGGGCCCTGGATGCCTCTTTAAGTCTCAATCCAAGTAAAACTGAGGCTATTTATTTTAGTTGCCAAAGATTCGTTAACGAAATTTGTAAAAAGCTGACCCTTATTAATCTTGGAGATGACGCCTGCATCCCCTTTTCCGACACTGTAACCAACCTTGAGATGATTTTAGACTCAAGATTATCATGGATTCCCCATGTTGATAATTTAATGAAAATATTTAATAGAGTGTTATATAATCTTCGTTTCTTTTGGAAATATGTTTAAACGACAACCAATACTTACCATAATTTTCTTTTTATTAAAAAGGTTGTATTTTTCTTTTCACTACACCTAATATAATAAATAATTTATTGATACCTGTAGTTATTAACACCGTTAACAAGTCCCGAGACTAACAACGAAAACAACATTTTTTTTCAAAAATCATTTTTATTCATCAATATAATCTCCTTTTAGAGTGATACAATTTTTCCAACGCCTTTCCAACATTTTTGTACCATGTTTATAGAAGGATTTATCCTTTGCTTCAAAATAGGCTTCAGTTTCGGTAATGACCTCCTCATTCGAGCCAAATTTTCTTCCCTGGAGCATTTTTTTTAAATCAGCAAAGAGCCAGTCGCTGGGGGCTAAATCTGGCGAATACGGGGGGTTGGGAAGCAAATCAAAGCCCCATTCGTTCAATTTTGCCATTGTTTTCATGGACTTGTGGCATGGTGCATTGTCTTGGTGAAAAAGGATTTTTTTCTTCTTCATGTGCGGTCGTTTTGCTGCGATCTCCTCCTTCAAACGTACCAACAAGTCAATATAATAATCACTGTTGATCGATCTACCTTTTCTCAGGTAGTCAATGAAAATCACGTCAGGTGTATCCCAAAAAACAGACGCCATGACTTTGCCAGCAGACTGCTGCGTTTTTGGACGCTTTGGGCGGCTTTCGCCAGCCATACGCCACTCAGATGATTGCCGATTCGACTCCGGAGTGAAATGATGTATCCATGTTTCATCCATGGTCACGTATCGACGCAGGAAATCCTTTTTATTGCGAGTAAATAGCGATAAACAGCTCTCTGAATCGTCGACTCGTTGCTGCTTTTGTTCCACTGAAAGCAATCGCGGCACCCACTTGGAAAAAACCTTTTTCATGCTCAATTTTTCATAAAGGATTGTAAATACGCTTCCAGATGATATCTGTGTTGTTTCTGCAATCTCACGGACCTTTACTTTGCGATTTTTCATTACAATTTTTAACACTTCACTAACATTTTCCTGTGTAACGGCTTCCAATGGCCTACCCGAACGTTCCGCATCGTTTGTGTCCGTACGACCACGTTTAAACTCAGCATACCAACGACAAATCGTTGGTTTGGATGGAGAGGAGTCCGGGTAATGTTTTTCAAGCCATTGCTGGGCTTCTACGGTGTTTTTACCCATTAAAAAACAATGTTTTATCAACACGCGAAACTCGCTTTTTTCCATTTTTCAAACAAATTACAAAGTTACTTTACTCTAACCTCGATAACTCTGCTGTCTGTGATCCGATCGACGTAAAATTTTTACACGTTTCATGTAAAGGTTCGCACTCTATGGAAACGTGGCCAGTTTGGTACTACTAGCATCATCTCTGGGTTAGTCTCGGGACTTATTGAACGATGTGTTATATGCCCAGGGGACTTCTTAGGGGTGAAACTAAGGAACTCCTCTGATGTGCACTGAGACTGTAAAGCGCTCTTTCCAAGTTTAAGTTGCGCATTGATAGAACCCTCTGCCTACTGACATACAAAACATCTCGTCTCTCGGTAGGTTTAAAAAAGCGGTCAAAAGACACTACGAAGGTAGTCCCAAAAGTACCCGACCCGACAAGCAAAACAGTAAAAAAATTGCGAAAATGTTTTTTATTTTTCAACATATTCTCGTTTTAGTTCGATACACTTTTGCCAACGATGTTCAATAGCTTCGATACCGGCTTTATCGTAGGAACCGTCAAGCTCCTCAAAATACCTATTAACCGCAGACTCTACCTCTTCATTGTTGGCAAATCTTTTGCCACCGAGCCATTTTTTCAAATTCGGAAAAAGAAAATAATCTGAGGGAGTCAGATCTGGTGAATAGAGTGCGTGAGGAAGCAATTCGAACTTCAACTCATTGATTTTAGCCATTGCAATGACGCACGTGTGGACTGGTGCATTGTGATAAAATAACACTTTTCTTTTCGTCAGATGGGGCCGTTTTTTCTTGATTTCATCACTCAAACGCTGCAATAAAGCTGCATAATATGCGCCGTTGATTGTTTTTCCTTTTTCGAGATAATCAATAAATATTATTCCACGCGCATCCTAGAAAACGGATGCCATGACCTTGCCAGCTGACTGAACTGTCTTTGCTTTCTTTGGAGCCGGTTCTCCCTTTTTAGTCCACTGCTTTGACTGCTCCTTGGTCTCAGGTGTAAAATGATGGACCCATATTTCGTCCATGGCTATGAATCAATGCCAAAACTCGGCTTTATTGCTGCGAAACATTGTCAAACACTCGATGGAAACATCCTCACGTTGCTGTTTGTGCTCCATTGTGAGCAAACGCGGCACCCATCTTGCACACAGCTTTCTCATGTCCAAATTTTCGGTCAAAATGCAATGCACAGCACTTTTTGAAATGCCTGACATGTCTGCTATCTGGCGCACTTTTAGTCGGCGGTCATCCAATACCATTTTGTGGATTTTCGTCACATTTTCTGACGTAGTGATCTCACTTGGTCGACCACTGCGGTGTTCATCTTGGCAGCTCGTACGACCTTGCTTAAACTCAGCTATCTAATATTTGACCGTTGTAAACGAAGGAGCAGATTTCCCTAGAGTAGAATCCAACTCGGCTTTGATATCGGTTGGACTTAGACCTTTCAAATGAAAGTATTGTATCACATAACGATGTCCGATTTTTTCCATATTTACAAATTTACTGAGAGCGTTCACTTTGGATGTCTGTAAGAAAAATAATAATAAACGTACCGTTATAAATTTTCACATTAAGTTTTTGAAAGGTGGTATTGTCAATCGCAGTAATTGTTTTTTTAAAACTACCTGTATTCATAAGTCAAGTCGGGTACTTTTGGGACTACCCTCGTACCTCAAACTCAATCAGTAGCGTCTCTGTGTTATTTTACTTATGTTAATTTATTATTTATTTATGGGCGTTGTATGTTTGTATTGAAGTGGAATTGTATTCGTATTTATTAGTATTTAACTATTTGTGATATCACTTGTTTTATTGACAAGATTTATTTCTGCTTTATTAGTTTTTAATTTCCTTAACTGTGATATCACGTGCAATGTTTGTATAAATATTAAAAATTTTGTATTAATTTTTATATGTACATACGAATAAACACTCTATCTCTCTCTCTCTCTCTCTCTCTCTGGTGAGTAGAACTGACGCTTGATTACTTTCTTCTCTTTTTAAACTTCTTACTGCTGCTTTCTGCCTCCGGGCGTTTTCTGTTGTAGATCATTGCATGCTACTTTTTGCAAACTACTGTTTTTTTTTATTTATTACACTGCTGCCTGCTGATCTACTAGCTGGATTTCTTATTTTTCTTCGTTTCTGCTACTCTGAGGTTAACTTGCTGTCAACAATTTTTGGCGCGCTCACAAGACAATAGCTATATACCTGTGCTACCATCTTCCATCTGAAATTGGACAGATTGATTGATTGATTATACATCACGCTGGTAAGGAAGCTTTCTGCCTAGTGTTGCCATCTGTACGCGCCTATTGTTACTACCTCTTTGCTCTTATCGATAAGTCGATAAGTATTGTACAGTTGGTGCTGCCATCTCTTGCCTGTAGATTACACTACTTATTTTTCCTAATAGAATAACTTATCGGCACTTTGTATCTATTATCGTCTAGTTTTACCTACACTTATTTTTATTTTACTTATACGTATTTTATCATACTGATTTATATTAATTGGCACATTATAACTTTAAACTTCTTCAATATGTCCGGCTCTTGTTACTCGTGTACTAAAATATTTACTGCTGCATCCAAGCCGCAGCAATGTATGAAATGCTTTAATATCTACCATACCACGTGCACTAAACTTAAATCGGTGAGAGATAGCAACGATAAGACGATAAAGATATGCGGTCCGTGTCTTGCTGACGCTAACACAGCTGGTGGACGCTCTCGCACCAGCTCTGTTGGCTCCTCCAGCAATTATAGTAATGTTTCTAAGACACCAGGAAATAGTAGGCCATCCACTCCTGCCACTCTTGCACCATCCAACGATCTTTCAACCGCGCTTATTTCAAAAATTGATAAAATTGACTCGACAATCACTACCATGGGCTCACAGATAAACGCGTTGGTAACTGGGTTCAACTCTTTAGAAACCAAAATGCTGGACCTGTTAACGACTTTGAACCTTCGTATGGATGCTGGTGAGCAACGTCTAGATCAACTACAGCAAGATCATCTGACTCTCCAGGCAAAAGTTGACAGCTTAATGGCAGCGACTACCAACAATGCAGAGCCATCGTTGGCGTTAGATAACCTGCAACTATTGGATGATGCTAATCGTAAGCTGACTGCAAAAGTGTCGCAGTTAGCTCTACAACAAGAGCGTATGGAGCATGCGTCTAAGGTTGTCCTCAGTGGCATACTACCGAATGAATTCGGTAATTTACAGCTGGCAGCGTCGGCAATTTTCCAGTCCATGAATACAACCATCACTGATGGAGACATTCTATCAGTGCGTCCTTTACGTAAGCCTCCAACTGTTACGTCGCAAACTGGACCATCTGCCACTGCTACTTCGGACGCTGTAACTTCATCTACACGCACTGTCCCGCTCTTAGTTACCTTCAAAAGTGCCAATATCGCTTGAGCTGCTATCACCGCTAAAATACGTATAAGGAAAATTCATACTTCGCAGATCTGTCCTACGTTACTTAGTAAGGCTCTATTAACTGAGCAAATTACACTAGCACTCATCAATGAATGTCAATGAATTCCTGCCGCCTGCCCTCCATCAATTGAAGCTGAGTGTGTTGGAGAAATCCAGAGACAAACAATATAATTTCCTTACGTTTATTCGCAATGGCAATATTTATGTCAGAAGAAAGAAGACCGACTCACCGCATCTCATCACCTCAGAAGATGACCTTAACGTTCTTTTAAGGTCTTTCGATTCTCTACGCAACATCCCGACAACCAACGACAACTGAATCTCGTCAACCAGGTATGTTCTCTCTCCCTCTCTCCTTTGCTATCATCTCCTTCTTCTACTCATACAAACTCACTCCGACCATCTGCTTCTTCTCTCTCTATTACGAGGCTCGGTGTTGGTGATGGGGGTATTCGTGTCTGTCATTTCAATGCCAACTCTCTTCGTGCGCACATTGAGATTATAAGATTTTTTCTGACTTCTCGCTCCCACTTCCACGTAATAGCTGTAACAGAGACTAAACTTGGTCCCATTGTGGATGACTCTCTTGTCGCCCTTGATGATTATACCCTCTTTCGCCATGATCGCAATACAAGAGGGGGCGGCGTTGCAATTTTTGTGCATAACTCACTATCCTGCACTGTTTTGTGCTCCTCGACACATGTCTGGAGTGGTAAACCTGGTTTACCTGAATACCTACTTTGTGAACTTACATCCCTGACCTCCCCCCCTATTTTCGTCGGTGTTGTATACAGGCCACCTCATGCTCCTTTCTTAGCGAACTCTGACTTCATACCAACTGTTTCCACCATCATGCATGACTATAGTACGAAAATCCTACTCGGCGACTTCAATGCTGATCAGCTATCTTATAGCGATGATGCTAATTTTTTAAAATGTTTTATTGATGAGCACTCCCTCTTTTCTATACAGTATGGTAGTACTCATCATACTTCTACGACTGACACTTGGCTGGACCTATGCTTAGTTGATGCTAACGACATTGTACTGGACTACTGGAAGACTAGCACCCCCTTTATTGACGGACACGACTTACTTACTGCCACTGTTAAATACTCTATCTCACGACCGACGCCTTTCCGCAGCTTTACTTTCCGTGATTACAGCTCCATAAACACTGCAGCTCTTCTTGATTACTTTCGCTCTTTGAATTGTCCTACATGTGCGAGTGACTCTCCTCTGGATGCACGCCTGCACTGTTTATATGATCATTTACAACACGCTATTACTACATTTGTGCCACTTAAGGTTGTCACTCGGAGGAGAGCATATCGCCCTTGGTTTACCTTCTCCCTTACTACTCCCTCTTACTACTCTTACAAAACAAAGACAGGCTATATAGACGCTACAAACGTACTAGACTGCCCTCTGACCTTCGACAGTATAGAATAGCTCGCGACGACTTCCACAAACAAACTGAATGAGCCCGGCTACTTTACTTTCAGGACAGACTTACTAGACTTTCTGACCCTAATCACCTATGGAAGGAACTACGCCACTTGGGTCTCTGCTCTTCTCCTACTGACTCTCCACAATTTTCCTCCTGATGATCTAAATAATTTTTTCGGTAGTGTTGCATTTGACCCAGTTGTACTTACTGTTAACTCCTTCCTAGACTCTCTTAACACTGGCATAACATTCAACCCTCAGTTTCATTTTTGTCCTGTTACCATCGACGAGGTGAGAAGTGCTGTACATCATTCTTCCTCTCAGGCGCGGGGCTATGATGGAGTCCCACAGTTTATAATCGTCGCTGCCTTTCCAATGATAGACTCTTTACTGTTTTGACTATTTAATGACTCTTTGCGGGAGTCCTACGTACCCCCTGATTGGAAGATAGCACTGGTAACAACCATCAACAAAGTTGCCTCCCCTCGTGATATGGGTGACCTCCGACCAATCTCCCTTCTTTCATTCCTGTCAAAAGTTTTAGAGCGCTTGGTTCATCAACAAGTATACAATTATCTTCATACTCGTCAACTCATCGATCCTTTTCAGACTGGTTTCCGACAATACCATAGTACTCAGACTGCGCTCATTAAACTCACGGATGACATCAGGACAGGAATGGACAGACGCTTAGTTACCCTACTCTTGCTATTTGACTTTAGCAAAGCATTCGATAAGGTCTGTCATGTCACACTACTGCAAAAACTACTAAATTACGATTTTTCACCTACTGTTATTCGGTGGTTCGCTTCTTACCTTACTGGTAGGAAACAAGCAGTGCTGGATCAAAATGGCAACCCAGCGTCGTTTGTGAGTCTTAATACCGGTGTTCCTCAGGGGTCAGTGCTTGGGCCATTATTATTTCTAATCTACACAAATGATGTATCCAGCAAACTTGATACCACTATCTGTCATTTAACATATGCTGATGACCTCCAGATTTATGTCCAATTTCCCCTGGCCAACCTCGAAACATATGTTGAACTAATTGGTACGCAGGCTAAACTCATCATGGAATGGGCCGATGATAACCATCTACATCTTAATGTAGCTAAGACAAAAGCCATAATTTTTGGCTCTTATTTCTACATAAATAGGCTCACCGTCATGCCAATCAAGGGTGTTCAGATAAATAATACTCTTGTACCATTTGAGAAATCTGTGCGTAACCTTGGTGTCTACCTCGATGCTAAACTTAACTGATAAGAACATGTTGCTTACACTTGTCGCAAAGCTAATTCTCTGCTTTACAGACTTAACTTTTTCCGTCAGAGCACTAACTTCGCTCTCCGTAAGCACTCAATTGAGACTCTCTTGTTCCCTATAGTCGACTTCTGCTGCGTCGCTTATTGTGATATTTCTGGTGAACTCGATCTCAAGCTGCAGAGAGTCATAAACTCTGGTTCGTTTATGTCTATGGTGTAACTAGGCGCGAGCACATTGCTCCGTATAGGGTTTCTCTTGACTGGCTTACCTCCTCCGATAGGCGTAAATACTTCATCTTCACTCTGCTTCATAAAATATTTAAACATAACGATCCTATGTACCTATTTGAAAATTTCTTATAGAGCCGGTCAGATAGACCCTCTCGGGGCGATGTGAGGCCGTTGGCCATACCGTCATCTACTACTGAGTTCCATGATAGATCTTTTCTTGTCTATTCGTCTCGACTCTGGAACAGTCTACCTTCTTCTTACTATACTATATCCTCTATTTCCCGCTTTAAATCCACTATTTTCACCTACCTTCTTTCCGTTGAGAGAGAGCATACAATATCTCTATTATCGAGGCTATAATTTAAATTATAATATAAGCTTTTTGTTTACACTGTATGTCTTTATGTTTTATCTCTTATTTTATAATTATTTTATATCTATTGTATATTATCATATTACTATTATTATATTATTAATCGCTATGCATTGTTATTTAATTTTTTTTTTGTTAATGTTTACTTGTTTTACTGTTAATCTACTGCGTTATCCTTGTACACTATTTTTGTACAATAAAAATTTTTATCTATCTATCTATCTATCTATCTCTCTCTCTCTCTCTTTCTCTCTCTCTCTCTCTCGACTATTACTGCCGAGGACGTTATGTCTATTAGACAGCTGCGAGCACAGAGCACAGCTACTACTTCGTCCACTGGATCGACATCTGAATCTTCTCGACCAGTGAACCTGCATTTTCCTCTTTTGGTAACTCTGAAGAGTGCTGCTCTAGCTCGTAGTGCAATAGCTTCCAAAATTCGTGCAAAAAAGCTGCATACAGAGCAAATTGCCTCATCACTCTCATCCTTTATGCAACCATCAGTCACTATTACTCCGGCGCTTATCAACCTCAACGAGTTTCTCCCACCAGCTCTTTATCGGCTTAAAGTGCGCCTTCTGGAAAAGTCAAGGGACAAGAGGCTGAATTTCTCCGTCTTTGTAAGGAATAGACGTGTCTTTGCTCGTCATAAGATGAGAGGCCTCTCTGTGCCAATTGATACTAAAGAAGACGGTGTAAATTTTTTAAGTATGATTGTGCCTACTACCGCCGTGACTCAACCTGCAACGTCCAGCTAGACAACCCAAGCGCCACTACTGTACAGGTATGCTCTCTCTCTCTTCATCTACTTCTGTCCCTCCCTCTCTTCATACTTTATCAGCTCTCTCTATTCTTCTTTATGGTTCGAGGCATTATCCCAGTGAGGATGCTCTTCGAGTCTGCCATTTCAATGCTAACTCGATTCGAGCGCACATTGTGCTGGTCAGGCTCTTCTTGGCTTTTCGCCCTTATTTTCACGTAATGGCTGTAACTGAGACTAATCTTGGTCCCATTGTTGATGATTCTTTGGTAATACTTGAGGATTTCACGTTGTACCGTTGTGATCGTAACACTAAAGGTGGTAGTGTTGCGATTTATATACATAATTCACTTTCATCTACATTTTTATGTTCCTCGACGCATGTCTGGACCGCTCGGCCTGGACTACCTGAATATCTTTTTTTGCGAGGCTAGAACGTCGACTGCTCCTGCCATTTTCGTGGAAGTGGTCTATCGACCCCCACATGCTCCATTTTTAGCAAATAGTGATTTTATCACCACACTTACCTCTGTTATACACAATTGTGTATAATATGCTATAATTATAGCACTAAAATATTGCTTGGCGATTTCAACACTGATCTCTCTGTTCATAGCGATGATGCTAATTTCCTGATGAGCTTATTCAATGAGAACTCGCTATACTGTGTATTTTACGGGAATACTAATCATACTGCTACATCAGATACCTGGCTTGATTTATGCATTGTGGATGCCAACGATGTTGTCGTTGATTACTGGAAGACGGTTACACCATTCATTGACGGACATGACTTGATTGCTGCAACTGAACGTTCCTCTCTCACTAAACCACAACTACAAAATTTTACCTTTCGTGACTTTAACTCAACGGACACTACTGCTTTACTGACATACTTACGTACAAACGTCTGCTCTATTTGTGCTGGTGCTGCTCCTTTGGAAGATCGCTTAACCTGCCTTTATTCACATCTTAATGACGCAATTGCATTATTCGTGCCTACTAAAACCGTCCGTCAGAGTAGCACCCACCGGCCCTCGTACAATCCTGGAATATATATACTACTAAATGACAGAGACAGACTTTACAGACGTTTTAAACGCTCTCGACTATTGTCAGACCTTCACAAATACAGGACGTGACGCTGTTTTCCGCTTGATTACATCGGCAAAACAATGCTACTATTATGACAGACTGTCTAATATCTCGGACTCGAGAGCCCTTTGGAAGGAGCTTCGCCATCTTAATATTTGTGCGCCGGCTACAGCGTCCCATCAGCCTTTTTCTGCTTCTGAACTGAATAAATACTTTGCGGATGTGGCCCATGATCCAAATGCTCTTTCAATTGATGAATTTGTTTCTTTTCTCAGCTCCGAACTTACCTATAAACCACTATTTAGTTTCAGCCCTGTTACCCATGCCGAAGTACGCAGTACAGCCTCTTATTCTGCGTCCCAAGCTAGAGGATTTGATTGCATTCCACAAGCGTTCACCATTGACACCTTCCCCGTATTTGGACCTACTATATGCAGTATTATAAACGATTCACTCAAGGACTCTATTTTTCCATCCATCTGGAAAAATTCTCTTATAATCCCGCTGAACAAGACTGCGTCGCCTAAAAATATGAGTGAAATTCGTCCTATCTCGTTGCTGTCGTTTCTTTCGAAAATTCTTGAGCGTGTTGTCCACCAACAGCTCTACAACTATTTGGAAACCAGAAAGTTGTTTGATCCTTTTCAAACTGGTTTTCGAAAGGGACACAGCACTCAGACGGCACTTCTTAAATTGACAGATGATGTAAGGGCAGGAATGGATAAGCGCTGTGTTACTTTGCTAGTCATGTTTGATTTCAGCAAAGCCTTCGATAAAGTCTGCCATGTTACATTGCTGCGTAAGCTACTTACTCTGGACGTTTCGCCAGATGTTGTCAGATGGTTTGCCTCCTACCTGTCAGGTAGGAAACAATCAGTATTGGACGCCAATGACTGCCCTTCCGCATTTCTGCCACTCAACACAGGAGTCCCTCAAGGTTCTGTACTCGGTCCTCTACTATTTCTTATCTACATCAATGATGTTGCTGTCGGCTTTGACTCCTCGATTAATCATCTCGTTTATGCGGATGACCTCCAGATTTATTTGACGTTTCCTCTGTCTGACATTGCTACTGCGATTCAACTAATGAGTCGACAAGCGCAGCTCGTCTCTGAATGGGCCGATGCAAACAACCTTAGTCTGAATGTCCGTAAAACTAAATCTATAGTATTCGGATCTTACTCATGCGTATGAACGTCCATGGAGTTATTGTTAAAGGTTCACTTGTTAAATTTGAATCCTCTATTTGTAATCTTGGAGTGCATCAAGACTCTAAATTAAATTGGAAAGTACACACGTCACATGTGTGTCGTAAAGCCAACTCGCTGTTATATCGCCTCAATTATTTTTATCGTAGTACGAACTTCTTATTAAGGAAACACCTCATCCAAACGCTACTGTTTCCTTTGTTGGATTACAGTAGTTTAGTTGTTATGTCTGAGCATAAAGCCTACAAAATTTTTCAACTTTTTCATTTTATTTTTATATTTTATTTTATTTATTTTATTTTTTCGTACTTAATTTCATTAAATCAAAGCCAAATTTGCACGAGAAATAGGATAAATATTCAAATTCCTGTTTTAAATTAATAATAACAATTTTTCTGTCTTAAATATTAATATTAAATTCACGCCATCTGAATGGAAGCAATGATTCAGCTCGTACTTGACTATTGCGCATGCGCATGGCTCCGCGAAGAGCTTAAACTAGTGCAGCAAGTGTAAAACAGGCCTTTAGCGCAGCGTAAGTTTAAAACAGGCTCTGCGCAGAGCTTAAACTGGTTCACAATAGTTGTAAGCCGGAAACGAACCATTTTGCAGGAAGCTTTAAGATACATCGAAATTAAATAAAAACATATATTCGAAATATTATAATTGAATAATTAGATGACAACATATATAAAAAATATTGTCTCAGAAATATTATAATTTAATAAAAATGTATATTATCTTAACCTTTAACTGGTGACAAGCGGTCTCACAGGCCGAGCGGTGTCAGACGGTGCGATATATGCGTCAACTTAGCACGTATTTTGGGTTCTGATTTTTTGTCTTTTTGTTTGGGTTCTTGTTGGGTTGTTGTTTGGGTTCTGAGTTCAAAAACTGAGGTAAGCTAGCATAAATACTTTCGATGCTATAGACCATTTAACAGCAGCGGCTTCTCAGGCCGCGCGTCACCAGTTACGTTACACAAAAACCATGTCACCAGTCAAAGATTAAAATTAAATGAAAAAGATATAAAAATATTCTAATTATTTAATTAGTCAAAAACAAATATAAGAAATATTATATAAGAAATATTATAATTGAATAATTAGATGAAATATTATATAGGAAATATTATAATTTAATAAGAATATATATAAGCTTAAAATTAAATGAAAAATATATAAAAATATTAATAACTGAATAATTAGACAAGAATATATAAGAAATATTACATAACAAATATAATCTTAACGTTAAATGAAAAATATGTAAAAATATTATAAATAATTAATTAGATGAAATATTATATAAGAAATATTATAATTTAATAAGAATATATATAAGCTTAAAATTCAATGAAAAATATATAAAAATATTAATAACTGAATAATTAGACAAGAATATATAAGAAATATAATCTTAAAGTTGAATGAAAAATATATACAAAAAATAATTAATTAGATAAGAACATATATAAGAAATATTATAATTAAGCTTAAAATTAAATGAAAAATATATAAAAATATTAATAACTGAATAAGAAGACAAGAATATATAAGAAATATTACATGACAAATATAATCTTAACGTTAAATGAAAAATATATAAAAATATTATAAATAATTAATTAGATAAAAACATATATAAGAAATATTATATGAGAAATATTATAATTTATTCTTATATAAATATTATTATTATTTCTTATATTAATTTTAAGAATTAAAAAGGGATAAAAATATAAGTAAAATTTAGAAATAATATTTAAGCAGATGTAAAATAAATGGACATAAAACTTCATCTTCTATATATATACATGAACCTTACAAAAACAGATAGTCAACATGACTATTTATTTTATTAAAGGCTAAAAATACATAATAAATGTAAATGCAAATGTAAGTGTAAAAAGGAAAATGATATAATTTCCAATCCTTTCAATTAACTAAAATATGTAAACTAATAATAATTAGAATATTCATAATATACTTACATTTACATAATAAAGGGAAAAAACTAAAGCGAATGAATAACTTTAAGTAACAAGCAAAATGAACCTAATGCGAAACAAATTAAAATTGTAACAATCTCATGATGAAAGTCAAAAGTGTAATACCATTTATATTTGAAATATTTAATAATCACTTTATTTAATTTAAGAATTTTAAGATTGTTAAAGAACTCAGCGAGGAAATAAATAAAATTCTTTGCGTAGCTTTGTGAATAATAAAGTATAAAATAATAAGATTGGAATGTAAAAACCAAACACAAAAGCGGATGCGATATTTCAAACAGACAAACTGTAATTCAAGAAATAAACACAAATCCAGATTATCAAAAACCAATTAAGATACAGTAATAGCAACATCCTGGGCACCAAAGAGCTGACTACGCGTATGACGTACAACCACTGCCATTGGACGATCAACTATAAACCAGCCAATCACAGCGAGCCCCCGCTCCAAGCTGCGGCGCGGCGGCAAGTTACGGAGGAGCAGTCAGTGTTAGTCGACGGGTGAAGAAAAGTCAGTCTGAAAAAGGAGTTTAAAGGAATCATCCGAAAGAAGTAGTTACTCCAAAGCATCACCACCAAACTGAATGGTTACGCGCGCAATTTGTAAACTCGACTCTGTTTTACTTTAAAGTTAAAAGAATAAATTAAATTAAAATTCTAATTCCACGCGTAGCAATTATTTACAGAATACCAATCATTATTTTAGACTCGCGAGATCTAAAACTACTTCAACCTGTATTTCAAATTTTTATAATTTTTAATGTCAAATAAAATAAAGTTAGATAAACACAAATTCAATTCTTCGTGCCAAATTTTAAAATTCAAAGAAAGTTAGTTTTGTGCAAGTTAGGAAACTAGGACGAACAGAATATCTTATTTATTTAAATATCTTATTTTGATTTAACTACGAAGAGACGTCAACTCAGATTATCCGAAGGAAGGAAGATTGGAGTACACCGAGTCCCAATAAAGTCACTCACTTGTTGCCCGATACTCCCTTTGTCAGGGCTGCTAATACCAGCCTTACGCTTACCACGCCATCCCAAACAAGATTGAAACAGAATTTCACCTCACTGCAAGGGCAGTGCAAAGATAAGTACAAAATAAAATCAAATTTTACGCATGTTCGGAAGCATTTTCTTACAAAATTATATAAAAATAAAGTTAAAATAAATTAAAATAAATAATTTCAATTTTATTATATTAAATTAAAAATATATTAAACGAAAAATATATTAATTATACAAAACTTAAAAATAAAGTTAAAATAAATTTAAATAAATATTTTCAATTTTATTGTATTAAATTAAAAATATATTAAATTAAAAGTATATTAAATTAATATATATATAGATATATATATATACATAAAAATAAAAGTGGTTAAAATAAATTCAAATCAATAATTTCAATTTTAATTTCATAAGCACTGGTGAATCAATTCAAACAAGTTTTCGCATTTTCTTAATTTTGGCGATAAATAAAAATTAAGTGGTGACAGCGCTGCCTTTTTCTCCTTTCGAGTTAAAGAAATTCACATAAACCGAACAAACACGCGTGAATTTTGATAAATCTATATATATATATATATATATATATATATATATTCTATGTTATCCGGGACGTAACATAGTCTACAGCGATATTTCTCAGGAACAAGATTTGAAACTTCAAAGGGTTATCAACTCTGGTATACGTTACATCTATGGTTTAAATAGGCATGAGCACATCTCCTCGTATAGAGTCTCCTGCTTGGCTGACCTTGGAGCTCGAAGACAATTTTTTACAGCTTCTGCTCTCTTTTTAATGTTCAGAGATTCGGCTCCCTCTTATCTTTATGAGAAATATCAGTGGTCCCAGGTGGGGAGGCCTTCAAGGGGGGATGTGAGACCGTTGATCATTCCTCCCTCGGCTACAGTGTTCTACGACAAGTCATTTACTGTTTCCTCCTCTTGACTCTACAACAGCCTCCTTTCTACCTTTTATTCCATCTCTTCCTACTCTTCCTTCAAATCTTCAGTCTTTGCTTTCCTACTTTCTCTTGAGAGAGAGCATCCTCTTGCGCCTCAAGCCAGTATGTAATATTGATTTTTTATTTTATTATATTTGTTTTAAAATTTTAAAATTTTAAAATTTAAAATTTAATTTATTATATTTCGATTTCTGGCTTGAACCTTTTATAGTTTTTATAATTTCTGTTATTAGCGTTACTATTTGTTCTATATTTACATATTTTGCTTTGTTTTTAATATAGTTTAGTTTTTAAGTTCTAGTTTTAGTTTAGTTATTATTTTTAATTGTTATATTGCTTATTGTTATATTGTTTCTGTCTAGTTTTTTAGTTATTTTATTTTTTATTATTTTAATTGTTATTTTGTTCTTTATTATTTCTGTTATACCATGTACAACAAAATGTACAAAAATAAACCATTATCTATCTATCTATCTATCTCTCTCTTTCTCTCTCTCTCTCTTTCTCTCTTTCTCTCTCTTTGTCTTGTTGCGTGCACGAGTCCAGCGAAAACTTGGTTGATTGATGGTTGATGCGTCTTGACTTTGGAAAATAATAAAAATCTCGGCAACTCCGGCAAGATCAGCAAGTGCGTCAAGTCCGGGAAGTCCGCTCTCCGCAGTAGGATCTTCCCTTCTTATGCATTCGTACAGAGTTGACTTTCTGCCAATCCGATTGCTCGAAATTAGCGCGGGGTGGACGCTAATGCTTGTCTTGAAGGCGTTCCGCTTGAGTGGAAGAGTAAGAATTAAAGAGAAAGAGATGATCTTTTTTTACATGATTCTTACACATATTCATTTCTTATTATTAATCATAAAAATATGTTAAATTTAATTACACGATCGTTTTTTATTTAAGATTCAGCGCATATTACAAAAAAAGAACCTAGTTTTTAGTCGCATTTTACGCAATTAATTTACACAAGCTTAGTTAAATAAAGAATAATTATTTAAATAATAAAAAAAAATGATCTCCGCTAAGAACACGTGCAATATCCTTGGGAGAGCAAAGTAATTCATAATTATAAAACGGTAAAAAAAGGAAATAATTGTAGAATAAAAGTTTAAATAATTATTTTTTAGAGATTACTATTCTCAATTTATTAGTATGTAATCACTATAAACTGTCGTTAATTTTGGTAAAACCAAGAGTTATTTAATTAACATTTATTAAGGTATTTGAGTTGCTACGTTACTTCAACTGAATTAATTAAGGAATTTTAGACAATTAACTGTTGCGCATTAACAATTATTATTATAAGTTGAAGTTAAGACATTGCAAAATGTAATTATTAGTATAATAATAATTAACGCAATTATTGTTATGAAATTTTGTTTATAAAAATAATGTAATATATTGCAAAAAAAAATAGGATAATAAATAAAAAAATAATTAGTAGGTAAATAGTTATAATAAATTGAAATATTTAGTGCTATAACTTGTCCTCGCAAAGAAGGATAGGTACTGCCATAGAATTAAAGTTACTTGCATATAAAATATATAGGTGAGAAAATTAATCATTAATATAATATTAAGGAAGTGAAATATTAATTATAATTATTGTTGAAAACAAAAGTTACAAAGTGAAATTAATACGTCATATCGCAAAATTAATAAGAAATTATGATTAGCATAAGTACGGTATTACTATTATTAATAACTATAATTGCAGGTTTTTGATATTATTTTAAATTAATTATCATATTCGTGTAAAGAAATTTTTACGAAGAGAGCTCCATAAAAATAATACTCGGCATTTAGCGTGAGAATGGAAACGCTATGATCTCGCGACGTCTTAAATCGTGGCGGAGACGCTCATTTTCCTATGTCTTAGCGAAAAAAGCTACCTTGGAAAAATGTGGATTACTGATATAAATAACGTTCACAGCTCCGTCAGTAACTGGAGGTGATCTTTAGACTGGGGTTTCCTTCTTACCATCTAAAATTCATATTGATTTACTTATCGATCCGGCTATTTTGAAAAAACGATAGAAAGATACTTATTCTAAGAGCAATAAAGAACATGGTCAGGCTTTTTGCTATTTTTAAGTTGTTATGAAATTTATAGTGATACATATATATATATATATATATATATATAATAAAAAAGGAAGGACAATTGCGTTATTTGAAATAAAACATAATTAAATTAAGTTTAACGATTGCGGCTATTGTTATATAAATAACACATGTATTTCAAGAAACTCGCAACCTCTTGGCCCGCGCTTAGGCTAGGTTTCACAACGGTTTAGGTCGGTAGAGGGTGCGTCAAGTAGGTTGTGGAGGGAGGTTTATCGTGGTGGAGCGCTTGGGTGTGAATCGATGCAGGCGGTCGATATGACCGTCGCCGGGACGTGTACCGACGTTACAATCAGAATGTTGGTTCATCAAGTGTTTTGTTGATTAATTCATGGAGTGGCTACTTCCCTTCAGCAGTGCAAGAAATTCAATCTCAAAATAAAAAATTTATCTTGAGGTTGATACCAAAATGAATAACAAGTAAAATTCAGCCATTTGATGTATTAGGATTTAGAATATGGAAAAATTATGTCAGACATTTATATAAAACCTGGCAAGTTTAAAAATCCAGTTGATATTGTTTTCGGGTCAAAATCTAGTACTCACTGTGAAGTAGACGGATATTCTAATGTTGCAATTATAAAATTTGCTTGGTGTGAAAAGACGTTATGTTTAAAACATCTTTACTATGATTATCATAAATGTTCATCTTGCAAACCCTAATAATAAATTTATACTACTCATGCAGACTTATATATTAAATAAAATGAATACAGCATTTGTAATACAATATAAATTGGTAAGATGTTAATATATAATAAAATATGTTAAAATATATAATTAAATTTTTTATTTATCTTTTAATTTCTTAAACTTTAGATTAAAGATTTCCTGGTATAACTTACTTCTTAAAAAATAATTGTGAAATAACGACCGAAATTCTATGATTATACACAAATGTTGAACCGTCATCCCGCCTATATTTCAAGGACCATAACACGTTTTTTGCAATTTCTAGTTTCAAACATATAATTCAATTAATTTCAAATTCTGAAAAATTTAGAAGTTAAAAGTACTTCAGGTACGCTTCTGAACTGAAAGTGACGTTAGGTATAACTGACGAAATAAAATCTGAAACTGTTATTGTTTCAGTCCCACGACATTATCCATGAATAATAATAAATGTTTCACAAGCACGGTGAGATAAAGACCAAATCTTATGTTGTTTCATTCAAATGAATAAAATTAACGAATAAAAATAGATTCAACACAAACACATGAGAAAAACGACATCGAACTTGTATTGATTAAAATTTGTATACAATATTTATATATAAAAGAAAAGTTTGAGTATTAAATCATAAGACATGTAAACTTCGATATGCAATTTCGTCGTTGTAGAATAAATTTTAATTTGATTAAGTTATTAAAAATTTTTAGCATTAAATTTTCATTCAACATTATCGTCACGAGTGTATAGAATAATTTACAAAAGTTTTTAAGCCCAAAATAATGAAGGAAAAACCAGTCTTACCCTTATAAAAAATAGGAGATGCTACTCTTGAGCACAAACGCAATGTTTACTAAAGCGTTTTGTAACGTCGGAGTCTTAACTCAAACGTGCAGCTTTGGTCTTTTCTTTTTTAAGCCTGGGCATTGAAGTCCATGAGCTCAGGGGTGGCCGAAGGAATAACAGAGCGGGACGATATTAATTAAATTTTTTTCGGATAGGTGGGTAAACCGGGATTGAGAATGCGGCAAGCCACTACAGGCTTATCTATTCTCGGAAGAGGACCTAACAAATAATATTTCGGAAAAAGTCGAAGGACACTTTTTGTTTAGTCCAGCGACGAAAAATAGATGATAGAATAAAGACAAAAGAATGAATTTAAATTCAAATATCTTTATTTTTTCTTTACTCACTTTTATAATAATTTCTCTCTCTCTCTCTCTCTTTTGTCTACTCTTCGAATTGATGGTACGATGTTGTTGAACTGGGGCGCGGTTGGCTCGTGGTGATCCAGATCGGGCTCTGCCTGCTGGGGTCTTCTGATGTCCTTCGATCTGGGGCGCAGTCGGCTCGTTGTGATCCAGCAACGTATCGTCGGCGAATCGCGCGGACTGATGATGATGTCTAATTGAATAAAACTCACGACGAATGCGTCCCCGCATCTCAAGCTTGCCCTTTTATGCACTCGTACAGAGATGATTGTACGCCAATCAGATTGCGAGAAATTAGCGCGCGGTGGGCGCTAATTGCTTATCTTGAGCGTATTCCGCTTGGGAGGGAGAACGAGAATTAGAGAGAGAGAGAGGGTTTTTTTTTGTACAATTTTTTACGCATATCCGTTATTTATCATTTGCGATAATTAAATGTTAAATTAAATAATATGGTTGCATTCTATTTAAAATTTGATGCACGTTACAAAAAAAAAACGAAGTTTTTCGTCGCATTTTACGCTATTTGCGTCGTATTTTATTTTATGATCTTGAAAATATAAAAAAAAATATAATTATTTAAATTAAGAATGATTGTCATTGTAAACAAGAGGGGCAATCTTGAATTATTAAAAGTAATTTGTAATTACTAGATTATTGAGAGAAAAAAAGAACTAATACAATATAACGATTAAATAATTATATTCCCTTTTTTGAATTACAACCTTTATTTAATTTTTAAATATTTGTCGCGAAGTGTCGGTGAATTAATTAATAGGTTGACATTATTCCTAAATAAAATTAGAGAATTCTTAATTAACATTCTTCGAGTTTTTGCGTTGACTGTATCATGCGGTATGTTATTATAATTGAATTTTAAAAGTAATTACCTTTTTAACAAATTAATAGTAGGATTAATCATTAATCTAGAGGGATAGTAACAATTATTACTTCAAGAATTTACTAATGATCAATCTAATTTTAATTATATAAATAAAAAAAAATGTACGGCAAGAATATTACAATTAAATATAATCGTGTAAAATTAGTTTTAATCCGCAAGAAACATAAATTCTATTGCAAGATTAAAATTCTCGTACATAGAATTTGCAGGAAGGTAAAAATAAAAATAATTTTGATTCCCTTAAATATAAGAGCGGTGAATATTATAATGCTTAATTTGAGATAATGCCGAAGAATTTAATTATTAACGGGAGAAAAATTAGGAAATAAAATTAATATGACACTTCGTGAAAATTATAACATTCCACAAAACAATGATTTAGGAGATAATGATAATAGTTTAATTTTTACGATGATCTTCGGTTATTAGGTCCGGAATTTTTTCTACAATGACGGATAACAACCATTTACTTTGCTTAATTATCTTATTATTAATAAATAAAAGCAAAAAGAAGTCCTTCCAGTTTTTTTATGAAGAATAAGTAAGTTTACTGAATAAGTTGTTTTGCTTTTATTTAGAAGTATAAAAGTAATAATGATAAATTGGAGGAATTAGAATAATCGAATTATAGTGTAAAGGTTCTAAGGAAACAAGCGTAGCACAAGACCTTATACATACAGTTAATTTACGGGAAAACGTAACACTCGTTATTATTAAAAATTAATCGAAGCTGAAATACGTTGACGCATTTTACAGTAATTAGTGATTATGTTTCGCATTATTTTTTTATGTGTCGTATACATAAGGAAACGGAAAATCTGCTCTCTTCTGCCTTTTTTGGCATGAGTTCTATAATTAATTTAAATTAATGATTAATTTGTGAGCGGAGAGAAAAAAAAAGAAAAAAAAAAGTTTTTACTACGAGTGTACGATAGAAGAATAATACTTTGGCATTCCAAGTTGGACCGGAAACGCTGTTATCGCGCGGCGTCTCAAATAGCGCTGTAGATGCATTTTTCCGACGTCTTAGAGCTGTGAATTCTTTCGCGTCATAGCCGGATATAAAAAAATTATTTTATTATTTCCCCTTTTGTTTAAGAGATAAAAAAAATAAAGGGAAATAAAAGGAAAGATTTTCGTGGAAAATCCAGAGAAAAAAAGTAATATATATATATATATATATATATATAAATAATAATATATATAAAAATAATTCAATATATATATATTAAAAATGAAAGAAAAAAAAAATTGAGGGATCGATATAGCATTACCGATCAATCAATCAGTGATTTAAACGTAATACGCTGTGCCGACATTACAGTTTTTTTTTTTTAATTAGATGACGCTTGTTTTATTGAAAAATTCCAATTCGCTCTTGAGGTACTAAACAAGGATAATTTTTGAGGGTGAACTACAGGGTGGCTAATAAGTTTAGGATTAATGGATTTGAGGTTGGTGGATTTAGATTTTTAAAGTTTATAATAGTGCAAAAACAGTTTACATGTTGTCACGGAGAACACTCCGTATTCCCCGCGTGTTTATACTTCGCGCCATTCCGCGGTCCGCGAGCCGAGTTTAATTTCGGTAACGTGACGGCCCCAAGCGGGAAAATACGGTACATGCCGATAGATAGAATAGTCGTGTGCCGTATAGAAAAGATAGGCGAGTTCAGGCTAGGCAAGCTAGCTTCTTCCCCCGTTTTTCAGGCAGTTCTCTTCCGCCATTTTCACAGTTCGGACGCATGCCCTCTTCCCGAGTCTCCACAAGTTTTTTGCGCGACGTTATCGCGAGTTTTTGGCGTGCCCCGGTCGTGTTTTTGAGTGCAGGTGCATAGCTGCGATCTGCAGCACACAAGGCACCGCCACCAGACCACAGGGGCGTAGCAGCAAGGCGACGGCACCAACGATTTTGTTCGGCGGCAGCGGCGTCCCGCTACGAGCGGCCTTATTTCGATTTTTGGCGTGCGTGGCTGGCCAGCCACCGTCGTGAGTTTATTGTAAATTAAATTTTGCGCGCGTAAGTTTGTTGCGTTTTTATTTGCGTAGGAGTAACCTCCGTCGGTTACTCCGTTCTTTAGCGAACTCGTTTTTTTCGCGGTTCGTGCAAGTGAGAGAGCGTTATCTCTCTCACTCTTGTGTAGTCAGTGCGAGAGAGCTGCGGTCTCTCTCGCACTCGTATAAGCATAAGCGCGCGGGAGTGGGAGAGCGGTATCTCTCTCACTCTAGTGGCAGCAGTGCGGGAGAGTCGCTTTCTCTCTCGCACTCGCAGCATATACGGCGCGTGCACGAGTGGGAGAGGCCTCTCTCTCCCACCCGAGTAAGATCAGTGCGAGAGAGTTGCGTTCTCTCTCGCACTCGCGTAAGGCTAGGCGCGCAAGAGTGGGAGAGCGCTTTCTCTCTCACTCCTACGGCGCAGTACGGGAGACGCGTTGTCTCTCTCGTACTCGCAGTATACGCGGCGCGCCAGAGTGGGCGGGCGCTTTCTCTCTCGCTCCAACGGGCTCCGTGCGAGAGAGCGTTCTTCTCTCTCGCACCCATACGTTGAACAGCGCGCGAGTGAGAGAGGCTTTTCTCTCTCACTCTTATAGGCGTAGTGCGTTGACGTTTGTTGTCTCGCACTCATATCGCGCGTTGCGCGCGGGAGCCTTTTCAGCACATCATATCTAATTTTACCGCCTGAGCTCCTCGTGCGCGTATAAATTCTTTTTATTGTTTTATTCTTTTTTATAATTTCTATAGTTACTATTTATCGTTTGTTAAGTTTATTAAATTATTTTATTTAATTTAATCACCCTTTTTCTTTCTTTTGTTTCCTTTTCTTATATATTATTTTTGATTTTCTCTTGTCGTATTTTTATAATTTTATTTTTAGGTAACGATAGATTGTTTACATTCTTTTTATTTATAGATTTTCTTATTTAATTTATTTAATTTCTTTTTTCCTTTTTTATTATTTTTTTGACTTTTTATTATTTCGGCGACGAGAAGCTTTCAGCTCTCCTCCCGAATACCGCCCTCTCCGAGATTTCAACTAGCCAGGCGAGGACGACACACGAACCGCGCAACGACGATTGCGCGGCGTTGCAACGGGTAAGTTGGGTCCAAAGAACGGCTTCTCGTGCCTGGACCCAGGAGCAAAGTCGTCCGAGACTTTAGCTACTTAAAAAGGGGGCGCAACGGGCATATTCGCACCTTTGCGAATTGCGCGTCTCCCGAAGCTAATTGCTCCAGTGGCAGTTGACTTTAAAACCGCCACCCCGTAACAATGTATATAAAAAGAAAAAAAATGTTACTGCCCATCTTATAACGATCAAGGGCTAGGGGGTAGTGAACGCCGTTACATAAGAATGCTATATTTTCGTTTCTTATTTATTTTTTGGATGAGATTTTTTCTAATAGAAGGATCGAAGTTAAATTCAAAAGTTAATTAGTGAATAATCATCTATGTTGCAGTATAATAATAAAATCACTTTAACCTATTAACGCCCACGGGATACGTTATTCATCGTTTATTTCAGAGCTCTCTAGAGAGGATCAATTCCGGCCTAAAAATTTGTGGGCACATGAATATTTAAGATTTTTTATCGCTCTTTCGAATGGTTACTGTTAAAATGAAAAAAAATGTTTTTTTGACTCCATTTTTTTTCTACTTATCGTTTTGCAGTCACCTCAAAAAATAAAAAAAAAGTGTCCTTGACATCTCAGCTTTAAAAAGATGACTTTTTGAGTTTAAAAATCTCTTTTGGATGATCCAAAATGGCGCCCGGAATAAAAATTTTATTCAAAATCTTTCGGGCGCCTAACTAGAGAACTAAGAGGTTTAGCAAAAAAGGTTAAAATAATAAGTTCTTAAAATTTATTAAAGAATACACTGGAGCCGCCTCAGATGATTTTGTTAACATTTTTGAAAATTTGTTTATGTAAATTTTTGAAAATTGAAAAAAAATATTTTTTGGTTCTGAAAAAATTTCTGTGTATTCTTCGATCAATTTCGAGCACTTTTTATTCTTAACAATTTCTTCGAAAAGTTGATACTTTTCGAGTCAAAAGATATGGAAATCTGAAAATCACTGCGGTCCTTAGCCGCTGGTATCTATAATAAACACAACATTGCCTGGTTTTCACCACGTAGAGGTGGACTTCATTGAAAACTTTGTTGTTTTTTTTAAATTTTTTTTTAGCTTTTTTTTTTGATTTTTTATATTTTTTAATTTGTTTTTAGTTTTTTATATTTTAAAAAAGTAAACATGCTAAATTTGGACCTAATTTCAATTTTTTTACCCATGAGTTTTTATAAAACATTGATCACAATAGTTCGCATTATCACATTGGATGCAATTTCGAAATTTTTAAACAATGAAAGAAATGGTGTCACAATAATCTAGATTTTCGATGTTGATGAAGAAGTCGTACGAATGAAATAATCAATTTATTAAGAATTCTCTTCATTCGCAAGAAAATTGTAAAATAAGAAAATCACAAAAATCAAAAAATATTTTATTAAAACTAGAACAATGAAACTACAAATCTTTGTTTGGAAATAAAATATATCGTGAATACACTTTATTTATTCTTTTATTTATATATTTTAAATTTATACATGAATGTAAAACAAAATAATAAAAATAAATTTTTACTGGAGTACAAATAAGCTATAGCAAGAGTAAAAAAAAATTTCCACCTTCTGTATCTTTTTACTCGAAAAGTTGAGACTTTTCGAAAATATTGTAAAGAATAAAAAGTGCTCAAAATTGATCAAAGAATACACAGAAATTTCTTCAGAACAAAAAAAAATTTTTTTTAATTTTCAATAATTTGACTAAACAAATTTTCAAAAATTTCAACAAAATCATCTGTAATGGCTGCAGTGTATTCTTTAATGAATTTTAAGAACTTTTTATTTTTCTAACTTTTTGCTAAACCTCTTAGTTCTCTAGTTAGAGCGCCCGAAAGATTTTGAATGAAATTTTTCATTCCGGCCGCCATTTTGGATCATCTAAAAGAGATTTTAAAACTCAAGTGGTCTTTCCAAAGCTGAGATGCACTTTTTTTTGATTTTTTGAGGTGACTGCAGAACGATAAGTAGAAAAAAATGGAGTTGAAGAAAACATTTTTTTCCATTTTTCGTGTTTGTTTTGCTATGACCTCATTTTTGAGGGTTATTGGACCGAGCTGACAACGAAAAAGCATGACCGGACAGTCCCGATGACTTTCTTCTCTTTAGGTTGCTGTTATGAATCGATTTTTCATCACCTGTCACGATGTGATGAAGAAAACTCTTCCTTTTTTGCCACTGGAGCAGTTGTTTATAGGCGAAAAAACGACGCTCGATATCCCTTGGCTTCGAACTATAAGGAACCCAAGTTTCCTGCTTTTGAATCACTCCCAACGCATACAATCGCTTGGGAATAATATGGCGGATAACTCCTACTTCTGAAGCAAGCTTATTTTCCGTTTTGAATGGATCTTCGTCGAGCTATTCCTCCAATTTGGCGTCTCTGTAGGTTTTTGGCATTCCCTTGTGCGGACAGTCGTCAATATCGAGACCACCGTCTCTGAAGCGTCGGAACCAATGACGGCACATTGTTCCATTTAGAGCAGCATGTCCGTTAACGTTTTGAAGCTCTTGATGTGCTTTAGCCGCCGTTTTCTTCAAATGAAGGAAGAATAGCAACCCTTTTCGAATATGATTATATAAGTATCTGGCACATAATGAGATATTTTCACACAACCAGAAGTATATGACGCCAAAACAGAATCAGTTATGTATCGAAGAGATTTGTTTACCATATGTCTAAGCTTGCTTCATGACGTTTTGGATGTTGAAATCGACAAGCACTTATTTCTGGAGCCATCTATTGACAAACAACGGGAAGTTAGTTGCACACCTAATATGTTTTACGAAATTTATACGGAATATATAGTAAAATATTAGGAAATAAGACAAATAAGAACAAAAAGATATAATTAACAATTGCAAAATTGACTAAATTTTCATTAATTATTGAAGACTTGAAATTAATCCAATCTTTTCGAAATTTCGTAAGCATAAAAATCATTATTTTTCAAAAAAAATTACCCAATAGTTTCTAAATTATTCATTGCAATAGGCCTAAACAATAATAAATTATAAAATATAATACTCTGTGACAAGTGAAAGAGTTCGGTTGAGTCATTAGGAAAAGTCGCGTAGGAAGATCACAGCAGCCAAGAGCAACTAGTCGTCTCTACACGCGAAAGGATATATCGCGTGATTTCTCTCTCTACAACGGGAGCCAATTAGAAGTTACCTCCCAGGATCAACTCTTTACGTCACTAACAGCATAAACAATAGTGATAACCACTTTATTTAAGAGAGAGAGAGAGAGAGAGAGAGAGCGAGAGAGAGAGAGAGAGAGAGGAGAGAGAGTGAGAGAGAGAGAAGAGAGAATATAGAAGAAAAATTCAGATGGAAAGCGATTAAGGACTCGACGTGATTTAGCCTTTAAATTATTTAATACTATATATATTTATTTGTTATATAACTTTACGTCAATCCGCAAGAACATAAAAAAATAATAAATCACGTTTGTAACCGAACATTAATTACTGAAACCGACAGTATGTGTTAAAAGAAAAAAAGAAAGTATTTATAATAATTATTTCTCGTGCAATATATTCCTTATTTCCTAATAAAAACTAAATTAATAAAAGGACAGTGTGTTTCAAAGGGCTAGGTTTCTAAAGGGCCAAGGAATGAGAGAAAGATTTAACAGGCAATCGGTGGAGCAACAAGTCAAGATCGATGCCTCCTTCGCTATTCGACACACGCAGCCACGCTACGTCAATAACTTTAGCAACAAAGTGAGTTTCTATCTTTTACAGCACAACCAACCTCCTTAATCTCTAACAATTTTGCACAAACAAAGCTCAGACGTAAACGTTCATTCGTAACATCTAGCAGAGATTACGTGAGTAGGACAGAAGGAAATCGATCAAATCGTAAATCTTTTGAACCCGTGGGTGTAACACTCATTGTAAAATCACCACGAATAAGCCTTTTTTTTTCTCAGTGGTAAAAAAACGGGGAATCTGCCTAAAACAAACCATCAATGAAGACCCCTTTGTCTACCTGTAGACGCAGAGGGCCCAACCGGCGTGACGGGTTCCGTAGTCGCATCAGCTCTGGCCTGGGATGAACTCAATTGTTCGGGTACATCCGTAGTGAGGGCGTTGGCAACCCCACGGACCGTCTAACCCGCCATACGCTAGGATATGTCTGATGGAAAACCGTAGACATATGATACACGGATGGAATATCTACCTTCTGTCGAACCTGCAGCGTGAAACTACTTTCGTAATACTTCGCCACTGCAGGTTCTGTCTATTCATCAGTCCGTTTCGTGTTATGTTGTTATCTGTATCCGTCTCGTATTCCTTCCATACAATCCATTCTTCCACATTCTTTCACCTACTAATGCTACCCACCACCAACTATTCCAGGCACCCATCCACTTTTTTCCCCCTTAGAACAGTGTCGACAAAGTTAGCTATCGCCGTCCAACTGTCCTCATCTTGCAGCATCCTCGCCACTGTATTTTCGGGCATGATGCTGCCCGTTCTCGTCTCAAGTGACAGTCTATCTGTGGTCCATCGTCGGTATACATAAAACGTGTGCTCAGCATCGTCGCATTCGTACCCGCAGTATTTACATTTCGGCAATCTAACCTTGTTACACCGAAATAAATACTGACTAAAGTAACCGTACCCCGTCAGAAACTGGGTTAGGTAAAAATTAACCTCCATAAATCCTCGTCCCGTTTACGATCCGAGGCAGCTTATCAAGCGTTTTGTCCAGGTTGTAGTGGCGTCCGTTATACAGTTATATCCGTTAACGAATAAGCCACTTATGTGTATCATATTTAATCTTATTTAGAAGAAGTCATATGCTTGAAAACTGTCGTATGATTCTTGTAGTAAAGTTGAGTGAGCTATAGGAAAAGCGGCACGCTTATTTCCGTTGTGTAGTAAAACTGCTTATAAGCTTTTTGTGGAAGAGTCGATGAATACACCCCAGTCGTCTGGCTTATAACGATCATTTTTATATAAATTAACTAGTCCTATGATGTTATTACAATAAACTGTTTTATTTTCCAATAAAATGTACTAAATAAACACCTCTTGTCGTTTCCTGTACTTATGTTTTAGATAACAGTAGATTCCTTTTTTTGTGTCTTGAAGCGCAAAGCTCAGCTTCATCTTTTAGAAGATTGAGAGTCGTATAAAATTGTCTAACGTACCCTAGTTGAAATGTTTAGTCTCGTCACTAGAACTATCTCGAAAAGAAATATTTTTTTATGCATCAGTATCTATTGATTTGTCTGTTAATTCATCAACTATCTCTCTCTTTACGACAAAATAGACAATGTTATTCAAATTCTGATCAATAAAGCATGTTGTGTTTCATAAACAGAAGTAGCAAACTGTATCATAATCCTTGAGCTCTTGCCAAACGACTGGTTGCAAACAATGTGGGTATTGCTGTTCTTAGTCATCACACTTCAGCATTGTTATCTTATGGCATTTTAAGTACAAATCATTTATTGAATCATTTATCAATCGACAATAAGAGTTTATTTCAAATTTGCCACAAATATAACAAAACGTATTAATTTTTTTAGTACAAGGATTTTTTAGTCATTTTGCTTCTTATAAATAACAACATAGTAGTAAATGTATACGATTCACATGGAATTTAACCATTGTTTCGCAACTCAAATGTGATTCCTAACACGAAAATTTCGTAACATTAAACAATTCTCGTCAACTCACTATAACCCTACTCAATGGTTAGTCTGCTACTTGAACGTTATTAAAAATACAGAAAAATTTTCAAGAGAAAGCAGTACCTTTAACCTATGAATCTGACCAATAACCTGCCATTTAAACTTGATTTCTAACACGAAAGTATTTGTTTTCCACAAAACTAGTTCATTGACCATAAACATATAATACAAGAACGTATAATAAAGCCGTATTGCAATATGACACAAGAACAGAAACAAAGAAAACACTTAATAAGAGACTAATAATATCTAAGCGTACAACTTTGCCACGACAGAAATGACAGTAAGGAAAGAAGGCAAAGTTGCAGCGTATAAAAAGTAAAATAAAATGTAAACATAGGATATGCACTGCATAAGACTTCCTCGTGCAAGTGTAATTAGCTTCTTTCAAGTTCAATAGAGCCATGCTACAGCCAATTTAACTCAAGAAATATAAAAAGTTACCAGTAGGCTAGTAGTAGGATTATTGAAGTTGGCCAACCATCACAGAGGCAATACAATTGAATACCTTAAAGCTATACTATAGCTGAGGAAGCTGCAGGAGAATTATAAAACGCAAATTAGCTAGATGTTATAAAATTTGGAACGGCAGATTAACTAATTTAATGATTCAAGAGCTGCTCCCACATTAGAAGTCGTCTCACTAACTGAACTAAGCACATTTTTGTACCCTGCGCAGCGAAGTAAGAATACGCCACATAATAACAAGGCTACATCTGACTACACTAATGCTACGCGTGTGCCGTGCTATCGGTATACGACGCTACATACGTAAATTTATATTATATGCGCGCCACACTACCAGTGCGTTCCCTTTGAGAGCTAGCAACTTACAGGTGGCTGGAGTAATACGGTCATTGCTAGACTGGCATTAGCACGCAACTACGCACGTAACGTTTTTTCTGCGATTCAGCTTGCACATAGCATCAATTTAGCACCTTATTGTAATTTGCAAAGTGCGCTGTAGGACGATTAGTACAGCAGCTGTGGAGCGCACGAGTGGAAGAGGGTCAGCAAGGGTAAGCTATATATATTGGGAGTCTGAATAACTTCTCGCCGTTTTTTGTGAAAATAAATTCTTTATTTAAAAACAATACTAAAAAAACAAGTCAATTAAAGTATTGCCCATCGCTGGAGATAACTTTTTCCCATTTTTCTGGCAGCATTTAAATTCCACTTCCATAAAATGACACTTCTTTTGCGGCTATCCACGAATCAATACATTTTCTCGTTTCTTCATACGAAGTGAAGTGCTGCTTAGTCAGGCCGTTAGTCATCGATCGAAATAAATAATAATCAGAAGGCACAATGTACGGCGGGTGGGCTAGGACTTTTCATTTCAGCATTTCCAGGTATATTATGACCGGTGACGCGACATGCGGTAGAGCGTTATCACGCAGCAAAATCACTTTATCGTGTCTTTGCTCATATCCCAGCCGTTTTTTTTCCATGCTCGGCTCAGACGTATTAATTGTCGTCGATAGAGATCTCCTGCGATGTTTTGCTTAGGTTGGAGCAGTTCGTAATACACTACCCATAGCTGATCCCACCAAATGCACAGCATGAGCTTAAAACCGTGGATATTCCGCTTTGGCGTTGATGCTACTGCTTCGCCAGGCTTCACCCACGATTTTTTACGCTTAGGGTTACTGTAGTATATCTACTCTCATCACCAGTCACAAAACGATGTAAGAAACCTCTTCTTCTTTGTCGTTAAAGCTGTTCACATGTAACAAGACGCCGTTCGACGTCTTTCGGCTTCAGTTTGTACGGTACCCAAGATCCTTTCTTTTGCATCATTCCTAATGCTGTCAGAAGTTTCAAAATTATTGTTCCATCAACTGCTAATGATTTTGCAACATCGGATTGCGTCTGACATGGATCTTCAGTAAGTAATGTTTGCAATTCTCCATCTTGAAACTTTTTTGGTGCACCACTGCGTTCTCTATCGTAAACATCAAAATCACCATTTTTAAATCGGTTAAACCCATCTCTGCATATTCTTTTCGACGGAGCATGATCACCGTAGGTTTCTACAAGAATTCTGTGTGCTTCAGCTGCAGATTTCTTCTGAATAAAATAGTGCAGTAAAATTCCCCTCAAGAACGGTTTATTTTGCACGAAATTTGAGATGTTTTACGCTACAAAAAGAAAATGTTCTTTATAGGTTAATGGAAAGACACGAACTAATTGAACTGACTTAATTTTCGTACTGCCTTCTGACGGTGAAACAGCGAAAACTTATTCACACTCCCAATATATATGTATGTATGTATGTATTTATGTATGTATATAAGACATCGTTCAATAAGTCCCGAGACTAACCCAGAGATGGTACTAGTAGTACCAAACTGGCCACGTTTCCATAGAAAGCAAACCTTTGCATGGCACGTGTAAAAATTTCACGTCGATCGGATCACAGACAGCAGAGTTATCGAGGTTAGAGTAAAGTCACTTTGTAATTTGTTTGAAAAATGGAAAAAAGCGAGTTTCGCGTGTTGATAAAACATTGTTTTTTAATGGGTAAAAACACCGTAGAAGCCCAGCAATGGCTTAAAAAAAATTACCCGGACTCCTCTCCATCCAAACCAACGATTTGTCGTTGGTATCCTGAGTTTCAACGTGGTCGTATGGACACAAACGATGCGGAACGTTCGGGTAGGCCATTGGAAGCCGTTACACAGGAAAATGTGAGTGAAGTGTTAAAAATTGTAATGAAAAATCGCAAAGTGAAGGTCCGTGAGATTGCAGAAATGACACAGATATCATCTGGAAGCGTATTTACAACCCTTCATGAAAAATTGAGCATGAAAAAGGTTTTTTCCAAGTGGGTGCCGCGATTGCTTTCAGTGGAACAAAAACAGCAAGGAGTCGACGATTCAGAGAGCTGTTTATCGCTATTTACTCGCAATAAAAAGGATTTCCTGCGTCGAAACGTGACCATGGATGAAACATGGATACATAATTTCACTCCGGAGTCGAATCGGCAATCATCTGAGTGGCGCATGGCTGGCGAAAGCCGCCCAAAGCGTCCAAAAATGCAGCAGTCTGCTGGCAAAGTCATGGCGTCTGTTTTTTGGGATACACATGGCGTGATTTTCATTGACTACCTGGAAAAAAGTAAATCGATCAACAGTGATTGATTATATTGACTTGTTGATACGTTTGAAGGAGGAGATCGCAGCAAAACGACCGCGCATGAAGAAGAAAAAAATCCTTTTTCATCAAGACAATGCACCCACAAGTACATGAAAACAATGGCAAAATTGAACGAATTGGGCTTTGATTTGCTTCCCAACCCCTCGTATTCACCAGATTTAGCCCCCAGTGACTACTGGCTCTTTGCTGATCTCAAAAAAATGCTCCAGGGAAAAAATTTGGCTCGAATGAGGAGGTCATTGTCGAAACTGAAGCCTATTTTGAAGCAAAGGAAAAATCCTTCTATAAACATGGTATAGAAATGTTTGAAAGGCGTTGGAAAGATTGTATCACACTAAAAGGAGATTATATTGATGAAAAAAATGATTTTTGAAAAAAAATGTTGTTTTCGTTGTTAGTCTCGGGACTTATTGAACGATGTGTTATATATATAATTATTTATGTAAAAACATCCGCCATTTTCTGTATTTAGTTCTATACTCGTTCTATTTTAATGCATAGTTCTTGCTTAATTTTCTATTTGATTCAAATGATAAGCGTTTGATTATTCTATTCGATTAAAAATAATATTTTAAAATGATCAATGATTCACGTGAAAATTATATAATTTTCATTTAACGTTTGATCGTTACATTAGAAATGTGAACTGTTTAATCACCGTTATTTGTTGATAGTTTATAGACTTAACTTATAAATTTTACTATTCTTCTTTAATTATTAATAACAAAAATGTATATTTAAGTAGAGAGGGTCAAATTTCGTAATTATAGTTATTTAATTAACGTGCTTATTCGCTTTGTTTATTGCGTGTCAACTTGATTGTTGTTCAACAAGTGTTTAAGTAAATAATCCCGTTAGATGAGAGTAAGCAATATACGAGGGCGATTCAATAAGTACCCGTGCTAGAAATGAAGACACCATTTTTTCAAAAATTTTTTTTTATTTTAAAGCGAAAAAAAATATTCTGTGACAACTGGCTTATCGAGGTTAGGCCAGCTGCCATGCGGTGCGAGGCAAAGTTCGCGGCGTGACTACACGCAGCGCCATCGATCAAGCAATCAATGGCGCGACGCGGGAAAAGGCGCGAGAATTTGCGGTTTGCCGAAAAGCGGCGCCATCGATCAAGAATCGATAGCGCTACGCGGGATAAGAGGAGAGGCGCGACGTGCGAGGAAAAAGAAAAAAGCTTTCTTCTCTTCTCAACCGTCGAGCTGTAAGGACGTGTCCAAAAAGAAAAGTCAAATTTTCCAGCCCCGTTGCAGCCGTTCGAGATCGGAATTCACTTGCTGAGAGATTTGAGAGGACGAACCTCGTCGTAGATAATAGTAAGTGGCAACTTTTACTTTTAGTTAGCTATCTGCCAAATTATTACGTGCGAGCGACCGCGTAAATAAATTATATTTATATTTTATTTTGCGTGCAAGTGGCGAGTGTGAGTACCGCTCTCACTCGCACAGTCATAGATTATACGCTCGAGTGAGAGAACCGCTCTCACTCGTACGAGCAGAGACTGCATAGACGAGCGAAAGAACCGCTCTCGCTCGTACAGTCATAGACTGCGAGTAGCGAGCGAGGGAACCATAGACTTATATATATACTAGACTGCGCGCGCTGTGAGTGGTTTTGAAAACAACATTAAAGTGAAAAAACAATAGCGGGAAGCGTTGTCATAATATAAGTAACCATAAAAAATAGACGAGGGGAAGGAACACTTTCCCCTTAACAGCCTCCCCACTCTTCCTGCCAAGCAAGAGAGAAAAAACGCCTCCCAAGCTATCTCCGTCCTTTAATGTTGTCTTCAAAACCTTTTACAGCGCGCGCAGTTTAGTATATAAGTCTATGGAAGGAACCGCTCTGGCTTGCTCAGTCATAGACTACGCGAGTGCGAGTAAGGGGACCGCTATCCCCTTCGCGTAGCCATAGACTAAACATGTGTGTGTAGCCGCGCGAGCAGGGTACGGTGCGCACCTATCCAATTAGTATTGCGCGTCTAGCAATACTAATTGCTACCCTTGCTATCAAGCCCCTAAGCGACAAATAATTACTTTTTGTAAATATTTTGTAAAGTTTTAGCAATAAATAAGTTTTAAGCGCATAATTGTGCGCGTTATTCGTCTCCCTCCCTCTTTAGCTCCCTGTCCCGACCGAGTATCACTGCCTTCGCGAGTGAGCAGCCGAGCTCGGTGAAAACGGCACCGGCAGTGGGGCCTTAGGGCAAGGCCCCGCACACGTGAGTAAAGCAGGATCTGAGAGGGATCTTACGTTGTCAACGGACCGGCACTGCACGAGAGTGTCATTGCACCGACGGCTAACGTCCGTGGACACTCGAGGCCGCATCGGTAAATCTAGCGACCTGTCAGGCCCAAACCGGGGCCGACAGCAGTGCGTACGTATGAGGGAGAGTCTCGCACATGCATCCGAATATACCCGTTACAATTCCCAGAATAAGCATCTTTCTTAACGCGTAATTGTATTGATCATTATAAGCGACGATACATATTTTTCTACGCACGAGATAGTTTTTTTTTCAAGCGAACTTATATTATTTCATTACAAATATAATCAAAAATATTGGCAAAAAAAAGCAGAAAACAAACCCGGCCACTCGTTGATAAGATATTCCAGCTCCGTTGATTACGTTCTCACGTATTTCATAGCAACATTATTAGACTTTTACTTTGATATCAAATAATGACGGGCTGTACCTAAATACAATAAGGTTGTTGAATATTTTTAATTGTTTAATTTTGTTTATAATGTTACGTCCCGGATAACATAGAATATATATATATATATATATATATATATATATATATATATATATATATACAGTCTGTCAAGTAAGAGCGTGGTCGACTTCACCGACAAATAACAGAAGATTTCGCTCTAATTCCTTCGCAAGCCGATAGAAGGAAGCTTTTTCCTTGATGCATTGTCAACAAAGATTCAGTTGTCGTTGATCTTTTGAAAAAGAATCACGTTAAACGCCATGAGTGCTAAGTACGCGTCACGCTACGAGGCTGTGTTCCTTTGCATCCACCCGAAAGGTCCCAAAATGTCGCAATCAGCGGCTGCTAAATATATGAGAAAGTCGAAGGCATTTGTACAGAAGTGGATACAGCGATATAAAGTGGCTAAAAATGTCGATGATTTACCAGAACGTGGCTCGATATGAAAAGTGAACAAAAAAGATGAAAAAAGAATAGTGAATCTGTTTTCGCGGGATCCTGCTTTAACACTGCGGCAAGGACAAGCAAAATTAATGGCAAAAGGTTAAGATATATCCTACGAAACTATCCAAACCCATCTTCGTACTCATCATCTGAAATGGAGCAACACAATGAAGAAGCCTCTGTTGACTGAAAAACATGTGACAAAGCAACTCGCTTGAGCGCATGAGAATATTGATAGAGATTTTGAAAATGTCATTTTTACTGGTGAATGTTCTATATAGGCACGTTCTGTCCTCACGCGAGCCTGGTCAACTTCCACCAATAGGCTTGTTCAGCGGACCGTAAAACATGGAATAAAGGTGCATCTTTGGGGCAGCTTCTCAAAGCAGGGATTCGGCACTTTGCAACTCTTTACTGACAACCTAAATGCCGAGAAGATAATAAAAATCTACAAAAAGGCTTTACTGTCATCTGCCAAACGATGGTTCATCACAAAAAATGAAGATTGGATTCTGCCGGAGGACAACGATCCTAAACACCGCAGCAAGCTCTGTACTCAGTGGAAGACTCAATCTGGCATCGTTACATTGGATTGGCCGTCGCAGTCGCCCGATGCAAACCCTATTGAAAATGTGTGGGCATATATTAAACTGAAGCTTCGTGGAAGATGCACATACACTTTGAAGCAGTTGTCTTACGAAATTCATCGGATCTGGAGATCCTGGCCACTAGAATACGCCGTCAAATTAGTAGAAAGCATGCCTCGGAGATGCCAGGCAATTATTGACGCCGGTGGTGACTGGACACATTATTGACCGAATTGTATCATTGTTTGTAATGTGTACAATGTATATATAAATATAAAAGTTTCATCAAATAAATTTTTTTATAAATTAACACGACCACGCTCTTACTTGACAGACTGTACATATATATATATATAGATTTATCAAAATTCACGTGTGTTTGTTCAGTTTATGTAAATTTCTTTAACTCGAAAGGAGAAAAAGGCAGCGCTGTCACCACTTAATTTTTATTTATCGCCAAAATTAAGAAAATGCGAAAACTTGTTTAAATTGATTCACCGGTGCTTATGGAATTAAAATTGAAATTATTGATTTGAATTTATTTTAACCACTTTTATTTTTATGTATATATATATTTATATATATATATTAATTTAATATACTTTTAATTTAATATATTTTTAATTTAATACAATAAAATTGAAAATATTTATTTTAATTTATTTTAACTTTATTTTTAAGTTTTGTATAATTAATATATTTTTTGTTTATTATAATTTTAATTTAATATAATAAAATTGAAATTATTTATTTTAATTTATTTTAACTTTATTTTTATATAATTTTGTAAAAAAATGCTTCCGAACATGCGTAAAATTTGATTTTATTTTATACTTATCTTTGCACTGCCCTTGCAGTGAGGTGAAATTATGTTTCAATCTTCTTTGGGATGGCGTGGTAAGCGTAAGGCTGGTATAGGCAGCCCTGACAAAGGGAGTATCGGGCAACAAGTGAGTGACTTTATTGGGACTCGGTGTACTCCAATCTTCCTTCCATCAAATAATCTGAGTTGACGTCTCTTTGTAGTTAAATCAAAATAAGATATTTCTGTTCTTCCTAGTTTCCTAACTCGCACAAAACTAACTTTCTTTGAATTTTAAAATTTGGCACGAAGAATTGAATTTGTGTTTATCTAACTTTATTTTATTTGACTTTAAAAATTATAAAAATTTGAAATACAGGTTGAAGTAGTTTTAGATCTCGCGAGTCTGAAGTAATGATTGGTATTCTGTAAATAATTGCTACGCGTGGAATTAGAATTTAATTTTAATTTATTCTTTTAACTTTAAAGTAAAACAGAGTCGAGTTTACAAATTGCGCGCGTAACCACTCAGTTTGGTGGTGATGCATTGGAGTAACTACTTCTTTCAGATGACTCCTTTAAACTCCTTTTTTAGACTGACTTTTCTTTACCCGTCGACTAACACTGACTGCTCCTCCGTAACTTACCGCTGCGCCGCAGCATGGAGCGGGGGCTTGCTGTGATTGGCTGGTTTATAGTTTATCGTCCAATGGCAGTGGTTGTACGTCATACGCGTAGTCGGCTCTTTGGTGCCCAGGATGTTGCTATTACAGTATCTTAATTCGTTTTTGATAATCTGGATTTGTGTTTATTTCTTGAATTACAGTTTGTCTGTTTGAAATATCGCATCCGCTTTTGTGTTTGGTTTTTACATTCCAATCTTATTATTTTATACTTTATTATTCACAAAGCTACGCAAAGAATTTTATTTATTTCCTCGCTGAGTTCTTTAACAATATTAAAATTCTTAAATTTAATAAGGTGATTATTAAATATTTCAAATATTAATGGTATTACACTTTCGACTTTCATCATGAGATTGTTACAATTTTAATTTGTTTCGCATTAGGTTCATTTTGCTTGTTACTTAAAGTTATTCATTCGCTTTAGTTTTTCCCTTTATTATGTAAATGTAAGTATATTATAAATATTCTAATTATTATTAGTTTACATATTTTAGTTAATTGAAAGGATTAGAAATTATATCATTTTCCTTTTCACACTTACATTTGCATTTACATTTATTATGTATTTTTAGCCTTCAATAAAATAAATAGTCATTTTGACTATCTGTTTTTGTAAGGTTCATGTATATATATAAAAGATGAAGTTTTATGTCCATTTATTTTACATCTGCTTAAATATTATTTCTAAATTTTACTTATATTTTTATCCCTTTTTAATTCTTAAAATTAATATAAGAAATAATAATAATATTTATATAAGAATAAATTATAATATTTCTCATATAATATTTCTTATATATGTTTTAATCTAACTAATTATTTATAATATTTTTATATATTTTTCATTTAACGTTAAGATTATATTTGTCCTGTAATATTTCTTATATATTCTTGTCTAATTATTCAGTTATTAATATTTTTATATATTTTTCATTTAATTTTAAGCTTATATATATTCTTATTGAATTATAATATTTCTTATATAATATTTCATCTAATTAATTATTTATAATATTTTATATATTTTTCATTTAATGTTAAGATTATATTTGTTATGTAATATTTCTTTATATTCTTGTCTTCTTATTCAGTTTTAAATATTTTTATATATTTTTTATTTAATTTTAAGCTTATATATATTCTTATTAAATTATAATATTTCCTATATATAATATTTCATCTAATTATTCAATTATAATATTTCTTATATAATATTTCTTATATTTGTTTTTGACTAATTAAATAATTAGAATATTTTTATATCTTTTTCATTTAATTTCAAGATAATATACATTTTTATTCAATTATAATAATTCGAATATATGTTTTTATTTAATTTCGATGTATCTTAAAGCTTCCTGCAAAATGGTTCGTTTCCGTCTTACAACTATTGTTAACCAGTTTAAGCTCTGCGCGGAGCCTGTTTTAAACTTACGCTGCGCTAAAGGCCTGTTTTACACTTGCTGCACTAGTTTAAGCTCTTCGCGGAGCCATGCGCATGCGCAATAGTCAACTACGAGCTGAATCATTGCTTCCATTCAGATGGCGTGAATTTAATATTAATATTTAAGACAGAAAAATTGTTATTATTAATTTAAAACAGGAATTTGAATATTTATCCTATTTCTCGTGCAAATTTGGCTCTGATTCAATGAAATTAAGTACGAAAAAATAAAATAAATAAAATAAAATAGAAAAATAAAATGAAAAAGTTGAAAAATTTTGTAGGCTTTATGCTCAGACATAACAACACAGTGTGTTGTATGTCATAACTCAATATTCCGGCAGATCTCATTTATTTTATTCAAAATAGTCTCCTTCCGCATCAATACAACGTTTGCACGATCAATTAACATATCGAATGAGTCTTTGAGATCATTTTTATCCATCGACTTTAGTATGTCGGTCGTCGCTCTTTGGATGGCCTCTACGTCGGCATAATGTTTTCCTTTCATAGGCAAGTGCAATATGGAGAACAAGTAGAAGTCGCACGGAGACAAATCCGGCGAGTACGGTGAATGGTTGATGGTTAAAATGGAATTTTTGATCAAAAAATCCGTGATCAAGTTTGATCGACGAGACGGGGCATTATCATGCAACAAACGCCAGCTCCCTTTTTCACGGTATTGTGGCCGCACCCGACGAATACGGCTAAGCAAACGCTTCATAACACCAAGATGAAACACAGCAGTAATCTTTTGACCAGGTGGAACGAGTTCACGATAAATAATACCCTCCGAATCATAGAAACAAATCAACATTGTCTTTACTATTGACTTTTCAAGACGACTTTTTTTCGGATTGGGCTCGGTTGGGTGCTTCCATTCAGCACTTTGACGCTTGGTTTTGGGATCATATTGAAAACACCATGTCTCGTCACCAGTCACAATTGAATATTTCAAGTTTGGGTCCGTTTTTGACTCTTTAATCAAATCCTTACAATGTTGAATTCGGAGCAATTTTTCATAGTCGGTCAATTTGTGTGGAACAAAGCGTGCACACACCTTCCGTAGATTCAAATGATCGGTCAAAATGCGATGAATTGAATTTTTGGACATATTCAATTCCATTTCCATGTATCGCAATGAAGATTTTGGCTTATTTTTTATAAATTCACGCACTTTTTCAATGTTACTTTGAGTAACCACGGTATTCGAAGGACCTGGATATTCGTCGTCCTGAACGTCTTCACGACCTTTCTGGAACCGCTTATACCACTCATACACTCTGGTACGGGATAGACAATTATCACCATAAACTTGTTTCAGCAAATTATGCGTCTCAGTAAAGGATTTACCGAGTTTAAAACAGAACCTAATATTTGCTCTTTGTTTGAAGTTCATTTTTCGACCGATGCCACAAACACACTGTCACTTTGAGCGTGATATTTTGGTTTCCATTGAACCAAATGTCATACAATTTTGACTGAATGTCAGTTAAGAATGGACCTTTCCATTGCTAACATCCAGCAATAGGTGGCACCAATATAAATCGATATTTTGAAAAAGTTCCGTTTTTCATGGGACAAACTGTGTACACTCCGAAATACTAGTATATATGACTTTTTATTCTAATGATTTTTTGGCTTTGTATTTCAATATTTATTTCTCATGGTACGCTGTTACAATGATAATCACCAAATGTTATAAATACTGTCTTTCTTTATATTAAGGAACAGTCGGTTGAGAGATACCAATCACCCACACAGCATGCAAGGCTTCATTGAAAGATTCAACGCAAGGTTTCAGTGAAAAGTTGCGGCAAAGTTACACTGAAAATTTGCTGAAATATTATACTGATACATTTCAACGAAACCTTGCAGCAACCTTGCAGCAAGATTTCAATGCTATATTTTTTAGAAACTTTGCAGTAACCTTGCAGCAACATTTCGTGAAACATTTCGTGCAAAATTGCAGCAAGATTTTCTGAAATATTTTGACAATACCTTGCAGCAACCTTGCAGCAAGATTTCAATGATGCCTTTTTTCACAAATTCAGAGCAACCTTGCAGCAACATCTCGCGAAACATATCGTGCCAGATTGCAGCAAGGTATATTGGAACATTTTAGTAAAACCTTGCAGCAACTATGCAGCAAGATTTTTCTAAAATATTTCATTAAAAAATTGCAAAAACTTGGCAGCAATATTTTTCAAAATATTTCGCACAAAATGACAGCAAGATTTTCTAAAACATTTCACTGATACTTTGCAGCAATCTTTCAGTAAGATCTCAATGATGTATTTTTCCGAAACCTAGCAGCAATTTTGCAGCAACATTTCGTGAAACTTCTCGTGCAAGATTGCAGCAAGATTTCATGAAATATTTTCACAAAACCGTGCAGCGATCTTGCAGCAAGATTTCAATGATGCTTCTTTCCGCAAACACAGCAACCTTGCAGCAAGGTTGATGATCAATATGAAAAGTCATATTAAAAACTATAAAAATTGATAAAGTAAATGAATAAAAAAATTTTTTAATTATATTTTTATTTAAAATATTTTCTCATATTTTAAAAGATTTTAATATTTTTTTTACATTATACATATTCTTTTTTCGCCTCAAATTAATTATGCAACGTTGGTTACGATGCCACCATGCGTTAATTGAAGTAACGCAAACTCATAGTTCCCTTTTTGAGCCTAAGCAGTCAAGTTTACGGGCTCAGGATGGCGAAGGAGATTCGAAGCTTTATCTTTTCTTTCTTTTGAGGATGCGGTGGTGTAGTTCGGGACTGAACGCACGTCTAGGCCGAAACTCAGGCCAGCTACGCCGCTCTGGATAAGGATCTAACCGATGCAATATTAGGTAAAAGGTTATTCGAGACTCAGGCTAAGTCTACCTTTGGGAGGATATAGAATAGATAAAAGTATAGAGAAGAAAAAGTAAACAAAATATACCAAAAAAAATTTAAATTGAAACTCACTTTTTATTGATTTTGTATTTTGCTGTGATAAATCGTCTCTCTCTCTCTCTCTCTCTCGCTATCTATCTGTTGCTGTGGCTCATTTCTCGTCGTCTTCTTCCTCTTATTTATTTGAAAAATTGGATAGTCTGCTTGTCGTAGTTGCTTCTCTTAGTTGCTTCCGCGTAATTGTGTAGATGATTTCTTAGTAATGTTTCCCTTGAGTGCTGCCTGAGGTCTGCCCGTGTAAATAATGCGTAGCAGTGTTTTTCTCGAGTGCTGCCTGAGGCCTGCAGTTGGTGAAAATTTTGCGCTGTATTTAAACACGTGGGAGAAGCTATCTTGCAATTTTTGAAAATTCGGGGGAGGGCAAGTTTTTCGGACCCCCTTTTCCTAGCGAGCTTCTTGGTCCGAAGGGGGGAGAGCAAGAATTAGAGAGAGAGAGAGAGAGAGAGAGAGAGAGAGAGAGAGAGAGAGAGAGAGAGAGAGAAAGAGAGAGAGAGAGAGAGATGATCCACTTTTGCGGAATTTTTACATAGGTTTATTATTTACTATTTATAATAGAATGATGTTAATTTAAATTGTATGATCGTGTGCCATTTAAAATTTAACGCATAGTACAAAAAAAAATGAAGTTTATCGTCACATTTTAAGTGATTAATTTATATAATGATTTTTAGATAAAGAATAATTATTTAAATACTAAAAAAAGATCGCTACTATGGACACGAGTGATTTATTGTTACAAAAAGGAAATAGTTGTAGAATAATAGTTTAAATAATCATTCTCTAGAAGTTATCATTTTTAATTAATGGACTGTTCGAAAAGTACTTATTTGGTTTACTTTATTTTCAGAGAGTTATTTAATAGATGTACGATACGCTAATGCATTTGTAAATTAATATTGGAATGACCAGTAATAATAATGAAAATAATTGTTCTGTAGGGAGTTAATCGAAGAATTAATTTTAATTACAAAACGCAACTAATTTTATAAAAATGCATGTCGCAGACAGTTATTATAGATATATAATAATAATAAATATTCACTATAAAATAGTGAAATAATAATAAATAGGATAGTTAAATTGTCGCTGTATGAATTAAAATTTAACTAGAGGAATGTTTTTTAAAATAGATGCATGTAACAGCTGAACATTGGCCTATTAATTCAAATTAATTATTTATTTTGAAAATTTTTATGTAACTAATCAATTATTTATAAAAATTATTATGAGGGTTTTGCAAGAGGAATTTGTGACATTCCAGATTATTGCGCGATGTCCCAAATTACGATATAGATGCTTATTCAAAAAAAAATTACTTTGCAAAAATTTGTATGTCGAATGTCAATGAAATTCGTATTGACCGGCTAAGAAATAAGAACATTATTTTTAGCTGAAGTATGCATGATTTTGATTACTTGTGTGTGATTGTTTGTAAAAAATTGCATCGTAGTCAAATTGAGTCTAACGAGAGCGGCTATTAAACTCTCGGTTTGAGTTTAGGTTAATTGTCACAACGGTCTATGTCAGTAGAGAGTGCGTCGCGTAGGTTGTGGAGGGGGCTTTATCGTGGTAGAAAAGTCAGAGAAGAAACTTTTTGGCTAAGACGAGAAAAAAAAACAGAGGTCGTGTACCGACGTTACACCCCCATGCTAAAACGGTTGCTAGGTGATCGTAGTATCAACTAGCAATCGTACTGACGTAGTCGGAAGAAAAACGATAACAACTTGTACAACGTTAGGTGTCCTTTTTAATAGCTGTAATGGAAGAAACTTTTGGATGACAGGACTTGTTGTGATGCTGCTGATATTGAGTCGGCTAGGTTTGGTTCCTTAGTGATTGTGGGTGTAGGATGTATTGGGCCTCCTCCCGGATGCTTGGTTACATTGTCCGGTCCCAGGAATGTCATTTCTATGTCGCCTTGTCGTGTAGCTGGTCTTGAGAGCGGATTCGTTATCTGAGTCATAAATAGACGAGTTATAGAGCCGGCTAGGAGGTGCATTGAACATCCGTAAATACGGTGAAGGAGGAAGCCGTTGATTATGGCCCCTGTTATAGTCTTGACTGCTTGTATTATCAAAAGGATAGCTATTATAGCGAAACTGATAGTGCCGAATGTGAATATAATAAAGAGTTCCACCAACTTCTTGGATTTACAAACAGTTGACGGCCAAGAATTGGCAACTTTTCAGCAGGTGTGTGAGAAGATGGGGTTGTTGGAAGATGATAACCATTGAGACGCCACCATAGAAGAGGCCGTGCTGTGTCGCTCACCGGCGCAAGTAAGACAGATGTTTGCCATATTGATATGCACTTGCGGTTTATACAATCCTCTGCAACTATGGCACAAGTATAAAACAACTTTATCAGAGGACACCATGCACAGATTTGAAAAAATGGATCAGGTCAACGATGATCTTTGTTTTAATGAGGTATTGGGGCTTATCGAGGACAAAATAATAACAATTTCTGGAAAGACATTGTCCGATTTTGGTATACACACACCGCGGCATAGAGAAGAGCTGTCAAACGATTTTATAAGAGGACGGAGCTATGATACTATCAAATTGGACACTCACGTGTGCGAAACTGAGCCACGTCTCCTACCTAAGCATAGAGAGATTTATCATAAAATATTACAAGTTGAGAGTGGTGAATTCGCAGGGACCATAAGATTGCATTAGCTGTGGCTTCCTCTGAAATCGCTGCAACATTGCTAAGCGGTAGATGGACGGCACTTCAGACTTTTAATTACCTCTTAATCTGGCGAGAGAATAAACCCCAAAGTGTAATATCAGTAAGAGCAGCGCCCGTGGCATCCTGTTGCAACAGTGCAAGCTGATCGTATGGGACGAGTGCACTATGTCATATAAACGCGCCATCGAAGCTCTTGATCGCTGTCTACAAGACTTACACAGCAAACAAACGTTAATGGGTGGTGTGGTAGTTTTATTGGCTGGGGACTTTGAGCAGACTTTGCCTGTCATCAAGCGAGGCACTGCAGCAGACGAAATTAACGCATGTCTGAAATCATCATATGTATGGACCGAAGTTCAAAAGCTGCACCTCGCCACTAACATGCGTGTCCATTTATTCAGTGATATACGAGGTGTGATCAAACAATAAGGTGACTTTTAATTTTTTATAAAAAATATTCATTTATTTATCTAAAATTATGTTATCCCCTTCAAAATAATCCTCCTCTGGTACAATACACTTGGGCCAGCGCTTTTTCCAGTCGTCAAAATACTTCTGAAATGCATTTTTGGGTATTGCCTTTAGCTCCTTCAACGATGCAGCCTTAATCTCCTTAATCGTCACAAATCTTCGTTCTCTTATGGGCCTTTTCAATTTTGGAAACAGAAAAAATCGCAGGGGGCCAAGTCTGGTGAATACGGTGATTTTCTCAGCCCTCTTGGAATAACTTATACCACTTATAAACATTTCTTTCGCTCAGAGTTGACTCACCGTAAGCCACTGTCAACATTTGAGGAGTTTTTAGCACTTAATACCATTTTTTACACAAAAATTAATACAAACTTCTTGCTCCGTTATTTTCAACAGCAAAAAATCGCCGAGCACGCAAACACGAGTCTAACCTTTATGCCTCTCACATAAAAACAACACATATGATAAAGCCGAAACTGTGAACATATGATCGTGACAAGTGTACCAACATAACAACAAAAAATTTTGAAATTAGAGTGTACAGAGCGCGCGAAATTCAAAAAGTCACCTTACTTTCTGATCACACCTTGTAGAGTCGGGCGTGTGCGCTGATAAACTGCTCGAGATAGGTGAAGGTCGAATAAGCCAATTTTGTCATGTTGTGGATTCGGAAGCCGCGGTAGTTGCTCAAATTTTTCCAAATTTGCAAAAAACATCCAGGATGAAAATTGGTTATGTGAAAGAACCATATTGGCAGCAAGAAATGAGACAGTTGCGGAAATCAATAAAAAAATCTTGGACGAAATAACCAGCGATATATCGACGTACAACTCCATCGACATAGTCATGTCATCCGAAGACTGTACGAGTTTCCCCATAGAATTTCTAAACTCTTTGGAGGTATCCGGGGTGCCATCCCATAAGCTGGAATTAAAGGTAGGTATATCCGTTTTGTTAATGCGCAACTTGGACGCACCGAGATTATGCAGCAATACTAGATTGCGTGTCACTGAACTAAGGAGGCATATTGTGAAGGCCACAATTTTAATGGGAGAAGCTAAGGTTAACAATGTGCTTATACCACGCATCCTAATAACACCCAATAACTTACTCTTTAATTTTAAACGTTTGCAGTTCCCATTAGAAGTTACATTTTCAATGACCAATCAATAAATCGCAAAGGCAAACTTTAAAGGTAGCAGGTATCTATTTAGGCAAGCTATGTTTTTCCCATGAACAGCTCTACGTAGCTTGTTCACGTGTTTCTTACTCGCAAAATCTACATATTTTCGCTGAATGAAATAAATCACGTAACATAGTTTACAGGAGTATATTGCAGTAGGTAAGTTGAACCGCCAAAACTAAAAACATATCGACAAATTACCTATGTACTTTGTATTGTAATATTGTAATTCTTTTATTAAAATGATTTGTCACGGAACTTTATGTGACAGACCAAATTCCACGCAGGCGAAGCAGCGGGCAAAAGCTATCTCTATATAATTATCCAGTATTAAGAATTTCGTTAAAGTATAACGCAGGCAAAACCGTGACAAGGCATGCTATGACTCTATACTAATAATAATTAAAAATATTGAACACTATGCACAAATATCGCAAGCGAAACCGCGACGGGGGACGCTAGTACATCATAAATTTTACAACGACGGGTCAGTCAAGTATATATTTAAATAGTAATGTATATAAAACGAAAACTAACGTTAAGTTAATAATTTTAGTACCCACTACCTATTCTGAGTAATTTATTTCTTGCTATTCGTCCGATATTAATTTTTGAATTCTACCAAAAATTCTCAAATGTATTTTTTTTATGCAAAGGCATTACCTGCATGTATCTATTATTTATTTATCAGCTATTGATATAATTATTGATGAGTAGCATATACTTTTTGTCTTAATATGTTTTTAGTAAATAAAATATAGCTTATCTAGTAAATTGATTAAACACGTTAATTTCTCTATCCGAAGTAAAAGAAAATTAATGAAAATACTTGACAATAGTTTTACAGATTTTACAACCTTCTTTAGCTGGAATTAGACTGTTGGTAGTAATGAAAAATGTTATTATTTTGTTTCACATACTACTGTGATCAGAAAGTAAGGTGAAATTGTCATTTAAAACTCTCGGGCATTAGAAAGGCAGGTAAATTTTTTTTCTAGGTTGGTAGGACTGTCTATAACATTTGCTAAGCGTCTGTTTGTCAAAAGGTTTAATTATCTTCAAGTTACACGTGTTTTTTTAAACAACCAAAAATGAATTTTTCGATTTTTACAATGGGTGATTTTGTTGAGCAAAGAACTTGCATCAAATTTTATTTGCGGAACGAGTATTCTTGTGCGGACACGTTGAAAATCTTGCGAGAGGCCTTTGGTGATTATTCTATGGCACAAAAAAACGTTTATAACTGGTACAACAAGTTCAAAGCGGGCCGAGAACGCGTTGAAGACGAACCGCGCTCTGGACGACCATCAACGTCTACCGCGAGGGCCACGTCCAAAAAATCAAAGATTTGGTGCTTGAAAATCGTCGATTGACAATTAGAGATCTCGCTGATAGTGTTGGAAAGTCATTTGGCTCAGCCCAAACCATTTTGAAGGATGTTTTGTGTCTTAAACGCGTCAAGTCTCGATTGGTGCCAAAATCGCTCAATTTTTTGGAAAAAAAAGCGTCGCGTTGATGTGTGTGAAACTTTGCTGTGTGACTATCAGGACTACTTGTAATGTAATCATTACTGGAGACGAGACTTGGATTTACGCATACGACCCTGAAACCACCGACCAATCCAGCGATTATCGTGCAAAAGATGAAGCAAGACCGAAAAGACCACGGCAAAGTTAATCAAAAATCAAGGTCATGTTGACAGTTTTCTTTGATTAGCGTGGTGTGGTTTATTATGAATTCCTTCCGCCGGGCCAAACTGTCAACAAAAAATATTATTTAAGCGTTATGCGTCGTTTGCGTGAAGCTGTTCGTCTGAAACGGCCGGAATTATGGGCAAACAACTCTTAGTTTCTTCATCACGATAATGCATCATGTCATACTGCATTGGTTCTTCGCGACTTTTTTGCCAAAAACTGGACTCACATCGTTCCGCAACCACCGTATTCGCCTGATTTGGCTCCGTGCGACTTCTGGCTATTCAGCAAACTCAAAAGGCCAGTGCGGGGACGCCGTTTTGACACGATTGAGGAGGTAAAAACCGAATCGAAGAAGGTCTTGAAGGCTATACTGGAAAAAGACTATTCCGACTGTTTCGAGGACTGGAAAAAGCGTTGGCAAAAGTGCGTTTTATCGGACGGGGATTACTTTGAAGGGAATGAAATTGATTTGAAAAAATAAATAAAAAATTTACATTTTATAAAGAAATTCACCTTACTTTTTTATCACAGTAGTACATTACAAATTATTGCATATAAATAGTAAGTAGATAATTTTACTAATTATAATGAAAATTTGGAAGTCGGTTAATTAAAATAAAGTAACGTAATACGATACAATGTTGAAAAAGGGAAACTCATAAAGAAACAATTTTTTTGATTTTCGTTACTTTTTGTAGGTCAAATTATACATAAAGCTCGGAAATGTTATGACATAAAGTTTGTAAATATACAATTATTTAATAAAAATTAAATCATAGAAATATGCAAAAAGTATCCAAGTATACAAATAATTAATAAAAAATGAAATCATACAAATATGCAATAAGTATGCAAATATGAAATAAGATATAAAAAACTCCTACTTGCCAACATTTACTTTTTTAAAAAGGTTTTTTTTTGTGGAGATTGTATATACCTTTAAATTTTTCATATTTAGTAATAACACATCGTTCAATAAGTCCCGAGACTAACAACGAAAACATTTTTTTTCAAAAATCATTTTTATTTATCAATATAATCTCCTTTTAGAGTGATACAATCTTTCCAACGCCTTTCCAACATTTCTATACCATGTTTATAGAAGGATTTATCCTTTGCTTCAAAATAGGCTTCAGTTTCGGCAATGACCTCCTCATTCGAGCCAAATTTTTTTCCCTGGAGCATTTTTTTGAGATCAGCCAAGAGTCAGTAGTCGCTGGGGGCTGAATCTGGCGAATACGGGGGGTGGGGAAGCAAATCAAAGCCTAATTCGTTCAATTTTGCCATTGTTTTCATGGCCTTGTGGCATGGTGCATTGTCTTGGTGAAAAAGGATTTTTTTCTTCTTCATGTGCGGTCGTTTTGCTGCGATCTCCTCCTTCAAACGTACCAACAAGTCAATATAATAATCACTGTTGATCGATTAACCTTTTTTCACGTAGTCAATGAAAATCACGCCATGTGTATCCCAATAAACAGACGCCATGACTTTGCCAGCAGACTGCTGCGTTTTTGGATGCTTTGGGCGGCTTCCGCCAGCCATGCGCCACGTAGATGATTGCCAATTCGACTCCGGAGTGAAATGATGTATCCATGTTTCATCCATGGTCACGTATCGATGCAGGAAATCCTTTTTATTGCAAGTAAATAGCGATAAACAGCTCTCTGAATCATCGACACGTTGCTTTTTTTGTTCCACTGAAAGCAATCGCGGCACCCACTTGGAAAAAACCTTTTTCATGCTCAATTTTTCATGAAGGATTGTAAATACGCTTTCAGATGATATCTAGGTCATTTCTGCAATCTCACGGACCTTCACTTTGCGATTTTTCATTACAATTTTTAACACTTTACTCACATTTTCCTGTGTAACGGCTTCCAATGGCCTACCCGAACGTTCCGCATCGTTTGTGTCCGTACGACCACGTTTAAACTTAGCATACCAACGACAAATCGTTGGTTTGGATGGAGAGGAGTCCGGGTAATGTTTTTCAAGCCATTGCTGGGCTTCTACGGTGTTTTTACCCATTAAAAAACAATGTTATATCAATACGCGAAACTCGCTTTTTTCCATTTTTCAAACAAATTACAAAGTGACTTTACTCTAACCTCGATAACTCTGCTGTCTGTGATCCGATCGACGTGAAATTTTTATACGTTTCAGGTAAAGGTTCGGTCTCTATGGAAACGTGGCCAGTTTGGTACTACGAGCACCATCTCTGGGTTAGTCGCGGAACTTATTGAACGATGTGTTATAAATGAATTATTTAACAAAAATAATTATTTTAATTTAAAAAATTTTACAAATTCATTTTTTAATATTTTTTCAGATCCTTAGATTTGGACAATAAAAAGCTTGCAGAATTCGAAAAAACTTTAAATGAAGCTATTTTAGAAGCTATTAATGATGAAACTTATCGAAAAATTCAAAGATTTAGTTATGGACAACATAAATCTGACCATGTAAGATGTCCATATAATGTGTTTATTTTTATTATTTTTTTATACATTCATTTATTTGTAATGCGAAAATATAATTTTTATTTATATATATATATATATATATATATCATAACGGGGTGGTGGTTTTAAAGGCAAACCACCACTGGAGCAATTAGCCTTGGGGAACGCGCAATTCGCGAAAGGTGCGAATATGCTCGCTGCGCCCCCTTTTAGGTCGCTAAAGTCTTCGACGACTTTGCTCCTGGGTCAGGGCACGAGAAGCCGTCTTTCGGACCCAACTTACCCGTTGCAACGCCGCGCAAACGTCGTTGCGCGGCTCGTGTGTCGTCCCCGCCGGCTAGCTGAAATCTCGGAGAGGGCGTTATTCGGTAGGAAGCTGAAAGTTCCTCGTTGCAAAAGGAACAAAAGTAAATAATAGAAAAAAAGCAAAAAAGAAAATAAGATAAAAAAATAAAATAACAAAAAGTTATATATGACTTATTTGAAATGGTTATAAATAATAAGAATATAAAAAGCAATAATGAAGTAAACAAAAAGGAAAGAAAGCAAGAAATGAGAAATAGCAAATGAAACAGAATATCAAAATAAGTAAGATAATTCAATAATTTAACAAAAAATATAAATTAAAACGAAGCGCAGATAAATAAATATCAAACAAATCAAAAAGATTTATAAAAAAAGTGCACGAGGAATGCAGGTAAAAGATCTGTACGACAGCTGGTCTAAGGCGCGCTATTCCGCGCTACTACGGCTCACGCACGCAAAGCCCGATATGAGCGCGAAAGAGACAGAACCTCCCGCACTACGCCTACAAGAGTGAGAGAGAAAGGTTTTCCTTACTCGCGCGCGCCGTATACTATACGGGTGCGAGAGAGAAGATTACTTTTCCGCACTGAGCCCGTTGGAGTGAGAGAGAAACCGCTCTCTCACTCGCGCGCGCCGTATCTAATGCGAGTACGGGAGAGAAAGCGACTCTCCCGTACTACGCTGTAGGAGTGAGAGAGAAAGCGCTCTCTCACTCTTACGCGCCTAACCCTACGCGAGTGCGAGAAAGAACGCAACGCTCTCGCACTGCTCTTACTAGAGTGAGAGAGAATAGCCTCTCCCACTCGCGCGCACCGTATATGCTGTGAGTGCGAGAGAGAAAGCGACTCTCCCGCACTGCTGCTACTTGAGTGAGAGAGATACCGCTCTCTCACTCACACGCGCCTACTCTTACACAGGTGCGAGAGAGAACGCAACTCTCTCACCCTGACTATACGAGAGTGAAAGAGATGACGCTCTCTCACTGGCACGAAACGCGTAAAATAAATGGAATAAAGAGTGGAGTAACCGGCGGAGGTTACTCCAACGCAAATAAAAAAATATACAATGAGGCGCTACAAAATTAAATTTTGAGACGAACTTACGGAGCGAGGCACCGATACCGTCTCGCCAAGTCGTTGTTGTCGTCACCTCGACAAGGCATCCCAGGTGTCTGGGACCCAGGTGTCTGGACGCACCTGCACAGAAAACTCACGACTGGGAGCGCACCGACAGTTGCACAAAAAAAGAACGACGCGCAAAAACTGCTTAGACGCGGTAAAGAAAAATTCGCGTCCGCGCAATCAAAATGACGAAATGGAACTGCTGAAACGCGGGAAGATGCTAGCTTCTCTAGCTTGAATTAGCCTATCTTTTTTATATGGCACACGACTATTCTATCTATCGGCGTGTACCGTATTTTCTCGCCCGGGGCCGTCACGTTACCGAAATTTAACTTGCCTCGCGGACCGCGGAAGCGCGCGAAGATAAACACGTGCGGAGTACGGAGTGTTCTCCGTGACAATATAAATATATATATATATATATATATATATATATATATATATATATATATATATTGTAACGGGGTAATTTGTGTACACCCGCTAACAACGCAGGACCTTCCTCTGGTCCTGCTTTTCTACTTTTGTGTGTGAGGGGCCTTGCCTAAGGCCCCGCCGACGGTGTTGTTCCCACCGGGCTTGGCTGCTCAGGATGTGTGCCAACAACCGGTTGGCACACCCGCGGAGGCGGCGGTATTCGGGATAGGGACGCTGTAGGGAAATAAAAATAAGAACGCACCAACTTAGTGCTAAAATGCTGATTTAATAAATAAAAACAACCAAAACAATACAAAAATTGATAAATTATAGCGGAGAGGTCCTTTACTGCGAAGAGCAATCAGTATTGCCTCACGCGCAATACTAATTCTCGAGGTGCGCACTGCGCATGCGCACTTTCTTAACTTTACGCGGCTACACACACACGTGTAGTCTATGGACGGCAGATATAGAGAGAGCAGTTCCCTCTCTATACTGCTGTAGTCCGTGACTGCTCGAGTGAGAGCGTCTCTTACTCTCACTCGACGCTGCAGTCTATGGTTCAGCGAGAGAGCTCGTTACTCTCGCTTAACTGCGTGCTCGCAGGTTGTACGAGTAAGGGTGGCTTTCTTTTACTCGTACGCCTATTCTATGATAGTGCGAGAGAGAGATCGATCCTCTCACTCGCACTCGCACGGCCTAATCGAGTTTGAGTTACGTGGTCTCGCGCGTAACTCTGCTATATCTATATATGCCTGACGCGATCGCACACGCGTCAGGAAAATTAAATATAAATACTCGCGGTCTAACTATTGCGATTAAGTGGCCACTTACTTTATTGCGCTCTACTCGCGGAATCGTCTCTTTCAATCTGCTACCGAAAAACCCGGAGAATCGCCTCTTTCTTCTAAAGAAACTCCTGACAGAAAATTTCGACACGTGCGGCTAGTACAACGGCTCGGACGAGAAGAAGGCTTGAGGGGAGGGCTCCTCTTTCCCCTCTCGCCTATCAGTTTTCCCGCGTAGCGCTATCGATTCTTGATCGATAGCACTGCGTTTCGGCACGCCACGGCTTTTCCCGCGTCAAGCCATCGATCGCTTGATCGATGGCGCCGCGTATAGTCGCGCCGCGAACTCTATCTCGCACTGTATGGCAGGTGGCCTAACCTCAATAAGCCACCTGTCACATCCCTCCCCCAGTCGCTGCTAGACTCTGCTTAGCAGCCACTATTGTCCACTATCCAAGTGTCTCCATTGGGGTGAGGGTTACGAGTTCGCGCGCGTCTTACGAGGCGAAGCCGAAGCGTGTTTTACCACGCTCTTCGCCTTCCTACTACCCGGTGGCCTTCCCGGGCCTCGCTTCGCGCGCGCATCTACCTCTGGTCGCTCCCTGGTCGACGGTGGCTCTTATTTCGTTGTGGGACGCCTCTCGACGCAGACCGTCTTCCGGGGTCGCCCGCGCTTTCTGGCCAGCGCAGCGGCCGCGCTTGCCTTGCGAGGGTCCCCCGCTGGGGATCGAGCCTGCTACTGTTTGGCTCGTAAGGAGGGGCCCCGCCGCGTCGAGAGTGCAGCTCGTCGTACTCTTGTCCTTTTCTGGTGGCGACAGTTGGACAGCTACGTACTTCTTGAGCTGGCTGACGTGTACTGGACGGATGGTATATTCACCTCCCTCGCTCAGCTTGTACGTATTGCTGCCCAGGACCTTACTGACCATGTAAGGCCCTGCAAACTTAGAGGCTAGCTTTCCCGCTATCCTCTGGGCTGTGGAAGAAAGCACCTTGTTCTTCTTCCACACCCAGTCACCTTCTTGAAAGGAGAGCTCTCGGCGGCGTGCATCGTAATAGCGCGCCTGCCTCTCCTGCTCTTTTGTGGCGATTTCGGAGGCGCGCGCGTGAAGCTCCGGTAGCTTCCGCACGCGCTCTGCCCAGCCCCGTATTGCTTCCTCCTGCAATACTTGCACGGAAGCCTCGTGTGAGTGCGGGCTTCGCTCTTTGGAGGGGCGGGCTGTCAGCCGTATTTGAGCAGCGCCGGCTTGCTCCGACGGCGCTCTACTCAGCCGTATTAAAGGCGAACACCACTTCATACAGGTGTTCGTCCCAACGATCGTTCGATTCCTCTAAGCACGCCACGATCATCTTCTTGATCGTCCTGTTGGCCCGCTAGACAGGATTCGCCTGCGGATGGTAGGCCGGTGTCGTGGAATGATGGGTACCGTGCTTCTCCTGGTATCCATCAACGATCCGATTCTTAAACTCCGTCCCATTGTCGGTCAGGAGTAATTCCGGCGAACCAAATCAGAGCACGACACGCTCAATAAAGGCCTTGAGGACGGCCTCAGCCCTCACCTTCCGCAGCGGGCCACATTCGACCCACCTCGTGAATAGATCCTGGAAGACCAGGATGTATTCAAAGCCCTTGCGGCTTCGGACGAATGGCCCCATCATGTCGGCAGCTACTACCTGCCATGGCCGCTCAATGAGCCTCCTGCCCATTAGGCTAGCTGGAGGCTTCTGCTCCACCTTGCACTGTTGGCAGACTTGGCATCTGCGGACGTAATCTGCCACACAGTCTGCCAGTTTCGGCCAGTAGTACTGCCCGCGTGACCCTGGAGTGCGTCTTCTCGCGACCCAGATGTCCTGCTGTAGGGTCGTCGTGGCACTCCTGGAGGACTTGCTTCCTCCGTTCGGCGGGGACGACGACCTTCCAGGCGTTGTCGTCGTCTCCTAGGGCATCCTCGATGGCCGGGTTGGGGTCGTATTTGTATATCTGACCTCCAACCAGCTTCAAGCGAGGATGCTTTGAGGGCTCCTCCTGCACCTCTTTTACTAATCGAAGGTACCACTCGTCCGTGGTACCTTCTGCCCAGGTTAAGGCCGCTATGGCTGGCACGTCACCCTCTTCCACGAACATCCTGGAAAGGGCATCGAGCACAGGATTTAGCGCCCCCTTCCGATGTTCGATGGTGAAGCGGTGGCCTTGTAGCTCTAAGGCCCACCGCGCCAGCCTCCCGGTCGGGTTGTGGAGGCTACTGAGCCAGCGTAAACTGCTATGGTCAGTTATTACCCTGAACTCATAGCCCTCCACATACGGCCTGAACTTCTCGATGGCCCAGACTACAGCGAGACACTCCCTCTCAGTGACGCTGTAGTTCCTCTCTGCTGGGCTCAAGGTGCGACTCGCATACTCTAGCGAACGCTCCTCTCCATTGATCACCTGAAGTAACACGGCTCCGACTTCCGTGTCACTCGCGTCCGTTTGAATGACGAACTCCTCGTCAAACCTGGGACTTTGTAGGATCGGAGCAGAAGCTAGCCAGGGCCTTCACCTGCTCAAAGGCAGCTTGCTGCTCCTCTCCCCATTCGTAGCGCCGGCCCTTCTTTGTCAAGCGCGTGAGCGGTTCGGCTATTGTGGCTAAGTCCTTCAGGAACTTGCGATGCCACGACGCCGTGCCTACGAATCTGCACAGCTGTCGCGGATTCTCGGGTGCTGGGAAGCCGATCATAGGAGCGACTTTTGCTGGATCCGGGCGAAATCCTTCCCGATTCACCAGCACCCCGAGGTATTTTGCCTCATCTTGGCAGAACACGCTCTTTTCGCTGTTGATTGTGAGACCTGCCGCTCTAATGCGTCGCAACACGTGCTCAAGCCGTCGCAAGTGTTCCTCGAACGTCTCCGTGACGATGATCACATCGTCAAGGTACGAGAACGCGAACGGCTCAAGCTCCGGGCCTATCGCCATGTCAATGAGTCGCTGAATGGTTGCTTCAGCGTAACTCAGACCATACGGCATCCTGGTGAACTGGAAGAGTCCGAGTCCCGGCACGGCGAATGCCGTAATTGGTCTCGACTCCTCCTTTAGCCGTATCTGGTGATAGGCGCTGCTGAGGTCGAGAGTCGAGATGTATCTCGCCCTCTGCAGCTTGCGCAGGATGCTATCCATCCTCGGTAATGGATAGGCTTCGATACTGCATTAACCTCTCTGAAGTCAATGCAGAATCGGTAACTGCCGTTAGCCTTCTTTATCATAACGACTGGGCTCGACCAGCCGCTATACGAAGGCTCGATGATGCCGCCCTCTCACATCTCCCTTATTTGAGCGTGCATCACCTCCTGGATTTTCGGGAAGTACGAGTAATCCCTCTGCTTGATGGGACGAGCATCGTCGACGGCGATGGCGTGCTCGATCCAAGCTGTACACCCTAGAGTGTCTGGCTCCTCCGCCAGCATCCTATCCAGGAGCCCCTGGAGCTGCTCTCGCTCCGAGGGTCGAACGTCAGCCAAGCCTATGGCTGACACGGCGGAATTGTCCGTTGTTTCTAGCGAGGCTAACTCCAAAGCCAGCTCCTTCCTGGCTTCTTGTATGAGAAGCTGGTTCCTCGCTGGGTCGAGGATGGCCCTGAATCCTCTGATGAAATTGACACCGAGGTAACAATCTGCTGGTCGAACAGGCAGGATTGCCACCTCGATGTCCTTTGTCACGCCGGCCACCTCAAAGGGCAGTTGGACGAACCCAACTATAGGAGCGTAATGGCCGTTCGCTACCATTGCTCCCTTGCCCTGGCTCAGCGTGATCGCGCGTCCACATGCCGTGGCTATTTGTAAGCCAACGGCGCTCATCACTGTGTGTGACGCGCCCGAGTCATATAGTGCGCGTAGGGTGTACCTCCCTACGCACACAGGCAACCACCATCTGGCACCTTTTGGAGCAACCTCCTCTGGGTGATCCGGAGCCTTCTCCAAAGCGAGCTCGGTGCTCACGAGCTCGCTGGTGGATCTTTGGGGACTTGGATCCCAGACTCGGAGGGGAAGGGCGTAGAGATCTCATCTACACTCTCCCCTGGTCGTTTCCCGAGCAGTCCGGGCAGAACCTCTTAATCATATTAGGCCTGCCGCAGCCATGGCAGCTGAACTCCTTCTTCTGCTTCGGCTGCTCAGTCTTTTCGTCATTCTTCTTGTCCATCTCCCCCCTTCTGGAGGATTGAAACTTCGGACTGCTCGGTCCGGATCGCGGCTTCTTCTGCCGCTTTGGGCTGCCGTTTCTGGGCGGGCTCTGCCTACCCTCTCGGCTCCTATAGCCCGCCATGAGGCTATTGTGTTTGGCAAAGTCCGCCAAAACTTCCCGCAATGCCGCCTTCATTTGGTTGACCGACAAGTCTGGCCGATCGACCTTTGTTGCGGCGACCGCCACTTCGGTAGCGCCTACCTTGGCGCTCACCTTCGGATGCGCTTTTGTGGTGGTCCTCGGGCGATAGGCCGCTTCCGGCACTACCGCGTGGTTCGGGGAAACGGGCGTCCGGTCGCCTCGTTCCCTCTCCAGCGTCAACTCGGCTCATGCGGCTCGGTCGATCAGCTCGTCGACCGTGCGGCACTTCATCCGAGTGACGATCCGTTTGATTTGCGGGAGCAGATTATCGTCGAGACACCATCTGCTCCTCGCTCAGTTGTGGCGATATCTTCATAAGTATCGCCTCCAGGCACGTTATGTATGTGCGCGCTGGTTCGTCCGTTTGCTGGAAGCGGCGACTGGCTTCGTCCCTTAGCCGCTCCTGGATATTAACCTTGGACCCCCAGCGCGCACGCACTGCCTGGCAGAACGCTTCCCACGTCTGCCATTTGTACTTGTGGCAGCCGTACCACATCTTGGCTAAACCACTTGGCAGCGCGGGTAGCGACGCCAGCATCTCTGGGTCGCTAATCCCTGACGCGTTCTTCGCTTCGTCCACCTTTCGGAAGAACGCGTCGATGTTGTCAATCGGCTTTCCCTGGAAAGCGATGTTCCACCGACTGACGATTCTTCCGACGTCGCACGGGGCCGCCATACCGGTGTTGCACCATGCACTATTACTCGGTGCATTGGTGCAATTTTTCCCCCTCCCCCAGGCTCCATTTGGGCCGGATCTAGGGGATGGCGGGCCCTCTGCAGGCCCTCGCGAATCTTCCCCTTCGCGGGGGCTGCTGTGCGTTGACACGTAGTTACACGTAAACGTGTCCTGGAATGCTACGTGGCTCGGCGCTATGCTCTTGCGCCAAGCCTGAGGCGAGAGAGCCGGTTCCGCGGTCTCTCTCAGTGGCGCCTTGGACGGGCCTGGCGTACTGTCTATCCAGGTGGATGACGCACTCGGCCTAAGATTTGCGACCACTTGCTTGGCTCGCAAATCTTGTAGCTCCGCCTGCATGGCCGTGAAGCACTTGTCTATACCCGCGATCGTCTGCGTCAAGTTCTTGATGCGCTCTTGCATCAAAAGCTCTCTTCTCGTTGGTGACGGGTCTTCCGCGTCTTCCACCTTCTCTTCTCTAGTGTTTATTAGGGACGGTTGGTCCGCCTCGTCCTCTAACAACATGGTCAGCGGATGCGGCTCTTCTCTGTCGTAGTCCGCCGACCCCGCCGTCGTGCCTGCCCTCTCCTGGCAGGCTCGGAGCACGAAGCTTCTTCTTGCTTCGGCTCTCGCAGCCTGGGCAGCTTCGTCTGCCCCGGCGACCTCCTCCTGGAAATCGCGTGCTGTAAAGTTTCACAGCAGCCAATTAGTTATACGGGCCAGCTTTGCAAAACGTGGCCCGTCTGTCCGTAACCGGAGAGCGTGGAGGGTTTCCTCTACCTCCTCGCCCTCCATGGCAAAGAGCCATTGCTCTATTTTGGAGGAGTCTCCTGTCGCCATGACTACTCAGGTCTCTTTAGTCCGCACGCTTACAATACCACAATTAGAATAGTTGCGATATCGTGGGTATCGCACGCAATATATATTTGACACTAGATAAATTAATGTATAAGTAAACTAATAGATAATTAGGTATATATATATAAATTTTATTTATAAGAGGGGTTTACATCGTCCCTCTACCCACGCTACCGCAACTCGCACTGGCGTGGCTGTGGAGAGGTCAGTTCTCCCTGATCTTGTACTTGCTTGAGCCACGGTGCTACAAGCAAGCTAAACTCCAAAATAAAATTACAAAAAAAAATTTTTATAAATTATCTTTAAACTGAGACACCAAACTGGCCCCACGTCGGGCGCCAGTTGTAACGGGGTAATTTGTGTGCACCCGCTAACAACGCAGGACCTTCCTCTGGTCCTGCTTTTCTACTTTTGTGTGTGAGGGGCCTTGCCTAAGGCCCCGCTACCGGTGTTGCTCTCACCGGGCTCGGCTGCTCAGGATGTGTGCCAACAACTGGTTGGCACACCCGCGGAGGTGGCAGTATTCGGGATAGGGACGCGCTTCGGTACGCCGCGGCTTTTCCCGCGTCAAGCCATCGATCGCTTGATCGATGGCGCCGCGTATAGTCGCACCGCGAACTCTATCTCGCACCTATGGCAGGAAGCCTAACCTCGATAAGCCACCTGTCACAATATATATATAAGTTATACCTAACTTATATATTATTTAAATACAATTTTATAAAAAAAAATAATTATAAATTATATACCAATGAGTGTAAAGTATTTAAAACAATTGTAGTCAAAGACTTTCCATATTTTAATATTTATCATTATGCATCTTAATAATGAAACTGTGATTAAATTCTAATACCAATGCAATTGTATATTTATTTACGAACATTGATTGCAGAAGATATTTATTCACCGATGTACTACGAGGGTAGTCCCAAAATTACCCGACCTGACTTATGAATACAGGTAGTCTTAAAAAAACAATTACTGCGATTGACAATACCACCTTTCAACAACTTAATGTGAAAAATTCATAACGGTACGTTTATTATTATTTTTTTTAGTTATCCAAAGTGAACGCTCTCAGTGAATTTGTAAATATGGAAAAAATTGGGCATCGTTATGTGATATAATACTGTCATTGAAAAGGTCCAACCGATATCAAAGCCGAGTTGGATTCTACTTTGGGGAAGTCTGCTCCTTCGTTTACGACGGTCAAATATTGAGAGGCTGAGCTTAAGCGAAGTCGTACGAGCTGCCAAGACGAACACCGCAGTGGTCGACCAAGTAAGGTCACTATGTCAGAAAATCTGAAGAAAATCCACAAAATGGTATTGGATGACCGTCGACTAAAAGTGCGCGAGATAGCAGACATGGCAGGCATTTCAAAAAGTGCTGTGCATCGCATTTTGACCGAAAATTTAGACATGAGAAAGCTGTGCGCAAGATGGGTGCCGGGTTTGCTCACAATCGAGCACAAACAGCAACGTGAGGACGTTTCCATCGAGTGTTTGACAATGTTTCGCAGCAATAAAGCCGAGTTTTTGCATCGATTCATAACCAGGGACGAAACATGGGTCCATCATTTTACACCTGAGACCAAGGAGCAGTCAAAGCAGTGGACTAAAAAGGGAGAACCGGCTTCAAAGAAAGCAAAGACAGTTCAGTTAGCTGGCAAGGTCATGGCATCCGTTTTCTGGGATGCGCGTGGAATAATATTTATTGAATATCTCGAAAAAGGAAAAACAATCAACGGCGCATATTATGCAGCCTTATTGCAGCGTTTGAGTTACGAAATCAAGAAAAAACGGCCCCATCTGACGAAAAAAAGTGTTGTTTCATCACGACAACGCACCAGTCCACACGTACGTCATTGCGATGGCTAAAATCAATGAGTTGAAGTTCAAATTGCTTCCTCACGCACCCTATTTGCCAGATCTGGCTCCCTCGGATTATTTTCTTTTTCCGAATTTGAAAAAATGGCTCGGCGGCAAAAGATTGGCCAGCAATGAAGAGGTAGAGTCTGCGGTTAATAGGTATTTTAAGGAGCTTGACGGTTCCTACTATAAAGCGGGTATCGAAGCTATTGAACATCGTTGGAAAAAGTGTATCAAACTGAAAAGAGAATATGTTGAAAAATAAAAAACATTTTCGCAATTTTTTTACTGTTTTCTTTGTCGGGTCGGATACTTTTGGGACTGCCCTCGTACCTAACGACGGGTCCACCAAGTATGTATTTAAATAGTAATGTATAAAAACTCTTTATTGTATGTTTTTTTAATGCAAACTCAACATCTACATATATCTATTAATTATTTATCAACTATCGATATAATTATTGATAAGTTGCATAGGCTTTTCGTCTAAATATACTGTTTTTAGCAAATGAAATAGCTTATCTATACGAGGTCTGGCTATTAAATAACGAGACTGGTTACGAAAAAAGGTTTTATTATAAAAATTATTCTACATTTGAATGCTTCATTTCAATATACTCCCCTTCCCTCGCCACACACCTTTCCATACGTTTTGTCCATTGATCGAAGCAGGGCTGGAAGTCTTTTTTGGTGAGGGCCTTTAGAAGCTCTGCCGTTTTTTGCTTTACCGCTTCCATCGACTCAAATCGGGTCCCTTTTGAAGCAAATTTTATCTTCGGAAACAAATAAAGTCGCACGGTGCCAAATCTGGCGAGTACGGCGCGTGTTCGAGCACTGGAGTGCGCTTACTGGCCAAATACTGCTTCACAGATAGCGCATTATGGGCAGGTGCGTTGTCCTGGTGCAAAATCCACGAGTTGTTCTTCCACAACGTTTCTTACAAACTCGTTCTCGCAGTATTGCCAAAACTGACAAATAGTAAGTCTGGTTGACAGTCTGACCCTCTGCAACCCATTCAGTCATCACGATACCGTTAATGTCGAAAAAACGATCAACATTGCCTTAAATTTTAATTTGGACATCCTTGCTTTTTTGATTCTGGGCGATTCAGGCGTCTTCCAATGCATCGATTGCCGCTTTGTTTCAACATCGTATTGAAAAATCCACGTTTCGTCGCAAGTAATAATGTTTTTCATCAGTCCGGAATCTTTTTTTAACCTTTTAAGGAAATCTGAGCAGACCTGTTGACGCAAGAGCTTTTGGTCAGGAGTCAGGTTTTTTGGCCCCAACTTCGCACAGACTTTTGTCATATGTAATTCCTCTTGTAAAATTTGTCTAACCGTTTCTTTATCAGCGTTTACAGCCTCGGCAATCATCCGGATGCTCATTCGACGATCTGCACGCACAATTTGGTTGATTTTGGTCACTGTTTCCGAAGTTGAAACAGTGACAGGGCGACCTGGGCGTTGGTCATCTTCAGTGCGCACTCGGCCCTCACTGAAGCGCTTACACCACTCAAAAACACGCGCACGAGATAGAGAATTGTCCCCATAGGCCTCTTGCAACAATTTACAGCACTCAGTCGGAGTTTTTTTCAATTTAACGAGAAATTTGAGATTGATACGTTGCTCCTGTTTTTCGTCACACATGGTTTTCGGCACGAGAAAAAAACACGTTCGTTTCAAACCGCTACTGCACAACTATAATAATAGTGACGAGAACGTGTTTTGGTACGTGCATAGACAAGATATCTAGATACCCAACGCACTACTCGTTTTTTTTCCCACCCCTCTACGGCGCCCTCTAGGCGCACAGTCTCGTTATTTAATAGCCAGACCTCGTAGTAAATGTACTAAATACATGAATTTTTCGATCTAAAGAAAAAGCAAATTGAAATACTTGACAATTTTTTTACTGATTTAACAACCTTCTTTAGCTGAAATTTGAATTCTGGTAATGGTAAAATTTTATTACTTTGCTTCACTTACATTAGAAATTATTTCAAATAAATAGTAAATAGATTTAATCAATTATAATTAAAATTCGGAAGTCGGATCATATAAATAAAGTTACGTAATACACGGTACAATGTGCAAAATGTTAAACAAAGAGAACAAATACTTGACCATCTTTTTTATTGCACAACTTTCTGTAGGTGTAATTATAAAATTATACATAAGGCTATAAGAATAAATTCACTAAGCAGCCATAATTTTATCATCAATTAAGGAAAAATAAAAGATATAATTTTTTTCAATCCAAGTAGTCTGTGAAACTGTATTCGTCAAAAGAACAACTGTATTATTTAAACATTTTTTATAAAATAAATTTTTTACATAAAATGTTACGACATTAAGTTTGTAAACATTTAATTAATTAATGAAAGATGAAATAGTACAAAGATGTAAAAAATAAAAAGCAATTTTTAAAATATGGTCATATTAAAATTGTACAAAATTTTATTTATAAATTGTATGTTTGAAAAATTGAAAAATAGTGTTGTTAAAATGAGATACAAAACAACTTCTACTTGCTAACATTGTACCTTTTGTAAAAGGTTTTTTTAAAGAGATTATGCAATACGATTTAATGTACGAAATTTGAAAGTCATCAAGAAAAGAAGTGACAACTTGACAATATTGTTTTATTTCACAAGTTTTCTTAAGTCTATTTAGATAAAACATAAAGCTATAAAAATAATGTAACTTAACAGTCATAGCTACAGCAACAACTTTATTATTGAGGGGAGGTTCTCATCTAGCGACCCAAAAATTACGTGATTTTCGCGATTTTTTTTCTCATTGAAGGAAATAAATAAAGTAGTCAAGTTTTTTGGCACTTATTAAGTATGTTATTAACTACTCTTACAAATTTTTTTTAACAAAAATACCGAATAGTTTATTAGTTATATGCATTGAAAAATAGTCATCGAAAAAAAGACACCTCCACGGGCGGCAAGGTAACTCATCCAATTTTTGTCTGAAATCAAAAAATCAAAGTTTTTTTATAAATTAAAAGACATTTGCTGGATCTTGAACTAAAATCACGAAGAAAAATTGAAAATTAACAAAATGGCGGACTTGCAAAAAAAAATATTTTTTTGCACTTTTTTTGGCTCTAAAAAGTGCAATAACAATAAAAATAATCATTGTAAAATTATGATTTTAGTTCAAGATCCAGCAAATTTAATTACCTTTAAAATAAAGAAAAATTCATCTCGATATCTATATAGTTTATTATATAGATATCTATAATAGTTTTTAAGATATCTTGCCGCCCGTCTCAAAAAACATGGTTTCGAGAAAAACGCGTTTAAAGTTTTAGTACGCGATTTTTTTGAGTTAATGACAAAATAACGTACCTCTCGGCTAATCAGCGATACCAGCCCCATACATTAGGCCTTCTTCGGTCTCATATAACTCTGGTTCACTTGCTGGTTCAGCTTTTTTTGATTGTGCAGCTGATCTTGCGGCATCGGACATATTTAACTCAGCATTAGAAACTCGCTTCTCGTCGGCTGTTTGACAAAAGTTGAATATTTGATGACCAATGTTGATTCCCAACAACTTAATTATTTGTAGGATAGTCGTGTACCCTTTATTAAAGAGTGAACATGAACCGATGTATGCGGCAATTTCCACAGTTTTGGCACCACAGTGTAAATGTTTCGGCACTAATTTCCATATACAAGCGTTAACTGACTCATTTGAGTTTTGGGTGTTACCGCCGGTACATCGCTCTAATAGATCGTCTGATGATAAGGCTTCAAATACAGGTTTAATAGCATCTTGTACTTTGTCTTATAGAGCAGCTTCGTGCTTGAATGATGTTAGATTGTTATAAGCCTCGGCAACGCGCCACTTGCACCAGCTGTCTTTGCCTTCAGGACAGTACATATGCCGAGGATTTCCATTCGTTGAGATACTATGATAATAAATAGCCAATATAGCATTTTTCATATCTGTTACTGAATTAGGGTATCTTCTAATCGCTAATCCATAATACATAGTAAGGTCTGCTATAACTTATCGGTTAATTTTCCAGCACCCTTACCACCGAAGCCCTTTTCATTTTTTTTTGCAGTACGAAGCCGAGTGCCCATCCTCTTCTGTACATGGCCAACGCATTCTTTTTTTTTTACTGTAATATCGTCGTATGGATTTAAATTTGAAGGTGCCTTGAAAGTTTTTGTATCGCCGTCGCTAATATAAAATTCATACTGCACGTCGAGCAAATCTTTTGAACGCGCAAACATTTCCTTGACTGTATCTACCTCCATTTTTCCTGCACTCCCTTTATGATTTGCACTACATGGTTCTTCATGACTTTCCTTCCATACACTAAACTCGACAGTACCTTGCTTGTGTTTCCAATTGGCGCAACTTTGATAAAAAGCAGATTTAACTTCAATATCTAAAACTTTGTTTGTATATTTTCCTATCAATGTAGCAAACCCAAAGAGCGACGAAAAACCCCTTGTTTTCCACGAGCCATCTCCTGAAACAGTTAAATTTTTAGGCTCGTTTCCGTTTGCTGTATTTTCACGTATCTCTTCATTTGCAGCTTTCTTTTGATTAACTTCAAACAAAACTTTTGTTGCCGTGTGTAAATTTTGAATGAAAGTATAGTAAATATTATTACAAAACGAATGTGTTAGATCCAAAACAGAACATAGCATTTTCAAATTTTGAAGACCTTCTCCCATCAGTCGAACGGCAAGCATTAAGCGTCTGTTTATTTCAGAGCACGATTAACAATTGGATTTGAATCACACGTTCGCTGTGAGCAAGAGCACTCGGCAACTAATTCGCGTAAAAAGACGACTTCGGTTTTTTGACTATGACTTTAAAAATAAATTGAATTCGGCAAAACGGATTTCATGAGCGTATTCTACGAGACATTTACCAACTTTTTAAGCGAAAAAAAAAAAAATCGATTTTTTGGTCGTGCTTGATGAGAACCTCCCCTTAAGATTTTGTTAAATGAACCATTTAAAAGAAATGTTACGACATAAAGTTTGTAAATATATAATCAATTAATAAAAAATGAAAGCATACAAACATGCAATAAGTATGCAAATATGAAATAAGATATAAAAAAAATTTTTACTTGCCAACATTTACCTTCTTAAAAAAGTTTTTCTTTGAGAAAATTACTTATAACAAGGCTTTCCGTAGTCGAGCTAATGCAAGAAATTACAATTTTAATTATACTTAGTCATTATTGGCTTAAGGGGTTACCCCCAGTTGTAGCTCAACAAAAAAGGCCTTTTTCATGAATTTTTTTAAAGAAAACTACAAAATTTTTTTAAACTATTATTATATCATCTTAAAGAATACATCTTCAAAAACTTTCAGTAATTTTTTTATTGCAAAATATTACATTGTTAAGTGGCAAATGGCCGCCAATGAAATAGTGTTTTTATTTATACGGTTTGCGGTGACCAACATTGCGGCGAAGTGGATCATTTGAAACAAAAAATGTGGATATATTTAGTTAAATATAAGTATAAACTAGTCTTTAATCAAAGGATTTAAAAAAAATATTTATTTTTCACAAAATGGCGGACAGTCAAAGTTAATGGTTCAATTTTAACGAAAAAAATCGAACGATTAAAGACTACATTTTTATGTATTAAATAAGCCTGCAAAATTTCAAGAAGATCGGTTTATTAGTGTTTGAGTAATCTTGGTCACCGACTTCAGAAATGCCATTTCGAGAAAAACGCGTTTAAAGTTTTAATTGCCGGTTGTTTACACAACGGATTCTTCTCTTTCAACGCTCATATCTCAGTCAATTTTGTTCGGATCGACTTGAAATTTCCAGGTCATATTCTCAGATACTTATACTTCAAAAAAATACAATTAACAAAAAATCGATTTTTTCAAAATCGCAAGTGGGGGTAACCCGTTAAGAATATATAGATATAATGCAACACAAACTTCTAATATGTTGCACCACAATAATCTCAGTATACTTTTTTAATGTATATACTACTATAATCAAAAAGTAAGACCTATTTTCAATATAAATTTCGCGGGTTTATCGATTTGACGAAACTTTTTTTTAAGTTGGTAGCACTGTCAGAGACATTTGTGTCAAATTTCATGTCAATATATTCATTAGTTTGCAAGTAACGCTTATTTTTGTGAACATTAGAAAGTGATTTCGGCGATTTTTACAGGGTGACATGGGAAGTTGCCTAAAGTAATCACTTGTAATTTTGAGATGAGTGCAGGGAAAAAAAAATAAAAATACATAATAAATCAGTGAAGCGGTGATTTTTATTTGAAATAGGTTTTAGTTTAATTGAACATTTTCAACAGACACATATTACGTTTTCAAGAAAATGACAAACCTGGCTAGGAAATAACTATTGATGGTAAATATTTTCAAAGTGATCCCCATCTGAACTTGCACAATAATCAAGCCGTTTTTGGAAACTATGTGACAAAGAATCCGTCATAGGTTGTCGACGAAGAATGTAAGTGTTTACATTCTTGCGCGACCGTCGCCAGGTTGCCGGCTTATATAAGTCCGTTTAGCCGCGAAAATGTAGACTCTTCGGAAACACCGACAACGTTTGAAAATCACGCGATTTTCAAACTTGCATCGACGATCGGCGAGGAATTTGGGAGCCGCGAGGGAAGGGGAGAGAAGAGGGAGCACAACGGAGTTACGCGGTGCTCTCCTGCGAGTGAGTTACGCGGTGCTCTCCTGCGAGTGAGTCACGCTGTGCTCTTCTGGGAGTGAGTCTAGCTGTGCGCTCCCGTGGAGTAAGTAGTTTTTCCGCGCTTTACTCGAAAGTGAAGAGTTATCTTTTTGGTACAGGGAGGAAAGAGAGCGTCGTGAGTGAGTGAAGCCAGGAAAGAGGTGTGTGATAGAGAGAGAGAGAGAGAGAGAGTGAGTGAAGAAGTTGACTGTACAGTGTCAGGAAGAGGAACGACGACGGAGAAGCGCAGCGTAGCAGAGAGCCGGGGGACGGGGAGATCAAGAGTCAGCGAAAGGCGACTGGTGGTTGCCACCGCGACTTCAGAAGCCGAGGGTGAGGTGGAGATAGGCAGCATCCAGGTGAACTCGCAGCGAGGTCCGGCAGCCCTTCTTCAGAGGGAGAGCCGCAGGAGCCAGGTGCAGCGGTGTCGAAGGAAGCTGCCAAGAGCTCAACGGCCCGCAGACGAGCTTCGTAAGCCGCAAAGGTGAGTGTACTCACTTATTCGCGCGAAATAGAGAGCGAGAGAGAGAGAGCGAAAGTGTGTGTTGGCGGGTTTGCGGTGAGGGTGGCGAGGGATTGCCACTTCCTGTCTTGGGGAAGCGATAGGCCTCCGTCGGCTGGGAGACAGTCGCAGGCGGCCGGCATGCATCATCGCGTCATAAAGAGCGGGAGAGAGAGTGAGAGAGAGATTGAGAGAGATTAAAACATTATTTTAATATAATATTATTTTGTACAAGGCACTCAGGGCGCACGAGACCAAATCGGCTACGACGTGGTGTCTACGTCACAACTATGAAAAACTTGTTTGATTTTAGATAAAGAAATACTAGAAATTCCTTTTCTAATAGCTTCTCTTAAATCATCTTTGGTCTTAGGTTTTTCCGCATAACAATTATCTTTCCGGTAGCTCCATAAGAAGAAATCATGTGTACAATAAACTTCTGCCTTTGTAATCTTGATTTACTTAATATTTTTCCTAAAAAAAATCGCAAAAGAGTCTATTTTTCCAGCTTCTAGAGTGTCTTAAGGTTTCAAATCATTAATCAATTTTAGATTTTCATTGACTTCTTCAGACATTATGTGCAAAATAATGCCCAAAACATTTGAAAGTTATTACATCCTTTATCATTTATAATTTTTTTTTTTTTTTTTTTTTTTTTTTTTATAAATCAATTTAATTAATTATTTAATTATAAACAAGAAAAATTTCTAAAATTACATTAACATATATTTAATACTAATCATTTAGATCTGAAGGGATCAAATTAAAATTTTCTAATTAAAATAACAATGTATATAAAACAATATATAAAAATAATTGAATAATTATTATTTTATTACAGATAATACCGCAACTGCCTGAAACAAAAAAAGATACAACTAAAAAAAGTTCACCTAAAAATATGAAAAATTACCAGAAATTAGATTATTATACTTCAGATGATAATATAATTATTTTAGAAGAATTGATAAACCAGTTATTATTTCCACACTTGAATCAGGGAAATAAAATCATCAATGAGAACGTATAAATATAGAAAAGAGTTATTTATAAACGTATATCTACGTTTGTTACGAAGTTAATGAGAGTGCAAACATGAATAAAATACTCATACCCACTTGATTTGCTTTGAAACGTATCAGCATACTTATAAAATCAGAATCAATAAATAATAAAAAATTATTGTTAATAAAGTAAGACAGTTGATACACAGTTTTATACACTTTGAATGTAGTGACTGCTAAATAAGAGTTCTAATCATTTATATTTACTTAAAGCCTCTACAAGTTTTTATATTTACCTACAGTAATTTATGCTAGTTGTCACGAATAAACGATTACGCCTGAGCTATGTTTGTGCTAGATTATTTGAGGTTAAGAAGGTTGGTTGTGAGGTAAAAGAAAGGAATTTACTTTGTTATTACTTTGGTCGAAATAGCGTAGCTGCACATGCCAAGCGGTAAAGGCTTGATCTCGACTCGCTGTACTACCAATTACTTGTCGAATCTCCCTCTCATTCCTTATCCCTTTGATAGCTTGGCCTATTCGTTCTTCCTGTCATGGATCAAAGAACGACGTCTCGTCACGTATCCGTAGTGATATCGACAAAGTTCAAGTTTATACAACATGTATTATTTTAATTTGCTTTAATTTTTGCTCGGTTTGTAAAGAGTGTGTACATACATGTATATATTTTAATATGAAAATAATTATTCAATAATATAGTTCTTTTTAATACACACTATCATTATTATAATTTATTTTATTTTTTGATTCAAAGGTATATATCGCACAAGAAGTAATTAACACAATACATGCACGTAAATTGTAATTGATTTTATTTTACAACACTGTCTTTACATTAAATGCTCGGTTACAAGTAAAGTTATATTTTTAATTTTCGCGGATATAACTATATAATAAAAAAGTATTGTTTGGTTCAAATAAGTTACAAGTGTTTGCGGCAGATGTTTAATGGTTATGCGGATACTAGTTAATTGGCTATAGTCAGAAGTTTGACTACGTCTGTTCAAATCTATCACAATCTGTCTAAAAAAGCGGTTGTCGCTATTATTTATAGTGTTTGTGACCACATAAGTTGACCCTGCATGGCAATTTCGGATTGACTCTCGTTGCTGTTGGGCGGAAATCACGCGATGTATCTATCTGCGTGCAGAGGCGATTAGTTGCTGTTGAGTGCTATGTGGTCTATCTACGCGCCGATTTTTTTGCTGCTTGGTAGGATTCTTTTATTCGTCATGTAGAAGAATATTTTATAATTTATAATTTTTTGATCTTCTATATTAAATATTTTAAAAATAAAAATATGTACTTCTATTTGAAAGTTCATGTTTTTTAAGCTTATGCAATTTTGAAATAACTGAGTGATTTTAACGCGTTGATTTATTTCAAAAATATATATTTAAAAAAAAAATAATTATGTAGTTGTCAATTATATCTTTTGGTTCCTATTCGTCCTGTTCTCTAATATTTTAATGCGTTTTTTCAATAAATTCTTTATAATATAACTAAATATTACGTAGGTTATGAAAGTTTTCATTTTAATAATAAATATTGAACTCGTAAATGCATAAGGAAAAAATATGTTTGAAAAGAGTTTTACAGACGATAAGGTTGTTTATATTTTATTAACAAATTTGTAAAGTTAACGCTGAAAAACAATAATATTACAGTTGTTAAGCAGTGCTGATGCAAGCATTGATGCGGCGACTGTTTCTTGACAAAATTTTGTGCATCCTGTTGTTTCGAGGTAGGTAGTAGTGAATCGTCGGTAACTTCTCGGTAACCTTGTTTATTTACAGTTATTTACTAATTTTAAATTATCGGTAAAAAATCGGTTTGGAAATGTATATCATATCGTATAATTCGAATGAGTACAAATTGGTATTGATCTATAACGATTGTCTGACAGTGCGTGTACTTACTACTGTGATCAAAAAGTAAGGTGAAATTGTCATTTAAAACTCCCGAGCATTAGGAAGGCAGGTCAATTTTTTTTCCTAGGTTGGTAGGACTGTCTATAACATTTGCCAAGCGTCTGTTTGTCAAAAGGTTAAATTATCTCCGAGTTACACGTGTTTTTGTAAGCAACCAAAAGTGAATTTTTCGATTTTTACAATGGGTGAGTTTGTTGAGCAAAGAACTTGAATCAAATTTTGTTTGCGGAATTCATATTCTTGTGCGGACACGTTGAAAATGTTGCGGAAGGCCTTTTGTGATCAAACTATGGCACAAGAAAACGTTTATAAGTGATACAACGAGTTCAAAGCGGGCCGAGAACGCGTTGAAGACGAACCGCGCTCTGGACGACCATCAACGTCTACCGACGAGGGCCACGTCCAAAAAACGAAAGATTTGGTGCTTGAAAATCGTCGATTGACAATTAGAGACCTCGCTGATAGTGTTAAAATATCATTTGGCCCAAACCCTTCTAAAGGATGTTTTGTGTTTCAAACGCGTCAAGTCTCGATTGGTGCTAAAATCGCTCAATTTTTTGGAAAAAAAGCGTCGCGTTGATGTGTGTGAAACTTTGCTGTGTGACTATCAGGACCACTTAAAATGCATCATTACTGGAAACGGGATTTGGATTTACGCATACGACCCTGAAGCCACCGACCAATCCAGCGATTATCGTGCAAAAGGTGAAGCAAGACCAAAAAGACCACGGCAAAGTCGATCGAAAATCAAGGTCATGTTGACAGTTTTTTTTGATTATCGTGGTGTGGTGCATACTGTATTATACAGGGTGACAAATGGGAAGTTGCCTAAAGTAATCACTTGTAATTTTGAGATAAGTGCAGGGAAAAAAAATAATAAAAATACATGTTACAGTCTGTCAAGTAAGAGCGTGGTCGACTTCACCGACAGGTAATGGAAGATTTTGCTCTAATTCTTTCGCAAGCCGATAGGAGAAAGCTTTGTCCTTGATGCATTGTCAACAAAAATTCAGTTGTCGTTGACCTTTTGAAAGAGAATCACGTTAAACGCCATGAGGGCTAAGTACGCGTCGCGCTACGAGGCTGTGTTCCTTTGCATCCACCCGAAAGGTCCCAAAATGTCGCAATCAGCGGCTGCTAAGAAAAAAGAATAGTGAATCTGTTTTCGCGGAATCCTGCTTTAACACTGCGGCAAGGACAAGCAAAATTAATAGCAAAAGGTTTAGATATATCCTACGAAACTATCCGAACCCATCTTCGTACTCATCATCTGAAATGGCGCAACACAATGAAGAAGCCTCTGTTGACTGAAAAACATGTGACAAAGCGACTCGCTTAGGCGCATGAGAATATTGATAGAGATTTTGAAAATGTCATTTTTACTGATGAATGTTCTATATGGGCACGTTCTGTCCTCACGCGAGCCAGGTCAACTTCCACCAATAGGCTTGTTCAGCGGACCGTAAAACATGGAATAAAGGTGCATCTTTAGGGCTGCTTCTCAAAGCAGGGATTCGGCACTTTGCACCTCTTTACTGACAATCTAAATGCCGAAAAAAATGATAAAAATCTACAAAAAGGCTTTACTGCTATCTGCCAAACGATTGTTCATCACAAAAAATGAAGATTGGATTCTGCAGGAGGACAACGATCCAAAACACCGCAGCAAGCTCTGTACCCAGTGGAAGACTCAATCTGGCATCGTTACATTGGATTGGCCGTCGCAGTCTGAAAAAGAAGTAAAAAAATTTGAAAACTTTATTAAAAAATGCGATAAAGTCAAATATAATTTTATTCATTCTTACCTTCTAAGAGTATTTTGACTGGCTACTCATTTACTTCCAAACTTAGTACGAAAACCTCTATACGCTTCAGTATAGTTTTTACCTCTAGAATAAAAGCACTCGATGAGATACACCTTTTCTTCGTTCGTAAGGTCACTCATTTTAGAGTACACGTATTGCTCTCTACGGCGTCTCAATAGAAACTGACAACATTCTAGAATGTACTTACGTGGGCCCAACCTTATACGATACAGTAGAAGGGAAAAGAAATGCATATACTTTAAGCAAATTCCTATTTGTCACCCTGTATGAATGCCTTATATGTATATGTATTTTAAGCATTGTGTATTTAATATGTTTATTTATTAGAAAAATATAAAATATTTGAAATTCGCGATGGTCGTCATTGTTTTTTGTATTCGCGATTTATATTTTAACATTTTTGTACATTTTCATAAGAATTAAAGCGTTGTAAAGCGACAGCGGATGGCATTGATGAGCATAGATAATAATCGGAGAGAGTCATGTGTTATATCTGAGCATAAAGCCTACAAAATTTTTCATTTTTATATTTTTATTTTATCGTACTTAGTTTCGTTAAATCAAAGCCAAATTTGCACGAGAAATAGGATAAATATTCAAATTCCTGTTTTAAATTAATAATACCAAATTTTTCTGTCTTAAATATTAATATTAAATTCACGCCATCTGAATGGAAGCAATGATTTAGCTTGTACTTGACTATTGCGCATGCGCAAGGCTCCGCGAAGAGCTTAAATTAGTGCAACAAGTGTAAAACTAGCCTTTAGCGCAGCGTAAGTTTAAAACGGGCTCCGCGAAGAGCTTAAACTGGTTCACAATAGTTGTAAGCCAGAAACGAACCATTTTGCAGAAAGCTTTAAGAAATATCCAAATTAAGTAGAAAATATATAAAAAATATTATAATTATTTAATTAGACAAAAACATATGTAAGAAATATTATAATTGAATAATTAGATAAAAACATATATAAGAAATATTATAATTGAATAATTAAATAAAAACATATGTAAGAAATATTATCAATAAATAATTAGACAAGAATATATAAGAAATATTGTAATTGAATAATTAGATGAAAACATACATAAGAAATATTATATAAGAAATATTATAATTTGATAAAAATATATATAAGCTTAAAATTAAATGAAAAATATATAAAAAATATCATAATTAATTAATTAGACAAAAATATTATAATTGAATAATTAGATAAAAACATATATAAGAAATATTATATAAGAAATATTATAATTTAATAAAAATGTATATAAGCTTAAAATTAAATAAAAAATATATAAAAAATATTATATTGGGTGTAAGACTTTGCTTTCGCAGTTTTTTTCCGAAATTCGAGGCTTTATTGTAAAAAACTGGCTGTACATTTATGATTCAAAGTATTGTCCATCGCTGGCCACTACTTTCTCCCATCTTTCGGGGAGCATACGAATCCCTGTCTCTCTCACTCCTACGGCGCAGTACGATAGAGTCGCTTTCTCTCTCGTACTCGCAGTAGATACGGCGCGCACGAGTGAGAAAGCGCTTTCTCTCTCACTCCAATGGGCTTAGTTAGGGAGAGTAGTCTTCTCTCTCGCACCCATACAGTATATGGCGCGCACGAATGAGGGAAACCTTTCTCTCTAACTCCTGTAGGCGTAGTGCGAGAGTTTCTTTCTCTCTCGCATTCGTATCGTGCTTAGCGTGCGTGAGCCCGGGTAGCGCGGAATAGCGCGCTTTTAGCTCAGCTGTTTAAGAGATCTTTTTACTCGTTACTTGCGTTTCAAGTACAATCTTTTTGTAACTTTTTTTATTTATTAATCTTGTCTATTATTTATTTTTTGTTCTAATTTATAATTATTTCTGTATATTAAAATTATTAAATTATTTTATTTATTTTAACATTTTCGTCTTTTTTTTGTTTTCACTTTCTTCCCTTTTTCTTTGATTCATCATTGTTTTTTTTATACATTTTTATATTTCTTTTATTTTCTTGCGGAGCATTTATATATTTTTTATTATTATATTATATGTATTTTATCTTTATTTTTTGCTCCATTCATTTTCTTTTTGCAACGAGGAACTTTCAGCTTCCTTCCGAATACCGCCCACTCCAAGATTTCAGCTAGCCGGCGAGGACGACACACGAGCTGCGCAATGACGTTTGCGCGGCGTTGCAACGGGTAAGGTGGGTCCGGAAAACGGCATCTCGTGCCCGGACCCAGGAGCAAAGTCGTCTGAGATTTCAGCGACCAAAAAAGGGGCGCAGCGAGCATATTCGCACCTTTCGCGAATTGCGCGTCCCCCTAGGCTAATTGCTCCAGTGCTGGTTTGCCTTTAAAACCACCAACCCATTAGTATATATATATATATATATATATATATATATATATATATATATATATATATATATATATATATAAAAATAAAAGTGGTTAAAATAAATTAAAATCAATAATTTCAATTTTAATTCCATAAGCACCGGTGAATCAATTTAAACAAGTTTTCGCATTTTCTTAATTTTGGCGATGAATAAAAATTAAGTGGTGACAGCGCTGCCTTTTTCTCCTTTCGAGTTAAAGAAATTTACATAAACCGAACAAACACGCGTGAATTTTGATAAATCTATATGTATATATATATATATATATATATATTCTATGTTATCCGGGACGTAACATGTGCTTATGTATTTCCTTGCTTCCTAACCTTCCCTTGTCAAATTTCCCATGGTGTTGTGTTGCAGCCTTTACTCCCCTTCCAAGGTGCAGCTGTTGCTATTACTTTCTTCTTCTTTTAATTACTGTCTGGGAGGTTTCAGGTTAATAACAACGACAAGGACAGGAAGGAGCGTGGAGAAGGAACCCTGCTACAGTGTGTGCGAGCACTGCTACGCCTAGCCATGAGCTCCTGAGACTGGCTCCTCGCTAGTCTATACTTGAACTCCGAGCCCCTCTATCTGTAAGAGGTATAGTATGCACAGCCCTGCGTGGCTGTTATTTAGGGCTACGCGTGGCAGTCCTGCGAGACTGCCAAGATTGTAAGGGGTATTGCAGGCTACGAGGAGGCTTCTAAGTCATGCTTTAGTCTTCTCATGTGACTGGTGCAAAACCCTACGTCACAAATGTTTTAACAAGATGTCTCAATTATCTCACAGAAATCTTTCTTGAAATGTTTTGTAAAATGTTCTATTACGTTTCTTCCAAGGTTTTGTTAAAACATTTATACGAAATCTTACAGCGACCTTTCTAAAATGTTTTAACTAGATTATTTAAAAAAGCTCCCAGCAATCTTTCTTTAAATGTTTTGCAAAATGTTCTAGCAAGGTTGCTGTGACGTCGGTGGTGACGTTTCAATTGCGTGAAAAATAACGCAGACTGCTTTTCGCCTTTATGAGCCTAAGTACTGAAACTTATGGGCTCGGGACGGCGGAGGAATTAAATTTGCGAGATTTTTAGGAAAAAGTCATGAATATCGGGAATGGGCAACAGCATAGGCCGACGTTGACCTATATGCTGCCCTGGAAAAGGACCTACTAAGTGTTTCGAGGATAGAGATATTTAGCCGATTCTGGCTAATACTATCTCTTTGGAAGTAGAAAAGAAAAATACAAAATCTTAGAAAAACTTACTCTTTATTGAGTGTGAAGTAGGTGGAAAAAAGGAAAATCTTCTCTCTTTCTGTCTCTCTCTTCCTTGCTTCCTTCAGTGTTTTCTTAGTAGTATTTTGCGTAGTAGTATAACTTGTTCCTTAGTAATGTAACTTGTTCCCTCGAGTGGTGCCTGAGGTCTGCTGCTTGGTGGCCATTTTGTACCGTATTTAAATTCGTTGGAGAAACTACTCAGCAAATTCCTTTTTTGGCCAGGAAATTCGGGAAGACGCCAAGTTCTTCGGGCCCCCTCTTCCTGGCGGGCTTCTCGGTTAGAGAAAGGGAGAGTGAGAATTAGAGAGAGAGATGATCCATTTTTGCGGAATTTTTACATAGGTTTATTATTTACTATTAACAATAAAATTATGTTAATTTAAGTTGTACAATCGTATTCTATTTAAAATTTAACGCATTTTATACAAAGAATGAAGTATTTTATCGCATTTCAAGTGATTAATTTATGTAGTGATTTATAAATAAAAAATGATTATTTAAATAATAAAAAAAAGATTGCTACTATGGATACGAATGATATCCTTAAATTAGCGAGAAGGAAATAAAAGTAACATAATACCTTAAATCATTTTTTATTAATTTCTAATTATTCGTTAAGGACTGTTGGAGGAGTACCTGTTTGATTATCTTTATTTTCAAAAAGTTATTAAGTAAATATTTGCTAGTATGATTGTAAATTTATATTGAACTTTCTACTATTGATAATCATTTTGATTACAAAATATAATTATTAATGCAATTTCTTTTGGTACAGTTTTGCTTATAAAAATAAAATAATGTAGCTGGTCGCGGACTATTATTTTATTCTATCAAATAGTGAAATAGTAATAATTAGGATCGTCGAATTGTCGCTGAATTAAAAATTAAGCTAGAAGAATTAATAACAGTTGAACGTTGGCCTATTGCAGTTAATTGAAATTAATTACTTATTTTAATTCGTTTAATTAATTAAAATTTTATTTATTTAATTATTTATTAATTAAAAAAAAAAATTATTTTGAGTGTATTACAAGAATTCAGGACATTCCAGATTATTGCGCGATGTTCCAAAATACGCTATAAGAAAGACTACCTTGCAAGAAATTGTATGTCGAATGAAATTTAGCGATCTAATTATTTCCTCACTTAAAAGCAAGAATTTTATTTTATGATTACATGTGTGCGATTGTTTGTAAAAATTGCATCGTAGTAAAACTGAGTTTAACGAGAGCGGCTATTCAACTCTCGGTTTAGCTTAGGTTGAGTTTTCCAATGTTTAACGTCAGTGGGGAGTGCGTCGCGTAGGTTGTAGAGGGAATGATTGTGTCAGAAAAGACAGTAAAGAACTTTTCGGCTAACAAAACACAAAAAAACGGAGGTCATGCACCGACGTTACATTGCTTTAAGGTATCGTTAAGACTTTTATATCAAATTTTAAATCGACCTTTTTAGAAGGTTTTAAATGGATGTCTTAAAAAACCTTACAGGAATGTTTCGTGAAATGTTTTGTGGAATGTTCAAGCAAGTTTGCTAAAAAGGTTTTGTTGGAACATTTATACGAAATCATGCAGCAATCTTTTTCAAATTTTTTAACAAGATGTCTTAAAAACCTCCCAGAAATATTTCTTGAAATGTTTTGTGGAATGTTGAAGAAAATTTGCGTCAAGGTTGCGTTGAAATATTTATACGGAAGCTTCCAGCAATTTTTTTTAAATGTTTTAACAAGATGTTTCGAAAAAACTCACAGAAATCTTACTCGAAATGTTTTGTGAAATTTTCTAGCATGTTTGCTTTTAGGTCTCGTTGCAACTTTTATACGAAATCTCGCGGCAACCGTCTATAATTGTTTCAACTTGATGTTTCGAAAAACCTCACAGAAATCTTATTCGAAATGATTTGTGAAATTTTCTAGCATGTTTGCTTCAAGGTTAAGTTAAACCATTTATACGAAATCTTGCAGCAATCTTTTTGAAATGTTTCAACATGATGTCTTGAAAAACTCACAGGAATCTTCCTTGAAATGTCTTGTGAAATGTTCAAGCAAGTTTGCTTCAAGATTATGACATATGTTGTGACATCTATACAAAATCTTGCAACGATCTATTCAAAATGTTTCAACTAGATGTTCCGAAAAATTGCAAAAGTATCACTTTTTCAATGTTTTGAAAAATTTTCAAGCAAGTTTGCTTCAAGGCTTTTGTTAAAACATTTATACAGAATCTCGCAGCAAACTTTTCAAATTGTTTTAACTAGATATTTGGAAAAATCCCACAGGAATCATTCCGAAATGTTTTGTGAAATGTTAGAACAACATGCTAGAGCATGTTTGCTTTAAAGTCTCGCTGCAACTTTTATACGAAATCTTGCAGTGACCTTATTAAAATGTTTCAACTAGATGTTTTAAATACCTCACAGAAATCTTTCTCGAAATGTTTGGTAAAATGTTCTAGCATGTTTGCTTTTAGGTCTCGTTGCAACTTTTACACGAAATCTCGCGGCAACCGTCTATAATTGTTTCAACTTGATGTTTAGCAAAACCTCACAGAAATCTTACTGAAAATGTTTTGTGAAATTTTCTAGCATGTTTGCTTCAAGGTCTCGCTGCAACTTGTATACGAAATCTTGCAGCAATCTTTTTAAAATTTTTCAACATAATGTCTTAAAAACAGAAATCTTCCTTGTAATGTTTTGTGAAATGTTTAAGCAAATTTTCTTCAAGTTTTCGTAGAAACATTTATACGAAATCTTGCAGCAACCTTTTTAAAATGTTTCAAATAGATGATTTAAAAAACCTCACAGGAATCTTTCTAGAAATATATTCCAAAATGATCCAGCAAGGTTTCTGTAAGGTATCGTTGAAACTTTTATACTTAATTTTGCAGCGACCTTTTTGAAAGGTTTTAAATAGATGTTTTTAAAAACCTCACAGAAATATTTGTTAAAACGTTTTGTGAAATGTTCAAGCAATTTTGCTTCAAGGTTTCGTTTCAACATTTATATGAAATCTTGCAGCAATCTGTTTAAAATGTTTCAACTAGATGTTTCGAAAAACCTCACAGAAATCTTACTCGAAATGTTTTGTGAAAATGTCTAGCATGTTTGCTTCAAGGTCTCGTTGCAACTTGTATACGAAATCTTGCAGCAATCTTTTTAAAATTTTTCAACATGATGTCTTAAGAACCTCACAGGAATCTTCCTTGTAATGTTTTGTGAAATGTTTAAGCAAGTTTCCTTCAAGTTTTCGTAGAAATATTTATACGAAATCTTGCAGCGACCATTTTAAAATGTTTTAAATAGATGATTTAAAAAACCTCACAGGAATCTTTCTAGAAATTTATTCCAAAATGATTCAGCAAGGTTTCTGTAAGGTATCGTTGAAACTTATACTAAATTTTGCAGCGACCTGTTTGAAAGGTTTTGAATAGATGTTTTTAAAAACCTCACAGAAATCTTTGTTAAAACGTTTTGTGAAATGTTCAAGCAATTTTGCTTCAAGGTTTCGTTTTAACATTTATATGAAATCTTGCAGCAATTTGTTTAAGATGTTTCAACAAGATGTTTCAAATACCTCACAGAAATCTTTCTTAAAATGTTTTGTGGAATGTTCTAATAAGTTTTTTTCGAGGTTTTGTTAAAACATTTATACGAAATCTTGCAGCGACCTTGTTAAAATGTTTAGACTAGATGTTTCAAAAAACTTTACAGGTATCTTTCGTGAAATGTTATGTGTAATATTCTATTAATTTTGTGTTAAGGTTTTGTTGTAACATTTATACGAAACCTGGCAGCTAACTTCTTAAAATGTTTCAAGTAAATGATTCGATAAACCTGACCGGAATCGTTTTTGAAATGTTTTGGAAATTGTTCTATCAAGTGTGTTTTAAGGTTCCGTTGTAACATTTATACGAAATCTTACAGCGACCTTTTTAAAATGGTTTAGCTAGGTGTTTTGAGAAACCTTACAGAAATCTTTCTTGAAATATTTTGTGTGATGTTCTATCAAGTTTGTTGTAAGATTTCGTTGTAACATTTATACAAAACCTTGCTTTGACCTACTTAAAATGTTACAATTAAATGTTTTGGAAAACTTTATAATAATCTTTCTTGAAATATTTTAAGCAATGTTCAAACAAGTTTGCTTTAATGTTTCGTTAAAACATTTATACGGAATCTAGCTGCGTCCTTTTTAAAATGTTCTAACTAGATAATTCAAAAAACCTCTTAGGAACCTTTCTTGAAATGTTTTTTGATATGTTTTAGCAAGGTTGCTTCAAGGTATCGTTGAAACTTTTATACCCAATCTTGCCGCGACCTTTTTGAAATATTTTAAATAGATGTTTTAACAACCCTCACAGAATTTTCTTAGAATGTTATGTAAAATGTTAAGGCAAGATTGCTGCAATGTTTCGTTGAAACATAGATGACAAATATTAGAGCGACGTTTCCAAAACGTTTGAACTAACTATTTTGAAAAACCAAATAGAAATTATTCGTGAAATGTTTTGTAAAATGTTTAAGCTGGTTTGCTTTAAGGTTTCGTTAAAACAATTCTACAGTATCTTGCAGCGACCTTTTCAAAATTTTCCAACTAGATGTTTTACAAAATCTCACAGGGATATTTTTTAAAATGTTTTGTAAAATGTTTTATCAAGTTTACTTTAAGATTTCGTTAGAACATTTAGATCAAATCTTGCAGCGATCTTTTTAAAACTTTTAACTAGATGTTTAAAGAAACCTCACACGAACCTTTTTTGAAATGTTTAGTGAAATTGTTTAGCAAGTTTGCTTCAATGTTTCGTTGCAACTTTCATACGAAGTCTTGTGGCAACCTTTTTAAAATATTTCAACTAGATGTTTTGGAAAACCTTATAATAATCTTTCTTGAAATGTTTTGTGAAATGTTCAAGCAAGTTTGGTTCTAAGATTCATGGATACATTTAAACAGAATCTTACAGCGACCTTTTTAAAATGGTTTAGCTAGGTGTTTTGAGAAACCTTACAGGAATGTTTTGTGAATTGTTTTAGCATGTTTGCTACAATGTTTCGTTGCAACTCTTATACGAAATCTTGTAGCCTTTTTTAAAAATGTTCCAACCAGATTTTTTGAAAAACCTCACAGGCATCTTTCTTGAAATGTTTTGTAAAATGTTCTGTTCAGTTTGTTTCAAGGTATCGTTGAAACATGTTTACGAAATCTTGCAGCGACCTTTTTAAAATGTTTTAACTAGATGATTTAAAAAACCTCATAGGAACCTCTCTTGAAATGTTTTGTCAAATGTTCTAGCACGGTTGCTTTAAGGTATCGTTGAAACTTTCATACTAAATTTGGCAGCGACCTTTTTGAAAGGTTTTAAGTAGATGTTTAAAAAAACCTTACAGCATTCTTTCTTGAAATGTTTTGTGAAATGTTCAAGCAAGTTTGATGCAAGGTTTCGTTAAACATCTATACGGAATCCAGCAGCAATCTTTTTGTAATGTTTTATTAAGATGTCTCAAAAACCTTACAGAAATCTTTCTTGAATTGTTTTGTAAAATTTTGAAGCAAGTTTGCTTTGAGGTTTCGTTGAAACATTTATACAAAATCTTGCACCGCGTTTTTAAAATGTTTTAACACGATATTTTGAAGATCGTACAAAAATATTTTTTGAAATGTTTTGTAAAATGTTCTAACAAGTTTGCTTTAAAGTTTCGTTGAAACAGTTATACGAAATCTGACTGTGACCATTTTAAGATTTTTTATTTAGATTTTTCAATAAACCTTACGAAAATCTATCACCCTTTGAGTACGGAATTATTTGGAGACTTTTATGCATATGGAACGGATTTAATTTTTTGCTATATGGATTAATATGTAAGAGTAATACATTTTATTTGGAATATGCTTATATTGGTGATATAAATATATTTTTGAAAGTACATATTAATTACAAAATATAAATAAATATATAAATGTAACAAAATAGAAATATTTATAAATAACAAGAACTAACTTAAAATCTAATAATTTTGTACCGTGTGGTATTTTTCAAAACATGTCGGTAAATGTAAAGGTACCTGGCACTGTTTGCATTGCCAAGTGGTTTATTTTCTTATTTTATGTTTATAACATACGCGGCACCGTTTTGTCGGATGTTCCTTTGATTCTGTTGCCGGAATATTCTCCGGAAAATGTGCCCAATTTTTTGCTTGCAAACGCTGTGGCATATTGGCACTTAAAGGACGCCTTAGAATAGCGTATCAAAAAAAACAGGGATAAAATAATAATAAATGGAATTAACCTTATTTGCAACTGTAAGATGTCAAAAAAAACGTTAGGCAATTGTTTGCGATCAACGCCAACTAGCGGGGGTGTCGCAAAAATCAACGCCTACTTATCAAACTCAGATGACGAGTCAGACTCGTCCACCGTAACTTCGCCCAAGTAAACACATGACGAGTCTCACTCGTCAAATGTACTCAAAGGGTTAAAATGTTTTGTAAAATGTTCCAGCAAGTTTGTTTCAAGGTTTCATTGAAACATTTATGCGAAATCTTGCAGCAATCTTTTTAAAATGTTTTAACAAGATGTTTTAAAGAACCTTACAGGAATCTTCTTCGAAATGTTTCCCAAATGTTCTAGCAAGATTGCTTCAAGGTTTCATTGAAACGTTTAAAATAAATATTGCAGCAACATTTTTAAAATGTTTCAACTAGATGTTTCAAGAAACCTCAAAGGGATCGTTCTTGAAATGTTTCGCGAAATGTTCTAGCATGTTTGTTTTGAGGTTTAGTTAAAACATTCATACAAAATCTTGCAGCAATCTTTTTAGAATAGTCAAACTAGTTATTTTAAAAAACCTCACAGAAATCTTTCTTATAGTGTTTTGTAAAATGTTCTAATAAGTTTGTTTCAAGATTTCGTTGAAAAATTTATCTCTTGAAAACACTTACTATAAAAGGTAGATGTTGTCAAGTATCTTTGCTTGTATCTCATTTGACGGGTGGGGTAAGGTTTTAAGGGCAAAAAAAAGGCATATTTTCATTATTTTTTTCTGGAGATATGAATAATGTTGGTTTATTTATTCCATATAAACGTTATAGTATAACATCTGAAGTATTTTTGGAAAAAATTTCAATCAAAAATATTAGTACGAGGGTGGTCTGACAAGTTTCCGACCTCAACTTGAAGATAGCAGCACTCGTCAATAAAAGCTAGCGAATTTCGTTGTTAATCTGTTGACAGTTGCTCACTAAAGTTTCAGCCATTTTGGATGCGCAGTTGTTAGTTGACAGTCGTTTGAGTGGATGTGAGTGTCGTTGTGAAAATGGACAAAATTAAGTATCGAGCTGTCATTAAATTTTTTTTGAAAGGCAATACGCCTACGCAAATCAAAAATGAGTTGAACTCTGTGTATGGGGACTCTGCACCATCATTTACCACAGTGAAATTTTGGGCAGCTAAATTCAAACGTTGTCGTAAGAGCTTGGGAGACGATGAACGTTCGGGACGTCCCAAAAATGCAACCACTGACGATAACATCGCCAAAGTTCACCAAACGGTGCTAGACGACCGCCGAATTAAAGTGAGAGAGATAGCAGAGGTTATGAACATGTCCAAAGAACGTGTTTGCTACATATTAAATCAAGATTTAAGCATGAGAAAGCTGTCCGCACGTTGGGTGTCGCGTTTGCTTACGTTAGACCAAAAACGTGTTCGAATAAACATTTCCAACGCTCTATTGGCGCAGTTTAGGCGCAATAAATCCGAGTTTTGGCGCCGACTGTACTGTACTGGCGCCGACTGGACCGTACTGTATTACTGTAGATGAAACTTGGATACACCATTATATGCCCGAAACAAAAATACAGTCAAAACAGTGGACTGCAAAGGGGGAACCGGCTCCAAAAAAAGCAAAAACTGTTTTTTCGGCTGGGAAGTGATGGCGACTATTTTTTGGGATAGTCATGGAGTTACTTTAATCGATTATCTTCAAAAAGGAAAAACCATTACAGGAGCATACTACGCATCATTACTTGACAAGCTGAAGGCAGAACTTGCGGAGAAACGTCCACATTTGCAGAAAAAGAAAATCCTGTTTCACCAAGACAACGCGCCGTCTCACACCTCAGCGGTTGCCATGGCGAAAATCCACGAATTACGGTTTCAGCTGCTTGACCATCTGCCTTACTCACCAGGCCTAGCCCCAAGCAACTTCTTTTTGTTCCCTCATCTGAAAATTGCACTCGGAGGACAGAGATTTTCGTCAAATGAGAAGGTAATCACCTTCGTGAACAGTCATTTTGCAGAGAAAAACGCCGAGTACTATTTGGATGGGTTGAAGAGATGGGAGCATCGTTGGGAAAAGTGTGTAGAATTGCAAGGAGCCTATGTTGAGAAATAAAAATTAAGAAAAAATGTCTTGTATCTGTGTTAGGTCGGAAACTTATTAGACCATTCTCGTAAATAAGTCCGTGGCAGCGAATTTTCGGAGACGCTTCAACAAAAAGTTGTTATGCGGTGAACTTCATAACTCGTTACCGGATCTTCTGCAACAAAAAAATCGAAATGTGTATAAAAGGTAATAGGTTTCTATAGGTATTCAAAGAGAGTTTTTTTTCGATTTTTTTATTTTTGGCAGCATTTGAAAGTGAAAAACGCGATTTTTGCTAAAAAAATTTCGGTTAATTTGTTATTATAAAATGGAAGAAAATAGTAAAACAAAAAAAGATCTTACTGATTACCTGTTGAGTTATGTGTAGAAATAGTGTTCAAAATTTGAAGAGAATCGGTCGAGTAGATTTTGAGTTATAATGTTCACGAACTTCAAAAATGACGTTTTTGGGAAAATCAATTTAAAGTTTCTTATAACATTAACAAATCGAGAATAAGGGCCGGTCGCTTGAAACGCTGTATCTTTATTAGTTTTGCTCCGATTCACTTGGAATTTTGACACAATACTCTCGACATGTTGTGCATTCAGAAAAAAAAAAAAAAAAATGCAAAATAAATTTTGAAACCTTACCACCCCCCCTAACCCTTAAAAACAGTTTTCAATTTCTGAAACATACAATTTATTGATAAAAAATTTGTATAACTTTAATATGACCATATTTTTAAAATTGCTTTTTATTTTTTACATATTTGTACTATTTCATCTTTTATTAATTAATTGTATATTTACAAACTTAATGTCGTAACATTTTTTGTATAAGATTGATTTCATACAAAATGTTTAAATAATACAGTTGTTCTTTTGACTAATACACTTTCACAGATCACTTGGATTTATAAAAACCTATATTTTACATTTTTCTTTAATGAATGATAAAATTATGGCAGCTTAGTAAAGTTGTTTTGAGAGTTTTATGTATAATATTATAATTTTACCTTCAGAAAGTTGTGAAATCAAAAAAATTTTTAAGTATTTGTAACGTCGGTATTCGACCTCCGTTTTTTTTTGTGTGTTAGCCGATAAGTTTACTCTCTGCCTTTCCGGACCCCGGTTGCCATTCAAAGGAAACATATCGACCGTCCGCGTCGATCCACACCCAAGCGCTCCTCCATGATGAAGCCTCTCCCCGCGATCTACGTGACGCACTCTCCTCCGACTCAAACCATTGTGAAACCTAGCCTAAGCCAAGAGTTGCGATTTTCATATAAAACACATGCATTATTTAAATGAAAAAATATAGCTACAATCGTTAAACTTAATTTAAATTAAGTTTTATAACACATTGTCTTTTATTTTTTTTTTCTCTTTCCTCTCTTTCAGATACATATATTTATATATTTTTAAAATATATACCATACATATACATATATGGAAATGTTATTAAAGATATATACATTGTCACGGAGAACACTCCATACTCCGCGCGTGTTTATATTTCGCGCGCTTCCGCGGTCCGCGAGCCGAGTTTAATTTCGGTAACGTGACAGCCCCGGGCGGGAAAATACGGTACACACAGATAGATAGAATAGTCGTGTGCCGTATAGAAAAGATAGGCTAATTCAGGCTAAAGAAGCTAGTGTCTTCCCGCGTTTAAGCAGTTCTTTTCCGCCATTTTTATCGCGTGAACGCGTGTCTTTTCCCCGCGTCACGGCAAGTTTTCCCGCGCGAGTTTTTTTGTACTTTTGGCGCGCCCCGGTCGTGCGCGGTTTTTTAGTGCAGGTGCGTAGCTACGATCTGCAGCACACAGGACACCGCCACCAGTTCACAGGGGCGTAGCAGAGAGGCGACGCGCCTCACGAAGCGGCTTCGGCCAGCGACATCGGCGTCCCGCTTCAAGCGAAGATTTTCTCATTTTGGCGTGCGGGGCTGGCCAGCCACCATCGTGAGTTTTTGTAAATTTAGTTTTGTTGCGGCTAATTCAATATTATCTTTATTTGCGTAGGAGTAACCTCCGCCGGTTACTCCGCTTTTTGGCATATACGTTTTACGCCGTTCGTGCGATTGAGAGAGCGACATCTCTCTTACTCTCGTATAGCCAGGGCGAGAGAGTTGCGTTCTCTCTCGCACCTGTGTAATAGTGGGCGCGTGCGAGTGAGAGAGCGGCATCTCTCTCACTCTAGTAGCAGCAGTGCGGGAGAATCGCTTTCTCTCTCACACTCGTATAGGGTTAGGCGCGCAAGAGTGGGAGAGCGCTTTTTTTCTCACTCTTACGGCGCAGTACGGGAGAAACTCTTTCTCTCTCGTATTCGTAGTAGATACGGCGCGCGCGACTAAGAGAGCGCTTTCTCTCTCACTCCAACGGGCTTGGTGCGGGAGAGTAGTCTTCTCTCTCGCACCCGTACAGTATACGGCGCGCGCGAGTGAGGGAAACCTTTCTCTCTCACTCGTGTAGGCGTAGTGCAAGAGTTCCTTTCTCTCTCGCACTCATATCGCACTCATATCACGAGAACAGCTGAAAATCGTTGTTACTTGCGTTCCTTGTGCATTCCTTTTTTATAAATCTTTTTGTTTTGTTTATTATTTATTTATTTGCGCTTTGTTTTAATTTATATTTTTTGTTGAATTATTAAATTATTTTATTTATTTTAATATTGTTTCTTTTACTATTTTTCATTTCTTTCCTTTTTCTTTCCTTTTTGTTTATTTTATTATTGCTTTTTATATTTTTATTATTTATAACCATTTCAAACAAAGCACTAATAATTTTTTTGCTATTCCATTTATTTTATCTATTTTTCTTTTTTGCTCTTTTTCTATTATTTACTTTTGATTTCCTTTTTGCAACGAAGAACTCTCAGCTTTCTCCCGAATACCGCCCTCTCCGAGATTTTAGCTAGCCGGCGAGGACGATACACGATCCGCGCAACGACGTTTGCGCGGCGTTGCAACGGGTAAGTTGGGTCCGAAAGACGGCTTCTCGTGCCCGGACCCAGGAGCAAAGTCATCCGAGACTTTAGCGACCGAAAAAGGGGCGCAGCGAGTATATTCGCACCTTTTGCAAATTGCGCGTCCCCCGAGGCTAATTGCTCTAGTGGTGGTTTGCCTTTAAAACCGTCACCCCGTTACAACATATAGGCTTGACCATGTTCCTATTCTTTTTTTTTTTTTTTTTAAATAATAAATTAATTTATAAAAATAGTCATATAATCGTAATTCTTTTCGTTTGCAAGCATAAATATCTTTATCCTTATAATGTCTTACTTCTAACTTCAATAAATCATCTACTTGTACCTTTTTGCTGAGCAATAAGAAGATAAGCGTCTCTGCTGCAATCGGAGTCGTCGCGGAATCATATTATTTCCGTTCTCATACAAGAATGCCGAATAGAATTTTTCCAGGTACACTCTTCAAAAAAATTTTTTTTTTGCAAAAATTCGATAATCAATTTTAATAATACCAACAAGCTTGTCAGAATTATACCCAGATTATTTAATAATAACGCTGCACCTATATTAATAATAATTTTTTCATTAATTTCTTTATATAAATTTCACCTTATAACTTTTTCCCAACGATAATTATAATTATTATTTCATTTCGTTAATGCTATATTAATGATTAACGATAAAATATTCTCGGCTATATTTTTTCATAACTTTAATTTTATCCTTCTGTTTGAAGACAAATCATAACACTAAATATTTTGATTTATCATAACTATTTTTCTATTAATTTTTCCAATTCTATTCCTTTTTCTCTAATCATTTTTATACACAAAACCTTGTAAAAAACACTGCATTAATCATTAATATACTATTAATTATTAATACTATTAATTACATTTTGCGATAATTCAATTTCGATATTTTTAAGGCGCAATAATTATTTGTTTTAAAACTCCCTAATTAGTTCTTAACGAAATAATTATTCTTAAATTCAATTAAGGTAATGTATTGTAGCAATGCGGAAAATCATGTTACGTCCAAATGATTATTCGTGACAGACATAATCCTCGTTAAATTCGTAGAATCCTTACCACGAATTTATTTCGCACGTAACCTCTTTTTAAGCCAAGATAAGGTCTTATAGCTTGGGATAGGTTACCGTGCTTGTTTTAAATAATACCATTCGACCGATAATTCCCTGTCAGTCTTAAGGAAAGGGGTACATTTGTTTGGCGCTTAATTTTATAATTAACTGATTAAATATTATAGTATATATATACAGTACTATAAATTAGCAGTATAAATTTGTAAATACTAATAATATATTCGGCCTGTGTTGTAGGCCGACTGCGCTTTATTTCTTTTTTGTTAATAACTTAGATTTAGTGAACAACTAAGAAGGAAATAGTGTACATATATTTAAATAAATTATTCTTATAGAATTGTAAAATGAAATAAGGTGTCCGGCCTGTATTAAAGTCCAAGCTGCACTTTATTTTGTTAATAATAAAATGAAATTGTATATGTGAGTTAGTATAATAAAATTGTAAAATGAAATAAAGTGTCCGGCCTGTATTACAGTCCAAGCTGCACTTTATTTTGTTAATAATGAAATGAAATTGTATATGTGAGTTAGTATAATAAAATTGTAAAATGAAATAAAGTGTCCGGCCTGTATTACAGTCCAAGCTGCACTTTATTTTGTTAATAATAAAATGAAATTGTATATGTGAGTTAGTATAATAAAATTGTAAAATGAAATAAAGTATCCGGCCTGTATTACAGCTCAAGCTGCACTTTATTCTGTTAATAATGAAATGAAATTGTATATGTGAGTTAGTATAATAAAATTGTAAAATGAAATAAAATTGTATATGCGAGTTAGTAAAATAAAATTGTAAATGCGAATTAGTATAATAAAATTGTAAAATGAAATAAAATTGTATATGCGAGTTAGTAAAATAAAATTGTAAAATGAAATAAAGTGTCCGGCCTGTATTACAGTCCAAGCTGCACTTTATTTTGTTAATAATAAAATGGGAAGGGAATTGCTTGTAAGAAAAATAATTAAAAAGTTTATAAATTAACTCACTTTTATTGATGGTTTTTCCTTTAACTGGTGTTATACAAGGATATGCCGGGCTTGATATGAAACTCGCTGGTTACGATAGTGATGGCGGATTTCGGTGCACGAATTTACAGAAAAGAAATTGAACAAAGAAAAAATTTAAAAATCAAGTGACGTGAATTTAGACTGGAGATTTGATCTGATCTGAGATGATCTATTGAATAGTGTGGCGCTTTTATATGTTCGACGTGCCCTTTTTTTGGCGGCGCGGTCCAGTGACAGTGGCGGGGGGGCTTGCTGCATAGTGATGCATCTTATTACGCCGCATATCGCAGAAATTTTAATTATACCAGTAATGTTTTTATTATTTATTAAAGTTTTTAGAATTCATAAGCATTGGTGAACGTATTTCAATGATAACATTGTTATATAAAAAATATATATTCTTAATAAATTATGTTTAAGATCGCTTATGTGTTTAACGTATTTATTTATCCAATATGAATATATTTATATTTATTTATATATTTATTTGTCGATACTAAGCCCTATAATTATTTTCATAAGTTTCCAATGAGAGATAAATTGTACTTGAATATGAAAAAAAAAAAAGGACTTAAAATAAAACTACATAATTATTGCGCTTAAATTAACAAATCTATTCTAAGAAATTCCTGATGTATTCATCTGAAAGATTCTGATTATTAATAATCTTTATAATTTTTAAAATAATTACAAAATTGTCAAAAAAAAGAATTACGTTTATATTGCATTGTGTCATAAAACAAAACATTTAATCGACTATCCTAGAATAATTAAAGTCTATACGATTCTTTAGTCGAAATTTTACATAGTATAATATTGATGATAATAATTAATAATATAATAATAATGGTAATAATAATAATTATAAATCAAATGTTAGCTATTGCATAAAGAAAGATTCTAAGTGATATATCGTTTAATATTGAACATAAAGGTGCTTTGTAGATATACTAATTCCGTTATGAAAATTGTTCATTTGTTTGTAACACGAATGAAAATCCTCTAGTTGACTATTGGAAGTGACTAATTTTAAAATACATATCCTAGATATATAGTAAAGGGAGGTTTTCCTTAGAATCGATAAGAAGAAATTAAAAATAATTAAATAAAATAAAAGGAAAGGAACATCGGCAACCTCGCTATTTTAGTGATCGGTAAGGTACAAAGAGAAAATTGTATATAAAAGATACGTTGTTTACATCTAGATAATATCTTATGTCATCGGTCGTCTGACTGTATCGATTTTCTTTCAAGTATGTGATTTGTTTGCATCTAGCGCGAAGAAAGAAAAGAGTAAACAAAAGCTTAAAACGGTCTTTTGGAGCTAGTTATATATTTAGTGCGAGCTTGATAGTTTTAAATTGCCTTAGATGATTCCTTCCTTATTCTCTCCCAGAGGTGACGCAAGTCTATTTACTATAAGGGTATATAATATATTCTAATATTACGATACGGACGTAACAATCCAATAAATAATAATTAAATAACTCTTGGTTTTACCAAAAATAGCATCAAACGATTAATTATTTATCCGACAGTTCATAACAATTACCTACAGATTAGACAAAATTGTAAATTATAAAGAATAATTATTTAAATTATTATTTTAAAATCATTTCCTTTTTCTACCGTTCTATAATCATAAATTATATTTTAATTATTATTTTACTAACCCACGGATACCACACATGTCCTGTATAGCAATCATTTTTTATTTATTTAAATAATTATTTTTTATTTATCTCTCTATAAAAATTTAATGCATAAAAATGTGACTAAAAGTTCATTTTTTTTTGTAATACGCAAATTTTCCGTTGCACAAATTTAATAATTAATTTAAATAATACCAACGAGCATAGAATTGCACCTAGTTTATTGATAATAACGCTGCGCCTATATTTCCGATTAATTTTTCTATATTAATTTCACCTTGTAACTTTTTTGTCCTAACGATAAATATAATAAATATAATTATTATTTCACTATATTAATGATTAACGCTACTATATTTTCACATATACATTTTTATGCAAGTAACTTTAATTCTATCCTTCCGCGTGAGGACAAATTATATCATTAAATATTTCGACTTACTATAATTATTTTTCTATTAATTTTTTCTATTCCATTCCTTTTTATCATTTTTATAAACAAAACCTTATCAGAAACATTGCATTAATCATTAATATACTATTAGGTTGCTGCAGATGAAATGGCCGATTTAGTAATAAATTTTTAAACAGCTGTAACTTTTTATGAAGATAATTTATTTAATCAAAATAGGTACCAATAGATGCAACACACTTTTCCAACGAGATACAAGTACATTTATTCCAGTTTTGTAGAAGTCCGAGTTTCTGGTTCGAAGAAACTCCTCGAAGGCATTTTTGACAGCAGCTTCATTATTAAATCTTTTTCCTGTCAAAAAGTGATCCAAATGTTTAAAGAAATGGTAATCTGTTAGTGAGAGGTCTGGTGAATATGGAGGGTGAGGAAGAGTCTCATAGCACAACTCGTTTAATTTTTGGACCGTTGTTCTCGATACATGAGGTCGTGCGTTATAATGAAGCAGTATCACTCCATCCCTGTTGACAAGCCTAGGTCATTGGACTATCAATTTCTAATGCATTTCATCCAATTGAGCACAGTATTTCTCAGCATTAATGGTTTCGCCAGGTTGCAGGAACGAATAGTGGATAACTCCAGCTACAGACCACCAAACAGTTACCATTATTTTCTTTGGATGAAGGCTTGGTTTCGGCATGTGTCTTGGCGCTTCATCAGCAACTAGCCATTGGGCCGATCGGCGACGATTATCTTATAAAATCCACTTTTCATCTCAGGTCACAATTCGGTGCAAGAACGTTCCTTTTTGTTGCGGGAGAGAAGAGAACTTCAAAACTCCATTCGACACGTCATGTTTTGCTCGGTAAATCATGCGGAACCCATTTATCAAGCTTTTGTTATGTCTGAGCATAAAGCCTACAAAATTTTTCAACTTTTTCATTTTATTTTTATATTTTATTTTATTTATTTTTCTTGAACTTAATTTCATTAAATCAAAGCCAAATTTGCACGAGAAATAGAATAAATATTCAAATTCCTGTTTTAAATTAATAATAACAATTCTTCTGTTTTAAATATTAATATTAAATTCACGCCATCTGAATGGAAGCAATGATTCAACTCGTACTTGACTATCGCGCATGCGCAAGGCTCCGCGAAGAGCTTAAACTAGTGCAGCAAGTGTAAAACAGGCCTTTAGCGCAGCGTAAGTTTAAAACAGGCTCCGCGAAGAGCTTAAACTAGTGCAGCAAGTGTAAAACAGGCCTTTAGCGCAGCGTAAGTTTAAAACAGGCTCCGCGCAGAGCTTAAATTGGTTCACAATAGTTGTAAGCCGGAAACGAACCATTTTGCAGGAAGCTTTAAGATACATCGAAATTAAATAAAAACATATATTCGAAATATTATAATTGAATAATTAAATGACAACATATATAAAAAAAAATATATTGTCTAAGAAATATTACAATATAATAAAAATGTATATTATCTCAAAATTAAATGAAAAATATATAAAAATATTAATAACTGAATAATTAGACAAAAATATATAAGAAATATAATCTTAAAGTTGAATGAGAAATATATAAAAAAATAATTAATTAGATGAAATATTATATAAGAAATATTATAATTTAATAAGAATAAATATAAGCTTAAAATTAAGTGAAAAATATATAAAAATATTAATAGCTAATTAATGAGACAAGAATATATAAGAAATATTACATAACAAATATAATCTTAACGTTAAATGAAAAATATATAAAAATATTATAAATAATTAATTAGATGAAATATTATATAAGAAATATTATAATTTAATAAGAATATATATAAGCCTAAAGGAAAAATATATAAAAATATTAATAACTGAATAATTAGACAAGAATATATAAGAAATATTTCATGACAAATATAATCTTAACGTTGAATGAAAAATATGTAAAAATATTATAAACAATTAGTTAGATCAAAACATATATAAGAAATATTATATGAGAAATATTATAATTTATTCTTATATAAATATTATTATTATTTCTTATATTAATTTTAAGAATTAAAAACGGATAAAAATATAAGTAAAATTTAGAAATAATATTTAAGCAGATGTAAAATAAATGGACATAAAACTTCATCTTTTATATATATACATGAACCTTACAAATACAGATAGTTAGAATGACTATTTATTTTATTGAAGGCTAAAAAAAAAATACATAATAAATGTAAATGCAAATGTAAGTGTAAAAAGGAAAATGATATAATTTCCAATCCTTTCAATTAACTGCAATATGTAAACTAATAATAATTAAAATATTCTTAATATACTTACATTTACATAATAAAGAGAAAAACTAAAGCGAACGAATAACTTTAAGTAACAAGCAAAATGAACCTAATGCGAAACAAATTAAAATTGTAACAATCTCATGATGAAAGTCGAAAGTGTAATACCATTCATATTTGTAATATTTAATAATCACCTTTTTAAATTTAAGAATTTTAATATTGTTAAAGAACTCAGCGAGGAAATAAATAAATTCTTTGCGTAGCTTTGTGAATAATAAAGTATAAAATAATAAGATTGGAATGTAAAATCCAAACACAAAAGCGGATGCGAAATTTCAAACAGACAAAATGTAATTCAAGAAATAAACACAAATCCGGATTATCAAAAACCAATTAAGATACTGTAATAGCAACATCCTGGGCACCAAAGAGCCGACTACGCATATGACGTACAACCACTGCTATTGGACGATCAACTATAAACCAGCCAATCACAGCAAGCCCCCGCTCCAAGCTGCGGCGCGGCGGCAATTTACGGAGGAGCAGTCAGTGTTAGTCGACGGGTGAAGAAAAGTCAGTCTGAAAAAGGAGTTTGAAGGAGTCATCCGAAAGAAGTAGTTACTCCAAAGTATCACCACCAAACTAAGTGGTTACGCGCGCAATTTGTAAACTCGACTCTGTTTTGCTTTAAAGTTAAAAGAATAAATTAAATTAAAATTCTAATTCCACGCGCAGCAATTATTTACAGAATACCAATCATTATTTCAGACTCGCGAGATCTAAAACTACTTCAACCTGTTTTTATTTTTATAATTTTTAAAGTCAAATGAAAAATAAATTTTAAAGTCAAATAAAAAATAAAGTTTTGTGCAAGTTAGAAAGCTAGGACGAACAGAAATATTTTACTTTGATTTAACTACGAAGAGACGTCAACCCAGATTATCCGAAGGAAGGAAGGTTGGAGTACACTGAGTCCCAATAAAGTCACTCACTTGTTGCCCGATACTCCCTTTGTCAGGGCTGCTAATACTAGCCTTACGCTTACCACGCCATCCCAAAGAAGATTGAACCAGAATTTCACCTCACTGCAAGGGCAGTGCAAAGATAAGTACAAAATAAAATCAAATTTTACGCATGTTCGGAAGCATTTTCTCACAAAATTATATAAAAATAAAGTTAAAATAAATTAAAATAAATAATTACAATTTTATTATATTAAATAAAAAATATATTAAACGGAAAATATATTAATCATACAAAACTTAAAAATAAAGTCAAAATAAATTAAATTAAAAATATATTAAATTAAAAGTATATTAAATTAATATATATATATATATATATATATATATATATATATATATATAAAATATAAGTGGTTAAAATAAATTAAAATCAATAATTTCAACTTTAATTCCATAAGCACCGGTGAATCAATTTAACCAAGTTTTCGCATTTTCTTAATTTTGGCGATAAATAAAAATTAAGTGGTGACAGCGCTGCCTTTTTCTCCTTTCGAGTTAAAGAAATTTACATAAACCGAACAAACACGCGTGAATTTTGATAAATCTATATATATATATATTCTATGTTATCCGGGACGTAACACCTTTTCACTTTTCTAAGTTGTTGCAAGTGGCGGCAAACTGTCGAATTGTGAACGCCTAATTTCTCGGCAAGATCCCTTATGGTTTGGCAGGGGGTCAGACTCCACTAATGCACGCAGCTCGTCGTTATCCATAGATGATCCTGGGTGTCCACGTGGCTCATTTCCAAGGTCCATATCTCCGGATCAAAATTTTTTAACCACCGCCGAGTGGTTTGTTTGCTAACTGTATCAGGCTTAAATGCGCTGTTAATATTTCTCGTTGCTTCCGTTGCGTTGTGCTCTGATTTAAATTCGTATAGTAAAAGTAGCCGTTTTTGATTCACTTCCATGTTCACTTTCTCTTTCTGTTTTTACGATCACTATGAAGTGCAAAACAGAAATGACTCCATAAACCAAGTTAGCAGTATTTATACTTCAATATGTCATATCATTTGCGCCGCCTTGTGCCAACATAATAGATTTAAATTGCAGCCAACTTTATGTCATTGCTAAATCGGCCATTTCATCTGCAGCAACTTAATACTAATTATATTTTGCGATATTTTAATTTCAACTCAGAATAAGTTTTTTTAATGCGCAATAATCATTTGTTTTAAGGCTTCTAACGAAATAATTATATCGAAAAGATAATAACGAACGATTAATTACTTATCCGACAGTCCGAAACAATTACGTACAGATTAAACAAAATTGTAACTTATAAAAAAATAATTATTTAAGTTAACATTTTTGCAATTATTTCTCTTTTCTACCGTTCTATAATCATACATTGTATTTTTTTTATTATTTTACTAACCCATAGATACCACACGTGTCCTGGGTAACGATCATTTTCATCTATGTGAATAATTATTTTTTTATTTTGTAGTCCATATAAATTTAATGCGTAAAAATGCGACAAAAACTTCGTTTTTTTTTGTAATACGCATTAAATTTTACATAGAAAACAATCATGTAATTTAATTTAATGTATTTCTGATATAAATAATACAAAAGAAAAATGTATAAAAATTATACAAAAAGGAATCATTCTCTCTCTCTAATTCTCGCTCTCCCACTTAAACGTAACGTCTTCAAGATAGAGCAGTAGCGTCCACCCCGCGCTAATTCTGAGCAATCGGATTGGCCCAGAGAAGTCTCCGTACAAGTGCATAAAAAGGCGAGATCAACACGTGGAGATGGACTTTTTCTTTTCGTGCTTCGCTATTCAAGTACATACTTTTTTGCATCAATTTTTAGTAATCATTCCGCTGGGACTTTTCTTTTCATGCTTCGCTATTCAAGTGCATACTTCTTTTGCATCAATTTTCAGTAATCATTCTGGTAAGACTTCTTTTTTTTGCGCTTCGCTATTCAAGTATTTCCGCCGATCAAGACTCATCCAGTTTCCAGCAGAAGGAAGGAAGAGAGAGAGAGGAGAGAGAGAGAGAGAGAGAGTACCTGTTGCAACTACAATTTTCGTAAAAGAAAAAAATAAAAGTGAGTCTTAATTTTATCTTGTTTCTTTCTGTTTTTCACCTAGAGACAGTATTAGCCAGAATCGGCTAACTGTCTCTTTCCTCAAAACACTTAGTAGATCCTTTCCAGGACAGCATATAAGCTAACTTCGGCCTATCCGGTTGTCCATTCCCGAATTTCATCTCTATCCTTAAAACTAATCTATTTCCTCTGCCGTCCCGAGCCCATAAGTCTCGGTGCTTAGGCTCGAAAAAAGGCAAAAGCAGTCTGCGTTATTTAAAACGCAGTTGAAACGTCACCCCCACGTTACAAATAAAAGGCGTCGAGAAGAAATAAATAAACGGGTTAAATAAAAGAAAAGGAGTTAAATAAAAAAAAAAAGTGCTAAAATAAGTGAATAAGTGATAAACCGTGAAGCATAAATAAACAAATAAAAGCAATGAAAAGTGATAAATAAAGAAGAAAAAATAAACAAATTTAAATAAGCAAATAAATAGAAAGAAGTCAGTAAAATAATAAAATAAGAGATAAATAATAAAAATACGAAATAAAAAAGGGGAGACATAATAAAAATTCTTAATAATTGAAAATAAAATTTTCCTTTTTAAAAAATAAATGGTAGTAAGAAATTAAATAAAAACTTAATAAAAAAAAGAAGTTAATGAATGTGATAGCATAAAAAAAAAGAATTATACGGAAAATAAGAAGACAAAAGACAAATGATAAAAGAAAGGTATTGTGAAATAATGAATTAAAACAATAGGTAAAATAATATTAATTAATATAAATGAAGGGATAAAATAATAAACAATCAAAATTATAAATTAAACCATTAAATACTAAAATAATAGTTAAAATAGAATAAACTAAATAAAATAGATTGACTAAATAAACTACTAAGTAAATAAATTAAATAAAAAATGAAATAAAAGAAACAAATAGAAAATCAAACAATAAATAAATAATTGAAAAAATAAAGAAAAAGGATAACTAAGCAAACGAATAAACAATTAAACAAAAAAGGATAAAATTTTAAAGAAAAGATGCATTTTATAAAAAACGCAATAAAAAAAGAGGACAAATACGAAAATCAAAACGAATAACTAAATACATAAATATAAATAAATAATTAAAAATTTAAATAAATTAATTCCAAATACTGAGAAACGATTGTATAAGGAGAAGTAATTGCATAAGGAAATAACGAAGATAAGTAAATAATAAAAGTTAAATGAATAAAAGTGAACGAGTTGGAAAAAATAAAAATAAATGAGTAAAGCAAATTAAACAAATAATCTAAACAAACTGAGTAAATAATAACTAAAGGAATAAACAAATTAAAATAACAAATAGGTATTAGATAAATAATTAGTCGTATTTTGCATATATATTAATCTAGCGGAGTTGACATTTGATCGCCTTTATATTGAAGCGCTAGAATTCGCTCGCGACTTATTGCCCAACAAGCAAAAATCTATTTTATACGTCACGGCGCTAACTCACCTGGCGTTGTAAAGTCCTACGAGTAGCAAGGAGGTTGTCACCAATACCTTGAACTCGGAGACGGTTGCATTTGCCCAGTGGTATATTGCTACCTCCCCGAAGTTTTAAATAAGCACCACTCCGGGACCGCAAACAAGGTTATAGAAACTTTTGAAACAAGCCTCTGCTTGGAAAGGGATGGGCACGGCTACTACTTAGATAAGCAACACGTAGATTACGTGACTTATTGGAGCCTGCGCTACGACCCGAAACACAAAGAAGGTCCGTTAGCTCGGATTAAAGTTGTCCGAAAAACGAACGCCAACTCGCGGCAGCGCAAGCGGTATTTCCGGGCACTCAAAGAGGCCCGCCAGCAACCTTGGGTTCAAGAATCTATGAGAAAAAACGCGCAAAACGTATCCAAAGTTTGGAGGCGTACGCCGCTAATCAAGTAGATCCTCCAAAGCCATCCCTGACCCTTGACAAGAGAGTCGAGTTGCTGCGCTGTCAGCACGGCGAGTCTCCAGGACTGTGCACCACCTGCATTCACGCGGTGGTACCAAGTTTTAAAATACCAAAGAAAAAAAGGCCGAACAGCGAAGGAAATATAATAGAAACGTTGGAGAAAAACATACGTAAAATTGCGCCAAACCGGCGATTTGTAAATAGGAGGTTTTTAACCGAATAAGAAATATTTTTTCTTAAACAAGGCTGATTATTTACAGCCCACTCCCATCCGAATTCTTAAACTCACAATTAGCCGAAATATTCTCTTCCTTCTTTTCTTCCTCTTCTTGTGTTTTTTTGTTAATTGCGCTTTAGACTAATTTTTCTTTGTGTTTAAGTTTTTGCTAAATTTCTCTCTTATTGATAAAAGTAAACCACTCGTATCGTATATTTAATTTTTTCTCTCTCTCCCCTTTTCTCTCTTTTCTTTTCCTTTCACTTAACTGAGCTTAGATCAGCGTCAAAGTTACCAGAAAAGTGGACGCCACTTCAAAAGGAGAACTCCAGCAGATAAACCAACGGAATATACATATATAAAAAGAGGGGAAGATAATAAATAAATAAATAATATAAAGAAACACACAAGGATAAAAAAATTAAAGAATAAAAAAAAAAAAAGAAATAAAATAAGAAAAAAATCTAAATGTATAATAACGATAAAATCTAGGCCAGTACCATACCTAAAAGGGAGAGTTCTTAGAGATTATTCTAAAAGGTCGGATTATTGCCATATGATCAAATTTTTTTTGAAAAGCTATATAAATCAACCTAGGAATTGCATAATTTACGGGTCACCAAACAACAAATGACCGATAAAAGGCAGAACAGGCAACAAGTCGCCAAGGAAACAAAATCAAAGAAGGGCAAAGACGAAATTGCCGACCTCTTCTCCAGTAAACCACGCGTATCCCGCTCTCCCCAAAACAGAAGCCTTGACCCTTTTGTCAACCCTTCTCTGGAGGTAACTGAAGACACTACTTCCACTCCACCTATCCACAAACCTCCGATCGATCTAGACATCTTAGATCAAGATTAGCCAACAATGGCTCAACCTAACAGAGCCAGTTACAGTAGCGACGCAGCAAATGCAGGCGATCAAAAGCCCATATTTCAAGCCTCGTTGAAAGATGCCCTTAGCGTAGTATCCGAATTTAATGGAAAAAATATTCAATTAAGCGAATTCCTAGAAGGCTGTAACGAAGCCAAAGAAATACTAGGGCCTTACGATGAAGCAAACCTAGTAAGATTATTCCGTAGTAAGATAAAAGGAGAATCCTGCGCCGCCATCCTCGGAAGTTCGTTTTCGACGGTCGGAACATTAAGATTTCCTAAAAGACATATACGCCAGTACCAAAACTGAGCAACAGCTGTTAGGAGAATTCGGAAACGAGTACTAGAGAGACCACGAGACCGTCATTGCCTTCGCAAATCGCATGAGGGATTTAGGAGCGCAAATTAACGAGGCTCACAAGATAGCCACAGGTAGCCTCGACCCTGCCTGCCTTTAAAGCACAAACGGAAGCTCACATAATAGAATGTTTCAAACAAGGATTAAAACTGGAAATAAAGAATAGAATGAGAACTACCGACAATATATCGGCTATTGTAAAAAACGCGATACTCGCCGAAAGACAGATCGCCTCTAAAAATACCCATCGTGATAGGCAAAAGGGCCAAAGGAAAGGTTTGTTCTACCCAAGTGAAGACGTGGTAAAGCCAGAACTGAAAAGGGCTAAGAAAACAAGGTACGACTCTCGCGCTAGTAGGCCAATCACGTGTCGTTTCTGCAGAGAACCAAGACATTCGGAGGAAACTTGTTTCCTCAAGAGAAAAGCGTGTCAAATATGCGGAAAAATAGGACACAGTGCCAACATTTGCAATAACAATATCGAATGCCGAATATGCGGGCAGAAGGGACACACCGCCATAAGATGTAATAGAAACAAACGCGAAGTCGATAGATGCCAGCTGTGTAGCAAACCAGGACACTCGGCACCCAACTGCTTTGCACGAACAAGCAATGCACCTCGAGCTGAGATACGATGCTATAAACGCAACATACTCGGCCACACGGCAGTGGACTGCCGCCAACAAAGGGCATCTAATCCACCTCCTGCCCCAGTATGCAGTTATTGCAGAATAAAAGGGCACACAGTCACTGAATGTCGAAAGAAGAGATACAATCAGTCAAAAAACGAACAGAGCCTCCCATGATCGAGCGCTCCCAGTGTTACGTCCCGGATAACATAGAATATATATATATATAGATTTATCAAAATTCACGCGTGTTTGTTCGGTTTATGTAAATTTCTTTAACTCGAAAGGAGAAAAAGGCAGCGCTGTCACCACTTAATTTTTATTTATCGCCAAAATTAAGAAAATGCGAAAACTTGGTTAAATTGATTCACCGGTGCTTATGGAATTAAAGTTGAAATTATTGATTTTAATTTATTTTAACCACTTATATTTTTATATATATATATATATATATTAATTTAATATACTTTTAAATTAATATATTTTTAATTTAATACAATAAAATTGAAGATATTTAATTTAATTTATTTTGACTTTATTTTTAAGTTTTGTATGATTAATATATTTTTCGTTTAATATATTTTTTATTTAATATAATAAAATTGTAATTATTTATTTTAATTTATTTTAACTTTATTTTTATATAATTTTGTGAGAAAATGCTTCCGAACATGCGTAAAATTTGATTTTATTTTGTACTTATCTTTGCACTGCCCTTGCAGTGAGGTGAAATTTTGGTTCAATCTTCTTTGGGATGGCGTGGTAAGCGTAAGGCTAGTATTAGCAGCCCTGACAAAGGGAGTATCGGGCAACAAGTGAGTGACTTTATTGGGACTCGGTGTACTCCAATCTTCCTTCCTTCGGATAATCTGGGTTGACGTCTCTTCGTAGTTAAATCAAAATAAGATATTTCTGTTCGTCCTAGCTTTCTAACTTGCACAAAACTTTATTTTTTATTTGACTTTAAAAATTATAAAAATAAAAACAGGTTGAAGTAGTTTTAGATCTCGCGAGTCTGAAATAATGATTGGTATTCTGTAAATAATTGCTGCGCGTGGAATTAGAATTTTAATTTAATTTATTCTTTTAACTTTAAAGCAAAACAGAGTCGAGTTTACAAATTGCGCGCGTAACCACTTAGTTTGGTGGTGATACTTTGGAGTAACTACTTCTTTCGGATGACTCCTTCAAACTCCTTTTTCAGACTGACTTTTCTTCACCCGTCGACTAACACTGACTGCTCCTCCGTAAATTGCCGCCGCGCCGCAGCTTGGAGCGGGGGCTTGCTGTGATTGGCTGGTTTATAGTTGATCGTCCAATAGCAGTGGTTGTACGTCATACGCGTAGTCGGCTCTTTGGTGCCCAGGATGTTGCTATTACAGTATCTTAATTGGTTTTTGATAATCTGGATTTGTGTTTATTTCTTGAATTACATTTTGTCTGTTTGAAATTTCGCATCCGCTTTTGTGTTTGGATTTTACATTCCAATCTTATTATTTTATACTTTATTATTCACAAAGCTACGCAAAGAATTTATTTGTTTCCTCGCTGAGTTCTTTAACAATATTAAAATTCTTAAATTTAATAAGGTGATTATTAAATATTACAAATATGAATGGTATTACACTTTCGACTTTCATCATGAGATTGTTACAATTTTAATTTGTTTCGCATTAGGTTCATTTTGCTTGTTACTTAAAGTTATTCATTCGCTTTAGTTTTTCTCTTTATTATGTAAATGTAAGTATATTAAGAATATTTTAATTATTATTAGTTTACATATTTTAGTTAATTGAAAGGATTGGAAATTATATCATTTTCCTTTTTACACTTACATTTCCATTTACATTTATTATGTATTTTTTAGCCTTCAATAAAATAAATAGTCATTCTAACTATCTGTATTTGTAAGGTTCATGTATATATATAAAAGATGAAGTTTTATGTCCATTTATTTTACATCTGCTTAAATATTATTTCTAAATTTTACTTATATTTTTATCCGTTTTTAATTCTTAAAATTAATATAAGAAATAATAATAATATTTATATAAGAATAAATTATAATATTTCTCATATAATATTTTTTATATATGTTTTGATCTAACTAATTGTTTATAATATTTTTACATATTTTTCATTCAACGTTAAGATTATATTTGTCATGAAATATTTCTTATATATTCTTGTCTAATTATTCAGTTATTAATATTTTTATATATTTTTCCTTTAGGCTTATATATATTCTTATTAAATTATAATATTTCTTATATAATATTTCATCTAATTAATTATTTTCATATATTTCTCATTCAACTTTAAGATTATATTTCTTATATATTCTTGTCTAATTATTCAGTTATTAATATTTTTACATATTTTTCCTTTAAGCTTATATATATTCTTATTAAATTATAATATTTCTTATATAATATTTCATCTAATTAATTATTTATAATATTTTTATATATTTTTCATTTAACGTTAAGATTATATTTGTTATGTAATATTTCTTATATATTCTTGTCTCATTAATTATTAATATTTTTATATATTTTTCACTTAATTTTAAGCTTATATTTATTCTTATTAAATTATAATATTTCTTATATAATATTTCATCTAATTAATTATTTTTTTATATATTTCTCATTCAACTTTAAGATTATATTTCTTATATATTTTTGTCTAATTATTCAGTTATTAATATTTTTATATATTTTTCATTTAATTTTGAGATAATATACATTTTTATTATATTGTAATATTTCTTAGACAATATATTTTTTTTTTATATATGTTGTCATTTAATTATTCAATTATAATATTTCGAATATATGTTTTTATTTAATTTCGATGTATCTTAAAGCTTCCTGCAAAATGGTTCGTTTCCGGCTTACAACTATTGTGAACCAATTTAAGCTCTGCGCGGAGCCTGTTTTAAACTTACGCTGCGCTAAAGGCCTGTTTTACACTTGCTGCACTAGTTTAAGCTCTTCGCGGAGCCTTGCGCATGCGCGATTGTCAAGTACGAGTTGAATCATTGCTTCCATTCAGATGGCGTGAATTTAATATTAATATTTAAGACAGAAGAATTGTTATTATTAATTTAAAACAGGAATTCGAATATTTATTCTATTTCTCGTGCAAATTTGGCTTTGATTTAATGAAATTAAGTTCAAGAAAAATAAATAAAATAAAATATAAAAATAAAATGAAAAAGTTGAAAAATTTTGTAGGCTTTATGCTCAGACATAACACTACTATAAAGCGGGTATCGAAGCTATTGAACATCGTTGGAAAAAGTGTATCAAACTAAAAAGAGAATATGTTGAAAAATAAAAAACATTTTCGCAATTTTTTTAATGATTTCTTTGTCGGGTCGGGTACTTTTGGGACTGCCCTCGTATGGTGATTTGGTCCGCGCCGAAGTCTATTTTAGCATCCGTGGCCTCGAAGAAATTGGATCCCAACACTCCGTCGAAAGAAATCAGGAAGCTGTTGTGAACTATAATGAATTCGATTATGGTTTCACCAATCTTTATTTTTGTTTTCCCTATTCCTTTTTCTATTAGGATGCTGCAGATGAAATGGCTGATTTAGTATTAAATTTTTAAACAGCTGTAACTTTTCAGAAAGACAATTTATTTAATTAAAATAGGTACCAATAGATGCAACACACTTTTCCCAACGAGATACAAGTAAATTTATTCCAGTTTTGTAGAAGTCCGAGTTTCTGGTTCGAAGAAACTCCTCGAAGGCATTTTTGACAGCAGTTTCATTGTTAAATCTTTTTCCTGTCAAAAAGTGATCTAAATGTTTAAAGAAGTGGTAATCTATTAGTAAGAGGTCTGGTGAATATGGAGGGTGAGGAGAGTCTCATAGCACAACTCGTTTAATTTTTGGACCGTTGTTCTCGATACATGAGGTCGTGCGTTATCATAAAGCAGTATCACTCCATCCCTGTTGACAAGCCTAGGTCGTTGGACTATCAATTTCTGATGCATTTCATACAGTTGAGCACAGTATTTCTCAGCATTAATGGTTTCGCCAGGTTGCAGGAACGAATAGTGGATAACTCCAGCTACAGACCACCAAACAGTTACCATTATTTTCTTTGGATGAAGGCATGGTTTCGGCATGTGTCTTGGCGCTTTATCAGCAACTAGCCATTGGGCCGATCGGCGACGATTATCGTATAAAATCCACTTTTTATCTCAGGTCACAATTCGGTGCAAGAACGTTCCTTTTTGTTGCGGGAGAGAAGAGAACTTGAAATCTCCATTTGACACGTCATGTTTTGCTCGGTAAGATCATGCGGAACCCATTTGTCAAGCTTTTTCACTTTTCTAAGTTGTTGCAAGTGGCGGCAAACTGTCGAATTGTGAACGCCTAATTTCTCGGCAAGATCCCTTATGGTTTGGCAGGGGGTCAGACTCCACTAATGCACGCAGCTCGTCGTTATCCATAGATGATCCTGGGTGTCCACGTGGCTCATTTCCAAGGTCCATATCTCTGGATCGAAATTTTTTGAACCACCGTTGAGTGGTTCGTTTGCTAACTGTATCAGGCTTAAATGCGCTGTTATATTTCTCGTTGCTTCCGTTGCGTTGTGCTCTGATTTAAATTCGTATGATAAAAGTAGTCGTTTTTTATTCACTTCCATGTTCACTTTCTCTTTTTGTTTTTACGATCACTATGAAGTGCAAAACAGAAATGACTCCATAAACCAAGTTAGCAGTATTTATACTTCAATATGTCATATCCTTTCCGCCGCCTTGTGCCAACATAATACACTTAAATTGCAGCTAACTTTACGTCATTGCTAAATCGGCCATTTTATCTGTAGCAACCAAATATCTCATTTCCTAACCCTTGTATATTAAACCCTCTTTCAGCGTTAAGATATTTAAAATCGGGTAGAGGGAAAGCTTTTAGTACGCTGACCTCTGAACTGGTATCTATCATTAGGGTATTAGGGAACTTATTCTAGAGTAGGTCGAAGGTCAGAAAGGGCACTGTTTTGCAAGTTCTTACAGGAGTAACTCTCCTGTGAGTTCTTCCAATACAATGACTCACGTCGAGCGCTCTTGAGTTTTCTGGGCCTTTCTGGTGTTATGTCTGAGCATAAAGCCTACAAAATTTTTCAACTTTTTCATTTTATTTTTATATTTTATTTTATTTATTTTTCTTGAACTTAATTTCATTAAATCAAAGCCAAATTTGCACGAGAAATAGAATAAATATTCAAATTCCTGTTTTAAATTAATAATAACAATTCTTCTGTCTTAAATATTAATATTAAATTCACGCCATCTGAATGGAAGCAATGATTCAACTCGTACTTGACAATCGCGCATGCGCAAGGCTCCGCGAAGAGCTTAAACTAGTGCAGCAAGTGTAAAACAGGCCTTTAGCGCAGCGTAAGTTTAAAACAGGCTCCGCGCAGAGCTTAAATTGGTTCACAATAGTTGTAAGCCGGAAACGAACCATTTTGCAGGAAGCTTTAAGATACATCGAAATTAAATAAAAACATATATTCGAAATATTATAATTGAATACTTAAATGACAACATATATAAAAAAAAAATATATTGTCTAAGAAATATTACAATATAATAAAAATGTATATTATCTCAAAATTAAATGAAAAATATATAAAAATATTAATAACTGAATAATTAGACAAAAATATATAAGAAATATAATCTTAAAGTTGAATGAGAAATATATAAAAAAATAATTAATTAGATGAAATATTATATAAGAAATATTATAATTTAATAAGAATAAATATAAGGTTAAAAATAAGTGAAAAATATATAAAAATATTAATAATTAATGAGACAAGAATATATAAGAAATATTACATAACAAATATAATCTTAACGTTAAATGAAAAATATATAAAAATATTATAAATAATTAATTAGATGAAATATTATATAAGAAATATTATAATTTAATAAGAATATATATAAGCTTAAAGGAAAAATATGTAAAAATATTAATAACTGAATAATTAGACAAGAATATATAAGAAATATAATCTTAAAGTTGAATGAGAAATATATGAAAATAATTAATTAGATGAAATATTATATAAGAAATATTATAATTTAATAAGAATATATATAAGCCTAAAGGAAAAATATATAAAAATATTAATAACTGAATAATTAGACAAGAATATATAAGAAATATTTCATGACAAATATAATCTTAACGTTGAATGAAAAATATGTAAAAATATTATAAACAATTAGTTAGATCAAAACATATATAAAAAATATTATATGAGAAATATTATAATTTATTCTTATATAAATATTATTATTATTTCTTATATTAATTTTAAGAATTAAAAACGGATAAAAATATAAGTAAAATTTAGAAATAATATTTAAGCAGATGTAAAATAAATGGACATAAAACTTCATCTTTTATATATATACATGAACCTTACAAATTCAGATAGTTAGAATGACTATTTATTTTATTGAAGGCTAAAAAATACATAATAAATGTAAATGTAAGTGTAAAAAGGAAAATGATATAATTTCCAATCCTTTCAATTAACTAAAATATGTAAACTAATAATAATTAAAATATTCTTAATATACTTACATTTACATAATAAAGGGAAAAACTAAAGCGAATGAATAACTTTAAGTAACAAGCAAAATGAACCTAATGCGAAACAAATTAAAATTGTAACAATCTCATGATGAAAGTCGAAAGTGTAATACCATTCATATTTGTAATATTTAATAATCACCTTATTAAATTTAAGAATTTTAATATTGTTAAAGAACTCAGCGAGGAAACAAATAAATTCTTTGCGTAGCTTTGTGAATAATAAAGTATAAAATAATAAGATTGGAATGTAAAATCCAAACACAAAAGCGGATGCGAAATTTCAAACAGACAAAATGTAATTCAAGAAATAAACACAAATCCAGATTATCAAAAACCAATTAAGATACTGTAATAGCAACATCCTGGGCACCAAAGAGCCGACTACGCGTATGACGTACAACCACTGCTATTGGACGATCAACTATAAACCAGCCAATCACAGCAAGCCCCCGCTCCAAGCTGCGGCGCGGCGGCAATTTACGGAGGAGCAGTCAGTGTTAGTCGACGGGTGAAGAAAAGTCAGTCTGAAAAAGGAGTTTGAAGGAGTCATCCGAAAGAAGTAGTTACTCCAAAGTATCACCACCAAACTAAGTGGTTACGCGCGCAATTTGTAAACTCGACTCTGTTTTGCTTTAAAGTTAAAAGAATAAATTAAATTAAAATTCTAATTCCACGCGCAGCAATTATTTACAGAATACCAATCATTATTTCAGACTCGCGAGATCTAAAACTACTTCAACCTGTTTTTATTTTTATAATTTTTAAAGTCAAATGAAAAATAATTTTTAAAGTCAAATAAAAAATAAAGTTTTGTGCAAGCTAGAAAGCTAGGACGAACAGAAATATTTTACTTTGATTTAACTACGAAGAGACGTCAACCCAGATTATCCGAAGGAAGGAAGATTGGAGTACACTGAGTCCCAATAAAGTCACTCACTTGTTGCCCGATACTCCCTTTGTCAGGGCTGCTAATACTAGCCTTGCGCTTACCACGCCATCCCAAAGAAGATTGAACCAGAATTTCACCTCACTGCAAGGGCAGTGCAAAGATAAGTACAAAATAAAATCAAATTTTACGCATGTTCGGAAGCATTTTCTTACAAAATTATATAAAAATAAAGTTAAAATAAATTAAAATAAATAATTTCAATTTTATTATATTAAATAAAAAATATATTAAACGAGAAATATATTAATCATACAAAACTTTAAAATAAAGTCAAAATAAATTAAATTAAATATCTTAAATTTTATTGTATTAAATTAAAAGTATATTAAATTAATATATATATATATATATATATATATATATATATATATAAAAATATAAGTGGTTAAAATAAATTAAAATCAATAATTTCAACTTTAATTCCATAAGCACCGGTGAATCAATTTAACCAAGTTTTCGCATTTTCTTAATTTTGGCGATAAATAAAAATTAAGTGGTGACAGCGCTGCCTTTTTCTCCTTTCGAGTTAAAGAAATTTACATAAACCGAACAAACACGCGTGAATTTTGATAAATCTATATATATATATATATTCTATGTTATCCGGGACGTAACAGTAGGAACCGTCAAGCTCCTCAAAATACCTATTAACCGCAGACTCTACCTCTTCATTGCTGGCCAATCTTTTGCCGCCGAGCCATTTTTTCAAATTCGGAAAAAGAAAATAATCTGAGGGAGCCAGATCTGGCGAATAGAGTGCGTGAGGAAGTTATTCGAACTTCAACTTATTAATTTTAGCTATCGCAATGACGCACGTGTGGACTGGAGCGTTGTCGTGATGAAACAACACTTGTTTTTTCGTCAGATTGGGCCGTTTTTCCTTGATTTCATCATTTAAACGCTGCAATAAGGCTGCATAATATGCGCTGTTGATTGTTTTTCCTTTTTCGAGATAATCAATAAATATTATTCCACGCGCATCCCAGAAAACGGATTCCATGACCTTGCCAGCTGATTGAACTGTCTTTGCTTTCTTTGGAGCTGGTTCTCCCTTTTTAGTCCACTGCTTTGACTGCTCTTTGGTCTCAGGTGTAAAATGATGGACCCATGTTTCGTCCATGGTTATGAATCGATGCAAAAACTCGGCTTTATTGCTGCGAAACATTGTCAAACACTCGATGGAAACATTCTCACATTGCTGTTCGTGCTCCGATGTGAGCAAACGCGGCATCCATCTTGCGCACAGCTTTCTCATGTCCAAATTTCCGGTCAAAATGCGATGCACAGCACTTTTTGAAATGCCTGCCATGTCTGCTATCTCGCGCACTTTTAGTCGACGGTCATCCAATACCATTTTGTGGATTTTCTTTACATTTTCTGACGTAGTGACCTCACTTAGTCGACCACTGCGGTGTTTATGTTGGCAGCTCATACGACCTCGCTTAAACTCAGCTATTCAATATTTGACCGTTGTAAACGAAGGAGCAGACTTCCCCAGAGTAGAATCCATCTCGGCTTTGATATCGGTTGGACTTAGACCTTTTAAATGAAAGTATTGTATCACATAACGATGCCCGATTTTTTCCATATTTACAAATTCACTGAGAGCGTTCACTTTGGGTGTCTGTAAAAAAAATAATAATAAACCTACCGTTATGAATTTTTCACATTCAGTTGTTAAAAGGTGATATTGTCAATCGCCGTAATTGTTTTTTTAAAACTACCTGTATTCATAAGTCAGGTCGGGTACTTTTGGGACTACCCTCGTAAACAACCAAAATACTTAAATACGTTGGGAAGACAAAGATGTAACAACCAGGACCATGTCACAACCAAGGCCCTACACAACATCACCACAAGCATAAAACATGGGCTAGCATGTGTTACCATACGCAACCCGTCTAGCGGAATGAAAGGAAGACTGTTGATCGACTCCGGATCAGAAGTCAATCTGATTAAAAGAAGTTTAGTACCTACGGGAATAGATTCGAATCCAATGATTAAAAGTAACCTGAAAGGAATCGGTAAGGGCCTCATACCTACCCAGGGAACGATTAAATTCACACTATTAAGTCACTCGGCAACCTTCTGCGTCATAAATGATGACGTATATATACCAGGAGAAGGGATTTTAGGCTGTGACTTTTTACGGGTTGGCGAAGTATATCTGGATTACCTCAACCGAATAATGGTGTGTGATGAGTACGTACAGCCACTTGAAATCGAGACCATAGTTGACAAAACAGATGAACGTGACAGAGATATTTAGAAAATCATTGAAGAAATAGATGACGAAACTATCAATAGTAGCACCACTGCTAAAGACAGCTATTCTGTTTCCGAAGGCGCTATTGCCTTAGATCTAGATTATAATCTAGACCCTGTTGTCGATTTCGGAGACCCAGGGCTCCCTAAAGACGTGGAAACCAAACAAGATATCATAGACTATTTGCGGACGGAACATTTATCAGAAGACGAAAAATCGTTCGTAACCCGACTAGTACGAGAAAACAGAGACGTATTTTATTTACTGGGAGACAATCTTCCTGGCACCAACCTTATCATGCATCAAATCTCAACGACGGACGATAAAGTAGTACACAGCAAACAATGCAGGTTTTTACACTCGATAAAGGAAGAGATAAACTGCTAAGTAAACGAGCTTTTAAAAGCAGGAGTAAGTAAGAACACAAACTCACCTCACAACGTGCCAGTTTGGGCCATCCCAAAAAAACCAGACGCTCAAGGTCGCCCTAGGTGGCGCATGGTGCTGGATTTTCGTGCCTTAAATGAAAAAACCATTGGCTACTCCTACCCGCTTCCAAACATTGAGGAAATATTCGATCAAGTCGGATCAACCAAGTACTACACAGTCCTTGACCTAGCCTTAGGGTTCCACCAGATAAAAATGGATCCTAAAGATGCGCATAAAACGGCTTTTAGTGCACCCTTTGGCCATTACGAATTTGTGCGAATGCCCTTTGGACTAAAAAACGCACCTCCCACCTTCCAACGGTTAATGGATAAATTATTGAAAGGATTACAAGGAGTGAGCCTCTTTGTGTATTTAGATGATATCGTGATTTACGCAAACGACATCAAAGAACCTGACATAAAAAAAAATAACCTCATGCAAAGATTAAGGAACGTGGGGCTGAAGTTACAAATCGACAAGTGCGAATTCCTAAAACAAGAAGTCATTACGACAGATGCCTCAGGTTACGCAGTAGGAGGGGTTCTGTCACAAGGAGAAATTGGGAAGGATCGGCTGATAGCCTATACTTTACGCATGCTACGCGGCGCAGAGAGTCAATACGAAGTATATGAGAAAGAAGCTTTGGCCGTGGTACACAGTGTGACAACGTTTAGATCCTATGCGTACAGACGAAAGTTCACGATGATAACCGACCACCAACCCATGGTATGGTTCAAAACGGCAGACTTGAATACTAGAGTACAAAAATGGCGATTTAAATTATCTCAGTACGAATATAAAATAATTGACAAGCCGGGAAATTGAATGCTAATGCCGACGCTCTATCGCGGAACGCAGTTGAAGAATGCGCCATTAACATGGTAACACGCGCTCAACAGGAGAAAACTGCCCAGGTTAGCGATGGAGATGAAAAAGAACAAGTGTCAGATAACCCGACAACAAAAACAACAAAGAAACCTAGGGGACGACCTAGAAAGACTCAAGAGATCGACCCGATTAAGGATAAAATAGCACCCTGACCCAAGAAAAAGGTCGACTGTGGAGAAAGCGAGGATTACGACTCCGATGAATCTGCGAAACCTAAACGTTTCGCCACGCTCGTAAGGCCTATATTAAAATCAGACGAGGAATCGGAATCCCCAGATAACTTCGAAGACAACGAAATAACGAGCCGCAGGCTTGTACTAAAATTAAAGGAATTACTGCATACGAGAAACGACAATATAGTCTATTTCGTGGGGTCAGATGGACATTTTTGCGACGAAGGCGGAAAAATGCTGCACGAATACGGCAAAATAACCGTTTAAAAAAATTTGACTGTCGGAGATGTTCATCGCGAGAAGCGTAAAGAAAAAAAATCTTTCTACGCTATATGTATAAAAGAGAATCAACTGAATAATGAATCAAAACGAATAAATCTACAAAACTTTATAGTAGGAGATTTTATGTTCTTACTGCTCGGTCCTAAACTCGGCAAGTTTGGCGACCACTACTCCGGTCCACACAAAGTATTAGAGATCCTTAAATCTTATAATTTAAGGATACAATATAAAACGGGAGATAAGATTCTCCATGCCAACAGACTCCGCAAATCCCACATAAATCGGGAATATAAACACAAGCGCAAAAAAAAGGAAGCGAGAACAAACAATAAACAGATAAGAGCACGTAGAAACAATCAAAAAATAATAACACTAACAAAAACACTTATGAATACATATGCGTATAAATACACATAAAAAGAGGCGGGAGAAATGAAATTTCTATAAAATAATAAAAAAATATATTTGTAAATACGAGACTAAGTATACACTAAATCGAAAAATAAAAATTATATAATAAAACAAAACATATAATAAAAAATATAACTTCCTTTTTATAAGAAAATAGAAATATAAAGGAATAGAAAGAAATAAAAAAAACGAACTAACTACAAAAAAGAATAAAAATTTTATATATTGGGTGTAAGACTTTGCTTCCGCCATTTTGCAATAGATGGTTGTAGAGGTAAGTGGTAGTTGAAATAAATAGATCATAGATGTCATACGATAAGCTTAGGTATTTGTAAACATAACGCCATCAAAATATTAGTCGATTTTTGTCTGCATCATAAAGTTATTCTCGATTAAACATGTCAGCTTACGAGCCAAATTCTCGTCATTTGCGGGAGGTTTTAATTTTCTCCTTTAATATGAAGAAATCTGCGACTGAGACTCATCGAATGCTCTCAAATACCTATGGTGAGGCCGCTATTAATGAAAAAACGTGCCGAGAGTGGTTTCAACGCTTCAAGGACGGCGATTTTAACGTCGAAGACCAGCATGGCGGTGGAAGAGAGAAGGTTTTCGAAGATGCAGAATTGGAGGCATTACTTGATCAAGACTCGTGTCAAACGCAACAAGAATTGGCAGGATCATTGGGAGTGACGCAACAAGCCATTTCAAAACGCCTGAGAGTCATGGGAATGATTCAGAAACAAGGAAATTGGGTGCCGTACGAGTTGAAGCCGAGAGATGTTGAACGGCGTTTGTATGTTTGTGAACAGCTGCTTGCAAGGCAAAGACGGAAGGGATTTCTGCATCGCATTGTAACTGAGGACGAAAAATGGGTTTACTACGATAATCCCAAGCGCAGAAAATCATGGGGATATCCCGGCCATGCTTCCACGTCGACGGCCAAACCGAATATTCACGGTTCCAAGGTCATGCTCAGTATTTGGTGGGACCAGCTCGGCGTAGTGTATTATGAGTTGTTAAAACCGACTGAAACAATCACAGGCGATCGTTATCGAACGAAATTAATGCGTTTCAGTCGAGCATTGAAAGACAAACGGCCGAAATACAACGAGAGACATGATAAAGTGATTTTACAGCATGTCAATGCTCGACCCCATGTTGCGAAAGTGGTCAAGACATACTTGGAAACTTTGAAATGGGAAGTCCTACCCCACCCGCCGTATTCTCCAGACGTTGCTCCCTCGGACTATCACTTGTTTCGATCAATGGCACACGGCTTGGCTGACCAGCACTTCCGGTCTTATGAAGAAGTAAAAAATTGGATCGATTCGTGGATCGATTCAAAAGATGACCAGTTTTTTCAACGCGGGATTCGTTTGTGTTATGTCTGAGCATAAAGCCTACAAAATTTTTCAACTTTTTCATTTTATTTTTATATTTTATTTTATTTATTTTTTCTTGAACTTAATTTCATTAAATCAAAGCCAAATTTGCACGAGAAATAGGATAAATATTCAAATTCCTGTTTTAAATTAATAATAACAATTCTTCTGTCTTAAATATTAATATTAAATTCACGCCATCTGAATGGAAGCAATGATTCAGCTCGTACTTGACTATCGCGCATGCGCAAGGCTCCGCGAAGAGCTTAAACTAGTGCAGCAAGTGTAAAACAGGCCTTTAGCGCAGCGTAAGTTTAAAACAGGCTCCGCGCAGAGCTTAAATTGGTTCACAATAGTTGTAAGCCGGAAACGAACCATTTTGCAGGAAGCTTTAAGATACATCGAAATTAAATAAAAACATATATTCGAAATATTATAATTGAATAATTAAATGACAACATATATAAAAAAAAATATATTGTCTAAGAAATATTACAATATAATAAAAATGTATATTATCTCAAAATTAAATGAAAAATATATAAAAATATTAATAACTGAATAATTAGACAAAAATATATAAGAAATATAATCTTAAAGTTGAATGAGAAATATATAAAAAAATAATTAATTAGATGAAATATTATATAAGAAATATTATAATTTAATAAGAATAAATATAAGCTTAAAATTAAGTGAAAAATATATAAAAATATTAATAACTAATTAATGAGACAAGAATATATAAGAAATATTACATAACAAATATAATCTTAACGTTAAATGAAAAATATATAAAAATATTATAAATAATTAATTAGATGAAATATTATATAAGAAATATTATAATTTAATAAGAATATATATAAGCTTAAAGGAAAAATATGTAAAAATATTAATAACTGAATAATTAGACAAGAATATATAAGAAATATAATCTTAAAGTTGAATGAGAAATATATAAAAATAATTAATTAGATGAAATATTATATAGGAAATATTATAATTTAATAAGAATATATATAAGCTTAAAATTAAATAAAAAATATATAAAAATATTTAAAACTGAATGAGAAGACAAGAATATATAAGAAATATTACATAACAAATATAATCTTAACGTTAAATGAAAAATATATAAAATATTATAAATAATTAATTAGATGAAATATTATATAAGAAATATTATAATTCAATAAGAATATATATAAGCTTAAAATTAAATGAAAAATATATAAAAATATTAATAACTGAATAATTAGACAAGAATATATAAGAAATATTTCATGACAAATATAATCTTAACGTTGAATGAAAAATATGTAAAAATATTATAAACAATTAGTTAGATCAAAACATATATAAAAAATATTATATGAGAAATATTATAATTTATTCTTATATAAATATTATTATTATTTCTTATATTAATTTTAAGAATTAAAAACGGATAAAAATATAAGTAAAATTTAGAAATAATATTTAAGCAGATGTAAAATAAATGGACATAAAACTTCATCTTTTATATATATACATGAACCTTACAAATACAGATAGTTAGAATGACTATTTATTTTATTGAAGGCTAAAAAATACATAATAAATGTAAATGGAAATGTAAGTGTAAAAAGGAAAATGATATAATTTCCAATCCTTTCAATTAACTAAAATATGTAAACTAATAATAATTAAAATATTCTTAATATACTTACATTTACATAATAAAGAGAAAAACTAAAGCGAATGAATAACTTTAAGTAACAAGCAAAATGAACCTAATGCGAAACAAATTAAAATTGTAACAATCTCATGATGAAAGTCGAAAGTGTAATACCATTCATATTTGTAATATTTAATAATCACCTTATTAAATTTAAGAATTTTAATATTGTTAAAGAACTCAGCGAGGAAACAAATAAATTCTTTGCGTAGCTTTGTGAATAATAAAGTATAAAATAATAAGATTGGAATGTAAAATCCAAACACAAAAGCGGATGCGAAATTTCAAACAGACAAAATGTAATTCAAGAAATAAACACAAATCCAGATTATCAAAAACCAATTAAGATACTGTAATAGCAACATCCTGGGCACCAAAGAGCCGACTACGCGTATGACGTACAACCACTGCTATTGGACGATCAACTATAAACCAGCCAATCACAGCAAGCCCCCGCTCCAAGCTGCGGCGCGGCGGCAATTTACGGAGGAGCAGTCAGTGTTAGTCGACGGGTGAAGAAAAGTCAGTCTGAAAAAGGAGTTTGAAGGAGTCATCCGAAAGAAGTAGTTACTCCAAAGTATCACCACCAAACTAAGTGGTTACGCGCGCAATTTGTAAACTCGACTCTGTTTTGCTTTAAAGTTAAAAGAATAAATTAAATTAAAATTCTAATTCCACGCGCAGCAATTATTTACAGAATACCAATCATTATTTCAGACTCGCGAGATCTAAAACTACTTCAACCTGTTTTTATTTTTATAATTTTTAAAGTCAAATAAAAAATAAAGTTTTGTGCAAGTTAGAAAGCTAGGACGAACAGAAATATCTTATTTTGATTTAACTACGAAGAGACGTCAACCCAGATTATCCGAAGGAAGGAAGATTGGAGTACACCGAGTCCCAATAAAGTCACTCACTTGTTGCCCGATACTCCCTTTGTCAGGGCTGCTAATACTAGCCTTACGCTTACCACGCCATCCCAAAGAAGATTGAACCAAAATTTCACCTCACTGCAAGGGCAGTGCAAAGATAAGTACAAAATAAAATCAAATTTTACGCATGTTCGGAAGCATTTTCTCACAAAATTATATAAAAATAAAGTTAAAATAAATTAAAATAAATAATTACAATTTTATTATATTAAATAAAAAATATATTAAACGAAAAATATATTAATCATACAAAACTTAAAAATAAAGTCAAAATAAATTAAATTAAATATCTTCAATTTTATTGTATTAAATTAAAAATATATTAAATTAAAAGTATATTAAATTAATATATATATATATATATATATATATATATAAAAATATAAGTGGTTAAAATAAATTAAAATCAATAATTTCAACTTTAATTCCATAAGCACCGGTGAATCAATTTAACCAAGTTTTCGCATTTTCTTAATTTTGGCGATAAATAAAAATTAAGTGGTGACAGCGCTGCCTTTTTCTCCTTTCGAGTTAAAGAAATTTACATAAACGGAACAAACACGCGTGAATTTTGATAAATCTATATATATATATATTCTATGTTATCCGGGACGTAACATTTGCTGCCCGAAAGATGGGAGAAAGTAGTGGCCAGCAATGGACAATACTTTGAATCATAAATGTATAACCAATTTTTTACAATAAAGCTTCGAATTTCGGAAAAAAACGGCGGAAGCAAAGTTGTACACCCAATAATATAAACACTAACCACAGATTAAGATTTAAGAATATAAGCACTAAGCACATAACGTACGATTATGAAACAAACCAAAAATAAAACAGAATTAAATTATTTTTATTTTTCAGATGGACTTGGCGAAAGTAATTATTTTCTTATGTCCTTTTGCTCCAATTTACTGTCTAATTGGTTACGACTGCGGATCACGGCACCTGAACATAACCACTGTATCTTTGCTAGAAGTAGGCGAATGCGAATTCCCCATGAACCCGGTAAATGTAACCCGTCGTTACATACAATTATAACAAATCTATCGCCAAACTCGTGTAATACAGTGTTGTACAGTGTAAAGTAGAGATACAGCGGACAGTTTACTACTGCGGAATGTCCTCGCATAACTCTATAGTTAACCATTGTCAGGCCAAATATATACACGAAATTAGTAGGCGCGCTTGTAAACAAATGCACAAAACCGGAATGTTTAAGTTTAGAGATAGTACAATAATTAGCAAAATAAAAGTCAATAGTACTGTAACACACCCAATAATCCACACAGGTACACTCTCTGAGAATGGGCGATGCTCCGGAAGCGTTTATCGAGACCCTTATGGCGCTTGGGAAAACGTGGTCGTACAAGGCCTCCTAAGGATCACCTCGAGGGAGCAATTTGCACAAATCAACCTCGATAATAACAAAATTCACCTAAATTCCGGAACCGCGTGCACTCTCTCTAAAACTTCGTGCATCGACGTTGAAAGTGGGTATACCTTCTGGGAAGCTCTACCCCTATACCAATGCAAGTTCGACCATTACGGACTTCTATACGAACGATTAGCAAATAAAATCACAGACAATAGCTTTAACCATGAACGAACCATATATTCCCTTACCACATACGATGTGACCTTTGCCCTATCCAGCAAAGGCAGTAAAAGCTTATGCGCGTACACAGTGGTTAAGGCGGAACACCCTAAGCTCTTTATCCTAGAAACCACTAAAGAATATTCATGAAGCCTGGAAGGATGGTGATGCAAAATTTGGACATCTTTACGTATGTGAATTCCAAGTTCGTATACGTCGAGAAGCACATAAAATCCCAAGTTCAATCCTTGTATTATAATGTAATGCAACAACAATCTAAGATTGAACGACAGACATTGCTAAACGCTATATAGCCAATCAATCACTTGATGAGTTGGCTTACAACTTGATGAATGGGCCCGGCTACATGGCAACCGTAGGAGGAGAAGTGGTACAAATAATCAAATGCATACCAGTAAAAGTGAAGCTCCAACATGGGAAATATTGTTATGCTGAACTAGAAGTTTTATGGAACAACCAAACGCAGTATTTGACACCGAAGACACACATCCTGAAAAATCATGGCACCAGGGTATCATGCAATGGCATCCTGCCATCGTATTATAAAATAAACGGAGAATGGCTAAAAATCATGCCTAAGCCAGTGGAAGGCAAAGCACCATTAACCCTAAAGCCCTTTACACGGATGACGTGGAAATACGTCGACCCAGCTTCCTTGATAACCAGTGGCATTTATACAGAAAAAGATCTAGAACAGCTACAGGAACGAATTATGTTCCCGATCGAAAAACCGTCATTATTGAACGACTTTGCCAAAGAGATCCACGACCAATCCATTATTGACAAGGAACCATATCTAAACTCCTCAACGAAGATACTGTAGGTAAAATATTGGATTCGGTATGGACTACTGCCTGGAACCGACTGTTGAAGTTCGGAACCATTAGTTCCGCCATCATAGCCATCGTCTTCATTATACTTGCAATAAAAACCGTAGTAAGTAGCCTCGTCAACGGCTTCCTACTCCACCGTATGTACGGATGCTCCATGCACCTCCTAGCCGCACTCTGTGGGTCCATAACTCGTTTATTTATGACTCTGGAGACAGCGGATCCGCCCGTGAGATAGACTGAACAGCAGCACGACATAAAAATAAGATTCATAAACCCAGACACCGTAACCTCACACCCAGGACCAACAGTCATCAAAGCCCCAACTTCAGCCGACTCGTTAACGGAGACGTCGAAGGTCCTGTCATCGAGAAGTTTCTTCAACTACAGACATTAAAAATAATCATGTCCTACAGTACAAGTTTTCATCGCTTACATTCCGGCTACGCCAATGCGATTGCTAGTTGATACTACGACCACCTAGCAACCGTTTTAGCATGGGGGTGTAACGTCGGTATATGACCTCCGTTTTTTTTTTGTGTTAGCCGATAAGTTTACTCCCTGCCTTCCCGGTCCCCGGTCGCCATTCAAAGAAAACATATCGACCGTCCGCGTTGATCCACACCCAAGTGCTCCTCCACGATAAAGCCTCTCCCCACAATCTACGTGACGCACACTCCTCCAACTTAAATCATTGTGAAACCTAGCCTAAGCCAAGAGTTGCGATTTTCTTAAAAAAAACACATGCATTATTTGAATGAAAAAATATAGCTACGTTAAATCGTTAAACTAAATTTAAATTAAGTTTTATAACGCATTGTCTTTTATTTTTTTTCTCTTTCCTCTCTTTCAGATATATATACTACTGTGATTAAAAAGTAAGGTGAATTTGTTTATGAAATGTTAATTCTTCATTTATTCTTCCAAATCAATTTCATCCCCTTCAAAGTAATCCCCGTCCGATAAAACGCACTTTTGCCAACGCTTTTGCCAGTCCTCGAAACAGTCGGAATAGTCTTTTTCCGGTATAGCCTTCAAGACCTTCTTCGATTCGGTTTTTATCTCCTCCATCGTGTCAAAACGGCGTCCCCGCATTGGCCTTTTGAGTTTGCTAAATAGCCAGAAGTCGCACGGAGCCAAATCAGGCGAATACGGTGGTTGCGGAACGATATGAGTCGAGTTTTTGGCAAAAAAGTTGCGAAGAACCAATTCAGTATGACATGGTGGATTATCGTGATGAAGGAACCAAGAGTTGTTCGCCCATAATTCCGGCCGTTTCAGACGAATAGCTTTACGCAAACGACGCATAACGCTCAAATAATATTTTTTGTTGACTGTTTTGCCCGGCGGGAGGAATTCATAGTGCACCACACCACGATTATCAAAGAAAACTGTCAATATGACCTTGATTTTCGATCGACTTGCCGTGGTCTTTTCGGTCTTGCTTCACCTTTTGCACGATAATCGCTGGATTGGTCGGTGGTTTCAGGGTCGTATGCGTAAATCCAAGTCTCGTCCCCAGTAATGATTAATGATGCATTTCAAATGGTCCTGATAGTCAGACAGCAAAGTTTCACATACATCAACGCGACGCTTTTTTTCAAAAAATTGAGCGATTTTGGCACCAATCGATACTTGACGCGTTTGAGACACAAAACATCCTTCAAAATGGTTTGGGCTGAGCCAAATAATATTCCAACACTATCAGCGAGGTCTCTAATTGTCAATCGACGATTTTCAAGCACCAAATCTTTGATTTTTCGGACGTGGCCCTCGTCGGTAGACGTTGATGGTCGTCCAGAGCGCGGTTCGTCTTCAACGCGTTCTCGGTCCGCTTTGAACTCGTTGTACCACTTATAAACGTTTCTTTGTGCCATAGTTTAATCATCAAAAGCCTTCCGCAACATTTTCAACGTGTCCGCACAAGAATATTCGTTCTGCAAACAAAATTTGATGCAAGTTCTTTGCTCAACAAAATCACCCATTGTAAAAATCAAAAAATTCACTTTTGGTTGTTTACAAAAACACGTGTAACTCGGAGATAATTAAACCTTTTGACAAACAGACGCTTGGAAAATGTTATAAACAGTCCTACCAACCTAGGAAAAAAATTTACCTGCCTTCCTAATGCCCGGGAGTTTTAAATGATAATTTCACCTTACTTTTTGATCACATAGTATATTTTTAATACAATAATACATGTTAAAACAAACACAAATTTGATAAATTTTAATTTTCAGTGTTGATGATTCATCGAAATATAATGTAGTATTTGTAAAATAAAACTGAGTATTCTAATTTTCTTTTGTGAATTTTTTCAAAAAACTAATATATTATTTAGAAAAAATGACTTTTGTAGAAGAGCGATTTTTAAATTAAAAAAATAAACGAACGCCATTTATCGAAAATAATATTTTTAATTGATATAAAAATTTTAATTATTTTTAATTATTTTTTAATTTATTTTAAGCATTTGGAAAATATATGGCAAATGACGTCATATATAACATCATGGCAAACGACGTCATTTATGATGTCATGATAAAACGTTCCAAATCATGACACAAAATAATGTCCTTAGTAACGTTATGACATGACGATAATAATGACGTTATTATTTTCAACAGGGGTTAACAATCATTTGATTCTTAAACATTAATTATAAAAATTTAATAACAATTGTGCTATGTGCTTATTGTAATAATTGTTTATGAACTTTTTTAGAAGGTGTGCAAACCAATTTAACAATTATTTTCGTATATAAAATGTGTTGCACTATTACCTATTTCATAAAGATAATTCGCACGTTGTGAACGGCACATACGAGGGGCGTTTGAAAAGTCCGTGCAAAAATAAAAACTGCTTACGTATTTGGGGTAAACCTTTTTTATTTTTCGACATAGTCTCCCTTTAGATTTATACACTTCGTCCAACGATGTTCTAGTTTGTTGATCTCTTCCGAATAATTGGATTTGTCCAAGTCTGCAAAATATCCATTAGTGTTTGCAATCACCTCCTCGTTTTAATAAAATCTTTGTCCCGCCAGCCATTTCTTCCAATTGGGGAACAAATAGTAGTCCAAGGGAGCCAAGTCTCGAGAATAGGGGGAATGTGAAACGAGTTGGAATCCTATTTCGATTAATTTTGCGACAACAACTGCTGAGGTGTGTGCTGGTGCGTTGTCATGATGGAAAAGGACTTTCTTGTGAGCCAATCGCGAGCGTTTTTCTTGTAGCTCGGTTTTCAAACGGTCCAATAACGATGAATAATATGCACCTGTCATAGTTTTACCCTTTTCTAGATAGTCGATGAGGATTATCCCTTGCGAATCCCAAAAGACAGTCGCCATAACCTTTTCGGCCGAAGGAACGGTCTCCACCTATTTTTGGTGCAGATTCCCCCTTGATAATCCATTGTTTAGATTGTTGTTTGGTCTCAAGAGTAAAGTAATGTATCCATGTTTCATCTACAGTGACAAAACGACGCTTAAAGTCCTGCGAATTTTTCTGGAACAGCTGCAAACCATCCTTGCAACACTTTACACGATTCCGTTTGTGGTCAAGCGTGAGCAATCGCGGCACCCATCTTACGGATAGCTTTCTCCTGTCCACATTTTTATGCAAAATATTATATACCCGTTCAGTCGAGATGCCCACAGCACTAGCAATCTCACGCACCTTAACTTTTCTGTCATCCATCACCATATCATGGATTTGATCAATGATTTCTGGAGTCGTAACCCCCACAGGCCATCCAGAACGTTCAGCGTTACTTGTGCCCATATGGTCAGTCCGAAAATTTTGAAACCACTTACAAACTGTTCTAATCAAAGGTGCAAAGTCACCATAATGTTTATCAAGCTTCTCTTTAGTCTCCTGAGGCGTTTTGCCTTTCATAAAGTAATGTTTAATCATTACACGAAATTCTTTTTTGTCCATTTCTTGAAAATCACTCGACTTCATTGATTCACACGAATGCCAAACACAAAGAAATAGACCAATATGGCTGCAACTTGGTGTGTGTTCATTCAAGAGATGCTACTAACTAAACATGACCTCGATACTCGCCGGTGGTGCCATCTCTCGGACTTCGCATGGACTTTTCAAGCGATCCTCGTAATCTCCGTGCGATCAGCTGTTAACAATCATTTAATTCATGAACATTATAATAATGAACATTTAATAACAATTGGGCTGAGTGCTTATCGTAATAATTGTTTCAAATGTTTTGATAAGGTATGCAATTAATCTTAACAATTATTTTCGTTTATTTAGCGTGTTACACTATTACCTATTTTATAAGGTTAATGTGCACTTTGTGAACGGGACATAATTTCCGTGCCATCAGCTGTTAACAATCATTTGATTCTTGAACATTAATAATAAATATTTAATAACAAGTGGGCTAAGTGCTTATCGTAATAATTGTTTCAAATGTTTTGATAAGGTATGCAATTAATCTTAACAATTATTTTCGTTTATTTAGCGTGTTACACTATTACCTATTTTATAAGGTTAATGTGCACTTTGTGAACGGGACATAATTTCCGTGCCATCAGCTGTTAACAATCATTTGATTCTTGAACATTAATAATAAATATTTAATAACAAGTGGGCTAAGTGCTTATCGTAGTAATTGTTTTAAACGTTTTTAGAACGTGTGCACATTAATTTAACAATTATACTCTATTATTCAGCGTGTCTCACTATTTCCTGTCTTATAGAGATAATTCACACGTTGTAAAAAGGACATAATCGCTGTGCGATCGGCTGTTAAAAATAATTTGATTCTTGAACATTAAAAATAAATATTTATTGAACATTGGGCTATGTGCTTATTGTAATGACGGTTTATGATCGTTTCTATAAGTTGTGCAAATTAATTTAACAATTGTTTTCGTTTATTTAGTGCGTTGTCTATTACCTGTTTTATTGGGATAATTTGCACGTTGCAAATGGGACATAATCTCTGTGCGATCAGCTGTTAACAATCATTTGATTCTTAAACATTATTAATAAACGTTTGTGTGACAGGTGGCTTATTGAGGTTAGTCCACCTGCCATATGCTGCAAGGCAGAGTTTGCGGCGTAACTAACCACAGCGCCATCGGTCAAGGAATCGATAGCGCTACGCGGGAAAAAGCGCGAGAGTCCATGGTGTACCGAAATGCGGCGCCATCGATCAAACAATCGATGGCGCTACGCGGGAAAACTGATAGGCGGGAGAGCGGAAGGAGGAGCCCTCCCCTTAATCGATCTTCTCTTCAAGCCGTTTCCCGAGCCGCACGCGATCTCGTCAACGTTAGATTATTTTCCGCCGTTAGGAGATTTCCCGGAGACTAGTAGCAGGTTTCGAGAGGACGATTCCGATATTGCATTTATTTAGTAAGTGTCGACTTTTATTAGATTGGCAGCCCGCGAATTATTATTTTTCATTTCCCCTGAACACGTGTGCGATCGTGTCAGGGCATATACCTATATACTTACGTACGCGCGAGACCGCGTTTGTTTCATTTCGTATAGGCCGTGCAAGTGCAAGGGAGAGAACCGATCTCTCTCGCACGACTGTAGAGTACTTGTACGAGTGAGAGAAAGCCACTTTTACCCAAACAAGCATTATGCACGCAGTTGAGCGAGAAGACCGAGCTCTCTCGCTCAACCATAGCCTGGGTAGACGAGTGAGAGTACCATGCTCACTCGTCCAGTCATAGATTACGACAGTATAAAGGAAGAATTGCTCTCTCTATCTTGGTCGTACATAGACTACACGTGTGTGTGTAGCCGCGCGAATTTAAGAGGGTGCGCATGCGCAGTGCGCACCTCACGAATTAGTATTGCGCGTTAGACAATACTAATTGCTCTTCACTCCAAAAGGACCTCTACGCGATAATTATTATATTTTGTATTATTTTATTGAGACTGCTCGTTGAAAAAGCTTTTTAGCACCTAACAGGTGCGGTTTTATTTAGTTGCTTCCCTGCAGCTTCCCTGTCTTGAATACCGCCGCCTCCGCAGGTGTGCAAACTAGTTGTTGGCACACATTCTGAGCAGCCGCGCCCGATGGGAGCCGCACCGGCCGTGGGGCCTTGGGCAAGGCCCCTCTCACGTGATTTAAAGCTCGATCTGAGGAAGATCCTGTGTTGCTAACGAGTCGGCATTGCACGCGTGTGTCATAACACCGGCGGCTAACGCCCACTGATACCCGCGGCCGCATCGGTGGATCCAGCGGCCTGCCAGATCTAATCCAGGGCCTGAAAACAGTGCGTACGTGCAAGGGAGAATCTCACACGTGCTTCTCGAATTACCCCGTTAAAACTGGCGTCCCAGACGTGTATCTCAAACATAGGGACGCGTGACACGGGAGAGCGTGCGCAGGAGGGAACTAGAGATCCGAAGCGTGCGCAAAAGGCGCAACAGGCACACACAAAAGCGTACATAGAAAGTGTAGGCGCGGAAAATAAGTGTTCCTGGCGTGGCAACGAGGACGGAAAAAAAAAATTTTTCTTTTAGGTTTTTGTTCTCGTTTTAATTTTTTTTGTTCTTATTTCATTTTTGGAGCAATTACAACTTGCTTGTAGCATCAAGACTCAAGCAAGTTCAAAGTCAGGAAGAACTGGCCTCTCTACAGCCACGCCAGTGCGAGTTGCGATACCGTGAGTAGAGTGACGAGGTAAATCCCTTTTGAAAATAAATTTTGTACATATTTAAGTAAATATTTATTTATTTACTTATGTATTTATTTAATAAGCGATTAAGTAGATAGTGCGTGCGATACCCACGATATCGCAACTATTCGGTTGTAATATATTGATTAGCGTGCAGAATACAAGACCCAAGAAGACATGGCGACGGAGGATTTCTCCTGGGTGGAAGAGTGGCTCATCGCCATGGAGAGCGAGGAAGTAGACGAAACCCTCCACGCTCTAAGATAAAAGCCACAAGGGTCACGATGGGAGAAGATGACCCAAATAAACAATTGGCTGCGGGGAAATATCACTGCAGCCGATTTCCAAGAAGAGGTCTCTGGGGCAGACAAGGCTGCCCAGGCAGCGAGAGTAGAGGCAAAGAGAAGCTTTGTGCTCCGTGCCTGGCAGGAGAGGGCAGGAACGACGGCGGGGTTAGCGGACTACGACAGAGAAGAGCCACATCCGCTGACCATGCTGTTAGAGAACGAGGCGGACTGCCCGCCCCTAACAGAAGAACGAGAAGAGAAGGTGGCGGACGAGAACGACCTGACACCAACGAAAAGAGAATTTCCTTGATGCAGGAGCGCATCGAGAGTCTGAGACAAACCGTCGCGGGGTTGGTCAGATGCATCCAGACGATGCAGGCAGAGGCGCAGGATTCGCGGAACAAGAGAGAAGACGTTAATCAAAGGCCAAAAGCGTCGTCTACTAGGATAAGAGGCACGCCAGGCCCGTCCTGACTGCCACAGCGAGAGACCACGGGACCGGCCTTCTCGCCACAAGCTTGGCGCAAGAGCAAAGCGCCGAGCCACGTAGCGTTTCAGGACACGTTTACCTGCAACTACGTGTCAACACATAGCAGCCCCCGCAAAGGCGAAGATTGGCAAGGGACTGCTGAGTGCCCGCCATCACCCAAATCCGGCCCAAATGGAGCCTGGAGGAGAGGGGAAAGTTGCACCAATGCTCCGAGTAATAGTGCATGGTGCAACACCAGTATGGCGGGCTCTCATGATGTCCGTAGGATTGTCGGTCGGTGGAACATTACGTTCCGACGAGAGCCGACCGACAGTATCGACGCATTCCTCCGCAAGGTTGATGAGGCGAAGAACGCGTCAGGGATCAGCGACCCAGAGATGCTGGCGTCCGCGCTGCTGAGTGGCTTAGCCGAGATGTGGTACGGCTGCCACAAGCACAAATAGCAGACGTGGGAGGCGTTTTGCCAAGCAGCGCGTGCGCGCTGGGGTTCCAAGGCCAACATCCAGGAGAGGCTTGGGCCGAGGCCAGCCGCCGTTTCCGTAAGGCGGACGTACCAGCGCGCACATACGTTACGTTTCTGGAGGCGATATTAATGAAGATATCGCCACCACTGAGCGAGGAGCAGATGGTGGATAGCCTCCACGATAATCTGCTCCCGCAAATCAAGAGGATTGTCACTCGGATGGAGTGTCGCACGGTCGATGAGCCAATAGACCGTGCGGCAAGAGCCGAGTTGACGCTATAAAGAGAACGAGGCGACAGAACGCCCATTCCCCCGAACCATGCGATAATGCCGGAGGCGGCTTATCGTCCGAAAACAGCGGCGAACAGAGAGCCGCCGAAGGTCAGCACTAAAGTGAGCGCGGCTGAAGTAGCGGTCGCCTCAGCGAAGGTCGGTTGGGCCGCACCGACAGCCAACAGCACAGCACAGGAGATGCTGAAGCAGGTGCTAGCGGCTTTCGCGCAGCACAACTGCCTCATAGCGGACGACAAACGCCGCGAAAGAAGGAGGAGCCCGACACGGAAAGCTAGTCCGAAGAGGCAGGCAAAGCCGCGCTCTGGGGCCCACAGTCCCAATCCCCCAAACGGGGGGAGAAGGACAGGAAAAAGGATGAGAAGACCGAGCAGCCGAAGAAAGCGAAGGAGTTCAGCTGCCATGGCTACGGCAGGCCTAATATGATCAAGAGGTTCTGCTCGGGCTGCTCGGGAAACGACTCGAAAAGAGCTTAGACGAGATCCCTACGCCCTTCCCCTCCGAGTCTGGGATCCAATTCCTTGAAGGGACCACCAGCGAGCTCGTGTCCGAGACAACGCCAGACCACCCGTAACAGGAGGCTCCAAAAGGTGCCAGATGGTGGTTACCTATGTGCGTAGGGGGATACGCCCTACACGTACTATACGACTCGGGCGTGTCACACAATGATGATCGCCATTGGCTTACAAATAGCCACGGCGTGTGGACGCGTGGTTACGCCGAGCCAAGGCAAGGGGGCAATGGTAACTAACGGCCATTACGCTCCCATAGTTGGGTTCGTCCAACTGCCCTTTGAGGTGGCTGGCGTGACGAAGGACATGGGGCCGACCGACAATGGGACCGAGTTTAAGAACCGCATCGTCGATGGGTACTTGGAAAAGCACGGTAACCATCATTCCACGGCACCGGCCTACCATCCGCAGGCGAATCCTGTCGAACGGGCCAACAGAACGATCAACGTGGATCAAGACGATGATCGTGGCCAGCTTGGAGGAGTCACACGACTGTTGGGATGAACATCTGTACGAAGTGGTGTTCGCCTTCAACACGGCTGAGCAGAGCGCCGTTGGAGTAAGCCCGGCGATGCTCAACTATGGCCGACAGCTCGCCCCTCTGTGGAGCGAAGGCCGCACGCGAGGTTTTAGCTCAGGTATTGCAGGAAGAAGCAATACGGGGCTGGGCAGAGCGCGTGCGGAAGCTACCAGAGCTTCACGCGCGCGCCTCCGAAATCGCCTCCAAAGAGCAGGAGAGGCAAGTGCACTATTACGATGCGCGCCGCCGAGACTTTTCCTTACAAGAAGGTGACTGGGTGTGGAAGAAGAACAAGATGCTTTATTCCACAGCCCAGGAGATAGCGGGAAAGCTAACCCTTAAATTTGCAGGGTCTTACATGGTCAGTAAGGTCCTTGGCAGCAGTACGTACGAGCTGAGTGTACCATCCGTCCCGTACACGTCAGCAAGCTCAAGAAGTACGTAGCTGCCCAACAGTCGCCACCAGAAGAGGACGAGAGTACGACGAGCGTATTCTCGACGCGGCAGGGCCTCTCCTGGAGAGCCAACCAGGAGCAGGCCCGGTCCCCAGCGGGGGACCCTCACAAGGCGAATGTGCGGCAGTTGCGCCGGCCAGAAAGCGCGGTCGACCCCGGCAGACGGTCTGCGTCGTTAGGCGTCCCACAGCGAGTGTAAGAGAGCCACCGTCGGCCGAGGCTCGACCGGAGGTAGGCACCAGCGTCAGGCGAGGCCCGGAAAGGTCACCGGGTAGTAGGAGAGCGAAGGGTATGAGCGAGAACGCTTTGACTTCGCCTCGCCGAACACGCGCGAACTCGTAGTCGCCAACCCCACCTAACCCTTCTTCCTCCCCTTTATGTTACAAGTGATGGAAGTGGGTAATGTTACGTCCCAGATAACATAGAATATATATACGAGGTCTGGCTATTAAATAACGAGACTGGTTACGAAAAAGGGTTTTATTATAAAAATTATTCTACATTCGAATGCTCCCCTTCAATATACTCCCCTTCCCACGCCATACACCTTTCCATACGTTTTTTCTATTGATCAAAGCAGTGCTGGAAGTCTTCTTTGGTGAGGGCCTTTAGGAGCTCTACCGTTTTTTGCTTTACCGCTTCCATCGACCCAAATCGGGTCCCTTTCAAAGCAGATTTTATCTTCGGAAACAAAAAAAAGTTACACGGTGCCAAATCTGGCGAGTACGGCGCGTGTTCGAGCACTGGAGTGCGCTTACCGGCCAAATACTGCTTCACAGATAGCGCGTTATGGGCAGGTGCGTTGTCCTGGTGCAAAATCCACGAGTTGTTCTTCCACAATTCGGGCCGTTTCTTACGAACTCGTTCTCGCAGTGTTGATAAAACTGACAAATAGTAAGTCTGGTTGACAGTCTGACCCTCTGGAACCCATTCAGTCATCACGATACCTTTAATGTCGAAGAAAACGATCAACATTGCCTTGAATTTGGTTGGTCATCTTCAGTGCTCACTCGGCCCTCACTGAAGCGCTTACACCACTCAAAAACACGCGCACGAGATAGAGAATTGTCCCCATAGGCCTCTTTCAACAATTTACAGCACTCAGTCGGAGTTTTTTTTAATTCAACGAGAAATTTGAGATTAATACGTTGCTCCTGTTTTTCGTCACACATGGTTTTCGGTACGAGAAAAAAACACGTTCGTTTCAAACCGCTACTGCACAAATACAATAATAGTGACGAGAACGTATTTTAGTACGTGCATAGACAAGATATATAGATACCCAACGCACTACTCGTTTTTTTCCCCACCCCTCTATGGCGCCCTCTAGGCGCGCAGTCTCGTTCTTTAATAGCCAGACCTCGTAGATATATCAAAATTCACGCGAGTTTGTTCGGTTTATATGAAATTCTTTAACTCAAAAAGAGAGACAAAGGCAGCGCTGTCACCGCTTTATTTTTTATTTATCGCCAAAATTAAGAAAACGCGAAAAACTTGTTTAAATTGATTCACCGGTGCTTATGGAATTCAAATTAAAATTATTTATTTTAATTTATTTTAACTTTATTTTTATATATTTTTATACAATAAATATATTTTTACTTCAATATATTTTTATTTCAATATAATAAAATTGAAATTATTTATTTTAATTTATTTTAACCTTTTTATTTTTATATATATTTTTTTTTTATATAATAAAATCTTTTTATATAATAAAAATAATTTATAAAAAAAATATAATAAAAAAATATTAATTAAAATCGTAGGTGTGGACTTGTGAGATATCTTAAGTTCATGTGCTATCTCTCTCAAGCTGCTATGACGGTTTTCAAGCACCATTTCTTTAATTTTATCGACGTTATCTGCGGTCGAAGCCGTCAATGGGCGTCCGGAACAAGGCAAGTCTTCGACGACTTCACGACCCTCCTTGAAGGCTTTGTACCACTCATACGCAAGGGTTTTCGATAGTGTTTTATCACCAAAAGCCTTTTGCAACATTTTCAATGCATCGGCATACGAAATTTCATTCGCAACACAAAATTGTAGACAAATTCTTTGTTCAACGTAATCACCCATTGCAAAAAATCGGCACGCACTATTGACATCGACTAACTCAACCAGCTACTGTAAACACACTCGTTGACAGATTCCGCTCATACTTAGCATAGTCATTGAGGACAGTTGTACCAACCTAGAAAAAAAAATTTTACCTGCCTAAATTACCCCGCCAGATTTAAATCGACAATTCTCGGTACTTCTTTGACAGAATGTATAATAAAATATAGTATTAGTGTAATATAGCCGGTTATGCCAAAGCATTCGTACTAAGAAAATAAAATACATATATCGATGAGTGCAGTAATAATAACAATAACAACAACAATGCATAATTTATAATTAATAATTTATAATTTTTAACGTTGTTCGCTAAAAGTAAGACTAGATTTGATTAGATTTGATACGCCACAGGTAGAGGTTTGAAACCAAGTTTCAACCCGCCTAGTAGTCATCGTGCTTGACTTACAGTCTGTCAAGTAAGAGCGTGGTCGACTTCACCGACAGGTATTTAAAGATTTTGCTCTAATTTTTTCGCGAGCCGATAGAGGAAAGCTTTGTTCTTGATGCATTGTCAACAAAAATTCAGCTGTCGTTTATCTTCTGAAAGAGAATCACGTTAAACGCCATAAGTGCTAAGTACGCGTCGCGCTACGACGCTGTGTTCCTTTGCATCCACCCGAAAGGTCCCAAAATGTCGCAATCAGCGGCTGCTAAATATATGAGAAAGTCGAAGGCATTTGTACAGAAGTGGATACAGCGATATAAAGTGGCTAAAAATGTCGATGATTTACCAGAACGTGGCTCGATAGGAAAAGTGAACAAAAAAGATGAAAAAAGAATAGTGAATCTGTTTTTGCGGAATCCTGCTTTAACACTGCGGCAAGGACAAGCAAAATTAATGGCAGAAGGTTTAGATATATTCTACGAAACTATCCGAACCCATCTTCGTACTCATCATCTGAAATGGCGCAACACAATGAAGAAGCCTCTGTTGACTGAAAAACATGTGACAAAGCGACTCGCTTGGGCGCATGAGAATATTGATAGAGATTTTGAAAATGTCATTTTTACTGATAAATGTTCTAAATGGGCACGTTCTGTCCTCACGCGAGCCTGGTCAACTTCCACCAATGGGCTTGTTCAGCGGACCGTAAAACATGGAATAAAGGTGCATCTTTGGGGCTGCTTCTCAAAGCAGGGATTCGGCACTTTGCACCTCTTTACTGACAACCTAAATGCCGAGAAAATGATAAAAATCTAAAAAAAGGCTTTACTGCTATCTGCCAAACAATGGTTCATCACAAAAAATGAAGATTGGATTTTGCAGGAGGACAACGATCCTAAACACCGCAGCAAGCTCTGTACTCAGTGGAAGACTCAATCTGGCATCGTTACATTAGATTGGCCGTCGCAGTCGCCCGATGCAAACCCTATTGAAAATGTGTGGGCATATATTAAACAGAAGCTTCGTGGAAGACGCACATACACTTTGAAGCAGTTGTCTTACAAAATTCGTCGGATCTGGAGATCCTTGCCACTAGAATACGCCGTCAAATTAGTAGAAAGCATGCCTCGGAGATGCCAGGCAATTATCGACGCCGGTGGTGACTGGACACATTATTGACCGAATTGCATCATTGTTTGTAATGTGTACAGTGTATATGTGAATATGAAAGTTTCATCAAATAAATTTTTTTATAAATTAACACGACCACGCTCTTACTTAGACTGTAGTAATCTATTGAGTGTGATGTCGGGAGGAACCGGGTTTAAAACCATGCTTCTATCACGCGAAGTGCGGAAACGCCACTGTGCGACCTCTTCAGACATTAAGAGCTCACGTAGTATCGATTTGAAGGCGTGTGAAAAATGGGAATCAAACGCAGGTAGTCTCGCTGCAAACTGGTTAATGAATTTTGACGCTGCGATATGGAAAGAGTTTGCCAAAGTTTCTGTACGCGGCGTAGCAAATAACAAAGGTGGTGGGATTCTACGAGCTGAGACCCGCCAGGTTGAGATACTCGAACTCAATGTAAAGAGCTTAGCTAGGTTAATAGGTTGAACTGTAGAAATAATTTTAAACGCCAGCATGGCGACGAAAAGTAAGCGTCTGTTTTCAGCTGATAACCAACCAAGCGAAATACGATACGGTGTCACTGGTGCCATCCACGGGATGCAACCGAATACAAAATGAACACAAGCATCCAGAAGATGCGGAAGCTTTGCATTTTGCTCCTGAGTTAGGCTGCTAAAAACTACACATGCATTATCAAAATGGGGAAAGATTAGTGCCTCAACCAGTCGTTGTCTTAGATTTCGAGAAAGTGCATGTCTGTAGAATCTCAAGGTGTAACGAGTACGCCAAACCCGACATGCAATTTGCCTAACTTGCGCATTCCAGTTTAGTGTATAAGTGAGACAAACGCCTAGGTCAGACACTTGGCTAGAACATTTTATGGGAGTATTTTCGATAAAGATTGGTGAAAGAGCATCGGGATCCATAGCTGAGATGTAAGGTTGGCTGCCAAAGATAATGAATTTAGTTTTGTCTGCATTTAGTTTCAGTGAGTTTCTACGAGCCCAGTTAAAGGCCTCCAAGGCATCGTCATTAAGCTTACGTATGAAAACATGAAGCTCGGACGGGCGACAGTGTAAGTAAATACTTGTGTCATCGGCGTATATGCTGTGCTTCAAATACTTAAGAACCTGCCGAAGATCATTAATGAAGATTGTAAAAAGAAGGGGACCAAGTACACTTTCCTGAGGTACTCCCGTAAAGATCTCAACAGTGTCGGAGAGTACACCGTTCTCAGCACGCACTGCTTGGCGCCTACCCGATAGGTAGCTGGCGAACCATCTAATTACGATGTCGGAGCAGTTAAGCGCCCTAAGCTTTTTGAGGAGAAGTTTATGAGAGACCAAATCAAATGCCTTGGAAAAGTCAAACATTACAAGTGGGGTCACTTCATACTTATCAATCGCTAGACGTACTTCTTCCGTAAAGTCTAGAAGGGTAGTCTGAGTAGAGTGATGTTTTCGAAAAGCAGATTGGTGTAAATCCAGCATTTGAAGAACAGTGACATGACTGGACAATTGGTCATGGATTATGCGTTCTAGTAGTTTCGACATTACTGGCAGTAGGGCAATGGGACGTGTATTAGACGGTGATTTCGGAGGATGAGTTTTGGAGAGGCGGGTTATTGTGGCCAATTTCCAGCTGTCCGGGAAAATACTATGTTGGATTGAACCACTAAAAAGTCTAACTAAATAGGGACAAAGTGCTGGGTAGGCTAACTTGAGCATATTTAGTGCCACGCCATCTGCTCCAGTGCTGTTTTTCTTAGTGTGAGCAATGGCCCAATCGATATCATTTGCAGATATCGGTTTAAAAGAAAATATATCCAATGGGTTAGCGTTCAAAGGGCTGCTCAATACGTCGGAAATGTTGAGAAATCGCAATGGAGTTGTCGAACACGAGACGGATGCATAATGCACGTTTAGGATCTGCGGCGAAAAGTAGCGAAGCGGTGATGCCGTATTTTGTGCGATAACACCCATATTTCTTAGTTGAGTCCACAGAGTTTTGGAGTTGGATGAAAAATCGACTACAGACGCGCTATAACGATTTTTTGCTACACTGATGCTATTACTTACTTTGGCTCTTAATGAAGTAAACAGTAAGCGATCAATTGTTTTACCTGTCAATTTGGCATGGCGGTACGCGACCGTAGAGTAGTTGTACGAGTGAGAGAAAACCACTCTCACTCGTAGAAGCATAAAGCACGCAGTTGAGCGAGAGGACCGAGCTCTTTTGCTCAGCCATAGAACTGGTAGACAAGTGAGAGTACCACGTTTTTTCGTCCAGTTATAGATTACGCAACACGTGTGTGTGTAGCCGCGTGAATTAAAGAGAGTGCGCATGCGCAGTGCCTCGCGAATTAGTATTGCGCGTTATGCAATACTAATTGCTCTTCACTCTAATAGGACCTCTACGCGATAATTATTATATTTTGTATTATTTTATTGAGATTGTTCATTGAACAAGCTTTTTAGCACTTAACAGGTGCGTTTTTATTTAGTTGCTTCCCTGCAGCTTCCCTGTCCCGAATACCGCCGTCTCCGCGGGTGTACCAACCAGTTGTTGGCACACATTCTGAGCAGCCACACTCGGTGAGAGCCACACCGGCAGTGGGGCCTTGGGCAAGGCCCCTCACACGTGATTTAAAGCAGGATCTGAAGAAGATCCTGTGTTGCTAATGGGTCGGCATTGCACGCGTGTGTCATAACACCAGCGGCTGACGCCCACTGACACCCGCGGCCGCATCAGTGGATCTAGCGGCCTGCAAGGCCCAATCTGGGGCCTGACGACAGTGCGTACGTGCAAGGGAGAATCTCACACGTGCTTCCCGAATTACTCCGTTACATTTGATAACAATTGGGCTAAGTGCTTATCGTAATAATTGTTTTGAGCGTTTTTAGAAGGTGTGCTAATGGATTTAACTATTGTTTTTATTTATTTAGCGTGTTGCAATATTACCTGTTTCATAGGGATAATGCGCACGTTGTAAACGGGACGTAATCTCCGTGCGATCAGCTGATAACCATTTGGTTCTCAAACATTAATAATGATAATTTAATAACAATTGTGTTATGTGCTTATTGTAATAATTGTTTATGAACTTTTTCAGAAGGTGTGCAAATTATTTTAACAATTATTTATGTTTATTAAGCGTATTGCACTATTACCTGTTTTATAGGGATGATTCACACGTCGTAAATGAGTCTTAATCTCCGTGCGGTAGCTGTTAACAATTATTTGATTTTCAATCATTAATAATAAACATTTGATAAGAATTAGGCTAAGTCCTTATCGTAATAGTTGTTTGGAGCGTTTTTAAAAGGGGTGCAGATTAATTTAACAATTATTTTCGTTTATTAAGCGTGTTGCACTATTACCTGTTTCATAGGGATAACTCGCAAGTTGTAAACGGAACATAATCTTTGTGCGATCAGCTGTTAACAATCATTTAATTCTCAAACATTAATAATGAAAATTTAATAACAATTGTGCTATGTGCTTATTGTAATAATTGTTTATGAACTTTTTAGAAGGTTTGCGAATTAATTAAACAATAATTTTTGTTTATTTAGCATGTTGCACTATTACCTTTTTTATAGGGATAATTCGTGTGTTGTAAACAGGACGTAATCGCTGTGCGATCAGCTGTTAACTATTATTTGATTCTCAAACATTAATAATAAACATTTATTAACAATTGGGCTAAGTGCTTATCGTAATAATTGTTTTGAGCATTTTTAGAAAGTGTGCAAATTAATTTAACAATTATTTTCGTTTATTTAGCGTGTTGCACTATTATCTGTTTCATAGGGATGATTCGCACGCTTTAAACGGGACATCTCTGTGCGATCATCTGTTAACACGTTGACTGCCAGACGGATTTTCCATGGTTTGTCCGAGGCGCCAACATTAACTTTTCATTATGCGATGCATATTATGATGAAATATTGTTTCCAGCAAATAATATGAGTTATAAAATCATGTTTGAAGCATTTTTCGTGGCGGGGGTCACCGGTGACCCCCACGGCGCTGTAGGCAATTATTACGATTTTCTTTTTTTTTGAAATAATCGTGCTTCGGTACTTTATGTATTGACCGTGCTGCTGGTCACCGGTGGCCCCCACGGCGCTGTAGCGAAGTCGAGTGCCGGTCACCGGTGACCCCCACGGCAGTCAACGTGTTAACAATCATTTGATTGTTGAACATTAATAATGAATATTTAATATCAAATGTGCAATGTGCTTATTGTAATAATTGTTTATGAACGTTTTAAGAAGGTTTGCAAATTAATTTAACAATTATTTTTGTTTATTCAGCGTGTTGCACTATTACCTGTTTTATAGAGATAAATCGCACGGTGTTAATGGGACTTCATCTCCGTTAGATCGGCTGTTAACAACCATTTGATTTTTTAACTCCAATAATAAATATCTAATAACAATTGGGCTATGTGCTTATTGTAATAATTGTTAATGAATGTTTTTAGAAGGTGTGCAAAATAATTTAACAATTATTTTCGTATATTTAGCGTGTTGCACTATTACCTGTTTTACAGGAATAATACGCACGTTGTAAACGGCACATAATCTGTTAACAAACATTAATAATGAACATTTGATAACAATTGGGCTAAGTGCTTGCCGTAATAATTGTTTTATACGTTTTTAGAAGGTGTGCAAATTAATTTAACAATTATTTTCGTTTATTTAGCGTGTTGCACTATTACCTGTTTTATAGGGATAATGCGCACGTTGTAAACGGGACATAATCTCCGTGCGATCAGCTGTTAACAATCATTTGATCCTTAAACATTAATAATGAATATTTATTAACAGTTGGGCTATGTGCCTATTGTAATAATTGTTTATGAACGTTTTAGAAGTTGTGTAAATCATTTTAACAATCATTTAAGTTTATTTAACGTGTTTTGTTATTGAAAAATTTGATTGTTATACTTATCGCGCGTTTTAACGCAATCTTGCAGGTAGACATACGTCTGTGCACATGCGCATAATTCAAAATTCAGGTGAAAGTTCTTTTTATGTTTTTTTCTCGATAATAATTTACAATTTAAGAGATTTTATGAGCGTGCAAATTAAAATGATCAATAGTTAATGATTTTACGTGGTGGGCAAATATAAAGAGGTCATATTTTTTTAGGTATATGGTCATTTGCTTGTATGCATGTGTTCTATTTGTACTTTTTATAAAAAAAAAAATATGATAAGTGTGCGAATTAAATAATTGGCATTTCGAAAATGTGCAAATTAGAAAACGTGATTTGGCAGTGCTTTTTATTGCAAAATGCACAATTTGCAGGGTCGGGTATAGTAGGTTTGTTGTAGGCAGGTGTCCATTCAAACTACTATGAATCAAACACATTTATAGCATATGAATTTTACATTACAGTATTAAATTTTCAAGCCATATATGTTATAATAAAGCTGTGTAAAAGTTATTTACAACGTTAAATATTTCTGGTTGAAAAATTTATTTTTGACGAAAAAAAATGGTAAGTTAAAATTTCATAATTGATGAAGTCGTAATTGTTCATTTGAATAAATTACGAAAAAAAATAATCCTATTTTTATACGTAGATACGTAAAAATTTTTTTAAAGCGTGAACTGTTTTGCAATTATTTAACGTTTCTAAAAGAAACTTTTTAAAATTATTATTCGGTATAATGCAGAACTGTATTGACATCTATGAAAGTTTTTGTTATTTACAAAACACTATTGTGAATGATGAATGAAGATGCACATGATTTGTAAATAATACAGTTTATTAGAAATGTAATTTTAACTTTAAAAATGACTACATTTGTAGCCAATATTTTGTATATCAAAAATTGACAAATATCTTATTATTAAATTAGTAGTGAATTTTATTTTAGAGATGATTTTTATTTAAATTATATTGTTATAATTATCTTTTATAAAACAAATGTTGAAATAAAGTATAAAATGAAAAGTTATAAGGCTAATAAACATGATAATTAGTATATTCTAGAATTTCAATTAAATGTTGAAACTTTTCCAGCTACTTGTTTATAAATAAAATCTATTCATGGTATATATGACCGTTCTTTAATACTTGTTTAGAGTTAGAAGAAGACATAAAATTATATAAAAATTTCAACTTATATCTGCTTATTTTGTTATTAAGTTTGCAAATCAATAGGGTTTTTTTAACGAATCTCTTGTTATTGACAAATAAATTATTTGCTATTTATTTTATATATGAAATTTTTAGAATTTAAAGTTGAACTAAAACAAGATAACAAGAAACGTTAATTAATTTGTAATTTTTTAATTATTTATTTAAGTTTAATATAAATGTATCATTATCAAGTGTAAGTATGTTGAAATTTAATAATTATACATAATAATCATGTACATAATTAATGTATTTAAAATTTTTAAAATATGCTATATTTGCAATTTTTTAAATTTATAGGCTACCTTGTGATAAATTCAATTTATTTTAATATTTTATATTTATTAATAATTATATTTTTATTATAATTATTATGATATAATTATTATTAAATCATAATTAAAATCCTCAATAATATAGTAAAGAATATAGTGCTGTAATAATAAGTTTAAGTTTTTCAGGATAGGATTAGTTGAAATAATAATCATTTCAAAAAAATATACAATAAATTATTTCAATTATATAATAATTGAGCTTAGTTTTAGATAATTTAAGTACAAATAGTCAATTATTTTATTGTTGTTCTTAAATTTCTTATTATATTATAGTTTTATATTAAATTTATAATTGACGAAATTGTTTATTTTACAAAGTTTATTGTATGATAATAATGTACTTTTATTGTAAAAAATATGGAAATAAAGCTATATATTTTAATCTAAATTAACTTGTTTTATAAAATGTTAGATCTAAATTGATCTATTTGAAATTTGTTTTATCACTGTAACACTAAGTTTAATTTTTATAGGTCTAAAGTTTGCAATGTTAAAGTACAACATAATAGTTTTTCACATTTATATAAAGCTGCTAAAAATATACAAATTATATTTAAATCCATATCTAAATATTAGCTTATGCTATAAAACACTAAGATTAAAAAATATAAATATAAATTTTAAATAAAAACAGTTTTTAAAAAATTTCGTTGGACTCCAACGTTGGAAACTTCAAACCCATTAGTTTTTGTAATTTAGCACAATGGTTTTTTAAAGTTTAAAATTTTAGCATAGCATTTAATCTTAGAAAGTGAATTTTTGAAAAAAAAGTTAAAACAATTTCTCTTAACAACATTTTTAAAGTATATTATGTTTTCATAGAAAATTAATTGCCTTTAAAATTTCTTAAAAAAATATTGTTACTATCTAGATTAGTTAAAAAAAAAATTTTTTCTGCAATTATAGTAATTTAACAACTCTAAACATATCCAAGGATCCATGATAATAAAAATAACCTTACTGTAAAATCTCGGATGAGACATTTCATAGAAGCTTTTAGATAAAACTCCATACATAAGTTTTTGAAGTAATAATTTTTTTTAAATATTTAATATTTTATTTTTGAATATATATTTTATATATTAAAATTATATATTTCAAGAATTAAATTAAGAAGTAATAAAGTAGATTGTGAAGTCCAGCAGATCTACTTTGTAAGGGAAATTTTTGAAAATTTCATGGAATTTTTAATAATAATGTAGACTTACGAAAAAAAATTAGTGTGGAGGTCTAAAAGTGCTCTAAGTATTTTTGATATCTGAATTCAAATCCTATTTTGGAATTTTCTTATCACCCTTCAATTCTTTGTATAATCAAGAACATTGTGTAAATATAAATAATTGCAGAATTAAACAAAGAATGATGTTTAGAAACAATCCTTGACGAATAAATAACTATAATTGACTATCATCGTTTAAAATGTATTATGTACTCTTACTACGTATCATCGAAAAATCTTCCTAAGTCTAATATCTAAAGTCTTTACAATCTGAATATTCAAAAACTGTGAAATTCAGATATACCTTAGCCCAAGTACTTAACCTCAAAATAAGATTATTACCACCAGAAAACCAAGAAAATCTCATTTCATGTGCGTTTGCACATTTATAGTTTAAGCAATATAGGTATTTTCGTGCATTAAAATTTAACCGCCAATTGAGTGTACCTTTATTTTGCAGATATTTCGTAAACATGAAAACATGAATCACAATAGCTATTAAGCCCAGGAGAGTTCTTTAAGAAACAAAGACTGTTAAAATAATGGCTTTTTTTTTGTTTTTTGCTTACATCTAAAAAACTAGTGACTGAAATGAGTTACGTCAAATTAGCAAAATGTACAAAATTAAAAGACCTACAAACGAAGTTTTTTTTAAAAGTCCGATTGGACGATTTTTTATCGAAAGAAGTCGAAAAAACGCTAAACTAAAGGCCCTTTTTTAAAAAATCGTCCAGCAATTTATAATATTAAGGGAAGATCTTGTGGGAAATTATAGGTAATATCGTGTAATTATAAACGTGCTCTGAAGAAAATTTTTATAAAATAGTGTTTTCATAATTGTAACATCAATAATTTAGATCATGATTTTGCTTATGCCACCATATAAACAGACAATAGGTTTCTTAAAGTGAACATTGTACATTTCAATTTTTTTAATAGAAGTTTTGAAAATTCTCCCGAACGCAGTTAATTAAATATGTATTATTTATGTATATATACACTCCTCTTCAAACCAAAACCAGCAAATATTCGAAGTATTGTAACTCAAAGAAAAACTGTCACAGAGCAAAACTCTCAACGTCATTTTAAAAAGTAACAACAAAAGCTTTAACTATTCTTCTAATTATGTAATTTAAAAAAAAAAATACATTTTTTACAAACACACACGCACACGGCTTTATTACTGTGAAATAGCACTAAATCCCCGATTAAAACATCCTCTCGAGGCTGTCTTTGTTCTATTGTGAGCAAATGCAGCATCCAACTTGTGCATAGTTTCCTTATTACCAAATTTTCAGTCAATATGCGATGTACAGCGCTTTTTGAAATGCCTACCATATCTGCTTCGGTCAGCCACTGCTATGTTCATCTTGGCAACTTATACGGCCTCGTTTAAACTCTGCCACCCAATATTTTACTATTGTAAATGAAGAAGCAGACTCCTCCAAAGTAGGATCTAGCTCGGCTTTGATATTGGTGGACTGTGACCCTTCAAATGGAAGTATTGTACCATATAACGATGACCAATTTTTTCCATGTTTACAAATTCACTAAGAGCGTTCACTGTTGATGGCTGCCAGAAAATTAGAAGAGCGGCTGAGAAAAAGTAAAAGGAATCACAGAGATAACATACATTCTGTCAAAGAAGTACCGGGAATTGTCGATTTAAATCTGGCGGGGCAATTTAGGCAGGTAAAATTTCTTTTGTAGGTTGGTACAACTGTCCTTAATGACTATGCCAAGTTTGAGGGGAGTCTGTCAACGAGTGTGTTTACAGTAGCTGGTTAAGTCAGTCGATGTCAATAGTGCGTGCCGATTTTTTACTATGGGTGATTACGTTGAACAAATAATTTGTCTACAGTTTTGTGTTGCGAATGAAATTTCGTGTGGCGATGCATTGAAAATGTTGCAAAAGGCTTTTGGTGATAAAGCACTATCGAAAACCCATGCGTATGAGTGGTACAAAGCCTTCAAGGAGGGTCGTGAAGTCGTCGAAGACTTGCCTCGTTTCGGACGCCCATCGACGGCTTCGACCGCAGATAACGTCGATAAAATTAAGAAAATGGTGCTTGAAAACCGTCATACCAGCTTGAGAGAGATAGCACATGAACTTGAGATATCCTACGAGTTCACACGTACGATTTTAATTGATATTTTGGGCATGAGAAAAATGGCCGCAACACTCGTTCAAAAAGAGCTTAATTTTCTTCAAAAACGCTATCGCGAACAGGTCGCTTCGGACATGCTGGATCCCGCCAATTCCGATCCCGCATTCATGGAATGCATCATAACTGGTGACGAAACGTGGGTGTACGAGTACGATATGCAAACAAGCCAGCAAGCATCGGAATGGGTGGGAAAAAACGAGCCGAAACCGAAAAAACCACGCCAGAGCCGCTCAAAAGTGAAGGTAATGCTCATTGTTTTCTTCGATATCCGTGGCGTGGCGCACTACGAATTCGTTCCAGAGGGTCAGACGGTAAACAAAGAGTATTACCTAGGCGTTATGAAACGTTTGCGTGAGCGTATCCGTAAGAAGCGGCCAAATGTGTGGGCGAACAACTCGTGGATTTTGCACGACGATAACGCGCCGTCTCATCGAGTTACGATTGTGACCGACTTTCTCGCCAAAAACTCAACGAACACGCTTGAACAACCAGCGTATTCGCCGGATTTGGCTCCCTGTGACTTCTTCCTCTTCCCAAAAATTAAATTGCCGCTCCGTGGCACCCGTTTTCAGTTGATTGAAGCCATAAAACAAAATTCGGCTATGCAGTTCTAGCCTCTTTTGTTGAATTTAACGAACGTCGCTCTTGCCTCTTCACTCAAATGCTGTCGTACGAGTCTACGAAAATCTTACATTCCAATCCTATTAGTAAAACTAGATCACTGATAACTTTGATTACGAAAGAGTAGCCATCGTTAAATATTCTTGCAGCTAAAAATGCTGCGATTTCAATAATTTTTACGCCATAATGCGATAGTTTCGGAGCTAAACGCCAAACAGTTAATTGAAAGACTTGTTCGCGTTTTGGGTAAAACCGATAACGCAATGTGCCAATAAAACTTTTTAAGGGGTTAGACCACTCTAGAGGCCGAAAAAATAGGCTTTTTTAGGATTTTTTCCAGAAATTCTACAAAATAAATCGAGATTCCAATAAAGAGTATTTATTATACATATCAGTGACTGTATATAAAAATTTTTTTGAAGCGATTAATTTCAAAATGGTGGCTGTGCAGCGTGTATCCCAAAACTGCGTTTTTTAAATTGACCGGAAACATAACTCAGACAATTTTCAACCGATTTACTTGAAATATTGAATATATCTTGAAAAATACATTGTCTATGAAAGTACGTAGAATTTTTTTTTTACATTGCACAGTTCATTTGTTATTAACAATTATCTGATGATTTTTTAGGCAAATTTTTCACTTTTCACTTTGGAAGTGCGCCATTTGGCCAAAAATTAATATATTGAAAAAAACCTACGTACTTCTAAAGCAGTTATTATATAAAACCAAAAAAAATTGGCTTATTATAATTCAAAAATTACAGGAGTTGTTTGTCCGGCCGTGGACCCTGAAAAAACTGAGACGTCATCGAAAAAACGCTGTGCACCCGCCATTGACTTAATCGCTTCAAAAAATTTTTATATACAGTCACTGATATGCATAATAAATACTCTTTATTGAAATCTCGATTTATTTTGTAGTATTTCTGAAAAAAAAAATCCCAAAAAAGCCTATTTTTTCGGCCTCTAGAGTGGCCTAACCCCTTAAGTAAGAAATTAAAAAGTATAGGCCATAAAGAGCGCGCATTCGCTTACCTGCTTTTAGTACTTTCGACGCTTATTACTTCACTAACTTTCTGGGGATTTTTTAGACTTTCTATTGAGTTTAAAACATTTAAAATATATTCGATTGATTGTAAATGAATTTTTTAAGGAAAAAAAAAAAAAAATGCAAAAACTTTAATTTCTGGACGGTCTTCTCCCCTTAAGGAATATTGATAATGCTTTGTATCTGAACTTTTACTTGATATGTCATGGTCACACGAATCTTTCGATCGAGTCATTAAATAATGTACCACCAAAGAAACGGTACAAAAACAAAAAAAAATCACAAACGTACCACCACTGGTAAAAAAAATGAAATTAACGTTCTAGTTCGAGTGGCTGTTAATCCACACGTTAGTACACGTCAAATAATTCAAAATTTTTGAATTTTACAAACAAGTGTATAGAATCGCCTAAAAAAAAACCTTTTTAAAAAGGTAAATGTTGGCAAGAAGTTTTTTTTAATATCTTATTTCATAATTGTATACTTTTGCATATAGGAATGATTTCATTTTTTATTAATTAATTGTATATTTACAAACTTTATGTCGTTAAAGTTCTTTTAAAAGGTTCATTTGATGAAATCTTAAAAATAAAGTTGCTGTTCTTTTGACAGATGCAATGTGACGGGTTATTCAAATTATGAAAAATTTATATCATATTTTTTTCTTCATTATGAGGGCAGTCCGATAAGTACTTAGCCTACAAAAAAAATGAAAATTTTGGAAAAGTGACGATTTATTTCTCAACATAGTCTCCTCTTAGCTCGATGCACTTGACCCAGCGATGCTCCAACTTCTTTAACCCGTCTCAAAAATACGTTTTCTCGAGGTTTGCAAAGTAGGCGTCCGTGGCGGCGATGACCTCCTCATTCGACTCAAATTTCTGCCCGGCGAGTGACTTTTTCAAGTTTGGAAACAAAAAGAAGTCGCACGGGGCCAAATGTGGAGAATATGGTGGATGGGGTAGCAGTTCGTAGCCCAACTTGACCAATTTGGCCGTGGCGATGGCAGAGGTGTGAGTCGATGCGTTGTTATGGTGGAAGAGCACTTTTTTCTTCGCCAAATGGGGCCTTTTTCTGCAATTCGGCGTCGAATCGGCCCAATAATTCGGCATAGTAGAGCCCTGTGACCGTTTTGCCCTTCTCCAGGTAGTCGATGCAGATCACACCTCGTGAATCCTAGAAAACGGTAGCCATCACCTTTCTGGCTGATATGACAGTCTTCGCCTTCTTTGGAACACGTTCGCCGGATGAAGTCCACTGTTTCGACTGTTCCTTGGTCTCTGGTGTGTACCAGTGGACCCATGTTTCGTCGATCGTCACGAAACGACGCAGAAACTCCTTCGGATTGCGGTTAAACCGCGTCAAACACTGCTCTGAAGTGGTCTCACGGTTGCGCTTGTTGTCCGAAGTGAGCAAACGTGGCACCCATCGCGCCGACAGCTTTCTCATGTCCAAAATTGCATGCAGGATATGACCCACGCGGTTTTTTGAGATGCGTACTGTCTCAGCCATCTCGCGCACCTTCAATCAGCGGTCTGCCAATACGAGATCGTGGATTTTTGTCACTTTATCCTCCGTGGTAGCCATTTTCGAGGCATCTGGGCGTGGCTCATCAAAAACCGACGTGAGACCACATTAAAACTCGTTAAAACAATTTTTTACGATCGCCATCGCAGGAGCAGAGTCACCGTACACAGCATCCAAACGCTCTTTGATTTCGCTGCGCGATTTCCCTTCTAAAAACAAGAATCGAATCATCGACCGATATTGCTCTTTCTCCATTTTTCTGAAATCCGCGGACACACCCTCTTCCACACGCGGTCAAAACAAAGCTACGAGTCCGATTCGGCTGAAATTTTGTCAGTAGCCATCTACGAGAATGTACTACACAATAGTGAATTTCTCTTGCGATAGTGGCGCCATCGGGCGGTGAGGCTAAGTACTTATCGGAGCGCCCTCGTATATTGCTAAAGCTATGGCTGTTTAGTTACATTATTTTCATAGCTTTATAATTATTATCTGAATGGACTTACAGAAACTTGTTAACCCATTTCGTCCCAAATGTCCAAAATTTGTACACGACTTTCGGCGATGTAACTGTTGATCAAAAGTCGCTTAAAAAAAAATAAAACACAGGTCGATAGCTTTTGATATCCTCTTTCGAATAGCGTGGTCAAAATTAGCCTACTATTTTTTGGAAAAAAGTTGTGACCATTTTTTCGAAAAAGAGCCGATTTCTTCCATGTTTTTTTTTCGCAAAAATCGTATATTATGACAATGAAAAAAGCAATACCGACTATTACAAAAGGCACTAATTGCGTATTTTTGATCCCCCATTTCATATCGCGTTAGAATTTTTTTGCAAAACAAAATGGCGGTTTCAATATGGCGCCCCAAAGTTATGATTTTTCATTTTCTTTCTGAAATCTCGATTATTTTACCGTGATTAACGATAGAAGATATGATTTTTTTGCATTTGTCGCTTTTTTCGTTGTTATATTTTTTGTTCCTTTTGTTGATTCACATTTATTAATATCTTTAGCCGTTAACAAATATTTTGCCGTCGCCCGACTCTCACCACGGGGGGGTAAACGATATTAGATTTTTTTTTTTTTTTTTTCGTTTTATTCTTTTTTTTTTTTTATAATTTTTCGCTTATGGTTTTTTTTCAATTGCAGAAAATTTTTTTTCATACATTTATATATAATGAATTTGTAATGATTATGGTCAGTCTACGTCTGTATGGATCGAATTAAAGCATAAATTGTAATAATGTTTATCATCACATTCTTAACAATAAGATGCTTCTATATGTTTATTCTTTTCTGTAACAAAATTATTTTTCTACCCAGTCATCAGCAAGAATTTTGCAAAGTGACTCATGTGAAATTTCCGAACGGGATAATCATATTCAAGTGTCAATTTTACTAATATCGGACACTTCTGATCTTGAATCTGAATTTGAGAGTAACGCTGAGCAAAATAAAACCGACAATGAACCCTATCGTGATGAAATTTATCATACACTATCTTACAAACAGATGTATGAACAATATTCATCAACTCAGAGAAATCTCGAAAATGACCACCGATATGAATGGGTATCCAGAGAAACAGTTTATGATCAAATTTCGGTGAATGATTACTTGTTAAAATAGTCTGATACAAAGAATATTTCTGAATCATCACAAACTGAGTTGTTCAAAATTTTTTTCTCTTCGGAAATGAAAACTTATATCTTTGAAGCATCAGCCTAAAATGGACTAACTATGTCACTGGTTGATTTGGATATATTTATCGGAATTATATTGGGAGTACAAATTAATTCGGTCCGTTTTTTTTTACGGTCATAAGTGCATTTATTTCAAAATAAAAAGAATTAAAAAATCAATTAAAGTATCGTCTATCGTTAGTTACTACTTTTTTTCACCTCTCAGGCGATTTTCGAATTTCATCTCGAAAAAATGTCTCTTCTTTTGAGGTGATCCAAGTTAGGAGCCAATTTTTGATTTCTGCGAAAGAAGTGAACCGACGACCTGCCAGATCGTGCTGCATCTCTCGGAAAAACCAGTAATCAGGAAGAACAATGTCCGGAGAATACGGCGGGTGCGGCAAAATATCCTACTTGTGCGTTTCCAAATATTTTATCACGTTTTTTGCGACATGAGGCCGAGCGTTGTCATGCAGAAAAATAACTTTGTCATGTCTTTCCTTGTATTCTGGCCGTTTTTTTCGTAATGCACGGCTCAAACGAATCAATTGTAGTTTATACGGATCGGCCGTTATGGTTTCGCCACGTTGTAGCAGCTCATAGTACACAATACCCTTTTGGTCCCACCAGATATGCAACATGATCTTCGAACCATGAATATTCGGCTTAGGTGTTGATGTTGAGATCGATGGCAACAAATGACTGGGCATAGCGTAGTATTTTTTCTTCTTGGGGTTATCATAGAATATCCATTTTTCATCCCCAGTAACAATTCTATGTAAATAACTCTTTCTTTCTTGCCTCTGAATCAGCTGCTTGCAACAGAAAAATCGCCTGTCAATGTCTCTCGGTTTCAGTTAATAAGGCACCCAATTGCCTTGTTTTCAAATCATTCCCATGGATTTCAATCGTAGAGAAACTGCTTGTTAAGTCACTTCCAATAATTCTGCAAGCTACTCTTGCGTTTGACTCGGATCTTCATCGAGTAATGCTTTCAACTTTTTGTCTTCGAATTTTTTTGGCTGTCCAGAGCGAGGCTTGTCTTCAATGCTGAAATATCCATTATTGAAACGTCGAAACCATTTCCTACAAGATTTATCAGTTAGAGCATTGTCACCATAAACTTCCACAAGCATTCGATGTGCTTCAGCTGCACTTTTCTTTCAATTAAAACAGAAAACTAAAACCTCCCGCAAATGCTACTTAGTTAACACAAAATTGGACATATTTAACACAGTTAAAATCAAAATTTTTTTTTGAAACTCGAAGCGATATAAACTGAATATTATTGACAGATGTCTAACTTCTCTGAAACTACCGACTTCAGCTGTTACTATTAAATTTTCATAATAGCCAGAGCCATCTTTTGAAAACAAACCGAACTAATTTGTACTCCCAATAATTTTGACTACAGTCTGTCAAGTAAGAGCGTGGTCGTGTTAATTTATAAAAAAATTTATTTGATGAAACTTTCATATTTATATATACATTGTACACATTACAAACAATGATGCAATTCGGTCAATAATGTGTCCAGTCACCACCGGCGTCGATAATTGCCTGGCATCTCCGAGGCATGCTTTCTACTAATTTTACGGCGTATTCTAGTGGCAAGGATCTCCAGATCCGACGAATTTCGTAAGACAACTGCTTCAAAGTGTATGTGCGTCTTCCACGAAGCTTCCGTTTAATATATGCTCACACATTTTCAATAGGGTTTGCATCGGGCGACTGCGACGGCCAATCCAATGTAACGATGCCAGATTGAGTCTTCCACTGAGTACAGAGCTTGCTGCGGTGTTTAGGATCGTTGTCCTCCTGCAGAATCCAATCTTCATTTTTTGTGATGAACCATCGTTTGGCAGATGGCAGTAAAGCCTTTTTGTAGATTTTTATCATTTTCTCGGCATTTAGGTTGTCAGTAAAGAGGTGCAAAGTGCCGAATCCCTGCTTTGAGAAGCAGCCCCAAAGATGCACCTTTATTCCATGTTTTACGGTCCGCTGAACAAGCCTATTGGTGGAAGTTGACCAGGCTTGCGTGAGGACAGAACGTGCCCATATAGAACATTCATCAGTAAAAATGACATTTTAAAAATCTCTATCAATATTCTCATGCGCCCAAGCGAGTCGCTTTGTCACATGTTTTTCAGTCAACAGAGGCTTCTTCATTGTGTTGCGCCATTTTAGATGATGAGTACGAAGATGGGTTCGGATAGTTTCGTAGGATATATCTAAACCTTTTGCCATTAATTTTGCTTGTCCTTGCCGCAGTGTTAAAGCAGGATTCCGCAAAAACAGATTCACTATTCTTTTTTCATCTTTTTTGTTCACTTTTCCTATCGAGCCACGTTCTGGTAAATCATCGACATTTTTAGCCACTTTATATCGCTGTATCCACTTCTGTACAAATGCCTTCGACTTTCTCATATATTTAGCAGCCGCTGATTGCGACATTTTGGGACCTTTCGGGTGGATGCAAAGGAACACAGCCTCGTAGTGCGACGCGTACTTAGCACTCATGGCGTTTAAAGTGATTCTCTTCCAAAAGATCAACGACAACTGAATCTTTGTTGACAATGCATCAAGGACAAAGCTTCCTTCTATCCGCTCGCGAAGGAATTAGAGCGGAATCTTTCATTACCTCTCGGTGAAGTCGACCACGCTCTTACTTGACAGACTGTACTTTCAATAAGCGTGATGCAATAAAAATTCCTAGTCAACAAACGCCTTGCTCGAGTGTTCGATAGTCAGGTCAGCTATTTCCAGGAACAATTTTTGGGTCACAAAAGGCGGAATAAAGTATTCTAAACATTCTGACCAAAATTCGAGTGATCCAGCTTGGCACGTTCGAAAAATTTTTGAAATGTTCAGACGAAACATCAAGCGCTTTGGATATTTTCAAACAGCTCTTGCCGTAGATATGATGGCCAAATTTTTTGGTAGACTATAAATAAAACAGTTTATACGAAATAAACCAGTTCGCTTTTGCATAAAATTATGGGCTCTCTGTAGGGCCGATGGTTTTACTGTGATATATATCTCGGAAAAAATTATACATCCGATAAGTTGCCAAAAATTGCTCTAGGCAGTCGAGTTTTGATGAATCTATTAGATCTCTTGATAAAAACAGTGTCCACGAAGTTAACTCAGTATTATTTTTATTGTGACAACTATTTCACTTGCCCTGACTTATTTATACATCTTCAAAAGATAGGCCTGCGAGCAACTGGTGTTGTTAGAAAAGATAGAGTAAAGGAAAAAAATGAACTAAAAAAGGCTGTTAGAGGAATGCAGGTCGTCCAGCATGACAAAAATAGTGGATTGAACTACATCACATTGATGGACTCCAAAGAGGTATCGGTACTTCCAGCTGCAGCAGGAGTTAGTCCTTTAAAGACTACCAGACGTTATTTGAAAGAAGAAAAAACTAAAAAAGAGATACCGATGCCAGCTGCATTTTCAGTGTATAAATATATGAGTGAAGTGGATGTCTATGATCAATATTGTGGTAAAGCTTTTCCAACAATGAAGAGCAAAAAATGAACTTTTGTAAGAATGATTCAATCATCCTTCACTAATGCTGTAATTTTAGCAAATGCTGTTGGACGAGAGGAAAAGAAAACAAGCATGAAAGACTTAGCTGATAGTGTTGCCACGACATATTTTCTTAAAAAATCTAAAAAGACCTTGGAGACGCACGTTTTCAAGATTGTGGAGTCACGACGATATTGTTCTGGCGACCAATGTGAAAAACGAAGAACATCTTATTGCTTAGAATGTGATAAATATTATTGCAAAGCATGCTTCAATTCAATCCATAAAGTTACGTAGACTAACCATAATCGTCACAAAATAATTATAAAAAAATGTATAAAAAAATTTTTCTATAATTAAAAAACAAAAAATTGAAAAAACGAACAAAAAAAAAAAACATACAAAAAATACAAAAATACAAAAAAACGATAAAACAAAAAAGAAGACTCTGTTAACGTTCACCTCCCCGTGTTGAGAGTCGGGCAACGGCAAGATATTTATTGACGGCTAAAAAACGCGATATTAATAAATGTGAATCAACAAAAGAAACGAAAAATACAACAAAAAGAACTAAAAAATGACAAGTACAAAAAAATCATATCTTCTATCGTTAATCACGGTAAAATAATCGACATTTCAGAAAGAAAATGAAAAATCATAACTTTGAGGCGCCATATTGCAACCGCCATTTTGTTTTCCAAAAAAATTCTAACGCGATATGAAATAAGGGATCATAAATACGCGAACTAACTAACAGCCGCACACTCTACTGTAAGATACAACGATTTTTACCAAGTTGGATTTAGATCATAAATTACACGACGACGGGTCGGTCAAGTATACTGTCTGTCAAAAAAGTACCGGAAATTTTAAATTAAAACAACATTTTTACGTTTAATAATCAAAATTTATTGGGTCGCCTTCAAAATAGGCTCCATTTGCTCCGATACATCTATGCCAATGGCACTTCCAATCATCGAAACATTTTTTATAGACGCTTTCCGGGATGGCCTTCAGCTCGCGCGCCGAATTTTATTGTTTTATGGCTTCAATCGACTGAAAACGGGTGCCACGGAGCGGCAATTTAAGTTTTGGGAAGAGGAAGAAGTCACAGGGAGCCAAATCCGGCGAATACGCTGGTTGTTCAAGCGTGTTCGTTGAGTTTTTGGCGAGAAAGTCGGTCACAATCGTAACTCGATGAGACGGCGCGTTATCGTCGTGCAAAATCCACGAGTTGTTCGTCCACACATTTGGCTGCTTCTTACGGATACGCTCACGCAAACGTTTCATAACGCCTAGGTAATACTCTTTGTTTACCGTCTGACCCTCTGGAACGAATTCGTAGTGCACCACGCCACGGATATCGAAGAAAACAATGAGCATCACCTTCACTTTTCAGCGGTTCTGGCGTGGTTTTTTCGGTTTCGGCTCGTTTTTTCCCACCCATTCCGATGCTTGCTGGCTTGTTTGCATATCGTACTCGTACACCCACGTTTCGTCACCAGTTATGATGCATTCCATGAATGCGGGATCGGAATTGGCGGGATCTAGCATGTCCGAAGCGACCTGTTCGCAATAGCGTTTTTGAAGAAAATTAAGCTCTTTTGGAACGAGTGTTGCGGCCATTTTTTTCATGCCCAAAATATCAATTAAAATCGTACGTGTGGACTCGTGGGATATCTCAAGTTCATGTGCTATCTTTCTCAAGCTGGTATGACGGTTTTCAAGCACCATTTCTTTAATTTTATCGACTTTATCTGTGGTCGAAGCCGTCGATGGGCGTCCGGAACGAGGCAAGTCTTCGACGACTTCACGACCCTCCTTGAAGGCTTTGTACCACGCATACGCACGAGTTTTTGATAGTGCTTTATCACCAAAAGCCTTTTGCAAAACATTTTCAATGCATCGGCACACGAAATTTCATTCGCAACACAAAATTTTAGACAAATTCTTTGTTCAACGTAATCACCCATTGTAAAAAATCGGCACGCACTATTGACATCGACTGACTTAACCAGCTACTGTAAACACACTCGTTGACAGATTCCGCTCAAACTTGGCATAGTCATTAAGGACAGTTGTACCAATCTAGAAAAAAAATTTTACCCGCCTAAATTACCCCGCCAGATTTAAATCGACAATTCCTGGTACTTTTTTGACAGAATGTATATTTAAATTGTAATCTATATGAAACAGAATCTACCGTTAGGTTAATTATTTTAGTACCCACTACCGATTGTGAATAATTTGTTTCTTGATATTTTTCACACATTAATTTTTAAATTCTACTATAAATTCTTAATTGTACTTTTTTTAATACAAAGGCTATACCTACATGTATCCATTATTTATTTATCAGCTATTGACATAATTATTGATAAGTTGATATACTTCTTGTCTAAATATGTTTTTAGTAAATGAAATATAGCTTATATAGTAAATTCTTTAAACAAGTTAATATTTTTATCCGAAGTAAAAGCGAATTGATGAAAATACTTGAAAATAGTTTTACAGATTTTACAACCTTCTTTAGCTGAATTAAGACTGTTGGTAATGAAAAATGTTATAATTTTGTCTCACTTACATTACAAATTATTGTATAGAAATAGTATATAGATAATTTTAATAATTATAATAAAAATTCGGGAGTCGGATAATTTAAATAAAGTAACGTAATGCGATACAATGTTGAAAATATGAAGCTCATAAAGAAAACAAATACCTGACAACTTTTTTAATTTCACAACTTTCTGTAGGTCAAATTATACATGAAGCTCTGAAAATAATTGCGCTAAGCTAGCCATAGCTTTATGATGTATTAATTATTATTATCATTATGTAATAGGATTCAATATACAAAATGTGAAACTCATCAAGAAAAGAAATACTTGACAATATTTTCTTATTTAACAAGTTTCTGTAAGTCCATTCAAATAATAATTATAAAGCTATGAAAATAATTTAACTAAACAGCCATAGCTTTAGCAAAAATGAAAAAAAAAGTAAGATATAAGTTTTTCATAATTCGAATAACTGGTTACATTGCATCTGTCAAAAGAACAACTTTATTATTAAGATTTTATTAAGTGAACCTTTTAAAAGAAATTTTACGACATAAATTTTGTAAATATACAATTAATTAATGAAAACTGAAATCATACATATATGCAAAAAGTATGCAAATATCAAATAAGGTATGAAAAAACTTCTACTTACCAACATTTATCTTTTTGAAAACGTTTTTTTTTTTTAAATTTCATAACTTCTGAAGAGCCTGCAATGCATAATAAAAATACTGTATCTGTATAATTGTTTTTGGAAAAATTGAATAATCTTTTTTGTTTGAACAAATACTTTTGAAGAAATATGAAAATTCTCTTGCAAACTTAAACAACCTTATTACCAACGTAATGACAGTAACTTCCATAATTAATTTTTTGTAATTACTTCTAGTACAAATAAATACGCGTCTTTGGCACCACGTGGCCACCTTTTTCTTTGTACGTGTGTATTCGTGTGAGCTTTCACAGAAGTTTATCTGGAAAATTCTAAGAAACTTTCATATAAGCTTGTTGTAAGCTTTCTTAAAAAGTTTATAGAATATTGATTGTAATCTTGCAGCAAAGCTATTTGTTACCTTATACACAGTATCTCGGAAAAGTTCCTGAACTTTTGAAATAAAAAATCGAAAATTACATCTAAAAAAATTTATTCCAGTTAACTTTCAACATAGTCCCCTTCCCTAGATATACACTCATTTGAGCACTCCATGAGTGATTCGAAGGCTCTCTGGTACTCCTCTGAAGTTATCGCTGTGAGACGCTCGGTGCAAGCCGCTTGAATGCTCGGTACATCTTCAAAAAATCGTCCTTTCAAGGTCATTTTTAGCTTGGGAAAAAGTCGGCTGGAGCCAGATCTGGCGAGTATGAGGCGTGATTGATGCGTGGGATCTGATTTTCGGCGAGATAACGCTTTACAATGTTCGAAGAATGAGCAGGCGCATTGTCATCCAGCAAACTCCACGATCCCGGTTCCTTGTACTCGGGCCTGATGCGATTAATCCGGCGCTTCAGACGTTTTAACACCTCTACGTAATACGCAGCATTCACGGTGGTGTTTGGGGGCACAAATTCTTTGTGTATCAGACCACTGGAGTCGAAGTAAGCGATGAGCATCGTCGGTAACAGCTGTTGACGGCCAGCCGCTTCTCTCGTCATCTTCTAACGACTCTCTACCCTTCTTGAACCGACTGAACCACGTGTAAACAGTTGTACGCGACACTACACCTTCACCGTAAGCCGAATCGATCATTTTTTTCGTTTCCGCGAAAGTTTTTTTTAAGTTTATAGCAGAATTTAATTGCGCCACGATGTTCAAATTTCTCATCCATCGTAGAGCTTGCACCGGGGTACTAAACACACGTTCACTCAAGCACGTCTATCTCGGCAACTAATGAACTGATACTGGTGAAAAAATTCTCAGACACTCCAGAGGGATGTAGCAACATAGTACCGGTGTCGTCTAAGAGGTGGCGCCACTCGTACAAGCGCTACAAAATAAGTTCGGGAACTTTTCCGACATACTGTGTATGTATAAAGAAAATTCACGAATATCCTTTGTAAGTTTTCCGTAAGATTCCTGTAATAAAATGTTAATGTTTTACTGAGAATAAAAACTTACGTAAATGTTTCTTGAAAGTTTCCAAAAATTTTCCCGCAACCTTAAAAAAAAAAAAAAAAAAACTGAAAGCTTTCTTGAAAGTATTCTGCAATATTACTGTAAGCTATGGGTAAACTTTCACTTTAATATTGCATGTAAACTTTATCCAAATCTTTAAGAGAAGATTCTTGTAAGCTTATTAATTAATGTTTGCATAAGTAATAAAATATTGAAAGTATAATTGATAATATAAATACAAAAATATATTAATTTTATTAATTATTTCTTACTTTTAAAAAATACTTAACACTACGAGAGTAGCGTGAAAAGTTTCCGACCTGACCTTTAGATAGCGCCAGCGGGTCAAGTGTTTGGCTTATATTTTGCAGCCCGACATCTCACTAGCTTCTCTATAAATTTTCAGGTTAATTGCTCTGTTAGTGTACATTTGAGAGCTGATTGAACAAGACACGTTAGTTGCTTACGTAAAAATGGAAAAATCAGAGAAGCGTGCGGTCATCAAGCCATTTTTTAAGGTTAGGAAACAAATGAAAGTTACTAGGGTCTAAATCTGGTGAATATGGTCGTTGGAGTAAGGATTCGATCTTTAATCCGTTGATTTTAGCCATAGCAACGCATAGGCAGGTGCCTTGTCATGGTGAAAAAAGATTTTTTTTTTGCCTTCTTTAGGGTTTGTTCACCTGGTCCAATCCATTGCTTCGACTGATGTTTACTTTCAGGAGTGTAGTGGTGGATCCAAGTTTCATTTGTTGTTATAAAACGAAGAAAAAATACGCTAGGGTTGTGCTTGTACAGCGCCAAATTTTTAATTAAAACAGTTTCCGGGTAAATTTTTGATTGGCTGTTAGTAAACACGGCACTCACCCAGCACAGAGCTTCTCCTTCCTCAGATGTTTATGTAAAATATTGCGTACAATTTCATTCGACATCTTAATAACCTCAGCTATCTCCTTTACTTTTATGATGTTGAAGTTGGCAACGTTGGACTCCAACGAAAGATCAAAATTTTTCATATTTGTTTATTCTCAATAAAATGGATATAAAATAAACAAATATGTATTAAAATTGATAATAAATATTAATTTTAACAAATTCAACCCCTAAACTACCCCTAGCAATAATGAAAAAAATCAAGTATTGCAACCGTTTCTTATAATTAAAAAAAAAAAAACAGTATAATAAAAAGTACACAAGGCCCTAGAAACCGTATAAAACGAAAAAAATTTGTCAACCCTTTCCAGAAATAATTTTAGAGGGGGATGAAAAGTCAAAATTCTTGAAAAAAAATCTGACGGCTTTCATAATGCCGTTGCACAAAAATAAAAAGTGTCTATGATTTCTTGAAACATTAGAAACTTATAAAAAAATTGGCGTTAACAAAAAAGGTCCGGAACTCGCCATCAGGGGGATGAAAGGCTTAAACATAAAAAAATACAACATCTTACCTAAGAACGCTGGCAAAAAAAAAAATGTATATGATTTCTTGGTACATAAGATATGTATGAAAAAATTGGCGTCGACAAAAGCAGCTCGGAACTTACCCTCCAAGGGGATGAAAAGTCACAATTTATAAAAAAATCAGAAAGCTTCCGTAATACCGTTGGCACGAAAATAAAAAGCGTGAATGATTTATTATATATTTATAGCAAAACAATCCTATAAAAAAATTGGCGTTAAAAACCGCTTTGGAACTTACCTTTCAGGAGGATGAAACGCCAAAATTTACGGAAAAAAAATCTGAAAACTTCCCTAACACCGTTGGCACAAAAATAAAATGTGTAAATGGTTTCTTGTAATATCAGGAACCTATGAAAAAATTGACGTTGAAAAAAGAGCTCTGGAACTTACCCGTCAAGGGAATGAAACGTCAAAATTTACGAAAAAAAAATCTGATAACTTTCCCAATACCGTTGGCACAAAAATAACAAGTGTATATTATTTCTTGGAACATGACAAATCTATGAAAAAATTGGCGTTAAAAAAAGCGCTCCGGAACTTACCCTTCAAGGGGATGAAAAGTCAAAATTTACGAAAAAGAATCTGATAACTTTCCCTATACCGTTAGCACAAAATTAAAATGTGTAAATGATTTCTTGTATTCGGTGTACAACTTTGCTTCCGCCGTTTTTTTTCGAAATTCGAGGCTTTATTGTAAAAAACTGCTTATACATTTATGATTCAAAGTATTGTCCATCGCTGGCCACTACTTCCTCCCATCTTCCGGGCAGCATACCAATCCCACGTTGAAAAAACTGGTCATCTTTTGAATCGATCCACGAATCGATCCAATTTTTTACTTCCTGATAAGACCGGAAGTGCTGGTCAGCCAGGCCATGTGCCATTGATCGAAACAAGTAATAGTCCGAGGGAGCAACGTCTGGAGAATACGGCGGGTGGGGTAGGACTTCCCATTTCAAAGTTTCCAAGTATGTCTTGACCACTTTCGCAACATGGGGTCGAGCATTGTCATGCTGTAAAATTACTTTATCATGTCTCTGGTTGTATTGCGTCCGTTTGTCTTTCAATGCTCGGCTCAAACGCATTAATTTCGTTCGATAACGATCGCCTGTGATTGTTTCAGTCGGTTTTAACAACTCATAATACACTACGCCGAGCTGGTCCCACCAAATACTGAGCATGACCTTGGAACCGTGTATATTCGGTTTGGCCGTCGACGTGGAAGCATGGCCGGGATATCCCTATGATTTTCTGCGCTTGGGATTATCGTAGTGAACCCATTTCTCGTCCCCAGTCACAATGCGATGCAGAGATCCCTTCCGTCTTTGCCTTGCAAGCAGCTGTTCACAAACACACAAATGCCGTTCAACATCTCTCGGCTTCAACTCGTACGGCACCCAATTTCCTTGTTTCTGAATCATTCCCATGACTCTCAGGCGTTTTGAAATGGCTTGTTGCGTTACTCCTAATGATCCTGCCGATTTTTGTTGAGTTTGACACGAGTCTTGATCAAGTAATGCCTCCAATTCTGCATCTTCGAAAACCTTCTTTCTTCCACCGCCATGCTGGTCTTCGACGTTAAAATCGCCGTTCTTAAAGCGTTGAAACCACTCTCGGCACGTTCTTTCACTAGTAGCGGCCTCACCATAGGTATTTGAAAACATTCGATGAGCCTCAGTCGCAGATTTCTTCATGTTAAAGCAGAAAATTAAAAGCTTCCGCAAATGACGAGAATTTGGCTCGTAAGCTGACCTGTTTAATCGAGAATAACTTTATGATGCAGACACAATTCGACTAATATTTCGATAGCGTTATGTTTACAAATACCTAAGCTTATTGTATGACATCTATGATCTATTTATTTCAACTACCACTTACCGCTACAGCCATCTATTGCAAAACGGTGGAAGCAAAGTTGTACACTTAATAATTTTCGGAACCTATGAAAAAATTGACTTAAAAAAAAGAGCTCTGGAACTTACCCGTCAAGGGGATAAAACGTCAAAATTTACGAAAAAAAAATCTGATAACTTTCCCAATACCGTTGGCACAAAAATAACATGTGTATATCATTTTTTGGAACATGACAAATCTATGCGAAAATTGTCAATGAAAAAAACGCTCCGGAACTTACCCTTCAGAGGGATGAAAAAGAAAAAATTTACGGAAAAAAAATCTGGTAACTTTCCCAATACCGTTGGCACAAAAATAAAAGCGTATATGGTTTCTTAGAACATAAGAAATCTATAAAAAAATTAGCGTTAAAAAAAGCGCTTCGGAACTTACCCTTCAGGGGGATGAAAAGTCAAAACTTACAAAAAAAAATCTGACAACTTTCCCAATACTGTTGGCACAAAAATAAGTGTATATAATTTCTTAGAACATGAGAAATCTATAATAAAATTGGCGTTAAAAAAAGCGCTCAGGAACTTACCTTTTAGGGGGATAAAAAGTCAAAATTTACGAAAACGAATTCTGACAACCTTCCCAACACCGTTGGCACAAATATAAAATGTGTATATAATTTATTAGAACATATGAAATCTATAAAAAAATTGGCGTTAAAAAAAGCGCTCCTGAAGTTGTCCTTCAGCGGTATGAAAAGACGAAATTCTCGAAAAAAAATCTGACAACTTGGTATAGAATTTGGTGTTGACCGAACGGACAGGATCTTACCCTTTAGGAGAATTAAATAATTAAAAATTTGTTTTTCGTATCCGAATGCTGCTCAGGTATACAGGGTGCGTACGGTATTTGAGGACAACTTGAGAGTAAAATTAATTAGCTTGTATTTTTAATAAAATTTAATGAAATTTTAGGAATTTTTTATACAACGTTAAATTAATATATGGCTATAAAGTTATTCAATAAAATCGCTTTTAGCAGCAATAACCTCTTCGATCCGGGTCCGGAAACGATTACATGCCCGAATCAAATGCTCCTTGTTCATATTGACCATAACGGCATTAATAGCAGTCTTCAGCGAAGGAGTAGTGTTATGAGGACGCTTATTGGTCTGACGCTCAACTACGCCCCATACGTAATAATCCAAAGGATTAAGGTCTGGGGAGCTAGGTGGCCATAGGTTCAGTGTTATGTGGTCATGAAAATTTTCGGCTATCCAATCTTGTGTCGCCATCGCTTTATGTGAAGGAGCACAGTCTTGTTGAAAAATGTATGGTCTGCCTCCGCTTACATGGTCTATCCAGGGTTTCACTACCGTCTCCAAAACCTCGATGTATGCAGCAGAGTTCACTCGAAGTCCTCGAGTAAAAAAGTGTGGTTGCATAACATGTCCTTCGTTGCTGACAACACCTAAAACCATAACAGTGGCTGCAAATTTTGCGTGAATAACAACAGGAACCTCCGTAGGATGGGAACATAGCCATCTGTCATTTCTGCGATTGGTCTTTTAATCTTGGTCAAAATTTTTTACGTCAGAAAAAAACCATAACATTTTGGGCGCCTCAAGGTGTTTGATTTTGTTTAAAAGACGTTTTGATCGGAGAACTCTCTGTTCCCGTGTTCGTTACGACATGAACTGTCCTCTGCGCATCACGTAAGACTTATACCGAAGGTCTTCGTGGGCAACTCTACGAATAAAGCGCTCAGAAACATGAAGCTCACTCGCAAGGACCCTCATTGATTTTGAAGGGTCCTCGTCTATGATCGCTTGCACTTGCTCTAAAAATTCTGCAGATCGGACAGTGTCAGAACGTTAGTCGTGCTTTTTGCGTTTTGCAACCGATTCTGTATCGCCTCCTGATGCTTCCAATTCACGGCGAACCTTATGCACGAATGAACGGGCGCAATTAAGAAAATTAGAGATCTCTAAATCTGTATGGTTCGCACATATAACGACGATGACAGCATGTCTCTTTATTTCTTGAGTGATGTTGTAGTCCGCCATTTCTTATCTGAAAAGGAAAAAAAATAAAAAAAAAAATTCGCGAAGTTATAGTCACATTTATGCATGTCCTCAAATACCGTACGCACCCTGTATTATTTTTTATAAAATTTTTTTCGTTAGAACGTATTTACTAACATTTTTAAATAACTTTTCATCAAATGTTGTTTTTAACAATCCTTATTTAAATCTTCTTTAAAATCTAAATACTATAAGAAAGTTCTCGTATTCGTCAATATATAAAGTAAAATTCAAGTTTTTGAAAAAAAAACTGTTGTTATAATATAAATTTTTGAAAAATTTTTAGCTTGTCTTCAAACTCTTTATAACTTTACTAGTATATAATACTTTTTAATTTAACATAAGACTAATCTTTTTTTATTGATTTACTTATTATAATATTCTTTTTCATAAAGCGTTTCTATTAAATATTTTATTTGTAATACATGAATTATGATGTCATTGCGCAGAAATAATAATTATTTTATGTTTGTATTTTGTTGGTACTTTTTCTGGAAATATTTTAATTTTATTTAAAATAAATAATTAATGAATTTAAAATTCATAAAACATGCACCAAACTTGTATTTGAAACTTCAATAAAATAATAGGATTATTATTATTTGCTAATTTTAAAAGTTTTTTTCAAATGAAAATGATATTTAAATCTTCAATTGGATACGAGACGTAATTTTTATAGCATTTGATTTTATACTAATTTCTAAAATATTTAAATTTTATTAAATAAATTTATTAATCCAATAATAATTAGAATTTGAAAAAATTAAATAAATTTTATAATTACTCTTTTAACAGTGTTATTTTATATTTTTCTACGTGTTGTTTACATACGTGGTTATGTATATCGAAATGGAGTTAAGAGCAATACACTCAGTCATACGGCCAATACACACACAAACATAGCGTTATGCGCGTTACCATCTCTACTAACAGCGAAGCGCAGTGGAGAGGGAATCGCGGCCTGCAGGCCAGGCTACGCACACAAGCGCGGGCACGAACATACAGGCACGCGTATACGTACACTGTATAGGCAGCGTCGCGAATTCTTTTCGAGTATCGCCACATTCGAACTTCTATCTTTGAATTTTACTTCTAAGATCCGTGGCGCGCTATTAACCAGACGCGTGCGCAGTGGGCAGCTTCGCTTGCTTGAATGCGTCGTGCGTGCTATTTTTTCGTCAGCGTATTACATGACATCGGAAATACATAAGAACGCGCGTCAAAATGCGGATTCCTTGCCCTTGCGTATGTACATATATATATATATGTATATATATATATATATATGTATATATATATATATTGTAACGGGGTAAATTTGTCTACGCCCGTTAGCAACGCAGGACCTTCCTCTGGTCCTGCTTTTACTCTTTCTTGTGTGTGGGGCCTTGCCTCAGACCCCGCTACCGGGGCTGCTCCCACCGGGCTCGGCTACTCAGTTTGTGTGCCAATGCTAGATTGGCACACCCGCGGAGGCGGTGGTTTTCGGGATAGGAAAGCTGTAAGGAATAAAAATAAGAAAGGCACTGGCTCTGCGCTAAATGCTTATTTAATGAATAAAACACAAAATTAATACAATGGTAATAAATTATTGCAGAGAAGCCCGTTTACGCGAAGAGCAATTAGTATTGCCTCACGCGCAATACTAATTCTCAAGGTGCGCACTGCGCATGCGCACCCTCTTCGCTTCACGCAGCTACACACACACGTCTAGTTTATGGCCGACGGATATAGAGAGAGCAGTTCCCTCTCTATACCGCCGTAGTCCGTGACTGCCCGAGTGAGAGCGTCTTTCTCTCTCACTCGACGCTATTGTCTATGGTTGAGCGAGAGAGCTTATTCCTCTCGCTCAACTGCGTGCTCGCAGGTTGTACGAGTAAGAGTGGCTTTCTCTTACTCGTACGCCTATTCTATGATAGTGCGAGAGAGAGCTCGATTCTCTCACTCGCACTCGCGCAGCCTAATCGGTTTTGAGTTACGCAGTCTCGCGCGCAACTCTCCTATAGATATATATATATATATATATATATATATATATATGTTTCCGAAGCTTTGAGGCCTTTTTTCAGCAAATTTCAAGTCTTTTGAGGCTTTTTGGGCGTTTTGAGGCTCCTCCTCAAAAAGCTTCAGCACGAACTCGAAATTTTGAGGACCATCCTCAAAAAGCCTTACGGTCTTTTGAGGATGAGCCTCAAAAAGACTAACGGCTTTTTGAGGATGCCATTATAAACCATTCTACATTTAAAAAATAGTATAAAACCAATATTAAGAGTAATAAACTAATATTAACATATTCGAGCTGATGATTTACGGATATCAGAGAAAAATATTATATGAGAAAAATATTATATTGAGAAAAATATATTATTAAATATAAATGTCATTATTTATCAAGAAAAATTGTTATTTTATGTATTTAATAGTTAATTACCCGACTGCTTCAGAAGGAGAGTTATGTTTTTTATTTTTAACATTTTTATAATGACGAGAGAAGTAAGAATTATTTTTTAAACAAAATATTTATTAATATTTTGGTTATTATATTTTTAAAAAATTATTTTTTATTTTTTTTTTAGATATGAAAAAACAAGTTAGATAACTTTTTCAATTGATTCACCTATGAGATTTATGTGTAATATTTTGACACTGTTACATTAGGATATTTCTTAATGCTTGCAGTATGTATGTAAATAGTAATGTATGTATGTAAACTCTTTATTTTATGTTTTTTTTAATGCAAACTCAACATCTACAGATATCTATTAATTATTTATCAGCTATCGATCTAATTATTGATAAGTTGCATAGACTTTTTGTCTAAATATGTTTTTAGTAAATGGAATTGCTTATCTATAGTAAATGTATTACATACACAGTATGTCGGAAAAGTTCCCGAACTTATTTTGTAGCGCTTGTACGAGTGGCGCCACCTCTTGAACGACACCGGTAATATATTGCTACATCCCTCTGAAGTGTCTGAGAATTTTTTCACCAGTATCCGTTCATTAGTTGCCGAGATAAACGTGTTTGGGTAAACGTGTGTTCAGTACCCCGGTGCAAGCTCTACGATGGATGAGAAATTTGAACATCGTGGCGCAATTAAATTCTGCTATAAACTTAAAAAAACTTTCGCGGAAACGAAAAAATGATCGATTCGGCTTACGGTGAAGGTGTAGTGTCGCGTACAACTGTTTACACGTGGTTCAGTCGGTTCAAGAAAGGGAGAGAGTCGTTAGAAGATGACAAGAGAAGCGGCTGGCCGTCAACAGCTGTTACCGACGAAAACGAGGCTGATACACAAAGAATTTGTGCCCCCAAACACCACCGTGAATGCTGCGTATTACGTAGAGGTGTTAAAACGTCTAAAGCGCCGGATTAATCGCATCAGGCCCGAGTACAAGGAACCGGGATCGTGAAGTTTGCTGGATGACAATGCGCCTGCTCATTCTTCGAACATTGTGAAGCGTTATCTCGCCGAAAATCAGATCCCACGCATCAATCACGCCCCATACTCGCCAGATCTGGCTCCAGCCGACTTTTTCCTATTTCTTAAGCTAAAAATGGCCTTGAAAGGACGATTTTTTGAAGATGTACCGAGCATTCAAGCGGCTTGCACCGAGCGTCTCACAGCGATAACTTCAGAGAAGTACCAGAGAGCCTTCAAATCGCTCACGGAGCGCTCAAATTTAACAATGGTGTTTATTTTTATTGAAAACCTCTTCCAAATACTACAAAAATGCATAATTGTTGTTATGTTTTGCTAAGTATTGTTCATACATTACAGTCTGTCAAGTGAAGCGTGGTCGTGTTAATTTATAAAAAAATGTATTTGATGAAACTTTCATATTTATATATACATTGTACACATTACAAACAATGATGCAATTCGGTCAATAATGTGTCCAGTCACCACCGGCGTCGATAATTGCCTGGCATCTCCGAGGCATGCTTTCTACTAATTTGACGGCGTATTCTAGTGGCAAGGATCTCCAGATCCGACGAATTTCGTAAGACAACTGCTTCAAAGTGTATGTGCGTCTTCCAGGAAGCTTCCGTTTAATATATACCTACACATTTTCAATAGGGTTTGCATCGGGCGACTGCGACGGCCAATCCAATGTAACGATGCCAGATTGAGTCTTCCACTGAGTACAGAGCTTGCTGCGGTGTTTAGGATCGTTGTCCTCCTGCAGAATCTAATCTTCATTTTTTGTGATGAACCATCGTTTGGCAGATGGCAGTCAAGCCTTTTTGTAGATCTTTATCATTTTCTCGGCATTTAGGTTGTCAGTAAAGAGGTGCAAAGTGCCGAATCCCTGCTTTGAGAAGCAGCCCCAAAGATGCACCTTTATTCCATGTTTTACGGTCCGCTGAACAAGCCTAGTGGTGGAAGTTGACCAGGCTCGCGTGAGGACAGAACGTGCCCATATAGAACATTCATCAGTAAAAATGACATTTTCAAAATCTCTATCAATATTCTCATGCGCCCAAGCGAGTCGCTTTGTCACATGTTTTTCAGTCAACAGAGGCTTCTTCATTGTGTTGCGCCATTTCAGATGATGAGTACGAAGATGGGTTCGGATAGTTTCGTAGGATATATCTCAACCTGTCGCCATTAATTTTGCTTGTCCTTGCCGCAGTGTTAAAGCAGGATTCCGCGAAAACAGATTCACTATTCTTTTTTCATCTTTTTTGTACACTTTTCCTATCGAACCACGTTCTGGTAAATCATCGACATTTTTAGCCACTTTATATCGCTGTATCCACTTCTGTACGAATGCTTTCGACTTTCTTATATATTTAGCAGCGGCTGATTGCGACATTTTGGGACCTTTCGGGTGGATGCAAAGGAACACAGCCTCGTAGCGCGACGCGTACTTAGCACTCATGGCGTTTAACGTGATTCTCTTCTAAAAGATCAACGACAACTGAATTTTTGTTAACAATGCATCAAGGACAAAGCTTTATATTATCGGTTCATTAAAGAATTAGAGCAAAATTTTTTATTACCTGTCAGTGGAGTCGACCACGCTCTTACTTGACAGACTGTAAATGAAAAAATAAATATTTTATCGATGCTTTCTCGTTATTCTTTAGGGTAGCATTAATTTTAAAAACGGTTTTAATAAACTATACTGAATATTAAACTAAATTTAAACTTTTTCATAATTTTTATTTAATACACTATTGTAATGTATAAATATACATATTTTTGCTGGAAATTTTCAGACAAATTAAATGATTATTTTTTAAAAAAGGTACGATATGAATTAAATTAGAAATCATTATTACTGTTTAAATATTTGCAAAATTTAAAATAATTGAAATGTTGTAAGTTGTATTATCATACGTACTACAGCCAAAAATACTATTATTAACAATAGCAATAGAATAAATTCATCGCGAATGTTACGAATGAGGAGGTATAACAAGAGCAGAATTAAAATACTCGAATAAATTCCTGGAAATTCGTTACCGACTGACCTATATATACTTTAAAACAGAAGCTGCATTAGTATTTTGTCTGTCAATTAATCGTTTTGAATGATTAAAATTATTAATATTGTTAATATAATATAAATGAGTTCTTTTTTTATGTATAGTTAGTCTTGATTAATCCACTTTATTAATAGCAATTTTATATAATAAGAATTTAATTGCGGAGATAATTTTAATACTATTTGCATTGCATATTGTTAAATGCATAGGTGATAAAATTTCCCCAAAATGCAAAAAATATTTTTTTCAAATAAAATTAAAATTCACGTCAATCTAAAAAAAAACATAAATAAATAACGTAATTGCAAGTGTAAGCCTAATAACGAACTAGTGCATTAAAAAAAATTAATTTTCTTTTTAAAAACTTAAGAAACAGTTTATTTTTAATGAAAACCCTTTTCAGGAACTACCAAAATGCATAATTTTTCTAATTTTTAGTGGCGCATTGTTTAGAATAAGATAATAATATAAACATTTTATCGATGCTTTCTCGTTACTTATTCGAGCAGCGTTGACTAGAAAAACGGTTTTAAAAAACTTATATTATGCATTTTTTAATGCTGTTGATTTCTACTGAAAGCCCTTTTCGAGTAGTACGAAAACGCACAATTGTCGTTATTTTTAGTTAATTAGATTGATAATTTGTATATAAATAGAAAGATAAACAAATCGAATAGATAATAAACTCATTGCGAATGTTACGAATGAGGAGGTATAACGAGAGCAGAATTAAAATACTCCAATAGATTCCTGGAAATTTGTTACCGACTGACCTATATATACTTTAGAACAGAAGCTGCATTAGTATTTTGTCTTTCAATTAATCGTTATGAATGATTATAATGATTAATATTGCAAATATAATATTAATGAGTTCCTTTTTATGTATAGTAAGTCTTGATTAATCCACTTTATTGATAGCAATTTCATATTATAAAAATTTAATTGCGGAGCTAATTTTGATACTATTTGCATTGCATATTGTTAAATGCATAGGTGATAAAATTTCCCTAAAATGCAAAAAATATTTTTTTCAAATGAAATTAAAATTCACGTCAATCTAAAAAGAAACATAAATAAATAACGTAATTGCAAGTGTAAGCCTAATAACGAACTAGTGCATTGACAAAAATTTATTTTTTTAAAAACTTAAGAAACAGTTTATTTTTAATGAAAACCCTCTCCGGGAACTACAAAAATGCATAATTGATCTCACTTTTAGTTGCGCATTATTTAGGATCAGATAATAATATAAACATTTTATCGATGCTTTCTAGTTACTTATTCGAGCAGCGTTGACTAGAAAAACGGTTTTAAAGAACTTATATTATGCATTTTTTAATGCTGTTAATTTTTACTGAAAGACCTTTTCAAGTAGTCCAAAAACGCATGATTGTCGTTATTTTTAGTTAATTAGATTGATAATTTGTATATAAATAGAAAGATAAACAAATTGAATAGATAATAAACTCATCGCGAATGTTACGAATGAAGAGGTATAACGAGAGCAGAATTAAAATACTCGAATAGATTCCTGGAAATTCGTTACCGACTGACCTATGTATACTTAAAAACAGAAGCTGCATTAATATTTTGTCTTCCAAATAATCGTTTTGAATGATTAAAATGATTAATATTGAAAATATAATATTAATGAGTTTTTTTTTTATGTATAGTAAGTCTTGATTTATCCACTTTATTGATAAAAATTTAATTGCCTAGATATTTTTACACTATTTGCATTGCATATTGTTAAATGCATAAGTGATAAAATTTCCCCAAAATGCAGAATATATTTTTTTTGAATGTAATAAAAATTCACGTAAATCTAAAAAACATCATAAATAATTAACGTAATTGCAAGTGTATGCATTATAACGAACGTGTGCATTAAAAAAAATTAATTTTTTCAGAAACTTAAGAAACAGTTTAATTTTAACGAAAACCCTTTTTGGGAACTACAAAAATGCATAATTGATCTCACTTTTAGTTGCGCATTGTTTAGGATCAGATAATAATATAAACATTTTATCGATGCTTTCTTGTTACTTATTTGAGCAGCATTGACTAGAAAAACGGTTTTAAAGAACTTATATTATGTATTTTTTAATGCTGTTCATTTCTACTGAAAGCCCTTTTTGAGTAGTACAAAAACGCATAATTGTGTTTATTTTTAGTTAATTAGATTGGCAATTTGTATATAAATAGACAGATAAACAAATTGAATAGATAATAAACTCATCGCGAATGTTACGAATGAGGAGGTATAACGAGAGCAGAAAAAAAAGACTCGAATAGATTCCTGGAAATTTGTTACCGACTGACCTATATATACTTTAGAACAGAAGGTGCGTTAGTATTTTGTCTTTCAATTAATCGTTTTAAATGATTAAAATGATTAATATTAATAATATAATATTAATGAGTTCCTTTTTTATGTATAGTAAGTCTTGATTAATCCACTTCATTGATAGCAATTTCATATTATAAAAATTTTATTGCGGAGATAATTTTTATGCTATTTGCATTGCATATTGTTAAATGCATAGGTGATAAAATTTCCCCAAAATGCAAAAAATATTTTTTTCAAATAAAATTAAAATTCACGTCAATCTAAAAAAAAACATAAATAAATAACGTAATTGCAAGTGTAAGCCTAATAACGAACTAGTGCTTTAAAAAAATTAATTTTTTTAAAAACTTCAGAAACAGTTTAATTTAATGAAAACCCTTTTCGGGAACTACAAAAATGCATAATTAATCTCACTTTTAGTTGCGCATTATTTAAGATCAGATAATAATATAAAAATTTTATCGATGCTTTTTCGTTACTTATTTGAGCAGCGTTGACTAGAAAAACGGTTTTAAAGAACTTATATTATGCATTTTTTAATGCTGTTGATTTCTACTGAAAGCCCTTTTTGAGTAGTACAAAAATTTATAATTGTCGTTATTTTAAGTTAACTAGATTGATAATTTGTATATAAATAGACAGATAAACAAATTGAATAGATAATAAACTCATCGCGAATGTTACGAATGAGGAGGTATAACGAGAGCAGAAAAAAAAGACTCGAATAGATTCCTGGAAATTCTTTAACGACTGACCTATGTATACTTAAGAACAGAAGCTGCATTAATATTTTGTCTTCCAAATAATCGTTTTGAATGATGTTTTAAATGATTAATATTGAAAATATAATATTAATGAGTTCTTTTTTTATGCATAGTAAGTCTTGATTTATCCACTTTATTGATAAAAATTTAATTGCCTAGATAATTTTTACACTATTTGCATTGCATATTGTTAAATGCATAAGTGATAAAATTTCCCCAAAATGCAGAATATATTTTTTTTTAAATGTAATAAAAATTCACGTAAATCTAAAAAACATCATAAATAATTAACGTAATTGCAAGTGTATGCATTATAACGAACGTGTGCATTAAAAAAAATTAATTTTTTCAGAAACTTAAGAAACAGTTTAATTTTAACGAAAACCCTTTTTGGGAACTACAAAAATGCATAATTGATCTCACTTTTAGTTGCGCATTGTTTAGGATCAGATAATAATATAAACATTTTATCGATGCTTTCTTGTTACTTATTTGAGCAGCATTGACTAGAAAAACGGTTTTAAAGAACTTATATTATGTATTTTTTAATGCTGTTCATTTCTACTGAAAGCCCTTTTTGAGTAGTACAAAAACGCATAATTGTGTTTATTTTTAGTTAATTAGATTGGCAATTTGTATATAAATAGACAGATAAACAAATTGAATAGATAATAAACTCATCGCGAATGTTACGAATGAGGAGGTATAACGAGAGCAGAAAAAAAAGACTCGAATAGATTCCTGGAAATTTGTTACCGACTGACCTATATATACTTTAGAACAGAAGGTGCGTTAGTATTTTGTCTTTCAATTAATCGTTTTAAATGATTAAAATGATTAATATTAATAATATAATATTAATGAGTTCCTTTTTTATGTATAGTAAGTCTTGATTAATCCACTTCATTGATAGCAATTTCATATTATAAAAATTTTATTGCGGAGATAATTTTTATGCTATTTGCATTGCATATTGTTAAATGCATAGGTGATAAAATTTCCCCAAAATGCAAAAAATATTTTTTTCAAATAAAATTAAAATTCACGTCAATCTAAAAAAAAACATAAATAAATAACGTAATTGCAAGTGTAAGCCTAATAACGAACTAGTGCTTTAAAAAAATTAATTTTTTTAAAAACTTCAGAAACAGTTTAATTTAATGAAAACCCTTTTCGGGAACTACAAAAATGCATAATTGATCTCACTTTTAGTTGCGCATTGTTTAGGATTAGATAATAATATAAACATTTTATCGATGCATTCTCGTTACTTATTTGAGCAGCATTGACTAGAAAAACGGTTTTAAAGAACTTATATTATGTATTTTTTAATGCTGTTCATTTCTACTGAAAGCCCTTTTTGAGTAGTACAAAAACGCATAATTGTGTTTATTTTTAGTTAATTAGATTGGCAATTTGTATATAAATAGACAGATAAACAAATTGAATAGATAATAAACTCATCGCGAATGTTACGAATGAGGAGGTATAACGAGAGCAGAAAAAAAAGACTCGAATAGATTCCTGGAAATTCTTTAACGACTGACCTATGTATACTTAAGAACAGAAGCTGCATTAATATTTTGTCTTCCAAATAATCGTTTTGAATGATTTCAATGATTAATATTGAAAATATAATATTAATGAGTTCTTTTTTTATGCATAGTAAGTCTTGATTTATCCACTTTATTGATAAAAATTTAATTGCCTAGATAATTTTTACACTATTTGCATTGCATATTGTTAAATGCATAAGTGATAAAATTTCCCTAAAATGCAGAATATATTTTTTTTAAATGTAATAAAAATTCACGTAAATCTAAAAAACATCATAAATAATTAACGTAATTGCAAGTGTATGCATTATAACGAACGAGTGCATTGAAAAAAATTAATTTTTTTAGAAACTTAAGAAACAGTTTAATTTTAACGAAAACCCTTTTCGGGAACTACAAAAATGCATAATTGATCTCACTTTTAGTTGCGCATTGTTTAGGATTAGATAATAATATAAACATTTTATCGATGCTTTCTCGTTAATGCTTCGAGCAGCATTGACTAGAAAAACGGTTTTAAAGAACTTATATTATGTATTTTTTAATGCTGTTCATTTCTACTAAAAGCCCTTTTCGAGTGGTACAAAAACGCATAATTGTCGTTATTTTTAGCTAATTAGATTAATAATTTGTATATGAATAGATAGATAAAGAAATTGAATAACAAATAAATTTATCGCAAATGTTACAAATAAGGAGGTATAACAAGAGCAGAATTAAAATACTCGAATAGATTCCTGGAAATTCGTTACCGACTGACCTATATATACTTTAAAACAGAAGCTGCATTGGTATTTTGTCTTTCAATTAATCGTTTTGAATGATTAAAATGATTAATATTGATAATATAATATTAATGAGTTCTTTTTTTATGTATAGTAAGTCCTGATTAATCCACTTTATTAATAGCAATTTCATATAATAAGAATTTAATTGTGGAGATAATTTTAATACTATTTGCATTGCTTATTGTTAAATGCATAGGTGATAAAATTTCCCCAAAATGCAAAAAATATTTTTTTCAAATAAAATTAAAATTCACGTCAATCTAAAAAAAAACATAAATAAATAACGTAATTGCAAGTGTAAGCCTAATAACGAACTAGTGCATTAAAAAAAATTAATTTTTTTAAAAACTTCAGAAACAGTTTAATTTAATGAAAACCCTTTTTGGGAACTACAAAAATGCATAATTGATCTCACTTTTAGTTGCGCATTATTTACGATCAGATAATAATATAAACATTTTATCGATGCTTTCTTGTTACTTATTCGAGCAGCATTGACTAGAAAAACAGTTTTAAAGAACTTATATTATGTATTTTTTAATGCTGTTCATTTCTACTAAAAGCCCTTTGCAAATGGTACAAAAACGCATAATTGTCGTTATTTTTAGCTAATTAGATTAATAATTTGTATATGAATAGATAGATAAAGAAATTGAATAACAAATAAATTTATCGCAAATGTTACAAATAAGGAGGTATAACAAGAGCAGAATTAAAATACTCGAATAGATTCCTGGAAATTCGTTACCGACTGACCTATATATACTTTAGAACAGAAGGTGCATTAGTATTTTGTCTTTCAATTAATCGTTTTAAATGATTAAAATGATTAATATTAATAATATAATATTAATGAGTTCCTTTTTTATGCATAGTAAGTCTTGATTTATCCACTTTATTGATAAAAATTTAATTGCCTAGATAATTTTTACACTATTTGCATTGCATATTGTTAAATGCATAAGTGATAAAATTTCCCCAAAATGCAGAATATATTTTTTTTTAAATGTAATAAAAATTCACGTAAATCTAAAAAACATCAAAAATAATTTGCGTAATTGCAAGTGTATGCATTATAACGAACGAGTGCATTAAAAAAAATTAATTTTTTTAGAAACTTAAGAAACGGTTTAATTTTAACGAAAACCCTTTTCGGGAACTACAAAAATGCATAATTGATCTCACTTTTAGTTGCGCATTGTTTAGGATTAGATAATAATATAAACATTTTATCGATGCTTTCTCGTTACTCATTCGAGCAGCATTGACTAGAAAAACGGTTTTAAAGAACTTATGTTCTGTATTTTTTAATGCTGTTCATTTCTACTGAAAGCCCTTTTTGAGTGGTACAAAAACGCATAATTGTCTTTATTTTTAGTTAATTAGATTGATAATTTGTATATGAATAGAAAGATAAACAAATTGAATAGATAATAAACTCATTGCGAATGTTACGAATGAGGAGGTATAACAAGAGCAGAATTAAAATACTCGAATAGATTCCTGGAAATTCGTTACCGACTGACCTATATATACTTGAAAACAGAAGCTGCATTGGTATTTCGTCTTTCAATTAATCGTTTTGAATGATTAAAATGATTAATATTGAAAATATAATATTAATGAGTTCTTTTTTTATGTATAGTAAGTCTTGATTTATCCACTTTATTGATAAAAATTCAATTGCCTAGATAATTTTTACACTATTTGCATTGCATATTGTTAAATGCATAAGTGATAAAATTTCCCCAAAATACAGAATATATTTTTTTTAAATGTAATAAAAATTCACGTAAATCTAAAAAACATCATAAATAATTAACGTAATTGCAAGTGTATGCATTATAACGAACGTGTGCATGAAAAAAAATTAATTTTTTCAGAAACTCAAGAAACAGTTTAATTTTAACGAAAACCCTTTTTGGGAACTACAAAAATGCATAATTGATCTCACTTTTAGTTGCGCATTGTTTAGGATTAGATAATAATATAAACATTTTATCGATGCATTCTCGTTACTTATTTGAGCAGCATTGACTAGAAAAACGGTTTTAAAGAACTTATATTATGTATTTTTTAATGCTGTTCATTTCTACTGAAAGCCCTTTTTGAGTAGTACAAAAACGCATAATTGTGTTTATTTTTAGTTAATTAGATTGACAATTTGTATATAAATAGACAGATAAACAAATTGAATAGATAATAAACTCATCGCGAATGTTACGAATGAGGAGGTATAACGAGAGCAGAAAAAAAAGACTCGAATAGATTCCTGGAAATTCTTTAACGACTGACCTATGTATACTTAAGAACAGAAGCTGCATTAATATTTTGTCTTCCAAATAATCGTTTTGAATGATTTCAATGATTAATATTGAAAATATAATATTAATGAGTTCTTTTTTTATGCATAGTAAGTCTTGATTTATCCACTTTATTGATAAAAATTTAATTGCCTAGATAATTTTTACACTATTTGCATTGCATATTGTTAAATGCATAAGTGATAAAATTTCCCTAAAATGCAGAATATATTTTTTTTAAATGTAATAAAAATTCACGTAAATCTAAAAAACATCATAAATAATTAACGTAATTGCAAGTGTATGCATTATAACGAACGAGTGCATTGAAAAAAATTAATTTTTTTAGAAACTTAAGAAACAGTTTAATTTTAACGAAAACCCTTTTCGGGAACTACAAAAATGCATAATTGATCTCACTTTTAGTTGCGCATTGTTTAGGATTAGATAATAATATAAACATTTTATCGATGCTTTCTCGTTAATGCTTCGAGCAGCATTGACTAGAAAAACGGTTTTAAAGAACTTATATTATGTATTTTTTAATGCTGTTTATTTCTACTAAAAGCCCTTTTCGAGTGGTACAAAAACGCATAATTGTCGTTATTTTTAGCTAATTAGATTAATAATTTGTATATGAATAGATAGATAAAGAAATTGAATAACAAATAAATTTATCGCAAATGTTACAAATAAGGAGGTATAACAAGAGCAGAATTAAAATACTCGAATAGATTCCTGGAAATTCGTTACCGACTGACCTATATATACTTTAAAACAGAAGCTGCATTGGTATTTTGTCTTTCAATTAATCGTTTTGAATGATTAAAATGATTAATATTGATAATATAATATTAATGAGTTCTTTTTTTATGTATAGTAAGTCCTGATTAATCCACTTTATTAATAGCAATTTCATATAATAAGAATTTAATTGTGGAGATAATTTTAATACTATTTGCATTGCTTATTGTTAAATGCATAGGTGATAAAATTTCCCCAAAATGCAAAAAATATTTTTTTCAAATAAAATTAAAATTCACGTCAATCTAAAAAAAAACATAAATAAATAACGTAATTGCAAGTGTAAGCCTAATAACGAACTAGTGCATTAAAAAAAATTAATTTTTTTAAAAACTTCAGAAACAGTTTAATTTAATGAAAACCCTTTTTGGGAACTACAAAAATGCATAATTGATCTCACTTTTAGTTGCGCATTATTTACGATCAGATAATAATATAAACATTTTATCGATGCTTTCTTGTTACTTATTCGAGCAGCATTGACTAGAAAAACAGTTTTAAAGAACTTATATTTTGTATTTTTTAATGCTGTTCATTTCTACTGAAAGCCCTTTTTGAGTAGTACAAAAACGCATAATTGTGTTTATTTTTAGTTAATTAGATTGACAATTTGTATATAAATAGACAGATAAACAAATTGAATAGATAATAAACTCATCGCGAATGTTACGAATGAGGAGGTATAACGAGAGCAGAATTAAAATACTCGAATAGATTCCTGGAAATTCGTTACCGACTGACCTATATATACTTTAGAACAGAAGGTGCATTAGTATTTTGTCTTTCAATTAATCGTTTTAAATGATTAAAATGATTAATATTAATAATATAATATTAATGAGTTCCTTTTTTATGCATAGTAAGTCTTGATTTATCCACTTTATTGATAAAAATTTAATTGCCTAGATAATTTTTACACTATTTGCATTGCATATTGTTAAATGCATGAGTGATAAAATTTCCCCAAAATGCAGAATATATTTTTTTTTAAATGTAATAAAAATTCACGTAAATCTAAAAAACATCAAAAATAATTTGCGTAATTGCAAGTGTATGCATTATAACGAACGAGTGCATTAAAAAAAATTAATTTTTTTAGAAACTTAAGAAACGGTTTAATTTTAACGAAAACCCTTTTCGGGAACTACGAAAATGCATAATTGATCTCACTTTTAGTTGCGCATTGTTTAGGATTAGATAATAATATAAACATTTTATCGATGCTTTCTCGTTACTCATTCGAGCAGCATTGACTAGAAAAACGGTTTTAAAGAACTTATGTTCTGTATTTTTTAATGCTGTTCATTTCTACTGAAAGCCCTTTTTGAGTGGTACAAAAACGCATAATTGTCGTTATTTTTAGTTAATTAGATTGATAATTTGTATATTAATAGAAAGATAAACAAATTGAATAGATAATTAACTCATCGCGAATGTTACGAATGAGGAGGTATAACGAGAGCAGAATTAAAATACTCGAATAGATTCCTGGAAATAAATTGTTAGATACTATTAAATTTGAACTTATTAGAACTTATAGAACTTCTTTGAAATGAAATATATATTTATATATTCATACAATAATTTACACGTAAATAACATGTAATTTACAGTAGCGTATAAAACTGATTTTAATTTACATTTACCCACCACTGTTTACGAGAACGCATGAGATAACTACCCAGCTAGCACGCTGGCATCAAATAGACATCTTATAGACATCACATATATGTTATAAGATGTCTGTTTGGATATTTATATTTAGCCTAAATGTGCACTAAAAGAGTACCAAGTAGATGGTATAAGTCCACCCTACTGGATATCCGAAAAGACATATTATTTTAACAATCTGTCAATTAAGAGATACCTAAAAAGACGTTCAAAAAGAAGTATATTGGTTAACAATATGGGAATACAAATTGACATTAAAAATACAAATAAATGATTAAGTTAAGACAAATAAAAGTTAAAATTATGAATAACAACTAAAATATACACGTTTTTCTTTTTATACATATAAACAATTTAAATGAGGCAGTTATTGCAAATTGCATATAAGTTTTGGCGCAGATAATTTATTATCGTGTGATATTTGCTTTTCAAAATTTGCATTCGGGGTCTGATTCTTGCGTGATAAACCATGCGGTTTATTAGTAATAAAAATATTTTACAAAAGCATGAATCCAAAAATTTATTGGCATCTAAGTTACATGATACCTTATTTAATTGTCACTTTATATATAAATTTAATAATATAAATATAACAAATTTTTTATGTTTATTTATGCTGCAATTCCAGCAGCACCTGCTCAAATATAATTACTATTGCCGTTTCATAATAATCACTTACATGTTTACTTTATAAAAATATAAACAAAATCTCACTCTTCTATACTGATTAATTTTTATATTCATATACGCTTCTGCGAAATTTTTATATTAAATAAATAATTTATTTATTAATAAAATGTCTACGGTGTAGGAGTAGGATTATAGTCCCGAGATCCTCAAAACATCAGTTGCATGCAACATCCTCAAAAGTACGTATTTGGGTTATTCTTCAATAGATCAGAAAGTAAATAATATATAACCAAAAAAAACAAATATTTATGAATGAATTATTAATCTCTCATCATATATGTACCAATTTTTCGTACATATTGAATATATACGTACATATTAATCATCTATGAAAAGCCTCAAAAGTTCGGATCGGTATATATATATATATATATATATATATATATATATATATATACAGGGTGCGTACGGTATTTGAGGACATGCATAAATGTGACTATAACTTCGCGAATTTTTTTCTTTTTTTTTTTCCTTTTTAGATAAGAAATGGCGGACTACAACATCACTCAAAAAATGAAGAGACATGCTGTCATCGTCGCTATATGTGCGAACCATACAGATTTAGAGATCTCTAATTTTCTTAATTGCGCCCGGTCATTCGTGCATAAGGTTCGCCGTAAATTGGAAGCATCAGGAGGCGATACAGAATCGGTTGCAAAACGCAAAAAGCGCGAACAACGTTCTGACACTGTCCGATCTGCAGAATTTTTAGAGCAAGTGCAAGCGATCATAGACGAGGACCCTTCAAAATCAATGAGGGTCCTTGCGAGTGAGTTTCATGTTTCTGAGCGCCTTATTCATAGAGTTGTCCACGAAGACCTTCGGTATAAGTCTTACGTGATGCGCAGAGGACAGTTCATGTCGGAACGAACACGGGAACAGAGAGTTCTCCTATCAAAACGTCTTTTAAACAAAATCAAACACCCTGAGGCGCCCAAAATGTTATGGTTTTTTTCCGACGAAAAAAATTTTGACAAAGATCAAAAGACCAATCGCAGAAATGACAGATGGCTATGTTCAAATCCTACGGAGGTTCCTGTTGTTATGCACACAAAATTTGCAGCCACTGTTATGGTTTTAGGTGTTGTCAGCAACGAAGGACATGTTATGCCATCACACTTTTTTACTCAAGGACTTCGAGTGATCTCTGCTGCATATATCGAGGTTTTGGAGACGGTAGTGAAACCCTGGATAGACAATGTAAGCGGAGGCAGACCATACATTTTTCAACAAGGCTTTGCTCCTTCACATAAAGCGATGGCGACACAAGATTGGATAGCCGAAAATTTTCATGACCACATAACACCGAACCTATGGCCACTTAGCTCCCCAGACCTTAATCCTTTGGATTATTACGTATGGGGCGTTGTTGAGCGTAAGACCAATAAGCGTCCTCATAACACCACTTCTTCGCTGAAGACTGCTATTAATACCGTTTTGGTCAATATGAACAAGGAGCATTTGATTCGGGCATGTAATCGTTTCTGGACCCGGATCGAAGAGGTTATTGCTGCTAATGGCGATTTTATTGAATAACTTTATAGCCATATATTAATTTAACGTTGTATAAAAAATTCCTAAAATTTCATTAAATTTTTTCAAAAATACAAGCTAATTAATTTTACTCTTAAGTTGTCCTCAAATACCGTACGCACCCTGTATGCCTGACGCGATCGCACACGCGTCAGGAAACTAAATATAATTACTCGCGAATTAATTATTGCGACGAAGTGGACACTTACTTCTTCTTCGCAGTCTCGGAATCGTCCTCTCGTAAACGCTATCGGAACGGCGGCGATACCGTTATCGGGAAAAATCGCGTAAAAACTATTAGCAGAGAAATTCACGTGCGGCTAGCTGAACGACTCGGACGAGAAGAAGAAGGCTTTAGGGGAGGGCTTCTCTTTCCCCTCTCGCCTATCGGTTTTTCCGCGTAGCGCTATCGATTCTTGATCGATAGCGCCGCGCTTCGGTATGCCGCGGATTCTCGCGCCTTTTCCCGCGTCAAGCCATCGGTCGCTTGATCGATGACGCCGCGTATCGTCGCGCCGCAAACTCTATCTCTCTCGCCTATGGCAGGTGGCTTAACCTCTATGAGCCACCTGTCACAATATATATATATATAAATGATAACTAATTTTTTTTTATAAATTTTCATTAAGAAGATTATGAATTATTATTCATCGAGAATTGGAATATGAAAAATATAAAATTATATAAACATTTTTATAGTATCTATATTGTAAAATTCACAAGTATTATTTATTAAACAATTAATTTAGTCTATTAATTGTTTCTTCTATCATAAAATTAAGTGGATAAATTATTGATGGTATCTACATTTTATATGTAATTATAAATAACGTGTAATAAAAAGGAAAAGGCATGGCGCCGAAACTGTTTTCTCCTTCTTCTTAAATTCGAATTCAAATTATATGTATTTTATAAGTACAATATGATTCTCGTAATTGAAAAAAAGAATTACCTTATTCAGATAATTATTATTTGAGATATAACAGTTTACACATTTCACTCCTTCTTTTTCTAAAGATAAAATATTTTTAAAAAAAAATTAATTTTTTTTAAATATAACTTTTTTAAAAATTAATATTTTAAGCAGATACTTGGCATGATATTTCACGTTGATATAAACTAAAAGTTAACAAATTTTCCAAAAAGAGAAAAAAAATCGACTCCGAAACATAATAAGAATTCATAGGAACGTCCCTCATGTTGTTTACATATATGGTTAAGTATATCGAAATATCGAGTGCAGAGTAATACACCCAGCCATACGGCCAATACACACACAAAGTAGCGTTGTGTGCGTACTTTCTCTACTTACAGCGAAGCGCAGTGAAGAGGGAAGCGCTGCCTACAGGCCAGGCTACTCACACAAGCGTGCGCACGAAACATACAGGTACGCGTCTAGCTGTATGTAACAGCTTCGCTTGTTTGAATACATCGTGCGAGCTATCTTTTCGTCAGCGTATCGCAAGACATTAGAAAAACAAAAGAACGTGCGCCGAAATACGTATTCTTTACTGTAGCGTGTCTATATATGTGTAGACACTCACTTGCCATAAAATTGATATTTTTTAATGAAACAATAAATAAAAAAATGACTTCTTTTATTGGAATAATAATCTCTTATTTATTATAATAAATAACGTGAAAAGTAATAAAATACTATTACAAAATTAATTTTAATTTAATTAAAATTTTTTTTAATATAAAAACTATTAATATATTTTATTATTGATCAGAACAGTTTTATAAATTGTTAATAAAAATTTTGATATGATATGGCATTTCAATTAAAAATTTCAACAGCTTTAACATTTAAAAATATGACAATTAATTGTTAAGTGATAACTCTTTGACATTGAAAATGCATTTGTCACTTCAGTCAAAAACTATTTTATATACAATTAAATTATCTTAAAATAACTTTATTTAATACACTTCTGAATATATATATATAAACGATATTATTTAACAAAAATAACTTAATTGTTAGTTATAAAATGTCATTTAAATTATGCATATTAATTAAAAAGACTATAGTTCTTACCTGTGAGATCCAAATTTCTATTTTTATACAAATAATTCTAAGTAAAATAATATAATGCATAATAATTTAACCGCATTAAAATTTTTTTAATAATTTCGTAAGAAACTTTTAAATGTAAAATAATAGAAAAATTTGTTATGGCGTAAAAATAATTTTTATCAACGTACTAGAATATATTGATTAAATGATTTTAATAAATTCAACTTGAAATATATTTTAAACATATTAAAAGATAATGACTATTCAATATTCAAAATTTATTATTATCAAATTTTTAAAGATAATTGAATTATACATGAAAAAATTTTTTATTTAAGCGACAAATACGTTTTCAGTGTAAAAAAGAAATCAGTAAACATGAAATTGACATATTTTATAATGTTTAAAAAGTTGTTCATATTTTTAATTGAAATAGAATATTATAATAAAATTTTTGTTAACCATTTCTAAAACTGATCTGATAAATAATAAAAAGGCCTCATAAAAAAAAAAAAAATTCTAACAAACTTGAAAATCATTCTGCAATAGTACTTTATTACTTTTCACGTTATTTGTTACAATAAATAAAAATAATAATTTTACAATAAGAAAAAGTCATTTCTTTATTTATTTTGTTTCATTAAAAAATTGCCTTCTTATGGCAAGTGAGTGTCTATATAAATATAAATACATCTATATATATACACAGTGTGTCCCATGGAAAACGGAACTTTTTCAAAACATCGATTTATATTGGTGCCACCTATTGGTGGATGTTAGCAATGGAAAGGTCCATTCTTAACTGACATCCTGTCAAAATTGTATGACATTTGGTTCAATGGAAACCAAAATATCGCGCTCACAGTGATAGTGTGTTTGTGGCATCGGTCGAAAAATGAACTTCGAACAAAGAGCAATTATTAAGTTCTGTTTTAAACTCGATAAATCCTTTACTGAGACGCATAATTTGCTGAAACAATTTTATGGCGATAATTATCTATCCCGTACCAGAGTGTATGAGTGGTATAAGCGGTTCCAGGAAGGTCGTGAAGACATTCAGGACGACGAACATCCAGGTCCTTCGAATACCGTGGTTACTCAAAGTAACATTGAAAAAGGGCGTGAATTTATAAAAAATGAGCCAAAATCTTCATTGCGATACATGGAAATGGAATTGAATATGTCCAAAAATTCAATTCATCGCATTTTGACCGATCATTTGAATCTACAGAAGGTGTGTGCACGCTTTGTTCCACACAATTTGACCGACTACGAAAAATTGCTCCGAATTCAACATTGTAAGGATTTGATTAAAGAGTCAAAAAAGGACCCAAACTTGAAATATTCAATTGTGACTGGTGACGAGACATGGTGTTTTCAATATGATCCCGAAATCAAGCGTCAAAGCGCCGAATGGAAGCACCCAACCAAGCCAAATCCGAAAAAAAGTCGTCTTGAAAAGTCAAAAGTCAAGACAATGTTGATTTGTTTCTACGATTCGGAGGGTATTATTCATCGTAAATTCGTTCCACCTGGTCAAACGATTACTGCTGTGTTTTATCTTGGTGTTATGAAGCGTTTGCTCAGCCGTATTCGTCGTGTGCGGCCACAATACCGTGAAAAAGGGAGCTGGCGTTTGTTGCATGATAATGCCCCGTCTCATCGATCGAACTTGATCACGGATTTTTTGATCAAAAATTCCATTTTAACCATCAACCATTCACCGTACTCGCCGGATTTGGCTCCGTGCGACTTCTACTTGTTCTCCAAATTGCACTTGCCTATGAAAGAAAAACGTTATGCCGACGTAGAGGCCATCCAAAGAGCGACGATTGACATACTAAAGTCGATGGATAAAAATGATCTCGAAAACTCATTCGATATGTTGATTAATCGTGCAAAACGTTGTATTGATGCAGAAGGAGAATATTTTGAATAAAATAAATGAGATTTGCCGGAATATTGAGTTTTTGTCTTTATTTTGAAAAAGTTCCGTTTTCCATGGAACACACTGTGTATATATATACACGCAAGGGCAAAGAATCCGCATTTCGGCGCGCGTTCTTATGTATTTCCGATTTCATGTAATACGCTGACAAAAAAATACCACGCACGATGCATTCAAGCAAGCGAAGCTGTTCGCTGCGCATGCGTATGGTTAATAGCGCGCCACGGCGCTTAGAAGTGAAATTCAAAGACAGAAATTCGAATGTGGCGATACTCGAAAATAATTCGCGACGCTGCCTATTCAATGTACGTATATGTCATTTTTTCATTTATTGTTTCATTAAAAAATAGCAATTTTATGGCAAGTGAGTGTCTACATATATATAGACACGCTACAGTAAAGAATACGTATTTTGACGCGCGTTCTTATGTTTTTATAATGTCTTGTGATACGCTGACGAAAAGATAGCTCGCACGATGTATTCAAACAAGCGAAGCTGCCACTCCCAGCTAGACGCGTGCCTGTATGTTCGTGCGCGCTTGTGTGCGTAGCCTGGCTTGCAGGCCGCGATTCTCTCTCCACAGCGCTTCGCTGTCAGTAGAGATGGTAACGCGCATAACGCTATGTTTGTGTGTGTATTGGCCGCATGACTGAGTGTATTGCTCTTAACTCCATTTCGATATACTTGACCACGTATGTAAATAACACGTAGAGAAGTATAAAATCACACTGTTTAAAGAGTAATTATAAAATTTATTTAATTTTTTCAAATTCTAATTGTTATTAAATTCATAAAAACATTCAATAAAATTTAAATATTTAAGAAATTAGTATAACATCAAATGCTATGAAAAATTACGTCTCGTATCCAACTGAAGATTTAAATATAATTTTCATTTGAAAAAAAATTTTAAAATTATCAAATAATAATAGTCCTATTATTTTATTGAAGTTTCAAATAAAAGTTTGGTGCATGTTTTATGAATTTAAAATTCTTTAATTATTTATTTTAAATAAAATTAAAATATTTCCAGAAAAAGTACCAACAAAATACAAACATAAATTAATTATTATTTCTGGGCAATGACATCATATTTATGTATTATAAATAAAATATTATTTAATAGAAACGCGTAGTTAAAAAGAATATTATAATAAGTAAATCAATAAAAAAAGATTAGTTTTATTTTAAATTAAAAAGTATTATATACTAGTAAAGTTATAAAGAGTTTGAAGACAAGCTAAAAATTTTTCAAAAATTTATATTATAACAACAGTTTTTTTTTCAAAAACTTGAATTTTTCTTTACATATTGACGAATACGAGAACTTTCTTTTAGTATTTAGATTTTAAAGATGATTTAAATAAGGATTGTTAATAAGAACATTTAATACAAAGCTATTTAAAATAGTTGGTAAATACGTTCTAACGAAAAAATATTATAAAAAATAATATACCTGAGCAGCAATGGGATACGAAAAAGAAATTTTCAATTATTTAATTCTCCTAAAGGGTAAGATCCTGTCCGTTCGGTCGACGCCAAATTATATACCAAGAAATCGAATGCACTTCTTATTCTTGTGCCAACGGTAAAAGACGAGTTGTCAGATTTTTTTTTCGAGAATTTTGTCTTTTCATCCCCCTGAAGGGGGATGTTCCGGAGCGCTTTTTTTAACGCCGATTTTTTCATAGATTTCTTATGTTCTAAGAAATGATATACGCTTGTTATTTTTGCGCCAACGGTGTTAGGATAGTTGTCAGATTTTTTTTTCGTAAATTTTGACGTTTCATCCTCCTGAAGGGTAAGTTCGGAAGCGGTTTTTTCAACGCCAATTTTTTTATAGGTTCCTAATATTCCAAGAAATCATATACACTTTTTATTTTTGTAGCAAAGGTATTAGGAAACTTGTCAGATTTTTTTTTCGTAAATTTTGACTTTTCATCCTTCTAAACGGTAAGTTTCGGTCTGCTTTTGTCGACGCCAATTTTTTTATAGATATCTTATGTACCAAGAAATCATATACATTTTTTTTTTTTGCCAGCGTTATTAGGAAAGATGTTGGAATTTTTTTTATGTTTAAACCTTTCATCCCCCTGAAGGGTGAGTTCCGGACCGTTTTTTTTAACGCCAATTTTTAATAAGTTTCTAATGTTTCAAGAAATAATATACACTTGTTATTTTTGTGCCAACTGTATTATGAAAGCAGTCAGATTTTTTTTCGAGAATGTTGACTTCTCATCTCTTTTTAAAATTATTTCCGGAAAAGGTTGACAAATTTTTTTTGTTGTATACGTTTTCGGAGGTCTTGTATATTTTTTATTATACTTTTTTTTTTTTTAAATTATATAAAACGGTTGTAATACTTGATTTTTCTTCATTCATTTCTAGGAGTATTTTATGGGTTGAATTTGCTAAAATTAATGTTAATTATCAATTTTAATACATATTTGTTCATTTCATATCTATTTTATTGAGAAAAAACGAATATGAAAAATTTGATTTTTTGTTGGAGTCCAACGTTGCAAACTTCAACATCTTTTATTTTTAATGTACGGTCCTTTATCACTATCATTACAGGAGATAAAACATTAGCTGCATGGCTTTTTAACCTATTAATGCGCGAAATACCAAATTTGAGCATGCAACTTCAAATACTAGCATACGGTTTTGTTCGAAAAACAGTCATTTTTGTTTAAAATCCCACATAGGGGGTTTTCGAGGATGCTCGTTTAGAATTTAATATCTATTTTGTAACAAACAATCAAATTCTTTATATGCTTTCGCATTTGAAAAAAAGTCAAGATGTCTAATGATTCTTTTTCTTTAATCGATTTTTACTGATGTTGCTGCACTCAAGTGACCATATTATCTTTAGAAATCGCGGCCCGGAAGTTTGAAATTTTCAAAAACCTGATTAACGACATTTCTTATCATCTAGTTTTTTCAAAATAGCAAGTTTTGTGAAACAGCATGATGTTAAACTTTATGATTTTTTTTCTTGACAACTTTGAACTTGACAAAAAAAGTTATATAACAAAATTTTTTAGAACCATCTAAAGAACACCTATGGATTTTATCGAAAGTTTCTAAATTTTTCAAAAAATGATGAAATTTGAAAAATTCTAAATTCACTCAAAATTTTTTGATGAAATTCATACATGTTCTTTTAAAAATTGTGAGCACTTTTTGCTTTATAACATTTTTTCTTAAATCCCATACTTTGCGAGAAAAAAATTATTAAAGTATTCTATGACGTAATGGACAAGAAGTTACAATGGTTTGGTCATCATGATCATTACTCAGTCACTGTATATAATATAATACAGCTTTGTCCAGTTTTCATTACGGAGACGTAGACGATAATACAGAACCATTATTTAAAAATTTTTTTTTTTTTTTATTTTTTGTTTTATTTTATTTTATTATTATTATTTTTTTTTTTTTCTAGAAATTCATGTTCTTTTGTTTTTGGCATATATTTTTCTCTTTTCTTTTAAATTTCTTTTTTGAACTTTTTTGAGTTGTTTTTATATTTATTTATCATATTTTATTATACAATATAATTTTGTGAAAATTGTTCTTTCGAGTGTCCAGAGTTAAAATAATTTTTGTAAAAATATAAATTACACAATTTGCAAACTTTTCTATTTCTTAGAGAACATTGTTAGAACAATTTTTCTGAATTTCAGTTTGTTTCATTTCGTAAATTTTTTTTAGTGGATGTTTTCTTTATTAAATAACTTTTGACAGGCAACAGCCATACAAACTTTCCTATTTTTTTACTTTTATTTGCTATTGTAAATTATAGAATACAGTGGCATTGGTAATTGCGATTTGGATGCATTTGATAAAAATAAGTTAAGTCCCGTTTCTCGATTAAAATATAGGCATAACTTTATTACGAAATTAGTCGTGAAGATTTATTCCACATATAGTCATTACAGGCACGCATAACTCTTAAAAACTCTAGTGTTTTTTTCTGTTTTTCAGTTTTATTGTATCTTACAACAGGAGTAGTAGAATTAACATAGGTGGATAAGTTCCACGTTCATCTTCCTTTTTATCAATGTTTTGCTGCAACGGTATTCTATCCTGTCTAACACTTTCTGTGCATCGCAATTCCAATTTTTCCAAGCGAACCAAAAAATCTGCAGAACAAAATAAATTATCAAAATAAACATGAATTTTGAAATTGATGTGGAATTGTAAGAGGCAAAAACTGCTGCAGCGTCTTAAGTACAACGCGACTACCAAGAGAAATTTAAGGTGAAATATTACATTTAGCCTTTTTTTCCTAATATAACACATCGTTCAATAAGTCCCGAGACTAACAACGATAACAACATTTTTTTTCAAAAATCATTTTTATTCATCAATATAATCTCCTTTTAGAGTGATACAATCTTTCCAACGCTTTTCCAACATTTCTATTCCATGTTTATAGAAGGATTTATCCTTGGCTTCAAAATAGGCTTCAGTTTCGGCAATGACCTCCTCATTCGAGCTAAATTTTTTTCCCTGGAGCACTTTTTTGAGACCAGCAAAGAGTCACTAGTCGCTGGGGGCTGAATCTGGCGAATACGGGGGGTGGGAAAGCAAATCAAAGCTCAATTCGTTCAATTTTGCCATTGTTTTCATGGACTTGTGGCATGGTGCATTGTCTTGGTGAAAAAGGATTTTTTTCTTCTTCGTGTGCGGTTATTTTGCTGCGATCTCCTCCTTCAAACGTACCAACAAGTCAATATAATAATCACTGTTAATCGATTTACCTTTTTCTAGGTAGTCAATGAAAATCACGCCATGTGTATCCCAAAAAACAGACGTCATGACTTTGCCAGCAGACTGCTGCGTTTTTGGACGCTTTGGGCGGCTTTCGCCAGCCATACGCCACTCAGATGATTGCCGATTCGACTCCGGAGTGAAATGATGTATCCATGTTTCATCCATGGTCACGTATCGACGCAGGGAATCCTTTTTATTGCGAGTAAATAGCGATAAACAGCTCTCTGAATCGTCGACTCGTTGCTGCTTTTGTTCCACTGAAAGCAATCGCGGCACCCACTTGGAAAAAACCTTTTCCATGCTCAATTTTTCATGAAGGATTGTAAATACGCTTCCAGATGAAATCTGCGTCATTTCTGCAATCTCACGGACCTTCACTTTGCGATTTTTCATTACAATTTTTAACACTTCACTCACATTTTCCTGTGTAACGGCTTCCAATGGCCTACTCGAACGTTCCGCATCGTTTGTGTCCGTACGACCACGTTTGAACTCAGCATACCAACGACAAATCGTTGGTTTGGATGGAGAGGAGTCCGGGTAATGTATTTCAAGCCATTGCTGGGCTTCTACGGTGTTTTTACCCATTAAAAAACAATGTTTCATCAACACGCGAAACTCGCTTTTTTCTATTTTTTAAACAAATTACAGAGTGACTTTACTCTAACCTCAATAACTCTGCTGTCTGTGATCCGATCGACGTGAAATTTTTACACGTTTCATGTTAAGGTTCGCACTCTATGGAAACGTGGCCAGTTTGGTACTACTAGCACCATCTCTGGGTTAGTCTCGGGACTTATTGAACGATGTGTTACTAGCATGAGGTGAAACGTTTCCAGTCTGATAAAGAAAAACAACTTTTTTCTTTTTTTTTTTTTTTAAATCTCTATCAAGAATAATACATTTTTTCATAACAGTGCTCTAATGCAGTGATGCCATTTTTTATGCGATATGATAAGTCCCTTAAAATCGTCATTTACAGCATCGATGACTTTTTCGTTGCTATCAAATATTTCACCTCCAAGCTATTTTTTAAAGTTGGGAAACAAATAATAGTCGCTGAAGAGGAGATCTGGTGGATACGGTGGTTATGATAACAATTCGAACTTCAATTCGTTGATTTTAGCCATCTCAACAATCGACGAATGGGCAGGTGCATTGTTTTTGCCTTCTTTGGGGTTTGTTCACCTGGTGCAATCCATTGCTTCGACTGATGTTTACTTTCAGGAGTATAATGCTAAATCCAAGTTTTATCTATAGTTATGAAACGACACAAAAATTCGCTAGGGTTTCGCTTGTACGACGCCAAATTTTTAATTGAAACAGTTACCGGGTAAATTTTTTATCAACTGTTAGTAAACACGGCACTCACCTAGCACAGAGCTTTTTCATCCTCAAATGTTTATGTGAAATATTGCGTACAATTTCATTTGACATCTTAATAGCCTCAGCTACCTCCTTTACTTTTAGTCTACGGTCCTCTATCACTATTTTACGAATTTTTTCAAACATTTCAAGAGATGTTACCTTAACAGGGCGTCTTAAACGTGGTTTATCAGAAGTGCTTGTGTGACCCTTCTTAAATTCAGAAACCACTGTTTAACCGTTAAATATGATGAAAAAGAGTCTTTCAGTGTAGGATCTAGCTCTTCTTTAATTTTTAACGGTGTGAGACCTTTTAAATAGAAGTATTTGATGACCGCACGCTTCTCTGATTTTTACGTATTTACCATACGTAAGCAATTAAAACGTCTTATTCAATTAACTCTCGAATGTACACTAATAGAGCAGTCGAACCGAAAATTTATATACAAGCTAGTGAGATGTCCGGCTACAGAATACGAGTAATACACTTAACCTGCTAGCGCCATCTCTATGTCAGAGTGAGAATTTTTCACCCCAACCTATAGCATCGAGTACTTCTGATCGTCAATAAATTGTTCAATATCAGGAATAGTATCTTTTGTTTTATGTATCTTCATGCGTTTTCTAATTAAGATCAAAGTCATTTTAGGATTAAAAAAGTAAAACGTTCTATGGATAATGTTTCGAATTCGATTGCTTCTGCTGTTTTGACGAGCATGTAGAGTCATATTTTGGTGGTACAGTTTGTGCTGTCAGCATCTTTGGTAAAGTAAGCTACTGAAACAGGCAAGTGTCGAGCAATTTCAAATCTGAGTCTGAAAAGTTTATGCAAAGTAGGGCTCATTCGAAACAATGTAAATAAATAAGAAATCTGTATATATACAGTAAGTATCCTAGCAAAATTGCTGTAGTTCATCAAGCTTTAGTGCTAATTTTGACTTAAAAGAGGATAAAATCGTTTAAATCTTGCTAACTAATTGTTCGTTAATGCCTAAAGCTCTTACGAAAATCGCAAAAAAACATTTTGTAGCAACGTTTCCTGAGTTTTTAGTTACATAATTTTGCAAAATCTGGTTAACTCTGACTCGAATTTGATCATAAATATTTTTCTGTATAATTAATTTTAGTTCTTCAAATCGCTCTGAAAATAAAAGAAAAGTTAATTTTTTTCATATATAAGGTAGTTCATGATATTATAAAAATATATAAACTGATTTTTTAAATAATTTTGTACATAATTCTGACAAATTGTGCTTCCATAGCTTCTATTTCGCAATACAATAGCCCTAAACCATATTTGAGGAAGGATATTTTTGCAGCAAAATTTTTTTTTAAATTACTAAATTGATGTGCAGTTCGCTTACGAATAGGACATCGGTTTCTAAAAGCATTGGTTATCGTATTTAAACATTTTCCGTCTAACAATGTTTCACTTACATCAAATGTGACTAACTCTTATTTTTATTAGATATTTGAAATCTGTGTGCAACTAGTTTTCTGATTTGTTTATTCAAACGCTTATGTTCTTGAATCGTAGCAGCATCATTCTCTTCTTCTAATGCTATTCATAATGGTCTACAAAATTCGACACTGCGGTGTAGAGTTTAGTCAAGAACAATTATTACTACACGAGTAATCATTAAACTCCGCACTTATAATTATAACGTTAATAATGAAGAGTGATTACTCAGCGTTTCAACTTGTACTGTCTGCTTTTGCGTACTTTTAGTGTAGATTAACCCGTTACATGCTGAGCCGAATCTAGGCTAGATAACATCAAACTTACTATTGGATTGGTGGCATAGCTCGAAAAAACACGTTTTTCTAAATTAAAATTTAATTTACGAATGGTAAGTGTGTTTTTACGAATATTTTATGATTACCAACGGAAAGAGCGACAAAATACATATAAAATACATTGGGCCACGATTTCTTCTCAAATCGCATTGTAATTACTAGAGCAAGCTGAAAATTATAGTTGAAAAAATATCTTGTCAACGTTAATGGATTAAATAAGTTTTCCTTTTATGTATCGTACTGTAGTATTTTATATATCGCTATTAAATATAATGAAATATTAATTAGTTATTACACATGGAAATATTATAATTTAAATTGAATAAATATTTCTAGAATATTGTTGTTCGATATACCCTAGTGAAATATTTCACCAACTTAATAATCGTTACTTTTCAAGGTAAAAATGTAGGATTTCTATGAGTTTAAGAAAGTGTGAATCTGCCTGTCCTTCTCTCCCCCCTTTCTCCCTAAATACAGAATAATTGACAGAAAAAATGGTATACTACACAATTGTCACAAGTCTAATAAAAACTTTCACGATGTTTGTGTCACAATAACTTTCCCCAATATTATAATTAATAAAAATCCGTCAAAAATTTATACATGCAAAAATTGTAATACAATGTTAATGCAGAAGTGCGGTGATTCAACGGCATTCAGCGATACCTTAAATGCAACATTAAATGATGATAGTATAAATTTATCCGTATCGACAACTGTCACTTAACAGTTATTCAATACCAATTTACAAAATCAAACTTATATGTTAGCATGGGTCTCAAGCACATCTATATCAAAGCATAAAGAGAGAATCACCATGATGGCCACTCTGATAAACAAAACTTTTTTAGCTTAATATTATTAAATACAATTAAATACTACCCTGTCTGATACTAAAAACATTTACTTTAAATAAAATTAACGACATATATGATCCATTTAAAAAATTGTCAAGTCTTGAATCGTACATAAAACAATTATCAAGAAGTATTAATGATGTTACGATCCATATTAAAAATTAAACATTCTGCTAACTGAATATCGTGAATGTCAATTAGTGTTGTTAAATTTAAACAATGACATGAATAAGAGAATCATAAAAATAGAAAATAATCTACCAACTAACTTAGATAATAATTTATCACAAGTTAATAAGATTGTTATTGAAAGCGTAAAAGAACAAAATAAAAAGCTTTTAACCCATATAATAATTTCAATTTTGTTTGAAAAAATTTTAGTGATTTGTCTGTTGGAGTGACAACCGTGGTACAGACCATCTTCGATTTAACTCAAATTGATGCAGATAGAGAAAATAATTTTGATACAGCTTTAGACATCATAGAAACAGATAAAAACTATAGTTTTGTACCCACAGCAGCGCATAACACAAATCAAAAAAATTCTGTTTTCAATGAAGAGAACAAGCGCGCTGCGATATGCAGTCGCATCGTGATCTTGAATGCAATTGACTGTTCTAAGGTTAACATAGTACCTCGAGATTACGCTCTGGCTGTTTTCTGTACAGTGCTGCTCTCTATTACTCTTGAAAATATTTTATCTACAAAATTTATGACGCGTGGCAAAATCGGAGACGTTCGGGAAGAGTCTTTTCTTTGCTTGTTTCGCTATCTAGTTGTAACCTTATACCGCTAATAATAGCAGTTAAACAGATTTACAGCTCTAAGCACGAAAAATTTCGATCCTTCTCTACAAGGATTTTCAAAGAATCCAAAGTGAACATAAAGACAAGCAAGTTAAATCTAAAAGTAAAAATAAAAATGAAAAATCTATGAAAATAAATAAGAAAGCTGCAAATAAAGATAGCGCTTAAGTTAAAGTGTCAGATCGACTATATAATGGTTTTATCAATAAGCAAAATGGAGTCAAAAGGAAATTACGAGCGGGATTTTTAAATGTTAACTCTATACGGGCACACATTGAGCAAGTCCCTCAAGTCCTAAGGGGCGGTTGCTCTTACGATCTTCTCGGTGTGGCTGAGACCTGGCTGGACTCAGAGGTATAAGATAGCGTCATTTAGATCAATGACTATAAAGCATTTAGACAAGACCACAATATAAATTATGGAGGGGTTGCATTATACGTCATCGATCATTTGAAATGTGAAGATCTTTCTACTTCCAGTACAGAACAACGAGGCAAACCAGGAATCCCAGAGTACATTTTTTACAAACTTGAGAGCGACAACTCACTGCCTATATTAACAGCAGTTATTTATAGACCTCTCAAAATCGCGTTTCAAAAATGTGGCAATCTTATGAGTGACTTAAAAACATTTAGTTTAAATTACAGCTACAAAATTATTGAGGGTAATCTGAATGCCGATCTTCTGAGAGAGAGGGTGATGACGCAAAATTTGTTCGCAAATTAACGGCTAAACTCTCTCTACAACTGGTTCATCATGGTCCCTCGCATATTACATCCACGTTTCGTACCAGGATGGACATGATTCTGATCGTCGATAACGACATCATCTCTGACAGTCAGAACATCCCAGCGCCCTTTTGTAGCAAGCATGTAATTTCTGTAAACATATCGTACAATAATTATACCCCACCACGTGTAACACTTATTTACCGAAACTTTAAAAAAATCTCGTCTCCAGCATTAAATTTATTTTTAACTTGCTGTGATTGGTCACTGTTTACTGCAGGAGATCTTGACGTTGGCAAAGCGCTGAGCCTCTCTGTGACAATTTAATGGCGGCTATAGAAGAGCAAGCTCCCATCAAAACAGTTACACCGAAAAGGGAAGACCGTCATGGGTTGATGCAGAGTTGGCTCATTTTTATAAAAAACGTGACGCTTTATACCGTACATATAAATGCAGGACAATACGTCGCATTCATAAAACTTTATTGACTTAAAACGACTTACAAACGAACGAACAGAGCATGCGAGAACTTCATATTACCACAAACGGCTGTTCGATACTCTTGTAAATAATCAGGCTCGGAAAAAGCTGAAAAGCCTAGGGCTTTTACCCAAGCATGAGGAGGTATCTTACTTGAATGACTTCTTACCTGATGATCTTAATAGGCCCTTTGCGGGTGTGTCGATATATCCCTGAAATGATGGAGCGGAGCACAGAGAAATTATTAAAGATACACTAGAAAATGGATTTTCATTTAAGCAAATTAATTTGAGTAATGTTATTCTCGCAATCTCTCACTTCTCATCACAGACACAGGGGGCTAACGGCATCCCACAGAGTATTATTATTAAAGCACTAACGGTCATTGGAGTCTTTTTAGTGCAGTTGTTCAATCACTCTTTTTTGGGCGGATGTTTTTTCTGCCATCTAGAAAAAGGCGCATGTTATTACCATTAGAGTAAAGCTTTTTTGACCGCATCGGATTTCCGGCCAATAGCGATACTGTGCTTTCTTTCGAAGGCATTGGAAAATCTCGCTTATGAACAACTGCAGAAGCACGATCTAATGGCCTTCCATATTTTAGATCCCTATCAGACCGGTTTCAGGCCGTATCATTTAACGCAAACAGCCTTATTTAAACTTACTGAAGACATTAGACGTAGTATAGACAAGAAAATGGTAATATTACTACTTCAATTCGATTTTAGTAAAGCTTTTAAAACTTTACGGCCTGCACGTGTACTGTTAAAATTAAGCTCAATGGGAGTTTCTAGGACAATTCTCAAATAGATGAATTTATACTTTTTTGATAGAGCACGATCAATTATAACATCCTCAACCGGTAATACAAGTTAGCTGAGTATCAGCTTTGGCGTGCTACAGAGTTCTGTCCTGAGACCTCTCATGTTCTGTTTGTATATAAATTCCATACGCGACGTACTTGACGTATATTTTATACGCAGATGATTTACAAATCTATATTCAAGTTCCTTCCGACTGTCTTAATGAGGGCAGGGTAACGCTCCAAAGAGCAGCTAAATCGCTGTCGGAGTGGGCTGCAGACGCCTTTTTAAGTCTTAATCCCACTAAACACGGGCTATTTACTTCGATTGTCAAAAATTTGTTAATGATTTTTATGGAGAGCAAGCCAATATTGATCTTGAAGAGAGTGTTCGTATTCCCTTCTCTGACATTGTTACCAGTCTTGAAATGATTTTAGACTCTAACCTGTCGTAAAAACCACACATAGATTATATTACTAAGAAATTCAATAGCGTTCTATATAGCCTTCGATTCTTCTAGAACTATACATATCAAGTACTGCGTAAGATGCTTGCTGAGGCGCTGCTCTTTACTCATCTGAATTATTGTTCAGTGGTTATGCTGGACGCTTTTTAAGAACAACGGAATAGACTGCAAACACGTCAGAATTCCTGTGTACGATACGTGGAGGGTCTTAAGGAGGACGACCATATTTCTCCTCACAGAGTTTTTCTGGGTTAGCTGTGTATTGATATGAAGTGACAGTATTTTATGGCAGTTCAAATGTACAAAATCGTACGCATGCATATATCAGACTACTTAATAGCTCTCTTTTCTAAGAATTTGCCCAAGGGTTCACTGAGGGGTGAGGCAAAAGAACTCGTCGTTCTCTCGATGCGCACTGAGAGTGGTAAACACTCGTTCCAAGTTTAAGGTGCGTATTTGTGGAACTCTACCTGCTGAATTTTGAAATCTTTCGTCTCTTAGCAGGTTCAACAAAGCAATTAAGAGTCACCTCTTCAAACTCAATTAATGTATTAATTTTTTTTTAATTTATTCATTTATTTATTTAGTATATGTTAATTTATTTTTGTATTGTCCCTTATACACTAACTTTAATAGCGTATATAACGGATGAATGAGTAATGAGTGCTTGTATTTATAAGAATGAATAAGTTTTATTTTAAATTTTGTTTGACTATGGTATTTTATATACTGTATTTTATTATTTTTTATATATTGACTGATAGATGAAGCAAGTATAAAGTATTTGTTTATTTGTATTTGAACATGGCTGTGATATCGCTTTTATTAAGACTAACTTATAGTATAGTATTAATTAGTATTAAGACTTGACTGTGATATCACTTATGCAATATTTTTATAATTTATTTTTTATATGTATTTACTATTTTTATTGTATTCTTTTTGTACCTATTATACAAATAAACCGATCTCTATCTATGTCCATCTCATCTACATAGCAATGATGGCTTGCAAGACCTTTATCAGTGTACACAGTAGCTTCTTGGAACTTTTGTAGAGAAGAAACGGGAAAATGCAATCGCTTACTTGCAATTAATATTTTTTAACACATTAAAGCCCAAAACGCCAATTTGTCCACACAACTTCAAGTATATGGTTCTGTTCGAAAAAGTCATTTTTATTTAAAATCCCATATAAAGGGTTTACGAGAATGCTTTTGCAGATTTTGGCATTTATTTTGTAAAAAAAATAAATCAAAATCTTTATTATCTTAGCGTTTGAAAAAAACAGGTAAGAGCTTTCACAAATATTATAAGAAAAAATACGAGGGTGATCTGAAAAGTTTCCGACCTAACACAGATACAAGACATTTTTTTTTAATTTTTTTTTTTATTTCTCAACATAGTCTCCTTGCAATTCTACACACTTCTCCCAGCGATGCTCCCATCTCTTTAACCCATCCATATAGTACTCGGCGTTTTTCTCTGCAAAATGACGTTCACCAAGGTGATTACCTCCACGTTTGACGAAAATCTTTGTCTTCCGAGTGCAATTTTCAGATGAGGGAACGAAAAGAAGTCGCTTGGGGCTAGGTCTGGTGAATAAAGCGGATAGTCAAGCAGCTGAAACCGTAATTTGTGGATTTTCGCCATGGCAACCGCTGAGGTGTGAGACGGCGCGTTGTCTTGGTGAAACAGGATTTTCTTTTTCTGCAAATGTGGACGTTTTTTCGCAAGTTCTGCCTTCAGCTTGTCAAGTAATAATGCGTCGTATGCTTCTGTAATGGTTTTTCCTTTTTGAAGATAATCGATTAAAATAACTCCATGACTATCCCAAAAAACAGTCGCCATCACTTTCCCAGCCGAAAAAACAGTTTTTGCTTTTTTTGGAGCCGGTTCCCCCTTTGCAGTCCACTGTTTTGACTGTATTTTTGTTTCGGTCGTATAATGGTATATCCAAGTTTCATCTACAGTAATTAATAGGCGCCCAAACTTGGATTTATTGCGCCTAAACTGCGCCAATAGAGGGTTGGAAATGTTTATTCGAACACGTTTTTGGTCCAACGTGAGCAAACGCGGCACCCAACGTGCGGACAGCTTTCTCATGCCTAAATCTTGATTTAATATGTAGCAAACATATTCTTTGGACATGTTCATAACCTCTGCTATCTCTCTCACTTTAATTCGGCGGTCGTCTAGCACCATTTGGTGAACTTTGCAATGTTATCGTCAGTAGTTGCAGTTTTTGGACGTCCCAAACGTTCATCGTCTCCCAAGCTCTCACGGCAACGTTTGAATTCAGCTGCCCAAAATTTCACTGTGGTAAATGATGGTGCAGATCCCCACACACAGAGTTCAACTCATTTTTGATTTGCGTAGGCGTATTGCCTTTCAAAAACAAAAATTTAATGACAGCTCGATACTCAGTTTTGTCCATTTTCACAACAACCCTCACATCGACTCACTCAAACGACTGTCAACTAACAACTGCGCATCCAAAATGGCTGAAACTTTGGTGAGCAACTGTCACCAGATGAACAACCAAATTCGCTAGCTTTTATTGACGAGTGCTGCTATCTTCACGTTGAGGTCGGAAACTTTTCAGACCACCCTCGTATTATGCAATTTGACTTATTTTCAATAGTATTATCAATTAAAAAAATGTTGATGAAATACTTTGGGTGAAATTCTTAGAAACAATTTACAGTCGGTCAAGTAAGAGCGTGGTCGTGTTAATTTATAAAAAAATTTATTTGATGAAACTTTCATATTTATATATACATTGTACACATTACAAACAATGATGCAATTCGGTCAATGATGTGTCCAGTCACCACCGGCGTCGATAATTGCCTGGCATCTCCGAGGCATGCTTTCTACTAATTTGACGGCGTATTCTAGTGGCAAGGATCTCCAGATCCAACGAATTTCGTAAGACAACTGCTTCAAAGTGTATGTGCGTCTTCCACGGAGCTTCCGTTTAATATATGCCCACACATTTTCAATAGGGTTTGTATCGGGCGACTGCGACGGCCAATCCAATGTAACGATGCCAGATTGAGTCTTCCACTGAGTACAGAGCTTGCTGCGGTGTTTAGGATCGTTGTCCTCCTGCAGGATCCAATCTTCATTTTTTGTGATGAACCATCGTTTGGCAGATGGCAGTAAAGCCTTTTTGTAGATTTTTATCATTTTCTCGGCATTTAGGTTGTCAGTAAAGAGGTGCAAAGTGCCAAATCCCTGCTTTGAGAAGCAGCCCCAAAGATGCACCTTTATTCCATGTTTTACGGTCCGCTGAACAAGCCTATTGGTGGAAGTTGACCAGGCTCGCGTGAGGACAGAACGTGCCCATATAGAACATTCATCAGTAAAAATGATATTTTCAAAATCTCTATCAATATTCTCATGCGCCCAAGTGAGTCGCTTTGTCACATGTTTTTCAGTCAACAGAGGCTTCTTCATTGTGTTGCGCCATTTCAGATGATGAGTACGAAGATGGGTTCGGATAGTTTCGTAGCATATATTTAAACCTTTTGCCATTAATTTTGCTTGTCCTTGCCGCAGTGTTAAAGCAGGATTCCGCGAAAACAGATTCACTATTCTTTTTTCATCTTTTTTGTTCACTTTTCCTATCGAGCCACGTTCTGGTAAATTATCGACATTTTTAGCAACTTTATATCGCTGTATCCACTTCTGTACAAATGCCTTTGACTTTCTCATATATTTAGCAGCCGCTGATTGCGACATTTTGGGACCTTTCGGGTGGATGCAAAGGAACACAGCCTTGTAGCGCGACGCGTACTTAGCACTCATGGCGTTTAACGTGATTCTCTTTCAAAAGATCAACGACAACTGAATCTTTGTTGACAATGCATCAAGGACAAAGCTTCCTTCTATCGGCTTGCGAAGGAATTAGAGCGAAATCTTTCATTACCTGTCGGTGAAGTCGACCACGCTCTTACTTGACAGACTGTATCAAATCTAAGCCAATTAGATTTAGTATAAAAATCTGGAGTATGGTAGTGTTAACCCATTTGCATCATTAGCGCATATATGCGCGCATATGCAAAATAATTAGATTTTATTTCTCTCATAATTATGAATCTATAACGAAGTAAAAATTCTTTATTTACGTAATATTGCTTTTATTTTTAACATTTACAAACATTTTCATTTGAATACAATCAAAAAAATTTTTGGTGATAAGAACAAATTTTTCACTTTTCTGTGTGATGCAAATGGGTTAATGGATATCTTATCGTTTTTGAAACATGAGGGTGAGGTGAAAAATTTTCACTCTGACATAGAGATGGCGTTAGCAGGTTAAGTGTTTGGCTTGTATTCTGTAGCCGGACATCTCACTAGCTTGTATATAAATTTTTAGTTCGACTACTCTATTAGTGTACATTGGAGAGTTAACTGAATAAGACGTTTTAATTGCTTACGTATGGTAAATACGTAAAAATCAGAAAAGCGTGCAATCATCAAATACTTCTATTTAAAAGGTCTCACACCGTTAAAAATTAAAGAAGAGCTAGATCCCACACTGAAAGACTCTTTTTTATCATATTTAACGGTTAAACGGTGGTTTCTGAATTTTAGAAGGGTCACACAAGCACTTCTGATGAACCACGTTTAAGACGCCCTGTTGAGGTCACATCTCTTGAAATGTTTGAAAAAATTCGTAAAATAGTGATAGAGAACCGTAGACTAAAAGTAAAGGAGGTAGCTGAGGCTATTAAGATGTCAAATGAAATTGTACGCAATATTTCACATAAACATTTGAGGATGAAAAAGCTCTGTGCTAGGTGAGTGCCGTGTTTACTAACAGTTGATAAAAAATTTACCCGGTAACTGTTTCAATTAAAAATTTGGCGTCGTACAAGCGAAACCCTAGCGAATTTTTGTGTCGTTTCATAACTATAGATAAAACTTGGATTTAGCATTATACTCCTGAAAGTAAACATCAGTCGAAGCAATGGATTGCACCAGGTGAACAAACCCCAAAGAAGGCAAAAACAATGCACCTGCCCATTCGTCGATTGTTGAGATGGCTAAAATCAACGAATTGAAGTTCGAATTGTTATCATAACCACCGTATCCACCAGATCTCCCCTTCAGCGACTATTATTTGTTTCTCAACTTTAAAAAATAGCTTGGAGGTAAAATATTTGATAGCAACGAAGAAGTCATCGATGCTGTAAATGAGGATTTTCAGGGACTTATCATATCGCATAAAAAATGGCATCACTGCATTAGAGCACTGTTATGAAAAAATGTATTAATCTTGATAGAGATTAAAAAAAAAGAAAAAAGTTGTTTTTCTTTATTAGACTGGAAACGTTTCACCTCATCCTAGTATATTAAGAAAAAAAAGGCTAAATGTAATATTTCACCTTAAATTTCTCTTGGTAGTCGCGTTGTACTTAAGACGCTGCAGCAGTTTTTGCCTCTTACAATTCCACATCAATTTCAAAATTCATGTTTATTTTGATAATTTATTTTGTTCTGCAGATTTTTTGGTTCGCTTGGAAAAATTGGAATTGCGATGCACAGAAAGTGTTAGACAGGATAGAATACCGTTGCAGCAAAACATTGATAAAAAGGAAGATGAACGTGGAACTTATCCACCTATGTTAATTCTACTACTTCTGTTGTAAGATACAATAAAACTGAAAAACAGAAAAAAACACTAGAGTTTTCAAGAGTTATGCGTGCCTGTAATGACTACATGTGGAATGAATCTTCACGACTAATTTCGTAATAAAGTTATGCCTATATTTCAATCGAAAAACGGGACTCAACTTATTTTTATCAAATGCATCCAAATCGCAATTACCAATGCCACTGTATTCTATAATTTACAATAGCAAATAAAAGTAAAAAAATAGGAACTTAAAAAGTTTGTATGGCTGTCGCCTGTCAAAAGTTATTTAAAAAAGAAAACATCCGCTAAAAAAAATTCACGAAACGAAACAAACTGAAATTCAAAAAAATTGTTCTAACAATGTTCTCTAAGAAATAGAAAAGTTTGCAAATTGTGTTATTTATATTTTTACAAAAATTATTTTAACTCTGGACACTCGAAAGAACAAGTTTCACAAAATTATATTGTATAATAAAATATGATAAATAAGTATAAAAACAACTCAAAAAAGTTTAAAAAAGAAATTTTAAAGAAAAGAGAAAAATATATACCAAAAACAAAAAAACATGAATTTCTAGAAAAAAAAAAAATAAAATAAAATAAAGCAAAAAATGAAAAAAAAAAAAAAATTTTCAAATAATGGTTCTGTATTACCGTCTACGTCTCCGTAATGACAACTGGACAAAGCTGTATTATATTATATATAGTGACTGAGTAATGATTATGATGACCAAACCATTGTAAATTCTTGTCCATTACGTCATAGAATACTTTAATAATTTTTTTCTCGCAAAGTATGGGATTTAAGAAAAAATGTTATAAAGCAAAAAGTGCTCACAATTTTTAAAAGAACATGTATGAATTTCATCAAAAAATTTTGAGTGAATTTAGAATTTTTCAAATTTCATCATTTTTTGAAAAATTTAGAAACTTTCGATAAAATCCATAGGTGTTCTTTAGATGGTTCAAAAAAATTTTGTTATATAACTTTTTTTGTCAAGTTCAAAGTTGTCAAGAAAAAAAATCATAATGTTTAACATCATGCTGTTTCACAAAACTTGCTATTTTAAAAAAACTAGATGTTAAGAAATGTTGTTAATCAGGTTTTTGAAAATGTCAAACTTCCGGGCCGCGATTTCTAGAGATAATATGGTCACCTAAATGCAGTAACATCAGTACAGTCTGTCAAGTAAGAGCGTGGCCGACTTCACCGAGAGGTAATGAAAGATTCCGCTCTAATTCCTTCGCGAGCGGATAGAAGGAAGCTTTGTCCTTGATGCATTGTCAACAAAGATTCAGTTGTCGTTGATCTTTTGAAAGAGAATCACGTTAAACGCCATGAGTGCTAAGTACGCGTCGCGCTACGAGGCTGTGTTCCTTTGCATCCACCCGAAAGGTCCCAAAATGTCGCAATCAGCGGCTGCTAAATATATGAGAAAGTCGAAGGCATTTGTACAGAAGTGGATACAGCGATATAAAGTGGCTAAAAATGTCGATGATTTACCAGAACGTGGCTCGATAGGAAAAGTGAACAAAAAAGATGAAAAAAGAATAGTGAATCTGTTTTCGCGGAATCCTGCTTTAACACTGCGGCAATGACAAGCAAAATTAATGGCAAAAGGTTTAGATATATCCTACGAAACTATGCGAACCCATCTTCGTACTCATCATCTGAAATGGCGCAACACAATGAAGAAGCCTCTGTTGACTGAAAAACATGTGACAAAGCGACTCGCTTGGGCGCATGAGAATATTGATAGAGATTTTGAATATGTCATTTTTACTGATGAATGTTCTATATGGGCACGTTCTGTCCTCACGCGAGCCTGGTCAACTTCCACCAATAGGCTTGTTCAGCGGACCGTAAAACATGGAATAAAGGTGCATCTTTGGGGCTGCTTCTCAAAGCAGGGATTTGGCACTTTGCACCTCTTTACTGACAACCTAAATGCCGAGAAAATGATAAAAATCTACAAAAAGGCTTTACTGCCATCTGCCAAACGATGGTTCATCACAAAAAATGAAGATTGGATCCTGCAGGAGGACAACGATCCTAAACACCGCAGCAAGCTCTGTACTCAGTGGAAGACTCAATCTGGTATCGTTACATTGGATTGGCCGTCGCAGTCGCCCGATGCAAACCCTATTGAAAATGTGTGGGCATATATTAAACGGAAGCTTCGTGGAAGACGCACATACACTTTGAAGCAGTTGTCTTACGAAATTCGTCGGATCTGGAGATCCTTGCCACTAGAATACGCCGTCAAATTAGTAGAAAGCATGCCTCGGAGATGCCAGGCAATTATCGACGCCGGTGGTGACTGGACACATTATTGACCGAATTGCATCATTGTTTGTAATGTGTACAATGTATATATAAATATGAAAGTTTCATCAAATGAATTTTTTTGTAAATTAACACGACCACGCTCTTACTTGACAGACTGTAAAAATTGATTAAAGAAAAAGAATCATTAGACATCTTGACGTCGGACGTTGGACAGTATCTCTTTGTGGATAATACGATGGCGGGTGATCAGAGACTTCACGGCCAGCGATCGCCAGTACATTATCTTTGAAGTGTTGAACCGTACCTCGACGCTACGAAACGTATGAAGGGAGGGTCTGAAACCAAAAAGGTTTAACTTTGCGAAACAGAACCATGACCGTTGTAGGAAGGCGTTGTTGGAAGCAGTAGCGCCTTCCGAGGCCGTTTCAAAATACGTTACGGAAGGCACGGTCACGAGGGCTGACTGGATAATGAATAAAAACCATGTCACTGATAACGCGACTGCGAGGTCTCTATGCCTCATAAACGACACGCACCAGACAGAAGAGATATATGCTGGTGGTCAGATGAAATCAGTCTCATCCACAGAGAGTGCATCGCGTGCCGTAGACGTTTATATCGCGCGCGTAAAAGGGGAAACCCTAATGTTGATGAATTATCAACGCATATAAGACAGCACGGAAGCGAGTGACGCACGGTATCAAGGACAGCAAGAAACGGTGTTAGCGGAGACTCTGCGAGGATGTTGACGGGGACCCCTAGGGACTGGGTTACAAAATCGTAACCTAGAAACTGGGTAGCTTCGGTCCACCCGAGCGCGAAGACAGAACCACCATGGACACGATAGTGGGTGGTCTCTTCCCGACCCATCCGGTGACGGAGGAGCCCTTAAACTATCGTGAACTAGCAGTCCTGGAATTCAGTGAGGTAGACCTACTCCAAGCTACATCCTCGCTGTAATCCGGAAAAGCGCCTGGACTGGATTGTATCTGGGGGAGATTCTCTGGCAGATCTTCATTGTTCGTCCGAGACTACTCTTGGACATAGATAATCAAGTCTACGAACCGAGAGGTTTGCACCGCGATCGAAGACGACTCGATTGGTCCTCTTGTATCAGGGTAAAGGGGAACTCGAGACACCGTCATCCTATAGGCCCCTGAGTCTTCTTGACCCAGCAGGCAAACTTTACGAGGCGTTGTTAAAACTGCGGATAATGAGCGCGACAACAACTGCCGGAGGGCTGACCGATAACCAGCATGGCTTTCGGAAAAGCCATTCGACAATAGGCGCGATAAGGGAAGTGACCGAATCTTTCCTAGAGACGAGGTGGGTCTGCTACAACGCGAGACCACTAGTACTGCTCGCGACCTTAGATGTAAAGTACGCCTTTAATTCCGCCAGATGGGAGAATATCCTAGAGGCCTCGCGGGCTTTTAGAGTACCCTCCTACCTGTTGCGAGTGGCGAGAGTTTACCTAAAAGACCAACGAATTACGTACGAGACCACGGAAGGACAGTCAAGTAGGCTGATCACTGCGGCCGTCGCACAGGGATCAATACTAAGACCTGACTTCTGGAACGTGGTTTATGACGGCCTGCTGAGGTTGGAAATGTCAGAGAATGCCTTACTCAACGCCTACGCCGACAACGTGGCGGTAGTGATTGTTTAGCGCAATCCAAAATTAGCACAGCTGACGTTAAGCCGGGTCATGTTACGGATAGACGGGTGGATGACGAGTCATGGACTGACATTAGCACTGATAAAAATCAAACCAATCTTCCTCACCGGAAACAGTATACAAACCGTCATACCGATGACGGTGGGGAAGGTAAATTATCTGGTGATAACTCTGGATACGAAGCTGACCTTTTGGCCGCATATACTAGTACATGAGACGGCACATAGGGTAGCGGCGCGGGTCTCCGCGCTTTTCCGTTAACCGTATTATATTAACCGTATTATAGCTAACACGTATGGACCGAGACTGGAGAAAAGACGGTTGTTTATGACCACCACCCAGTCGATCTTATTATATGGGGCGGAAGTCTGCATCGATGCGCTCGGGGTAAAGAAATACTGCAAGCGACTGACGAACGTACAAAGACAAGGGGCTTTGCGAATCGCGTGTGCGAACAGGACGGTTGCAGTGGAGGCTATTCTGGTGATAGCAGGCGTAATACCAATCAATCTGCTGCTAGGAAACGGAAACGGACATACGAACGAAGTGCCGACGTAAGGAGGACAAACGCGGCAGTTGAGAAACGTGACAGGGCAATGCGTGAATGGAACGGCCGCTGGTTAACGAACGCCACTGCTACTTGGATGAGACGCTTGATGAGCTGCCTAGGATCGTGGACCAGACAAGGGTTTGGGGAGGTTGATTTCTACCTAATCCAGTTTCTGACGGGACACGGTTACTTTAGACAGTATTTATTTCGGTGAAACAGGGTTAGGTTGCCGAAATGTAAATACTGCGGGTACGAGCGCGACGATGCTGACCACGCGTTTTATGTGTGCCGACGATAGACCACAGACAGACTGTCACTTCAAACGAGAACGGGCTGCATCACGCTCGAAAATACAGTGGCGAGGATGCTGCAAGACGAAGACAGTTGGTCGGTGACAGCTATTTACGTCGAGACTGTTCTATGGGGTAAATAGACGGACGGGTGCCTGGAATAGTTGATGGTGGGTAGCATGAGTCGGTGAGAGAATATCGATGAAAGGATTGTATGGATGGAATACGAGACGGATACAGGTTACAACGTAACACGAAACGGACTGACGAATAGACAGAACCTGCAGCGGCGAAGCAATACGAAATTAGATCCACGCTGCTGGTTGGACAGAAGTTGGATATTCCATCTGCGCATCATATGTCTACGGTTTTATATCAGACATATGCTGGCGTATGGCGGGTTAGACGGTCCCCGGGGTTGCCAATGCCATCGCCACGTATGTACCCGAGCAATCGAGTCCAACCGAGGTCAAAGCTGATGCGACTACGGAACCCGTCACACCAGTGGGTCCCTCCAAGTCTACAGGTAGACAAATGGGTCCTCACTGATGGTTTGGTTTAGGCAGATTCCCCGTTTTTTACCACTACAAGAGAAAAAAATAACGATGATGACGATGACGATGACGATGACGATAATCAAAATAAAAATAATAGTTTATATTATCCTGTGTACCGATGAATAAATTATTAATAAATTAATCAATTTATCATGAATTTATCATGTATAATTAGTCAGTAAAATAGTAAGATATATTAGATTTGTATGTGGAATATGTTACAGTTCAATATACGTATTATCTACAGTCTTGTACCTTTCGTTATATTAAATTTGTTATAGTTATTATACAATATGTATTATTCTACAAAATTATGACAGTAATGATAATCCTCGAAAAAATTTTGAAATTCAATGATTTTTGCACCATTCTTGCAACGTACAATTGCAATGTTTGTAAACTCTTCAATTTGGCAATTCTCTTCACAAGAATTTTCAAAACTGAAATCCACAGGATTATCAAATTTCTCTGGCTTTTTCATCAATATAACAACTTTTATACCACGAATATTTAAAAAGATCTTTATATCTTGGTGAAGACAGTTGGTTGAAGACTAATAATTGTAATTTAATTATATTATTTCTTAAATGTAAATTCATGCAAAAAAATTATGGTTAAAAAACTACGTAAAATATCTCGCTTATATTCATAACATGTTTACATTGATAATTTGAGTTTTTACAAAAAACTTCATATAGATTTTTTCATAATTTTTCCTAGAAATTGCCGCGTATAGTTTTTCAGAATTTTTAAATTTTCTGTAATTTATTTGAATATTTTTTGATGAACAATTGTAAATGTCCGACAAAAAACATCATAATTTTTTTTGCTTTGCTACTGATAAAATATTTTAATACCACCTGGTCTAGATTTGAGGATTGAATAAAGTAACGAAATTTTTTCATCAAATTGATACTTATGAATTCTCATTCCATATTTTTTTTTATTAATGTTACAAGATTTTTATAGAAGAGAAAAAAACTGATTTGAAAAAAATAATATTGGTTTTTGAGAAACTTTTGTGAAACGAATTTACACATCTTTTGAGTAGCTCTTATGAATGAAAATTTTCAGATTACTGAAGTCTCTTATTTAACAGTTTTGAGTACAAAAGTGATATTAATAACTCGCTATTTATTTTGTTTATTTCAGATTGAAAAATGAAAGTCAATCTTTTAAATGTTATAAACATTTTATTAGCGTTTTTTTAAGCGTTGCGAATACCAGATAGCGTAACAAATTATCGTGAAATGCAGCTGGCAGAAAAAATAAAATATATTTCATTAGACGCAGAAAGTGAATTTAATGATGTAGAAATGATAACTGATAAAACTTTGGATTTTCAAGAAGAATATACACTCTGACAAAAAAGTATCCGGAAATTTGAAATAAAACGCAAAAATATTAAACTTCTTCAATATTTATTGAATCTCCTTCAAAATATGCTCCATTTGAAGCGATACGCATGTGCCAACGTTTTTCCCAATCATGGAAACATTTTTTATAGGCGCTTTCAGGGATAGCCTTCAGCTCCTTCTGCGAATTTTCTTTTATGGCGTCTATGGAGTCAAATCTGGTTCCCCGGAGCGGTAATTTCAGTCTGGAAGAAAGAAAAAAGTCATATGGAGCTAGATCAGGCAAATAAGGTGGCTGGTCGATGGTATTTATCAAGTGTTCGGTCTTAAAATCGTTAATAATCGTGGCTCGATGAGATGGTGCGTTATCGTCATGCAAAATTTACGAATTGTTTTGCCACAAATCCGGCCGTTTACGGCGAATATTTTCACGCAAACGTCTCAAAACAGTTAAATAGAAGTCCTTATTGACTGTTTGACCTTGTGGAACGAATTCATGATGAACCACTCCACGAATATCGAAGAAAACAATAAGCATCGTCTTGATTTTCGAACGACTTTTGCTAGGTTTTTTCGGTTTCGGCTCATTTTTTCCTACCCATTCCGGTGATTGTTGGCTCCTTTGTGTGTCGTATTCATAGACCCATGTCTCGTCACCAGTTATAATCCGTCCCATGAACGTGGGATCAGAATTCGCACGATCCAGCATGTCTGCAGCTACCTGCATCCGGTACTGTTTTTGAAGAAAATTCAGCTCTAACGGAACGAGCCGAGCGGCGACACGCTGCATGCCCAATTGGTTCACCAAAATCAAACGAGCGGTTTCACGAGAGATGTTGAGATCATGAGCTATCTCTCTAACACTGGCATGACGATTTTCGAGCACAATTTCCTTGATTTTTTCGACGTTATCGTTGGTTGAAGAGGTCGACGGTCGTCCTGAACGAGGCAAATCTTCGACGATCTCCCGACCGTTTTTAAAGGCTTTGTACCATTCGTACACTTGGGTTTTCGATAAAACAGAGTCTCCATAAGCCTTTTCCAGCATTCGCAACGAGTCAGCACACGAAATTTCGTTCAGAACACAAAATTTAAGACAAACTCTTTGTTCAATATTTTTTTCCATTGTAACATTCGCAGACTACCACTGAGGTCGACTTGTTTCAACAGCTGTCGTAAACAAACTAGTTGACAGACCGCACTCATGTTTGGCATAGTAATTACGGACAGTCCTACCAACATACAGAAAATTCAAATACTTAAAAATACTCAACGCGGGCAATTTAAATGAGAATTTCCGGATACTTTTTGTCAGAGTGTAAAGACCATAATGCAAAAATAATAGAAGATGAAGTGCTTCATCATTTTTCTGAACCACATAAAGCAACAACAAATCAGTACAAAAGATAATGAAGAAGTGGATTTTAAATATAATGCAAGAGTTGTAGAATTTTGGAGAAGTGGTAAAAAAAGATGAAAATTTAAGTCTCAAGACTGTTCGGAACAGATTTAGAGAAGTTACATCCAAAAGTCAGCTGCGACATTGGGCTCATACAATTAATAAAAGTAGTACATATAGACAAAAAGTCGCACGAATTTGTCAGTATGCGCTGGATAAGCTCTCGACAGCGCTACAATTACTCATGAACGCGATATAATTTAGTGGACCTTACATGCTAAAAAAGAACTTGAATTTGATGATATCAGATTCAAAGCTTCTAAAAATCTAGTTTATAACAAGAAAAACACTAGGAAATGCAGTAGACCTTTTAAGCGCAGCAGACGCTTTCTTCATTGACATTTAATCGTATATATCAAGTATTCGACTTAAAAATTTATACGATTCAGATCAGAGTGGATTTCAACAAGAAATGCATTCTAGCAGAACATTATCAGTAGAAGGAGATAAACAAGTACAATGTCTTGTACAATATGTTTCAGCTACAACGCATAGTTCCACAATAAACTACTCATATCAGCTACTGGACAATTACTATTTCGGCTTTTTTGTGCTTTAAAGGAACCGAGTGGTAAATTTGGCCCTGTTGTAGAACAAAACTTATTCAGACGAGATAATGTATACTTGGAAGCTTCAAAATCTAGAAAATTAACAACAGGTTAGTACGTGAACAACAATTTTTATGTTGTAATATTATGGATAACTTGACTAATAAGTCTTTCAATTGCAGATCACTTTAGAGTTCGGTTGGAAAAAATATTTTACCCACACGTAGGACAACACTCCATACTATTGCTTGATTCTTGGAGTGGTCATTGTGATAAAGTCATAGAGAAAGCAATGCCAGAAAATAAAATTGTTACCGTAAAAAAAGTTTCAACAAGAACCACAGGAAAAATTCAACTACTTGATGTTTACGGATTCCGTATTTAGAAGAATTTCGTCCAGAAATTTTCTGATAATGTAATGTTGCTTGATTATGACATGAATTTACATTTAAGAAATAATATAATTAAATTACAATCATTAGTCCACAACCGTCTGCACCAAGATATAAAATCTTCACCAAGATAAAAAAATCTTTTCAAATATTATTGATATAGAAGTGGTTATATTGACGAAAGGCCAGAGAAATATGATAATCCTGTAGATTTCAGTTTTGGGAGTTCTTGTGAAGTGACGCGAAATTGAAGGGTGTGCAAACGTTGCAATTGTACGTTGCCGATGGTGAAAAAATCATTGTGTTTTAAACATTTTTTTTGAGGATTATCATTTCTGTCATAATTTTGTAGAATAATACATATTATATAATAACTATAACAAATTTAATATAACAAAAGGTACAAGACTGTAGTTAATGCGTATATTTAGCTGTAATATATTCCACGCATAGATACAAAATATCTTACTATTTTACTGACTAATTATAAATGATAAATTCATGATAAATTGATTAATTTATTAATAATTTATTCATCTATACACGGAATAATATAAACTATTATTGTTGTTGTTTTCGTCGTTGTCGTTGTCGTTGTCGTTGTCGTTGTCGTTGTTGTCTCGGTCGTCGTCATCGTGGTCGCTGTCGTTGTTGTTTTGTTGTTTCTGTTATTTTTGTTGTTGTATGGTAACAGGATTGAAAATAAAAAACTATTAGTATGAAATATAAAAAGATAATAATCCTTTCTTTGATGAAGAAAAACATTTGATTATAGTCTCATATTCAAAAATATGTTCAATAAACATGCTTCATGAAATCGAGTTTCTCCGTTTACAGGTTCAGAAGTTTGAATTAGCTTGGTTCAAAACCAAGGCTTTTGTCCTGTCTACAATTTTGGACGTGTTGTTTCGAAGGCTGTAAACTTGATTGGGAGTGGGGTTAGGGGATTAAGAGCGTTTGTTTAAAATTTTTTGAAAAAAGTACGACCTGTCTGTGGTTTTGATGTGTTGAGTTAGGGGCTTAAGAGTTTGTGTTTAAAATTTTGACAATAGTCAGGCCTTCGGCCTGTTTGCGATTTAAGATTTTTTGAGTGAGAGGGTTAAGAGCTAGTGTCTTAATTTTTCAATTAGTCAGCCCTTCGGTCTGTATCTAACTTTTCATTGAATTTTTTGAGGTGAATTTTTTCGTTTTCGTTTCATTTAAAAATATTGAATAGAACCGGAGATATTCAAGATGTGATTGGGTGGTGGCGGGGTGAACTTTAGGGGTAGTTTCAACCTCTTTAACATTTTTCATTGCAAAATACAATACTATGAGCTTCGTAATTTTCGATAAGCCATAAAATATGAAAAAATTAGCCATTTTATCTATCCAAATATCTCCATGTGGTTTGAATGTGATTCAGGGGTAGTTTGCTCCCGTAATAAAATAAGGCAAAAATACCAAAACACGTCAACTGATTTTTATTGTTTTTATTAAAAAAAATATTTTTTATATTTTTTGACAATTTCCTAAATTTTTCCAGGAAAAAATTCTTAAAAAATATAATTTTATCCCTATATAATTTAGGGGTTGCAACTTCTAAAAATAAGATCTATAAGACTTTGTTGCGTTTTTTGAGACAAATATTTTCCATTTTTTTTTGTTAAAAAATATTGAATTAAACCGGAGATATTTACAGAAAAGTGATTTTTGGGATAAATTACAGGAGTAGTTTTTACTCCCTTAAAGTGAATATTAGCAGATAGAAGAATACGTGTTTCTTATTTTTCGATGCTCTACAATATATCGAAGTTTCAATAAAATCGGAGAGTTCGGGTTGGGGGAGTTTCCTTGTAAGATCTCGGTGCGCCAGCTTGTGTGGTAGTATAGTTAACACTAACCATTTGTAAGTTTGTAAAACCCTCTGTCATCGCCATCACGCGAGCAAATGATAGTACACTCTAAAAATAACTTATCTTGATATTGAAAACACTCAGATGAATTGTTTTCACCTGTAAGTGATATTTATCAAATTTGTTTTTTCTTTCTTTGTCAAATTTTATTTATGCAATTTCTATTTGTTTTTTTTAATTACAAGAACAACTGACAACCAAGATAACTCTGACCCTTGAAGTATGTAATAATGAAGATATTACAGTCACAACGCAAAAGATTTTTAAAATAATCATATGAAATTTAATAAAAATTAAAAAAAAAAATGTTATAATTCGTTGCACTTTATTACTTAATGAATTTCAAGAAACTTTAATAATTAAAAATGCTTATTTCTATGACTTGAAACCTTAATTATTTTCATATATTTTATTTTAGAAATAAAAATACTTTTGAAAAATATTTATATATATATATATATATATACATATATATTTATTATACTTTTTTCAGACTATAGGTAAAAATAACAAGATGTTACAACATATTAATTATAGAGTACGAATAATTCTTCAAGATTCTCGAACATTTATTGGTACTTTTAAAGCATTCGATAAGCACATGAATCTTATACTTGGTGACTGTGAAGAATTCAGAAAAATAAAACCAAAAAATACGAAACAACCAGAAAGAGAAGAGAAAAGAGTTCTCGGATTTGTTTTATTACGGGGAGAAAATATAGTATCTCTAACAGTTGAAGGACCGCCTCCACCTGAAGAAGGTTTACCAAGAGTTCCAATACCGGGTGCTACTTCGGGTCCTGGTATAGGTCGGGCAGCTGGACGTGGAATGCCTGCTAATATATCCGGTATACCCGCGGGATTGCAAGGTCCTGTAAGAGGTATTGGAGGTCCGTCACAACAAATTATGACTCCAGGTATCAGAGGACAAGTATCGGCACCTCCTCAAATGCATTCTGGTACTCCACCAAGAATACCAGTTCCAGGGGGTCCTCCTCCAGGAATGATTGGGCCACCACCTGGAATGATGGGTAAAATTAATTTTATTAATAATTAATAGCAACAAATACGTAAATCGGAGTCATTTAATAAGATACTTTACGGTTCTTTTTTAATTTTTTTCTGGATTATGTACAACTGATAAAAAAACAGATTCTTTATAAGATTACACGTACGTCTTCTTTTATAGGCATTACACTCAACAAGAAGCCTTTCTTTTCATTTTCGTTTCTTATTTTGGGTTATACCTATAATTGTTCTAAAACGACATTAATCCTTTTGTTTATGAGCAAGTTTTAATTCGTTTGCATGTTTTCTGATGCTTTTTCCGCTATGTAAATCCAAAATCATATCATTCCTATTTATTATTTCAACGATTTTTAAGGGCTTATTGTAATAGCTGTCAAAATTAGAAGTTCTTATTTTTTTCAGGACATGCACATAATCTCCTACATTAGCATTAAGCTTTTTAACTTAATTGTTGCATCGGTCTTTAGGTTGAAGTTTAGCCTTTATCTGGTTGTCTCTGGCGACCTGATTCATTTCATCAAGTCAGAGTAGTAGATCCTGTAAAAATATATTATATGTTTTTAATTTTTGTTCATTTGATCTTCTCAGCAGAAATCTTGTAACTTTTCCGAATACAATCGTATAAGGGATAAACTTCGTGGCTGAGTGTACACTGTATTTTAGGTGAATACGGTAAACGATCTTAGTCTGCCTCAATCATTATAACATTCCGAATATCCGGTTTTGGTAAAATCAGTTATTGGTGCGATCTTTTTTCCAATGAGCCATTTGTTAATGGTCCGTTTCCGAAGGTGGTAATATAACGTATTTTAAATCTTTTTTTATAAGTGTTTTAAATAAGTCTGAAGAGAAATTGGTTTCTATATCTGAAAATGTTACTTTAGGTACACCAAACAGACATATAAAACAGAGATTTTTGGCTAGTTCATTAATTATTATAGTTGATCACAGGTAAGATATGAGTACTATTATTAGACATTTAGTTAAATTGCACTACATAGAAAGCATGTGACAATTTCCTTGAGGCGTCATTCTTAGTTTTTACCTTCTCAATAGGTTTTCTTTTGTCTTAATGAAATTTAGGACATCAATTTTCATTCCTGGCCAATAACATCTTTTGGAAAAATAAATTAATGAAAAAGTTCATAATTTTTTCTCGCAAGTCATTTTGCAATAAATCGTTATAAATAATTTTGAGTCACCGGAACCCGTTCCAACCCATACTTTCACTATTGCAAATAATGGAAAACTAACCTACGGTGAACTTTGGGTAGCTTTAATGTCGACGGTACCTTAATAGGTTATAGTTAGCCTTCTTGTAGTTTGATAAGGGTAGTTTGAAAATTTATTTAAGAGATACTACTGTGATCAAAAAGTAAGGTGAATTTGTTTATAAAATGTAAATTCTTTATTTATTCTTCCAAATCAATTTCATCCCCTCGAAAGTAATCCCCGTCCAAAAAAACGCACTTTTGCTAACGCTTTTTCCACTCCTCGAAACAGTCGGAATAGTATTTTTCCGGTATAGCCTTCAAGACCTTCTTCGATTCGGTTTTTATCTCCTCAATCGTGTCAAAACGGCGTCCCCGCATTGGCCTTTTGAGTTTGCTGAATAGCCAGAAGTCGCACGGAGCCAAATCAGGCGAATACGGTGATTGCGGAACCATATGAGTCGAGTTTTTGGCAAAGAAGTCGCGAAGAACCAATGCAGTATGACATGGTGCATTATCGTGATGAAGGAACCAAGAGTTGTTCGCCCATAAATCCGGCCGTTTCAGACAAATAGCTTCATGCAAACGACGCATAACGCTCAAATAATATTTTTTATTGACAGTTTGGCCCGGCGGAAGGAATTCATAGTGCACCACACCACGATAATCAAAGAAAACTGTCAACATGACTTTGATTTTTGATCGACTTTGCCGTGGTCTTTTTGGTCTTGCTTCACCTTTTGCACGATAATCGCTGGATTGGTCGGTGGTTTTACGGTCGTATGCATAAATCCAAGTCTCGTCTCCAGTAATGATGCATTTCAAGTGATCCTGATAGTTAGACAGCAAAGTTTCACACACATCAACGCGACGCTTTTTTTCCAAAAAATTGAGCGATTTTGGCACCAATCGAGACTTGACGCGTTTGAGACACAAAACATCCTTCAAAATGGTTTAGGCTGAATCAAATGATATTCCAACACTATCAGCGAGGTCTCTAATTGTCAATCGACGATTTTTAAGCACCAAATCTTTGATTTTTTGGACGTGGCCCTCGTCGGTAGACGTTGATGGTCGTCCAGAGCGCGGTTCGTCTTCAACGCGTTCTCGGCCCGCTTTGAACTCGTTGTACCACTTATAAACGTTTTTTGTGCCATAGTTTAAATACCAAAGGCCTTCCGCAACATTTTCAACGTGTCTGCACAAAAATATTTGTTCCGCAAACAAAATTTGATGCAAGTTCTTTGCTCAATAAAATCACCCATTGTAAAAATCGAAAAATTCACTTTTGGTTGTTTACAAAAACACGTGTAACTCGGAGATAATTGAACCTTTTGACAAACAGACGCTTGGCAAATGTTACAGACAGTCCTACCAACCTAGGAAAAAAAATTTACCTGCCTTCTCAAAGCCCGGGAGTTTAAAATGACAATTTTACCTTACTTTTTGATCACAGTAGTAGGTGGATTAGCAGGTCAGCTCGAATTTCGTTTTCTTTCTTAATTTAAACTTGCTGTTCCTAGAATAAGTAAGGTTCGCTTACTTATGATTTGGTAGAAGTAGTTTCTAGGAGTTGGTAGGGTTCGGGGTTGAGTGGTTAGGTAAGTTAGCTTGCTTGTGGCGTAAAATTTAATTTCCTACAAAACAATAAATAAGAAAACTTACTGATCTCATGGTTAGGTGGGTTAGTCTGCCTATTCGATAGCGGTAGTTTGTAGGTGTAGATTGTGGGTGTAGATGAGGAGTAGATGTTTTGATTGGCGAGAATGATAAAGTGGTAGATGGTTATGTAGGTTAACTTCTAGTCTGGACCTTAATTAGTTTAGGAAAACTGAACGTTTAAACTTGGTATACTCTGGGTAAGGTGTGTTAAACTTAGGGTTAGTTAGGGGTGGTTTCTACCTTCAGAAGCGGATTCCGCAGAAATAAAATACAGGTTCAATATTTCTTAGTGTTTCATCGATGTACAAAGTTTCGTTTAACCCTTTACGGCCCAAAGTCTCTCTCCGCGAACGTAAACTTTAGTCCCTTTAAAATATGACTAATTTATCTATTTTTTTTCTGAAAAGTACCTTACCCACTATTTTCGGGTGTGCTTTTTCAGAATGATCTGCTTTCAGAAATTCAAAAGAATACACTTAAATACTATTTTGTTTTATTTAACTTAAAAAATGACAATTTTTGACCTCTTTTTTTTTATAAATTTCATATTTTCTATGAATTCTAATATCTTTAAATGGAAATAATTTACATCATGAGTGATCTTAATCTCTTGCCTTTCTTATGCGACCTTTCGTTTTCAAAAAGCTGTAACGGCCACTTCAAAATAGCCGTTTAAACAATGCAGTATAAAATAAAATTTCGACAGTTATTTACGAGAACAGGATCTACTTGACGAAAAACTGTTACAGAACAAGAAGTACTTAGAATTTACCAAAGAAAATGTGTGAATTTTTTCAAAATTTTATGAGACGTTTTTGAATTTTTGGACAGCCACTTTTCGAAAAATCCCAAAAATGTCTCAAAAAATTCTGAAAAAATTCACACGTATTCTTTAATCGATTCTAAGCATTTTTGCATTAGAAAAATTTTTTCGAAATATTGATTCTTTTTGAGTAAGGAGACCACAAAATTACCAATTTACCTGAATCATCAGCTTTAGGTATTACAAAATAATCGTCTTCTGTGATTTAGACTAAATACTTTGGACTTTCACTTCTTCTAACAGAGATAGAATTCGATTTTCTTTTAGGCATAGTGATAAGGATAAACAAAAAATCAAAATTTTTTTATGAATTTAGCAAATTCACGTAGTTATGATTACTTGAGAGTAAATGAAATTATATGTACTATGGATATAGTAGTATATTTGAAATCCCCGAAAACGAATAGTCTCAGAATTGAAACAGGAAATCGATATTTTATTTTGTTAAAATTTAGTTATCAGAGGCGGAAAAGCCATGTAAGCGTAACTGTATGAGCCATATATGCGTAATGTCATCAACTGATTTTGTGGTCTCTACTCAAGGAGAATCAACTTTTTAAAAATATTTTACTGATACAAAAATGCTTAGAATCGGTTAAAGAATACGTGTGAATTTTTTCAGAATTCTTGAGACATTTTTGGGATTTTTCGAAAAGTGGCTGTACAAAAATTCAAAAACGTCTGAAAAAATTTTGAAAAAATTCACACGTATTCTTTGGTTAATTCTAAGTACTTTTTGTTCTGTAACATTTTTTCGTCAAGTTCATCCTGTTCTCGTAAATAACTGTCAAAGTTTTATTTTACGAGGGCAGTCCCAAAAGTACCCGACCCGACAAAGAAAACAGTAAAAAAATTGCGAAAATGTTTTTTATTTTTCAATATATTCTCCTTTCAGTTCGATACACTTGCCCAACGATGTTCAATAGCTTCGATACCCGTTTTATAGTAGGAACCGTCAAGCTCATCAAAATACCTATTAACCGCAGACTCTACCTCTTCATTGTTTGCAAATCTTTTGCCGCCGAGCCATTTTTTCCAATTCGGAAAAAGAAAATAATCCGAGAGAGCCAGATCTGGCAAATAGGGCACGTGAGGGAGCAATTCGAACTTCAACTCATTGATTTTAGCCATCGCAATGACTCACGTGTAGACTGGTGCGTTGCCATGATAAAACAACACTTTTTTTTCGTCAGATGGGGCCGTTTTTTCTTGATTTCATCACTCAAACGCTGCAATAAGGCTGCATAATATGTGCCGTTGATTGTTTTTCCTTTTTCGAGATAATCAATAAATTATTCCACGCGCATCCCAGAAAACGGATGCCATGACCTTGCCAGCTGACTGAACTGTCTTTGCTTTCTTTGAAGCCGGTTCTCCCTTTTTAGTCCACTGCTTTGACTGCTCCTTGGTCTCAGGTGTAAAATGATGGACCCATGTTTCGTCCCTGGTTATGAATCGACGCAAAAACTCGGCTTTATTGCTGCGAAACATTTTCAAACACTCGATGGAAACATCCTCAGGTTGCTGTTTGTGCTCCATTGTGAGCAAACGCGGCACCCATCTTGCGCACAGTTTTCTCATGTCCAAATTTTCGGTCAAAATGCGATGCACAGCACTTTTTGAAATGCCTGCCATGTCTGCTATCTCGCGCACTTTTAGTCGACGGTCATCCAATACCATTTTGTGAATGTTCTTCACATTTTCTGACGTAATGACCTCACTTGGTCGACCACTGCGGTGTTTATCTTGGCAGCTCGTACGACCTCGCTTAAACTCAGCTACCCAATATTTGACCGTTGTAATCGAAGGAGCAGACTTCCCCAGAGTAGAATCCAACTCGGCTTTAATATCGGTTGGACTTAGACCTTTCAAATGAAAGTATTGTATCACATAACGATGCCCGATTTTTTTCATATTTACAAATTCACTGAGAGCGTTCACTTTGGATGTCTGTAAAAAAAATAATGATAAACGTACCGTTATGAATTTTTCACATTAAGTTGTTGTAAGATGGTATTGTCAATCGCAGTAATTGTTTTTTTAAAACTATCTGTATTCATAAGTTAGGTCGGGTACTTTTGGGACTACCCTTGTACACTGCATTTTTTAATCGTCCATTTTGAAGCGGCCGTTACAGCTTTTTGAAAACCGAAGGTCGCATTAGAAAAGCAAGAGATTGAGATCATTCATGATGTAAATTGTTTCCATTTGAAGATATTAGAATTCATAGAAAATATGGAATTTATAAAACAATGAGGTCAAAAATGGTCATTTTTTAAGTTGAATAAAACAAAATAGTATTTAAGTGCATTCTTTTGAATTGCTAATAGCAGATCATTCTGAAAAAGCACACCCGAAAATAGTGGGTAGGGTACTTTTCAGAAAAAAAATAGATGAATTAGTCATATTTTGAAGGGGCTAAAGTTCACGTTCGCGGAGAGAGACTTTGGGCGGTAAAGGGTTAAATTGATGAGTGAAAGTTAAGAGTGTTACTTGTAAGATACGATTGGATTTACTTCGACAAGCCTCATAAATAACCTTCTATAGAAATCAAGAAATGTAAGAATTTCTTGTAAATATAAATTTTTAAATTATTCAACTTAAAAGTTTTTTCTTAATTTTATAAGTTAATAGTTTAAAAAGTTTAAATAAAAAAATGTATAAAATGCTTGAAAATAATAAAAAGATTGAAATCACCTCTATTTGGTACACATTTATTGGCCGAAGTTCCATGCAAATGCAGGTGACTGAGTATCAACAAATTTGCAACAATTATATCAACATTTATACGATTAATTTAAAGCACATAGATATTGATTAAACCGAAAATTTTCTTGTACATCGGCTCTATGTCTGACTGCAAAGGGATTGGGTGTCGATTCATTTAAAAATTAAAAAAGAACAGCCACATAACTGAGCCGATTGCTGAACCAGCGTGAATAGCTTAAGGCCTATATATAGGGTGATTCATTATAAGGTTTGGTTTTTAATCTTAAATAAAAGGCATAAAGTTGAATTCTATAGTAAAAATTTTATCGTGAGTCGAAAGAACAATCTATGACGTTTACTTTTTAAAGATTATCTCATTTAAATGTTGACCGCGACTACGCCGTAAATGGTCCATCCTGAGGGTCCAATTTTGGACGACGCGTTCCAGCATAGCGACCGGTATCTTGCGAATGACACGAGTAATGTTGGCTTGCAAAGCGTCGATTGAAGCTGGCTTATCCATGAAGACCAGAGACTTCGTGTAATCCCAAAGAAAATAATCTAAAGGTGTCATATCACACGATCTAGGCGGCCAATTTACTGGTCCAAAACGTGAAATCAGGTTCTCACTAAAATGATTTCTTAATAAGTCCATTGTTTTTCTCGCTGTATGCGAAGTAGCGCCGTCTTCTTGAAACCAAAGTTCACTGATACCACGGGCTTCAATTTCAGGTAGCAAAAAATCCGTTATCATGGTGCGATAGCGGTCGCCATTGACGGTTACGTTTTGACCGGACTCATTTTGAAAGAAATATGGACCGATGATTCCACCGACTCATAAACCACACCAAACTGTGCATTTCTGTTGCTTTAGTGGTAGCTGTTGAAGCTCTTCAGGTTGTTCATCAGCCCAAATATGGCAATTCTGCTTATTAATATATCTATTGAGCCAAAAATGCGCCTCGTCACTGAACAAAATTTCGCGATAAAACAGTGGATTTTCATTGAGCTGATTCAGAGCCCATTCACCATAAACACAACGCAAACCTTAGTCGCCCGGCTCCAATTCTTGCACGAGTTGAAGTTTGTAGACCTTAAAACCAAGATCTTTACGTAAAATACGCCAAGTTGTTGCGTACGACAAACCAAGCTGTTGAGAATGATGCCGAATCGATTCGTCACGGTCTTCAGCCACACTCTCGGCTACAGCCGCTATATTCTCTTCACTACGTGCTGGATCTGGTCTAATCGGTCGAGTATCATCCAATAATGTATGCTGGGTTTCAAATTTGCGGATGGTATTGGCTATAGTGGTTTTGGTAGGTCGACGATGCACACCATAAGTTGCTCTAAGAGCACGAAAAAGATTTCTCACGGAACGCTGATTTTCGTAATACAGCTGAAAAATTTGGATACGTTGTTGCGGTGTAAGTCTTTCCATGATGATTTGTCAAACAATACTGAATAAAAATGACATTACAGTTTAAAATAAGTCACGCGTGATCTGTAAAAAAAAGCCTATTGAAAATCAAACCTCATAATGAATCCCCCTTTATGAGATGTTTCAATGAATTCCTAGTACATTTCTGAGTCGAGATTCATTTTTTTTATTTGAAAATTTATCAACTTTTAGTTTATATCAAAATAAGATTTTTCGCCAAGTATTAGTGCAAAATATTAATGTTTAAAAGGGTTATGCGCATAAAAAAAAAAGGAATTAAAAGTTTTAAACCGTTATATCTCGAATACTAATTATCAGAATTACATAATTTTTTTTATTACGCCAATAATATGAAACGTTTGAAAAATATATTATTTGATAAAAAAGTTTTTGACAAAAAAAATTACAACAATTTTTATAAACATTCATTCCTATGTCGAAGCACTTGTTTTGCTATATTTGTTTATGTCAAAATAAAGCTTAATACACAGTGCGTCCCATGGAAAACGGAACTTTTTCAAAATAAAGACAAAAACTCAATATTCCGGCAAATCTTATTTATTTTATTCCAAATAGTCTCCTTCCGCATCAATATGACGTTTTGCACGATTAATTAACATATCGAATGAGTTTTTGAGATCATTTTTATCCATCGACTTTAGTATGTCGGTCGTCGCTCTTTGGATGGCCTCTACGTCGGCATAACGTTTTTCTTTCATAGGCAAGTGCAATTTGGAGAACAAGTAGAAGTCGCACGGAGCCAAATCCGGCGAGTACGGTGAATGGTTGATGGTTAAAATGGAATTTGTGATAAAAAAATCCGTGATCAAGTTTGATCGATGAGACGGGGCATTATCATGCAACAAACGCCAGCTCCCTTTTTCACGGTATTGTGGCCGCACATGACGAATACGGCTGAGCAAACGCTTCATAACACCAAGATAAAACACAGCAGTAATCGTTTGACCAGGTGGAACGAATTCACGATGAATAATACCCTCCGAATCGTAGAAACAAATCAACATTGTCTTGACTTTTGACTTTTCAAGACGACTTTTTTTCGGATTGGGCTCGGTTGGGTGCTTCCATTCGGCGCTTTGACGCTTGGTTTCGGGATCATATTGAAAACACCATGTCTCGTCACCAGTCACAATTGAATATTTCACATTTGGGTCCTTTTTTGACTCTTTAATCAAATCCTTACAATGTTGAATTCGGAGCAATTTTTCGTAGTCGGTCAAATTGTGTGGAACAAAGCGTGCACACACCTTCTGTAGATTCAAATGATCGGTCAAAATGCGATGAATTGAATTTTTGGACATATTCAATTCCATTTCCATGTATCGCAATGAAGATTTTGGCTCATTTTTTATAAATTCACGCCCTTTTTCAATGTTACTTTGAGTAACCACGGTATTCGAAGGACCTGGATGTTCGTCGTCCTGAATGTCTTCACGACCTTCCTGGAACCGCTTATACCACTCATACGCTCTGGTACGGGATAGATAATTATCGCCATAAAATTGTTTCAGCAAATTATGCGTCTCAGTAAAGGATTTATCGAGTTTAAAACAGAACTTAATAATTGCTCTTTGTTCGAAGTTCATTTTTCGACCGATGCCACAAACACACTATCACTGTGAGCGCGATATTTTGGTTTCCATTGAACCAAATGTCATACAATTTTGACAGGATGTCAGTTAAGAATGGACCTTTCCATTGCTAACATCCACCAATAGGTGGCGCCAATATAAATCAATGTTTTGAAAAAGTTCCGTTTTCCATGGGACACACTGTGTATTTCTTCTTTAATTTCGTGCAAACAATTTCTGGATACTCTGATAGAAAAGAAATCACAGCTGTTTGAAACAGTAGTGTAGAGTGCTTCCCGCCGCACTCGCAGTGCGTCAATTTGAATTGCTTTAGGTTTTTTTTATTTTAAACTGTCCCGTCAAGGTTGCTTAACAGATTTAAAAAATAGACATTAAGCTTTATTTTAACATAAAAAAAAAAAATTGAACGTGCTAAATGATTAGAATATTTAATTAATACCCGGATTTTTTTTTTTTTTTTATGTATAAAATTAAATAGAAGTCATTCAGCTTTATTTTAGCATAAAAAATATAAAATCGAACATGCTAAGCGATTACACAATTCAATTTATTTTCTTAATGAGACAGCGCGTGCTACAAGGCTAAGTAGGACAGGAAGCGCGGAGCGTCAACTTCAAATGGCTATAATTTCTTTTCTTTTAAACTGCCTAATAAGTTATTTTCACGAAATTAAAGGAAAGACATCAAGTTTTATTTTGACATAAAAAAATCAAAAATCGTATGTGCCCATCGAATAAAAAATCTAATTTGTTTTATAAAAATTGTTGTAATTTTTTCTATTAAAAATTTTATCAAATTATAGTTTTCAAAAGTTTAATATTATTGGCATAATTGACAAAAATATTATGTATTTCTGATAATTAGTATTCGACATATAACGGTTTGAAAGTTTTAATCTCTTCTTTTTAAGCTATACAACTTAAGGTAATGCTTACAAACTCATAAAAAGCTACCTCAGCAGCAGAAAGCGAAGAGTAAAAGTAAACAATACATGCAGCTAATACAAAACTGTTTGTTATAGGTGTGCCACAAGGCACAATTTTAGGCCTACTAATGTTTATTGTATTAATCAACGGTATGCTTAACACAATGCTGAATAACCCAATTTTATTTTATACTGATGATACAACAATCATAACTACAGGAAAAAACTGACAAAAAGTTGAAACAAAAATGAATTACTGCCTATATAAGATAGCAAAATGGTTAACACTAAATAAACTATCTCTTAACACTGATAAAACCGTATACATCGAATTTAGCAATAATTGTAACAGCACTCCTAAAAACTTAAACAAACATTCGAGGTGTAGAAATAAAAAATGTCAAAAATACTTGAAATTTTAACAGCAATGTAATGTTGAATATCCATACAAATAACATATCAAATAAAACAAAATACCTTATTTTCATCTGTTATAAGGTATCTAGAATAATGCCCACTGACATTTTAAGAATGATTTACTATGCAATATTTTTTAGTATCTGAACATACGATATCATAATATAAGGAGGAGCGTATGCAGATAAAATCTGATACCTCCAAAGCATTTAAACCAAATTGCTTAAATTAATCAATAAAAATAAGTTTATTCATTAAAAAAAGTCACTAAACATAGGTCAAACATTAACCTTGGAATTTTTATTACATGATTACGATAATTATAAGAGAAATATTCATCAACTAATCAAATAATTAGACAAAAATTTACAAATACTTAGACGATACAGGAATATAAGTTTAAAAAATAGTTTTATCAGAGCTTTAATAACTTTCAATAAATTATCTAAAGCACTAAAAACTGTATCATATAAACTAAATAGGAAAATTAAGATCAAGAAATGGATACGAGAAAACTACTACAGGGTTATCCATTTCGTGGTAGGAAAAGTATAACCCTGCCATTGGACATCTGTCAGAGTTAAATGTCATCCAAAGCGTGTTTTTTTTTAGTTGAAGGTTTGCCATTTAGAAATATGGATCGTTTAATAGTCGAAGAACGCGTTGAAATTATTAAATTTTAATATAAAAATGGTGATTCTGCTGTATCAACATTTAGGGCTTTACGAGCCGATTACGGTCGACATAATCGACCTACACAGCAAACAATTTCTAACACAGTGAGAAAATTTGAAGAGACTAGATCAGTTATTGATATTGCAAGGCCTGTGCATCATCGCAACATTCGTTCTGCTGAAAATATCGCTGTCGTTGCTCAAAGTGTGGAGGAAGACCCGAGTTTGTCGATTCCTCGACGTGCTCAACATTTGGGCTTGTCTTACGGCTCATTGTGGCGGATTTTGCATTTGGATTTGCATCTCCATCCGTACAAAATCCAACTCACTCAAGAACTTAAGCCTCAAGACCATACACAACACTGAATGTATGCGAATTGGGTGATTGAACAACAAGCCATTGATAACGATTTTTCGAACAAAATTTTCTCTAGTGATGAGGCTCATTTTTCGCTCTGTGGTTACGTAAATAAACAGAATTGCCGCATATGGGGCTCTCAAAATCCTCAGGTGATCGCAGAAAGGCCTTTGCATCCGGAAAAAGTAACCGTTTGGTGTGCATTATGGTCTGGTGGTGTTATTGGCCCGTATTTTTTTGAAAACGATCAAGGAAGAGCCATTACAGTCAATTTTGACCGCTATGGACGGATGTTAACCGATTATTTTTGGAGAGAAATTAAAGATTATGATCTGGAGAACATGTGGTTCCAACAGGACGGAGCCACAAGCCACACAACACAGGCTAATCGAGCACTTTTGCAAGAGAAATTTCCAGGACGCGTAATTTCGAGATTAAGTGATGTCAATTGGCCCGCAAGATCCTGCGACCTAACACCTTTGGATTTCTTTTTATGGGGCTATGCGAAAGATCGTGTTTACGCGAACAATCCTCAAAATCTTGAGCAATGGAAAATAATATTCGTGAAGTTATAGCCGAGATATTGCCGGAAATGTGCCGAAAAGTCATTGAAAATTACCTTAAAAGGATTGAGGCCTGTAAGAGGTCCCGTAGAGAACATTTGAATAATGTTGTGTTTCACGTATAATGGCAAGGTTCAATCTTTATATTGAATAAAAAATTTCGTTTCCATCTGAATATTTTATGTGTTTTCTTTAGCTTTACTTTCCCAAGCGTAAAATGGATAACCCTATACTATCAAAGTTAATAACAACTAATTACTATGATTAAAAAAATTGATTGTCAACAAATTAAACAACTATATTACTTGTTACGACACCAAGAAATAAATACAAGTCAAAATATTAAAACTTCACAGAGAGCTGCACTGGGCAAAGAGGTGAAAAGAAAGAAAGCGAAAAAGAACAATCTGTTCTGCCAGAGGACTGCTGAAGATTATTTTTCTGCTGGGATCCAGTCAATAACCACCGGCATCGTGGAGAGAAGAAGAAAGCCGTGGACCGATAACTCAGCTCCCGCGAGTGGCGCTCAATGAAATTTGGCAACAAAACGATCGACGGTCCCAGTTCTGAATTCGCCACTTTTAGCCTGCTTCAATTGCTTCTACAGCCTCGTCCAGGCATTGCCTGCACCTGCAGACGCGTGTATTCTGCCATAATTGCGGGAGACACAGGGTTGACATGACCTTGCATCTACGATGTAGCGCCGTTCATCAGCAATAGGTTAGGCGTACTTTTGTTCGTGAGCAGATTCTTGATAAAGCAATAGATAGGCACAATCAGCAGTGGTAACAATGAAAAATCAAGGAGGAAGTGACGGAAGTCGCGGCCACTCGAGCTTAGAGAGTGCGTTAATGGCCAGACACACCTGCACTGGCATTAGTCCGAGCCAGTGCGATTCGTGCAACGTCAGCAGCTACCACCATGGCAAGAAGAGGGCAAGTTCATGTCACCCGAGCATTCAGACTCATAGAGCGGCTGCATGACCTCTCACAAAAGACACGTAATGTACAGGGTGCGTACGGTATTTGAGGACATGCATAAATGTGACTATAGCTTCGCGAATTTTTTTTTTTATTTTTTTTCCTTTTTAGATAAGAAATGGTGGACTACAACATCACAAAAGAAATGAAGAGACATGCTGTCATCGTCGCTATATGTGCAAACCATACAGATTTAGGGATCTCTAATTTTCTTAATTGCGCCCGTTCATTCGTGCATAAGGTTCGCCGTGAATTGGAAGCATCAGGAGGCGATACAGAATCGGTTGCAAAACGCAAAAAGCACGAACAACGTTCTGACACTGTCCGATCTGCAGAATTTTTAGAGCAAGTGCAAGCGATCATAGACGAGGACCCTTCAAAATCAATGAGGGTCCTTGCGAGTGAGCTTCATGTTTCTGAGCGCTTTATTCGTAGAGTTGCCCACGAAGACCTTCGGTATAAGTCTTACGTGATGCGCAGAGGACAGTTCATGTCGTAACGAACACGGGAACAGAGAGTTCTCCGATCAAAACGTCTTTTAAACAAAATCAAACACCTTGAGGCGCCCAAAATGTTATGGTTTTTTTCTGACGAAAAAAATTTTGACCAAGATCAAAAGACCAATCGCAGAAATGACAGATGGCTATGTTCAAATCCTACGGAGGTTCCTGTTGTTATGCACACAAAATTTCCAGCCACTGTTATGGTTTTAGGTGTTGTCAGCAACGAAGGACATTTTATGCCACCACACTTTTTTACTCAAGGACTTCGAGTGAACTCTGCTGCATACATCGAGGTTTTGGAGACGGTAGTGAAACCCTGGATAGACAATGTAAGCGGAGGCAGACCATACATTTTTTAACAAGGCTCTGCTGCTTCACATAAAGCGATGGCGACACAAGATTGGATGGCCGAAAATTTTCATGACCACATAACACCGAACCTATGGCCACCTAGCTCCCCAGACCTTAATCCTTTGGATTATTACGTATGGGGCGTAGTTGAGCGTGAGATCAATAAGCGTCCTCATAACACCACTTCTTCGCTGAAGACTGCTATTAATGCCGTTATGGTCAATAGGAACAAGGAGCATTTGATTCGGGCATGTAATCGTTTCCGGACCCTGATCAAAGAGGTTATTGCTGCTAAAAGCGATTTTATTGAATAACTTTATAGCCATATATTAATTTAACGTTGTATAAAAAATTCCTAAAATTTCATTAAATTTTATTAAAAATACAAGCTAATTAATTTTTATCTTAAGTTGTCCTCAAATACTGTACGCACCCTGTAGTATTGTGTAGTTTATGCAGCGGAATGTACCCAATACATCGTTAGAAAAAAAATTTATATAAATTACATACTAACAATCGGTTTTATGATAGCTTCAATTTACATACTTAACAGACTATTTAATACACTTTTATGCGGAAGCGGATTTAATATCAAGTTCGCATCACGTGCAATTCGATCGCCATTGCGGAATCCCATCTTGGGTTAGCAATTGGTAGATATCTAACTTAAAAGGACGGAAAAATCTATGTTAAACGGGATATGTTGACTTATTAAACTAATAAATCTATTCGCCGTGTGATGAAAGCAAGAGATTGAGAACAAGGTAACACAGTGAGTAACGGCACTGGAAAATGACAAAAAGTAACGCGCCGCGGCATTACATTAACACACAGCCTGAAAAACTCATATAAAAAAGCCGGTTGTCCTGAAGCAATGATAGTAGAGGCTAGAGCTATAAAAAGTAAATGTCTATCTTCACCAGAAAATCAGCCAAGAGTAAGACGATACTGCGATAGTGGGGCTTGCCATGGAATGTAACTCTGAACAAAACGTACTCAAACATTCAACAGACAATGGAGTTTCAAATTCTGTTCTTGTGTTTAATCGTAGTAACCACGCAAGCATAATTAATATGCGATGAGTATACTCGACTAGAAATGTGGCTTACGTATCTATTCCAATTCAAATTTCGAGAGTTAAACACTATGATCAGTTAAATGAATAGAAAATAGTAAAAAGTAGGGGCCCAAGTATGCTGTTTTATAGAACACCGCTAAAAGTATGAACAGAGTCAGAAAAAGAACCAGATTTGCTACAGATTACCATGAATCTACCTATTAAGTACTAGGTTGTTCAAAAAGTTTTGAAAGCGACATCTATAGAGCAGTAGAAGAACTAAAATTTTTACGCCATTTTATTATTTTATCTTTCATATGAACATACCCAAAGTTTCATTCCACTCTGTCAATTCATTGTTTGTTTACAAGGCATTTTAAGTTGACGTGTCAGTGTATTTTTTTTACAATGGAAAAAACCGAATATCGTGCAGTGATAAAATTCTTTGTTTTGGAAGGTTTATCAGCAACGGAAATTCATACAAAAATGGTAAAAGTGTTGAAGGAATCTGCTCCTTCATTTCCAACTGTGCATCGATGGGTTTTAGAATTTAGACGTGGTCGAAAAAGCGTTGAAGACGATCCACGTTCAGGACGTTCAAAAAGTGCATCAACACCAGCATTCATAGCAAAAGTACAGGATATGGTTTTGGAAAATCGTCGATTGACCGAGAGAAATTTAGCAGAGGCCCTAGACATCTCATTAGGCAGTGTGAGTCATATTTTAAATGAAGTTTTGGGTTTCAGAAAGCTCTATGCACAATGGGTGCCGTATTCGCTCACAATGGAACAAAAACACGTTCGAATGCGACTTTCTGAGCAACATTTGTGAGCGTTTTCGAAAGGATAAAAAGGATTTTTTGCGTCGATTCATCACTATGGATGAGACTTGGGTCTACCATCATGACCCTGAATCAAAACAAGAGGCTAAAGAGTGGTGTCAACCAGGCACTTCAGCACCGAAGCGAGTTCGTGTCCAGAAATCGGCGAAGAAGGTGTTAGCGTCAGTTTTTTGGGATGCAAAAGGGATTTTGTTAGTGGATTATCTCCAAACTGGCAAAACAATAAATTCTGAATATTATTGTAACCTTTTGGACCAATTGGATGAAAAAATTAGTGAAAAAAGACCCGGTTTGCACAAGAAAAAAATCATTTTTCATCAAGACAATGCACCCGCTCACACAGCTCAAAAAACCATCACTAAAATAACCGAATTAAAGTACGAATTGTTGCAGCATCCACCTTATTCGCCTGATTTAGCTCCCTCTGACTTCTGGCTGTTTCCACACCTCAAGAAATTCCTTCGTGGGAAGCATTTTTCATCAAACGAAGAGGTTATAGCCATCGTAGAGGAGTATTTTGCAGGTCTTGCAGAAAGTCACTTCCATGATAGGATAAACAAGTCGGAAGACCGTTGGACCAAGTGTATTAAACTTATGGGAGATTATACTGAGCAATAAAAGTGATTTCACCAACAAAAAAAAGTATCTTCATTTCCGCTTTCAAAACTTTTTGAACAACCTAGTACAAATAAAACTTGATTATTAACAAGCGCGCCTTTCCAATTCATAAATTGTACTATTACGATAAATATAAATCAATAATAAATGAAATTAAGGAAAAAAGTAATATTTATTTTATTTAATTTAATAAATTTATTGAAGTTTTTTTATTCACTTCTTTATTACTGCGAAGGAGCTTCGCCCTTCCCAAGCCTCCCGTGCCCTGTCCACGCCCCTTCGCCCTTGCATACCTGTTGTCTCGATCATTAACTTTTATAATAATTATAAGTGTCGAACTTTGCGCAACTTGATAGAAACAATAATATACGATACTCGTACGCTGTGTAGGTGTACTCGCACTCGCTATTTTATATTAAACTCCGCTCGTGCGAGAATCACCTACTTTGCGTACTCGTATCGTAATGTACTATTTGCCTTTTTTGGGTTTGGCTCATCTGGTCCAATCCATTGCTTCGATTGTTATTTACTTTCAGGAGTGTAATGGTGAATCCAAGTTTCATCTACAGTTATGAAACGACGCAAAAATTTGCACGGGTTTTGCTTGTACAACGCTAAATTTTTAATTGAAACAATTTCCCGGGTGAATTTTTGATCGACCGTTAGCAAAAGCGGCATCGACCTAGCTCAGAGCTTCTCCATCCACAAATGTTCATGTAAAATATTGCGAACAAGTTCAGTTGAAATCTTAGTAGCCTTAGAAACTTTCTTTACTTTTAATGTGCGGTTTTCTATCACTATTTTATGAATTTTTTCAATTATTTCAGAAGTTGTGATCTCAACAGGGCCTCTTAAACGTGGTTCGTCAGAAGTGCTCGTGCGACCCTTCTTAAACTCAGAAACCACTGTTTAATCGTTAAATATGGTGTAAAAGAGTCTTTCAGTGTGGGATCTGGCTCTTTATTAATTTGTAACAATATTAGGCCTTTTAAATAAAAGTATTTGATGATAACCGCATGCTTCTCTTCTTTCTGTATTTTCACGTAAGCAATTGTCAAATATACACTAACAGAGGAATCAATCTGAAAATTTACATATAAGCTAGTGAGATGTCGGGCTACAAAATACAAACCAAACACTTGACCTGCTGGCGCCATCTTTAGGTCAGGACAGAAACTTTTCACCCCACTTTTGTATACCAACTCATATCATATAGTCATCGTAACTATATTAAATTAGTTAAAAATTTGAGTTAAATCTACTTCTTTAGAGTAGCAAACTTATTTATCATTTCTCGTTTGTAAATACCAATTTTTTAATATAGTAAACTATTTTTGATTCTTATCTTGACTAAATTTTAGGTATATTAACTATAGAATATAGTTATTTTTATTATATTGTAATCGTTGCGTATGTAAATTAAATTGTCTACCTTATAGTAGTGAACTTAACTATGATTTTATGTGCCTGACAACTGTGATTTTTAATGCTCTAAAATATTTACAATTGTTATGTTGATTACATTTAAGATATATTAACAGAATATAGTTATTTTTATTTTGTTTTGTTTTAATAATTGCAGTTTATTTAATACACAGTATGTCGGAAAAGTTCCCGAACTTATTTTGTAGCGCTTGTACGAGTGGCGCCACCTCTTGGACGACACCGGTACTATGTTGCTACATCCTTCTGGAGTGTCTGAGAATTTTTTCACCAGTATCCGTTCATTAGTTGCTGAGATAGACGTGCTTGAGTGAACGTGTTTTTAGTACCCCGGTGCAAGCTCTACGATGGATGAGAAATTTGAACATCGTGGCGCAATTAAATTCTGCTATAAACTTAAAAAAACTTTCGCGGAAGCAAAAAAAATGATCGATTCGGCTTACGGTAAAGGTGTAGTGTCGCGTACAACTGTTTACACGTGGTTCAGTCGGTTCAAGAAGGGTAGAGAGTCGTTAGAAGATGACGAGAGAAGCGGCCGGCCGTCAACAGCTATTACCGACGAAAACGAGGCTCGCGTGCGCGCGCTACTGAAGCAGGATTGCCACGTGTCTCTCAGAATGTCGGCAGACGAACTGAACATAATCAAGGATAGCGTCGCGTTGATTTTCAAAGAAAAAATGAACCGCAGGAAGGTCTGCTCTCGATTTGTTCCGCACTTTCTCACACCAGATCAGGAAGAAACTCGCATCCAATGTTGTCAAGATTTTATCAAGACTTGCGACACCACTCTGGGCTTTCTAACCTCAATTGTGACTGGAGACGAGACTTGGTGCTTTCAATACGATCCTTCCACGAAGCGCCAGTCATCCGCTTGGCTTAGTCCGGGTCGTGCGAGGCCTCAAAAAGTGCGCCAACAAAAATCACGGGTAAAGACGATGCTCATCGCTTACTTCGACTCCAAAGGCCTGATACACAAAGAATTTGTGCCCCCAAACACCACCGTGAATGCTGCGTATTACGTAGAGGTGTTAAAACGTCTGAGGCGCCGGATTAATCGCATCAGGCCCGAGTACAAGGAACCGGGATCGTGAAGTTTGCTGGATGACAATGCGCCTGCTCATTCTTCGAACATTGTGAAGCGTTATCTCGACAAAAATTAGATCCCACGCATCAATCACGCCCCATACTCGCCAGACCTGGCTCTAGCCGACTTTTTCCTATTTCCCAAGCTAAAAATGGCCTTGAAAGGACGATTTTTTGAAGATGTACCGAGCATTCAAGCAGCTTGCACCGAGCGTCTCACAGCGATAACTTCTGAGGAGTACCAGAGAGCCTTTGAATCACTCATGGAGCGCTCAAATGAGTGTATATCTAGGGAAGGGGACTATGTTAAAAGTTAACTGGAATAAATTTCTTTGGATGTAATTTTCGATTTTTTATTTCAAAAGTTCGGGAACTTTTCCGACATACAGTCTGTCAAGTAAGAGCATGGTCGACTTCACTGACAGGTAATGAAAGATTTTGCTCCAATTCCTTCGCAAGCCAATAGAAAAAAGCTTTGTCTTTGATGCATTGTCAACAAAGATACAGTTGTCGTTGATCTTTTAAAAGAGAATCACGTTAAACGCCATGAGTGCTAAGTACGCGTCGCGCTACGAGGCTGTGTTCCTTAGCATCCACCCGAAAGGTCCCAAAATGTCGCAATCAGCGGCTGCTTAATATATGAGAAAGTCGAAGGCATTTGTACAGAAGTGGATACAGCGATATAAAGTGGCTAAAAATGTCGATGATTTATTAGAACGTGGCTCGATAGGAAAAGTGAACAAAAAAGATGAAAAAAGAATAGTGAATCTGTTTTCGCGGAATCCTGCTTTAACACTGCGGCAAGGACAAGCAAAATTAATGGCAAAAGGTTTAGATATATCCTACGAAACTATCCGAACCCATCTTCGTACTCATCATCTGAAATGGCGCAACACAATGAAGAAGCCTCTGTTGACTGAAAAACATGTGACAAAGCGACTCACTTGGGCGCATGAGAATATTGATAGAGATTTTGAAAATATCATTTTTACTGATGAATGTTCTATATGGGCACGTTCTGTCCTCACGCGAGCCTGGTCAACTTCCACCAATAGGCTTGTTCAGCGGACCGTAAAACATGGAATAAAGGTGCATCTTTGGGGCTGCTTCTCAAAGCAGGGATTCGGCACTTTGCACCTCTTTACTGACAACCTAAATGCCGAGAAAATAATAAAAATCTACAAAAAGGCTTTACTGCCATCTGCCAAACGATGGTTCATCACAAAGAATGAAGATTGGATTCTGCAGGAGGACAAAGATCCTAAACACCGCAGCAAGCTCTGTACTCAGTGGAAGACTCAATCTGGCATCGTTACATTGGATTGGCCGTCGCAGTCGTCCGATGTAAACCCTATTGAAAATGTGTGGGCATATATTAAACGGAAGCTTCGTGGAAGACGCACATCCACTTTGAAGCAGTGGTCTTACGAAATTCGTCGGATCTGGAGATCCTTGCCACTAGAATACGCCGTCAAATTAGTAGAAAGCATGCCTTGGAGATGCCAGGCAATTATCGACGCCGGTGGTGACTGAACACATTATTGACCGAATTGCATCATTGTTTGTAATGTGTACAATGTATATATAAATATAAAAGTTTAATCAAATGAATTTTTTTATAAATTAACACGACCACGCTCTTACTTGACAGACTGTACTGTGTATGTAAACTCATTTAACATATAATTTAATGGTTTAACTAAAATATTGATTACTCTTATACATCGGCGCATATTAATATTATTGACTGCAATTTATTGCATTGTTGATGAAATCAAAATTTATTTAAATAATTGATTTTTATTAATCACAATATGAGTTACACAAGAAAAATATATTTATAAACATCAAGATATTTTAAATTAAGATATTTTCATTAGAACTGAATATTTCAATTAAAACAACAGATAATTCATTCAATGTGAAGAATATCGTAAATGAGCTATTAATTCTTTTAAATAAATAAATGATATTGAGCAAAAATCATTTTAATTTATCGTAAATAAATCATACACATTGTATCTAAATCTATGTACAGGGTGACAAATGAGAAGTTGCCTAAAGTAATCACTTATAATTTTGAGATGAGTGCGGGAAAAAAAGTAATAAAAATACATATTAAATCAGTGAAGTGTTCATTTTTATTTGAAATAGGTTTTAGTTTAATTGAACATTTTCAACAGACACATAGTACGTTTTTAAAAAAATGACAAAACCTGGCTAGAAAATAATTATTAATGGTAAATATTTTCGAAGTGATCCCCATCTGAACTTGCACAATAATCAAGCCATTTTTGGAAACTATGAAAAACTTGTTTAATTTTAGATAAAGAAATACTAGGAATTTTTTTTTCTAATAGCTTCTCTCAAATTATCTTCAGTCTTGGGGTTTTCCGCATAACAGTAATCTTTCAGGTAGCCGTTTCTTAGCGAAAGAAAAATTTTTTAAGGATGTAACTTAATGAAATTTTTTATTATTAATCTTAGTGTCTCTCGATTCAGTTTTAGTTCAGTTTTCTTCCCTGATTTCCTTTTATTCTCGATATCTTTCCCTATATCCTTTTTCTCAATCTTGCCTTTGTCTTCATTGTATAAGGGCGGTGTTACGAATCGAAATCTCATAGCGGCGTCGCTAAAGGCTTCAGTCGGGGTAACCGCCGAGGGTCCGAGTTGCTGATCTGCGTCGCGAGGTATGAGGGATCTCCAGGCAAAAAGATCTATTACTTCGATCTCGTTCCTTGATTCGGGATTGTTAGCGATTTATAATCGCGTGACTCTTTTCTCGCGCATATATTTTTTTTATGTAATGTTTATATTTAATTTACTTAGGTGAGATAATATATTTATGAAATTTAATACATACTACTCATATATTTATAATATAATATAGTATTAGTCGCGTTAAGTTCTAGATTATTTAGTAATATTAATTGTTAAATTACTTTATTAGTTGTTAATCCTTATTTTTGTTGACGCGATACTCTCTTTATTGTACAGGGTGACAAATGGGAAGTTGCCTAAAATATATGCATCTCTTTCCCCCTCTACTGTATCGTATAAAGCTGGGCCCAAGTAGGAACATTCTACAGTGTTGTCAGTTTCTATTGAGACGCCGTAAAGAGCAATACGTGTACTTTAAAATGAGTAACCTTACGAACGAAGAAAAGGTGTATCTCATCGAGTGCTTTTATTCTAGAGGTAAAAACTATACTGAAGCGTATAGAGGTTTTCGTACTAAGTTTGGAAGTAAAAGAGTAGCCAGTTAAAATACTCTTAGAAGGTAAGAATGAAAAAAATTATATTTGCTTTATCGTATGACCGCATTTTTTAATAAATTTTTTAATTTTTTTTACTTCTTTCTCAGAGTAATTGATAACTTCATCGATTATTATGCTCTTGACGATCGTCGTCATGATCTTCCTGGTCCTTCATACGCAGTTATAACAGAAGATAAGGTTGCCGAGGTCGAAAAACATTTCAAGAATAATCCAACGGATTCAATAAGAAAAGCTGCAGCTGCTTTAAAACTGAATCGAGAGACACTAAGATTAATAATAAAAAATTTTATTAAGTTACATCCTTACAAAATTTTTTCCTTTCGCTAAGAAACGTGGATTAGTCAGGAACTATTATTTTATGCAGGATGGTGCTATGCCGCATAGAATTTAAGAGGTATTTAAAGCTATTTACGAAGTTTATGGTGAACACGTCATCGGTTTAGGATATCCCAAGTTTGCACACGCAGGTATAGAATGGCCCCCTTATTCACCGGACTTAAACCCGTGTAATTTCTTCTTATGGGGCTACCTGAAAGATTACTGTTATGCGGAAAAACCCAAGACCAAAGATGATTTGAGAGAAGCTATTAAAAATAGAATTTCTAGTATTTCTTCATCTAAAATTGAACAAGTTTTTGATAGTTTTCATAAACGGCTTGATTATTGTGCAAGTTCAGATGGGGATCACTTAGAAAATATTTACCATTAATAGTTATTCTCTAGCCAGGTTTTATCATTTGTTTAAAAACGTAATATGTGTCTGTTGAAAATGTTCGATTAAACTGAAATCTATTTCAAATAAAAATCACCACTTCACTGATTTAATATGTATTTTTATTATTTTTTTTCCCGCACTCATCTCAAAATTATAAGTGATTACTTAAGACAACTTCCCATTTGTCACCCTGTATATCTGTATATTTCATCAATTTGCGCAATATTATGAGCAGATATTCATTATCTTATGCCCTAATTATTATTATTTTTGTGATGTTTTTTAATATTATTCTTCTTATAATACAAAATTCATTTAATGTTTTAATAATAACCCAAAAAAATAATAAAATGTTAAAGTTAATTTAGAGTAGAAGAAAAGGTAAGAGATTTATTGTATACGTATAAAATCAATAATTTTAATTGGAGGAGGAAGGAGAAAGGATTTGAATTGCTTAGCACCGTTTTTAACATAATAGATTATTTATTAAAATAGCGCTTTTCATAACAGTAAGTGTCATCAAACAGTTTTGCTACAATTCTTCTAGAATTTTGTTAGTGTGTATTGTCCTTGCGGATCGACTTTCCGTGAGTCGATCGGCTTTCTTTCTGAATATTTTCTTCTTGGATATTTTGAAATTCCGTTTCATAGTTTTTATGCAGATTGGGCATAAGGCGGGAAACTCCCTATTGTTTAATTTAAAAATTTCATTGCTCTTTTATTTTATTTATAACTTTACCATTTATTTCTTTGTTATTAGTGACATGCGGGAGTTTCAATCTCTTTGGGTTAATTTTTATTTTTTTTCCTGCACAGTTGATTATTTTTTCTTTCGGGCTAACGGTCCTCCTTCGAGATTCGGGTCGTATTCCCGATTGCAATCAGTCGCGTAGTCTACGTGATGGCTGTCGAAGTAGAATCCGAGTGTTTTTCTGTCCCAGGTATAGGCTCGTCTCGAACACCCCATCGATTTCTTGCGTTATTTCAGTTAGGTGTCTATTTAAAACTTTGGGTAGATGATAATATACTGTCGGACAAATGTACCCGTCTTCAAGTTCTAGATACTCGTAACTGCGGTACATCTTTATTAAGCCAGACGAAAAACTACCGATATGAGCGATATGTACCCCAACTGTATTTTTAACGAGTAGGTCAGAGGCGAGGTTTGATGCCTCGACGTAGAGTCTGTTTACCGCGATTTGTGATAAATTTATTTACCCTTCCTTTTCTTGAAGCTTTTGTCTTTTTACCTGAATACGTAAGTGTTTTATTATCAAATAGGAGTAATTTTTTTATTATTTACTTTTTATTCCTTTTTATTATTTATTTTTTTTTTATTCCTGGTCCCTATTGGTTACTTATTACTCTTTTATTTATCAGAAAACATAAGAAGGAAATTTGTTAATAATTAGTTTTAATTTTATAGGTTATATATAATAGTTTTATTTCATTTATCTCGTAAACTTATTTTATTTATTTTAACTTAATTTAAAATTTTTTTTATATGTTTTTTCTAGGATTTTTTATTTTAGCTAATCATACTTAAATTCTTTTTCTCGAAATTATCAAATTCTTACGTATATTCCTTATATTTGCTGACGCAGTTACTTACTCATAAAGCGAATTCTTACCGTTACCAGATTTTCCTGCTGCGCTTTTATTCATCGTTTTACTTCATATCCCTTAGGAGCCACTTTTATTTGTTTATTAAAATTCATTAGTCTTATATTCTTTAGTGCGCGAATCATTTTTTGTCATTTGATTATATAATATCCTTTAGAAAATTGATACAATAATAATTTATTTATATACGAAAGAAAAATATGATCAACATTTATTTATTTCCTATTATATGTGGTTTTTGAACTATTTATTTATTATGTCCCTATTATTTATCATTTGTCTTTTCTAGATTTTCCATTATTAGTTAATGTTCGTCACGTAATATTATTTTGATCTATTAACCTTTTCAGTCACAGCGGTACACCAGTGTACCACCTAGACACTATCAATTTTTTAACGTTAACAAGCAGCTTGTTATAGATTTCTCTGCAGTTTTCTGTTCCCTGTCATCACAATAATCCAGTAAGTGTTTAAAGTAGAATGATATTGCGTGATTATTCAAAATAATTATTGTTAATATCAAATTAGTATTAAAAAAAGCAGAATTTTCAGAATAAATTCATGCAAAAACGAAATAATAGCTATTATTATCTGAAAATTTGTATAGAAGGGTTCTCGAGGTCGCTGATTACGAAACCGCTATCAAAATTTCAAAATTCACTATGGCAGATCCAATATGGCGGACCTAAATTTTGAAAAATGGTAATTTTTTTCTGAAATTGGGCATAAAGGGATTTTTGAGGTCGCTGATTACGAATCCGCTATCAAAATTTCAGAATTCAAAATGGAAGATCCAATATGGCCGATATAAATTTAAAAAAATGGTGATTTATTCTAAATTTTGGTATATAGGGGTTTTCGACGTTGCTGATTATAAATCTGCTGTTAGAATTTGAAAATTTTAAATGCCTGATCCTGATTACGAGTTTGTTAAAAAATTTCCGAAATTCTCATTATGGCCTTCTTAATATATTAGTCAATAGGAATGTCGGAGATTGCTAATTGCGAATAAGTCATAAGATTTACATTTTTTAAAATGGCTGATGTAGTGGAGACAATTTATACGTAGTATCATTCACAGTATACATATAATTACATATCGGCCGTATTGGATCCGCCATTCTGAATTTTGAAATTTTGATAGCGGATTTATAATCAGCGACCTCAAAAACTCTTATATACCAAATTAAAAAAAAAATTACCATTTTTCAAAATTAAGGTCCGCCATATTTGATCCGCCATCTTGAATTTTGAAATTTTGATAGCGGATTCGTAATCAGCGATCTCGAGAACCCTTATTTACTAAATTTCATAAAAAACCGATTGCTGGAAAAATTGGTGACTGAAAGGGTTAAATATTATTCTATATTTTAATTTTTCTATTTCAAAATTTTATTTTTTTCTAAGCGAGAAAAGAAAAAAAAACTATCAGCTTGTTTCGATAATTACTTCCTTCTTCGTTTATTCAATCTTTGTTTCATTTATGTTATTTACATATATTTTTTCCAATAATTTATTAAATTTTTCTTTAAATTTATTTTAAATTTGCTTGGAAGTTCGTTTAATATATCGTCTCTTTCTTGATCTTCATAATTTCTTTACTCTTGTCAATACATTTATTATCTCTCCTAACACTTTATTATTTATTTCTTTATCCTTTTTGATATTTGATTAATGAGGTTTCTTTGCGATAACTCGTGTGGATGGCACCCATACATCGAACTTCTTTTTGTATCCAGCCTTATTTAAGTGGTTCCAAACGGTTTTTTGTGCAATGTTTAGCTCCTGGGCAATCGAAACAGTGCTTACGTGACGGTCGGACTCGACGATTTCCATTATTTTATCGACATTTTCGACAATTGGCCTTCCAGAGCGTGGTGCATCTTTGACGTCAAAATTACCGGAACGGAATCGACGAAACCAAAATTACGCGTGATTGGCTGTTACAGTATCAGGACCATAAACACTATCCACTTTTTTAGCTGCCTGGCTTGCGTTTTCGCCTTTATCGAAGAAAAGCTGTAAAATATGGCGTATTTTCTCTTTGTTGGTGTCCATCTTTGACGCGTACTAAAAAATACTTAGTCAAGCAATCACAAAACTGTATCAGAAGCTTTTTTAGTATGAAATCTTATCTTTTTAACGCCATCTAGTGTAACCCGATCGCACTTTTACAACGGGAGATACAGACTACCAAAGCCATCTATTGGCAAAATAATGGATTACTTTTTACTACACCTAATATCATTGATTAATATTTGTTGTTAATATAAATAAATTCACTTTAAAAAACGTGAAAAAACGACATAAATTATCGAACAACCCAATATATAGTGAACCACTGTACCTATTTGAAAATTTCGTATAGAACCATTCAGATAGACCTACTTGAGGTCATGTGAGGCCATTGGCTATACCGTGATTTACTACTGAGTTTCGTAATAGATCTTTCCTTGTTTCTTCGTCCTGCCTTCGAAACCCTGTCACTCTCTCTCTCTCTCTCTCTCTCTCTCTCTCTCTCTCTCTCACTCTCTCTCCGTCTCCTTTTCTCTTCCTCTCTTTCTCTTTATTGAGTCAAAATCACTAATGTTGTTACAAATTATTTACAACGTCCGTCGCAAGTGGACTCTAGACCCTTACCGAGGGCTGCAAACCTAAAATATACTGACGCGCAAATATTTTTCGTGATACGCGCACTGAGCATGCGTGTGAGTCACTCGCCTTGCTATATTCATGTAGCAAGACGCGTGAACTAGCCTTAAACCTCGCAAGCTGGTCAGCAGGTTGGTTGCGGACTCTTGCGGCCAACCGGGAGACTACGCACGTGTAGTCTCGCGCGCGCGTGCACACATTAACACTAATACTATGCGTGAGTGAGAGCTAACTCACTCCCCGCAATGATTAAATATAATATTAGATCATGATTGCGCGAGCTAAAATAACACTTGTACTTCGTGGTTCACGGCGTGTTCGCACTATTATGGAGTGACCACTCACCTCTACGGTTACGATCGTGTCTCGCCATCGATGTCTATGCACGATGCCTTGTCAAGCGTAGGAGTTTCCTTTGCACCTTACTCTATCGCCCCTGGGAAGTAAAACTCTCTCCTTTTTCCTTTTTCCTCGCAGCTTCTACTTTTCGCACCTTTTTCTTTCTATGCTTCCTTTTCGCATATCGCCGCGTTCCTCAGCTGGATTTTTTTTCCCCCCGTTACTCCACTCTCACGTGCGCCCTCACTTTGACGCGCAAAAAATTAGTAGCTTTCTCCTGTTACATTCCCCCTCCAGACGCAGAATATCCTTCCAGGATGTTCCTTTCTATTCTCCTCTCCCTTTTGCTCTTTCTTTCGGTTACTAAGTATAGAAGAACGAGGGAAGAGATAACAAGGGGAATATTGCGTTTTTACAGGGGGTGTTTATCCCTCCGGAAGTGTTTCGGCTTCTCGCGCCCGGATTTCTTCTCCGGTTCTGGAAGTATTCCGCGACTCTTTGGACCTGCATTCATTCTGTAACAGAAGAGGGAAGAATCCTTGGTTGAGTTCTTGGGTTTACCCGACTTTGCTTATTTTGTTGATGCGCTGACTTCTCTCTGTGCATTGCGTCTGGAGGTTTTTCGCGGTACGAGGATAGGGGTTTCGTGCACGTTATTTTTCCCACGCGTGCTTATTACGTTCTTTTAGGCCTGCTAGAAGTCTTTTCGTCGGAGTCGCTGTTTCCGGCGCTTTTCTCGGGCGCTCGCGAGCTCGTTTCTCTGCGGGTGCCGACGCTCGTTGCGTGTCAGCCTTGTCCGCCTTCGGTAATCTGCCACGCCGCCGATTCGCGTTTACATCTCCTGCTGAAGCTTTCGCTTTGCTGTTGTCACTCGTAGATGACGCCTTCGTTGGAGGTGGGTCGCACTTCACCTCCTCGCTTTCTTGCTCCATTGGCGAAAGTTCTACGGCGTCTTCTTCATCTGGATCGCTCGGATATCCTGTGACATATGTTTTCAAATGCTCTGCGTGAATTTTTTCTTCTATTTCATCATCTGTATCTATGATTTTGTATATGTCCTGGCCTACTTTATCTCGGATGAGGTATGGCTCCGAGAACTTCGGTGTTAGTTTCGACGATACTTCTTGCGCTGCTGACAACACGCGGTTTCTCTTCCATACGAGGTCGTTTGGCTCGTATGTTACTTCTCTTTTTTTGATGTTTAAATATTCTGCTTGTCTGTCCTGCTGCATCAGGGACAAGCAAGCAGCGTCCTCTTGCAGTTATCCTAGCTGCTCTAGCCAGCTCTTCCAGTCTGTCGAAGCTGCTTCCTCTTCAGACTTGGCTGCGGCTTGATCTTGTGTTCGCCAAGTATTTCCGGGTAGCATTAGATGTCGACTGTAATTTAACATTAACCATCCTCAAGTATTCGTCTACTGCTTTATTTTTAAACTGGATGCCGTTGTTCAAGAGAAAGATTTCCAGCGTTCCGAACCTCAGCACGATTTTATCCTTGAGTGCCTGTACAATTGTGCTGGTATTTGCTTTACGGATTGGTATACACTCTACCCATCTCGTAAAGAGATCTTGAAAGACGAAAATATATACTCATAGCCTTTCTTGCCACGAGGAAGTAGGCCTGTCACGTCAGCCGCTACGACTTTCCATGGTCTCTCTATGGACCTCCTGCCCGTGGGGCCTGCTAATGCTTACTGTTCCACTTTGTATTGCTGGCAGACTATACATCTCCGGAGGTATTTGCTTACGTCATTGTAACTACCAAATCAAAAATAGTATCTAATGAGTCACTCGTACGTCTTCTCACGATCTTGGTGGCCTGCGACTGGCTCGTCGTGACATTCTTTCAATATGTATCTTCTGTTGTCTTTGGGCACAACGAGTTTCCATGCGTCTTCATCCCCGTCTCTTTGATCTCTTCTTTCGGTCGATAATGGTAGAGACGTTCTTCCAGGACCTTCCACCTAAGGAATTCTTCCGATCTGTTCTTGAACTGATTGAACCACTTGAGGTACCAAGGATCTTTCACTTTTTGACCCCAGGGAATCGAAGCTATGGCTGCCCCGTCCGTGATCATTCGAGATTGAGCGTCAGGTACGCAGTTCAGCGCACTCTTTCTGTGTTCTACCTCAAAATCATGCCCTTGTAACCCCAGAGTCTATCTGGCTAATCTGCAAGTTGGACTGTAAAAGCTTCGCAACCGACGAAGACTGCTGTGGTCTGTTACTGCGCGGAAGTGATATCCCTCTATATATATAGGGACGGAACTTCTTAATTTTCTACACTACAGGAAGACATTCTCCCAGTAACGCTGTAGTTTCTCTCAATAGACGTCATCATCCTGCTGGCGAATTCCAAAACGCTCTCCTGCCTGTCTACTTCCTGAGACAAAACGGTGCCGATCCCGGTGTCCCTAGCGTCCGTTTGGATTATGAATTGGTGTTCGAAATCCGGGCGCTGGAGCACTGGAGCGGTAACAATTAATGCCTTCACCTTCTCGAAGGTTGTTTTGTCCGTTCGTACTTCCGTTCTTTCTCCGTTAACTGCGTTAACGGCTTTGCGGTGGTTGCGAAGTCTTGTAGAAACTTTCTGTGCCAAGAGGCCATTTCCAGGAATCTGCTTCAGGTTCTTTGGTATAAGGTATTCTAATACCGGACGTATCTTGTCCGTGTCCGGACGAAATCCATCTCGGTTGACCATCACACTGAGGTATTTCACTTCTGTCCGGCAGAAGACCCTTTTCTCTGTTGACGGTTAACCCAGTGGCTATCACCCGTTGTAGTACGTGTTCGAGCCTTCTCAAATGCTCTTCATACGTTTCCGTAGCGATGATGATGTCATCGAGGTACGAAAAAGCGTACGGTTCGAGTTCGAATCTGTTTACTTTATCGATCAGCCGCTGGAAGGAAGCACCTGCTTGGGATAAGCCTTAAGGCATCCTCTTAAACTGGTAGAGGTCTAATCCCGGCACGGTGAATGCCGTCTGAGGCCTTGATTCCTTTCTCAGAGGAATCTGGTTGTAAGCACTGCTCAAGTCTAGAGTGGTGATTTATTTCGCCCTCTGGAGCTTGTGCAGAATCTCGACCATATATGGCAACGGATAAGCATCCGGTTTCGTTACTGCATTGACTTTACGAAAGTCGATGTAGAAGCGGTATTTGCCATTGGCCTTTTTAACCATGACCATGGGGCTTGACCACCCGCTGGTCGAAGATTCAATTACGTCAGTGTCCAGCATCTTTCTGACCTGACGATGCTCAGGTGCAGCATTCACGTTTCATCGCATGCATTGTTTCCTCGATCTTTTTCGAGACAGGGTAGTATGTTTGTTTTATCGGCTTTGCGTTGCCCGTGTCGATCTCGTGAGTGATCCATAAGGTGCAGCCTAGAGGTTCTTTGACAAAAGCTAGTAGTTTGTTGACCATGGTTCTCTCAATTTCGAGAACGTCAACTAGTCCTAGCGCCGCTATATCTTCCGCCTGTGATACGCTAGCGACCTCTAGCTGTATCAGCTGCTTCGCGTGTCTGATCTTGATACAATCAGAGTCTGGGTCAAACACCGCTTCGAACTACTGTATGAAGTCAACTCCCAAATAACAGTCTGATTTTAAACTGGTTTTACTGCGATTAGCAATTCCTTCTTAACGCTTTATATTTCTATTGGCAGGTCTGCGTAGTCAGCTATTTGCGCGTATCTGCCATTTGCTACTTTGGAACCTCTGCTTTTCTCTTGTAGCAGGGGTGATCGGCAGGCTGTAGCTAACTGCAAGACTCCAGATCTTAGTACTGTGTGCGACGCGCCAGTGTTGATTAGAGCGTGTATGCGATAATTCCCTATCGAAATTGGCAGTCACCATCGGGCGCCACCGCTCTGTAACGCGCGAAGATCTTGTGTCTCTGATTCGTTCACTCTTGTCAAGGAAGATGAGGGAATTGTGTCTGCTGGGACATCTACCATTTCAGCAAAAGTTTCTTGAGCAACCCTCTTGCACTCTAGAGCAAGGTAGGGCTTCTCTACCCACTCTTTTTCCCGTTTCCCCGGAAATTGGGGTACTCGGCTAATAAATACTCTTTTTGGCCGCAGCCGAAGCATTTTAGCTTCTTTTCATCCTTCGGGGAGTTGCTTCTTCTCACCTTCGGTTTCTTCTTACCGTCGCTTTCACTGTTGCGACGACTATTCAGCGGACTTGACTTAGGCGATTGCTTGTAATTATGGTTTCTTCGACTCTTCCCACCATAATTACTGTCGCGCTGATACTTCGTTTGGCTTGCAATCAGCTCTATTTCGAAGCTCCTCTTGCCGAGACTGGGTGCCGGTCCCTTTGCTTGCACTAAGCTCCTTCAGTAGCTTTGTACGAGCTTGGTGAGTTTGCCTATGTCTGAAGGTGTTTTCTCTTGTACCCTTGGCCTTGGTTCCTTTATTACCACCGAAACTCTTGGTTTACTTGTTGTTGTACACCAAGTTATTTCCAGGTTGTGGTTCTATTAGGCTACTTCTGGTAGCAAAGATGATTCTGGAGATGGTGGTGGACAGAAATTCTTTTCTGCCTCCAAGGTGAGCTCAGTATCTTACTACTAACTCTAGCAGAGTGTCGATGTTATCGAAGTCTGCTCTTCGAATTAGCTTTTGTAATTCTGGTTTCATGTTCCGATGCAGCATATCTAGTTGTTAGCACAAGGTCTTGTCTGCGCATTATGGACGTCAGGCAAGTCAAGAAATCACGGATAGGTTCGTGCTCGCCTTGGGTTCATCTCTCAGCCTCTGCTGGAATTAAGGGTTTGCACCATACCAGTGGCAAGCTGCCGCTGTAAATTCCGTCCGCGTCTTCCAACGGTGTTTGTTGTTGCGGTACCATGCTGCTGACTACGTCGACAAAGAGCTCTAAGAGCGAGTACAGCATCTCATTCTTGGAGAGGTGTGTTGGTATCCTGCAATCTTCGACTCGATTGAGGAAAGCGTCAATACTCTGGCCCTGAATGCCGGAGAATTTTACACCTCATTTGCGGACTATTTGTCCACTTCTCGCCTTGATACATCGGCGTTGGTTGCTCTCCTTGGGCTCTGCACGTAGTTTATTCCTGTTGTACAGTTCCTCTCACCTCCGAAGATTCTCAGAGGTTCTCTCTGCCTCTGAGTTGCTCCTCTTCCCAGGATTATGTCTCTGGGAGTGGGCATGTTTGGTCGGTTGTCTTGCCTCGAGCAAGTCCTTTCACCGCCGGTTTCTTCTTCTACATATCTGCATATGATGGTATATTGAAATTACACCTGTGTGGTTTGCGGAGGTTCTGTTTCTAGCCTCGTGCTAGACATCGGTTGTGCCCGTTGTTCTAGCCTTTTTATCGCTGCTGACAGCTCTTCGTATCTGTCGTTCATCGGCGCTATGGACCGGGTGATTTCTACAGAGAATGGTGTTATTGCGCCTCCTGGCGACTGTATGTTTATGGCTTGTCGCCGCTATGCTTCCGAATTTGCCATATTGACAGTATTTATTTCATTTGAATTTTCGATCGCCGTGTCGAAATCGTCTTGGCGCGTGTTCGATTGTCCCTCTTGCTCTTCCATGAGCCTGACGAGGGAGAATCTGACCATATTCATGGCCAAATTGTTCTCTACGCGCTCATCCCTTGGTAGCAATTCCAGAGAAGGCTCAATCTCTCTTTGCGTCAAGTTTGCAAGGTTGGCTCTTTGTCTCTCCTCGTTATGCTCTTTTGAAGAGAGACTTGCGCAATCTGAGCCTCTGTTGCAGTCTGCTCATTTTTTCCTTCTATTGCGCAGAAGTCTTCTGACTCATACTCTCCCATGAGCCACCTTGTCAGCCTATTTAGCTGCGCAAACTTGGAGCCTGTCGTCTTGAGCCCCAAGAACGTCATGTGGGCTTCTCTCTCTCTCTCTCTCTCTCTCTCTCTCTCTCAATTTGAGAGGAGAGTGCCCCAGCTTCCGACCGCTTTGTCGATTTGTAACGCCATACTTCGGTATATGTTATAAAGTAGTGGATTGTGGTGTTTAAAATGTTGATTGATGCGCTTTCGCCTAAGCCTTACGGCGCACTCAAATATAAAATAAAATATTCACAAAAAAAACTATAATCTAATATTTCCATTCACCACAGTCAGTAAGTGCGTGAGTACTCAAAACACTTAAATTTAATCTTTCAAAATAATGAAATAAGAGTAGACTACTGACTGCCTCTCGGCGCAATCTCGCAGTCGCCCACTCACTTACACGTAGGTTGCATGCTTGGTGCCGTCGCTACACTAAGAGTTTGTAGACCGCACGCACTTGAACATCTAAATCAATTCTAATCCTCAGCGCACGATTTTACTTCGCTGCTAGGTATTAGGTAGTCACGATGACTCCTAAGCTTAGTGCTTCTCTATGCACTTTACCTCGTCAATTTTCATACAGAATTGCATTTTCCAAATACTCTTCTTTAATAAATGCGCTAATCTTCTTCGTATCAGCTAAAATTTGGCTAATATTTGTGTTTCCCTACACATTAACGGGCGCCAATTGTAACGGGGTGTTTTTACGCTCACTATGCAAAAAATAATAACAATTGCTCGATTCAGGAATTGGCGTCTCGGCCGGCTGTACTCTCGCGAGAAGACTGCTTTCCCTTGATGCGACTGAGGTGGCAGCAGATGTTAGCCGCAGGTGCAATGCTAATCTCGTGCTACGTCGGCGACCCCCGTCACAACGTGATCTGTAGACCATTTTCCTCGCGAGGGAAACTTACCCTACTGCTTGGCTGGGCTCGCGCATTTTGCACGAGAGCCTGCGGAGGCAGCGGTATCTGACTATCTCCCGTTACGATTTATATATAATTAATTTATTAATAATTATATTAGTTTTATATTTAACTTTATATTCTAAAAATAAAAATTTTCACTTAAAATTCAAGAATTTTAATTAAAAATATTAAAATTTTGATTACAATTTTAACTTCATTATTAAGTATATATTTATATATAAGTAATATGCCTGAAAAAAGGATTATTTTAATAGAATAAATTATATAATTATACTATTATTACTAAATTAATTTAGAAGTAGGCTGTGTTTAGACTTATAATCTAAAAATATAATTTACATTTACTTTTAAATAAAATTTTTAGTTTAAAAAATATTTTAGTTACATTAAAAAGATAATATTAATATTAAATTTTAAAATTTTTAATTCAGATTAAAAAATTAATATAATTTTTATATATATTGTGACAGGTGGCCCGTTGAGATTAGGCCACGTGCCATGCGGGGAAAGTTAGAGTTCGCGGTGCGACTACACGCGGCGCCATCGATCAAGCAATCGATAGTGCAGCATGAGAAAATCGATACTTAAATTGAGATAAAATTTTAATTTTCAAATTTATTGAATTAAAAATTATTTTTAAAATTATATTTCAATCTACGATTAGATACCGTATTATTGTAACTAAAAAAATTTGTAAAATGAATAAAATTATTTGAAAATTACAATTTTTGACGATATTTTAGCCTATTTAGAATTAAAATTGTTGATTAATTTGATAATCCACGAAAAGAATAACTTGATTTGTTTTTATTTATATATGTTTGTCGTAAAAAAAATTCTTTAAAGATTCTTCTTTTAAGAAGAAGAAGTGAGGATAATTTGCCTACGTTAGACTTCTCGAAAAATGAAGAATAAAAGAAAAGTGGAAAAATTTTTTTATTTTCGCTTAAGGACGTAACACCTATGTTGATATTCAAATGAAAAAACAGTTCCGTGGGTTTTAATTTAATTATTTCAAAAAAAGTCAGCAACTAAACTCGCCATTCCCAGGGTTGGGTAAGTTAGTCTGCTTGTGATCCGGTAAGGGTGGTTTCTAGAGGTGAGATGGGTTAGGCGTTAGTTGGACTAGGCGTTAGATAGTTAGATGGATTAGCCCGTGTGGTACAAAAAAAAATAGGCGATTAAAGTCGGTGTTCCCAGGGTTAAGTGGGTTAGCCTGCTTGTAGTTTGGTAGGGGTAGTTTTCACCCTTAACAATGGTTTTAGGCCGACATAAAAAAATACGTGTCTAATATTTTTTAATGATTTACAAGTTTGCAAAGTCTCTTACGATTTGGTAACTATCACTTGGGTGATGTTACTTACAAGATACAGGCTAAAAATATCATACATGGTATATAGTTACTGTCATACATAGTATATAGATATTACTACATAGATATTAGTACATGGGTGAGATTCGAACTTCAAATTAACACAGCTTTTTGAAAAATAAAGATATCTTGAACATTCACAATAGATTTTATAGATTAATACTTTAAAAAGATTTGCCAGTTATGTTTAAACAAATTTTCTCATGATGTAACATAACTTTAAGTATTCCGAAAAACAATATTTTATCTTTTTAGGTTAAGAGATTTCAAAAACTTCACATGATAAAGAAATTCTAAAGTTTGACTCGAAAGCTTTAAAATTCAGCTTTAAAATACTTTGCAATTTAAATTTATTCTGCGATTTAAAATGAAGCTTGTACGTTTGGATACGTTACGCAATACTTTTCATTTGCAACCATATTTTTCTACAAAAACCTTGCTAATTTAAAGTTTATTAACATGCTCATAGATTCATGTCATTTTTTCTGTAGGGATGCATGGAATCGAAAATCCTTACAGTGAATTCTAAAGCGAGGACTTTAAACTTTATTTTAAAAAAATTATTTATTAAATGATTTTTTCAAGAATTCATCTACCGAATTTAAACGATATTTGGTATACATTTTTTTATTTCATAATTATTTTGACAAAGAAAGGTTTTCAACCCGGACCTATCGATTTCTTTGGTTCTGGTATATGTTAAAGTACATCAAAAAATAAAATACGTGTTTTTTCTTATCGGCTAACTTCCACTTTTAAGGGGTTAAAATGACCCCTAAAAAAAGGGATAAAAACAGTTTATTGTAAATATCTCATAAACTAATTGGGATATTTTAACAATTCAAACGGCAAAAACTTGTTATTTAATGTAGAAATTGCGTACATAATTTTGCGACCCCTAATTTTCGTGGGGGTAAATTCAGTTTTTATAACGTATTTTACGATTTAAAACTTTTAAAATTTTATGAAAATAATTGCAAATAATTTTTTTTTTTACAAAAATGGTAAACTAAATTGACGTGTCTTGGGGTTTTTTTAAAATCACCCCTTCAGAGAGGTTACCAACCCCTAAAACGAAATTTTTAATTCCTCCTAGTCTATTGAGAATATTTTAATGATTCAAACGGCAAAAAACTTGTTATTTGATATAGAAATTTTGTGCATTATCTTTAACTCATAATGTAGCATTTGTTATATTCTAGTAGAATTAATAATATTGTATTCAATTTTAATATATGTCATTAATAATCTTTTGGGTTACTTTTATAATTAAGTTTACTCTTACTATAATTTTTATAATTATGGTTAAATAACGATCGTTATTACTGCTGATATTATTGTTACTGCTTTTTGAACAAAATAATAATTAGTTGAACAAACATCAGGTAAGTATAGAATATTATTAAAATATAATTTGAACATAATTAGAATAGAATGTTGTATTTTATTCATAGTCACCAGTCAGGTTCACCACAAAAAACTTAAATCATTCTACTTATTACACTTGCAGAACATCGAAGTTTTCATTGCTACAAAGACAATAATAGTGGTAACAACTAAAATTATTAAGTCTTCTAATTTTCTTAAATGAGTACTTTTTAGATAAATAACATTAATAAATAAAAGTTATATAGTAATTGTTATAAATAACGAAACTAATTATAGATACTTATCATGTAAATATTTTTACAACTGTTATTTATAAAAATATTAGAAAGGTATTATATAATAAATAGAAAAATATTATACACAGTGTGTTCCATGGAAAACAGAACTTTTTCAAAATAAAGATAAAAACTCAATATTCCGAGAAATCTCATTTATTTTATTTATAATAGTCTCTTTCCGCATCAATACAACGTTTTGCACGATCAATTAACATATCGCATGAGTTTTTGAGATCATTTTTATCCATCGACTTTGGTATGTCGGTCGTCGCTCTTTGGATGGCCTCTACGTCGGCATAACGTTTTCCTTTCATAGGCAAGTGCAATTTGGAGAACAAGTAGAAGTCGCACGGAGCCAAATCCGGCGAGTACGGTGAATGGTTGATGGTCAAAATGGAATTTGTGATCAAAAAATCCGTGATCAAGTTCGATCGATGAGACGGGGCATTATCCTGCAACAAACGCCAGCTCCCTTTTTCACGGTATTGTAGCCGCACACGACGAATTCGGCAGAGCAAACGCTTCATAACACCAAGATAAAACACAGCAGTAATCGTTTAACCAGGTGGAACGAATTCACGATGAATAATACCCTCCGAATCGTAGAAACAAATCAACATTGTCTTCACTTTTGACTTTTCGAGACGACTTTTTTTCGGATTGGGCTCGATTGGGTGCTTCCATTCAGCACTTTGACGCTTGGTTTCGGGATCATATTGAAAACACCATGTCTCGTCACCAGTCACAATTGAATATTTCAAGTTTGGGTCCTTTTTTGACTCTTTAATCAAATCCTTACAATGTTGAATTCGGAGCAATTTTTCGTAGTCGGTCAAATTGTGTGGAACAAAGCGTGCACACACCTTCTGTAGATTCAAATGATCGGTCAAAATGCGATGAATTGAATTTTTGGACATATTCAATTCCATTTCCATGTATCGCAATGAAGATTTTGGCTCATTTTTTATAAATTCACGCGCTTTCTCAATGTTACTTTGAGTAACCACGGTATTCAAAGGACCTGGATGTTCGTCGTCCTGAATGTCTTCACGACCTTCCTGGAACCGCTTATACCACTCATACACTCTGGTACGGGATAGATAATTATCGCCATAAACTTGTTTCAGCAAATTATGCGTCTCAGCAAAGGATTTACCGAGTTTAAAACAGAACTTAATATTTGCTCTTTGTTCGAAGTTCATTTTTCGACCGATGCCACAAACACACTATCACTGTGAGCGCGATATTTTGGTTTCCATTGAACCAAATGTCATACAATTTTGACAGGATGTCTGTTAAGAATGGACCTCGCCATTGCTAACATCCACCAATAGGTGCCGCTAATATAAATCGATGTTTTAAAAAAGTTCCGTTTTCCATGGGACACACTGTGTAGAAGTTGAAATATTGACTTTTTTTAGTTTTGTACTAAAATTAAGTAAGTGTTTCACATTTCATATAGTTTAGCATACGAGTATAATTAACAAGATAAAAAAAAAACCTTTTATGAATTCTTTTTAATCTTTTTAAATATTATGTATCATTTGCATACTGTGTGCATTGTGATTTACTTTTATTTCAATTAAATTTTCATGCTATTATAATTGAGAAGTAAATGATTAAAGTAAATTTATATACATTTTTAATTGTTCAATAATTACAATAATTCATAATTATTAGTGTTTTCATTTTAGATTCAAAAATGAAGATAAATCCTATAAATGTTATAAATTTATTATTAGCATATTTCCAAACGTTAGAAATACCAGATAGCGTGACGAACCATAAAGAATTACAATTTGCAGAAAAAATTCAACAAATATTACTAGATGCTAATGATGAATTTAATGAGGTGAAAATGATTGTTGAAGACTCGCTAGATTTTTATGAAGAGTATAAAGACCATGATGCAAAAATAGTCGAGGATGAAATACAACATCACTTTCCTGATCCTATCCAGGCACCAACAAATGAATGTACAGAAGATAATGAAGAAGTAGATTTTTATTACAAACAAAAAGCCGTGAAATTTTGGAGAAGTGGCAAAAAGAAAAATGTAAATATTGAAACTGTTAAGAACAGATTTAAAAAGATGATATCTACCAGTCAACCGAAACGTTGGGCCTACATAATTAATAAAGGCAGCACCTTTAGAGATAAAGTTGCAAGAATTTGTCAATATATCTTGGATAATTTCAAAACTGGTGTTGAAGGAGGTTTAATTATTCATGATCACAATATACGTCGGTGGGCCTTACGCGCTAAAAAAGAAATTGTCTCTGAAGACTTTCGATTCAAGGCTTCAAGAAGTTGGTTGTTACGCTTTAAACAGGCTCATAGAATAGTATCTAGAAAAGTAAATAAATTTATTACTAGGAAAACACTAGAAAGTAATTTAAACCTTTACACAAAAGCAGATGCATTTGTTGCTGACGTTAAATCGTGTATACCAACGATTGGAATCCAAAATTTATATAATTTAGATCAGAGTGGATTCCAATTAGAAATGCATTTTGAAAGGACATTAGCAGTTGAAGAAGAAAAACAAGTACAATGCTTGGTTCAGTCGGTTTCATCAACAACACACAGCTACACCATACAACCACTTATATCAGCCGCAGGGCAATTACTATTACCACTTTTTGTAGTCTTAAAAGAACAGAGTGATCAATTTAGTCCTATTGTATAAGCTAATTTATTTAGACCAGAAAACGTATACGTAGAAGCATCTAAATCTGGAAAATCAACTACAAGTAAGCATATTTATAACCACTTCTATGCAATGTGATAATAAATAATGTAATAAATATTTTATGCGATATGATACTGAATAATTTCATGCATTAATGTTTCAATTACAGACCTTATTAAGATTTAGCTTGAAAAAGTATTTTATTCAAATGTAGGTAATCACTCTTAACTATTACTTGATTCTTGGAGTAGGCACTGTGATACAGTTGTAGAAGAAACAATGCCAGAAAATAAAATTGTTAATATCAAAAAGATACCAGCAGGAACAACAGGAAAAATACAACCGCTTGATGTACATGGATTCCGCATCTGGAAGAACTTTGTTCGACAATTTTCCGATAACGTGATTTTAATGAATTATGATTTAAATTTACATTTAAGAAATGACAATTAAACTTCAGTCTTTAGTCCACAACCAGCTTTTGTCACTGAGATATACGAATCTCTTTAACACTAGATTTACAGATGTTGGTTATATACAGGGTGTCCCATTTTAATCGCCCCACGCAAATAACTCTAAAAATATATCCTTTGGAAAAAAATATTTTAAATACAAGTTGTAGGATTTTAAAGGGGCCATTCAATAGTGACCTTTATTGTGACCTTGACCATGACCTTCAAGGTCATTTTAAGGTCAAGTTAGTTTTTTCAAATGGAAACCCGTAATTTAAACGCCGGAATTGGAACGAGACAAGACATGGAGTTTGCCCATTTAAGGGAAGTATTTCAATACCTAGCCGGTCAAGGCAAGACATGGTGTCTGCCCAGTCAAGGAAAGACTCATAGCACCCAGCCAGTTAAAGCAAAACAACGAGTCCGCCCAGTTAAGGAAAGACTCATAGCATCCAGCCAGTCAAAGCAAGGCAACGAGTCCGCCCAGTCAAGGGAAGACTCATAGCACCCAGCCAGTCAAGGCAAGGCAACGAGTCCGCCCAGTCAAGGGAAGACTCATAGCACCCAGCCAGTCAAGGGAAGACTCTTAGAACTCAGCCATTTAAGACGTCTCTGAAAACAGATGATCAATTAGTCGTCCATTTTCTTGAATGCACATATTTATTCTTTGACGGAAACTCAGACGGACCCTCTCTTATGTTTCGACTGTGATAGAATCAAAAACTCTCTTTATTCTTTCTTTCATGTTCTCTGTGGTTGTTGGAGCTCGCGCAAATACTTGCTCTTTTACAACACCCCATAGAAAAAAATCCATCAGTGTGAGATCTGGTGATCTGGCTGGCCATTCATGTACTTGGCTGCCAATTTCAATCCAACGATTAGGACATATGGTATCCAAGAATGCCTTAACTGGTAGTGTACGGTGTGCTGGTGGCCCATCTTGTTGTAACCACATGATTTGTCTCAAGACTAATGGGACATTCTCTAATAATTGTGGTACTTCATTCTGGAGAATATTTAAATAGAAAGAACCCTTTAAATTATTATTATAAGAAAATGGACCTATCTCATTATTTCCTATTATACCTCTCTATATATCCAATGACCACCGTCTCTGGACACGATAATCCCTTTGCCAATGAGGATTTACTTGAGATTAGTAATATGGATTATGGAGATTGACAACTCCCATATTGTCAAATTTCGCCTCGTCTGTAAATAAGAATTTGTTGAAAAATAAAGGATCTTGACGCATTCTATTAGATGCTCATCTACAAAAATTTAAACACCACTGGTCATCTTCGGTCTCAAGACCATGAGTGAGGCGGACATGGTATAAATGGAATTTCAAACTTTTCAAAATGCGGTTAGAAGTTGTTTTTGGAACTCCATGCGTTCGACTGATTTGCCGAGTAGAAATATGGGGATCATCAGCAACCGAAGTCAACACACGTAGTACAATGTCAGGCTGTTCCATAAGTTTTGCGGTTCGATAAGAAAAACACGATTTTATGGTTTGAAATATACTTTATTATTCAGTGTAGTCTCCCTGAACATCAATACACTTGTTCTAACGAGATTTCAATTTATGAATTCCATCCCTGAAGTGAGAATCTGGAAGGGCTGCAAAATACGCTTCCACATCTATTATGACCTCATCATTTGATGAAAAACGCTTTCCACGCATGAATTTTTTTAGGTCTGGAAACAGATGGAAGTCGCTACAGGCCAAATCTAGTGAATACGGTGGATGCTCCAATAATTCGAACTTTAATTCATGGATTTTAGCCATTGTCAAAATGCTCTTGTGACACGGTGCATTGTCTTGATGAAAAAGGATTTCTTTCTTCTGCAAACCGGGTCTTTTTTCACGAATTTTTTCCTTCAGCTGGTCTAAAAGGTTACAATAATATTCAGAATTTATTGCTTTACTAGTTTGCAAGTAGTCCACAAACAAAATTCCTTTCGCATCCCAAAAAAACTGATGCTAATACCTTTTTGGCCGATTTCTGGACACGAACTCGTCGCGGAGCCGAAGAACCACGTTCACACCACTCTTTAGCCTCTTGTTTTGATTCAGGATCATGGTGATAGATCCAAGTCTCATTCATAGTGATGAATCGACGCACAAAATCCACTTTATCCTTTCGAAAACGCTCTAAATGTTGCTGAGAAAGTCGCATTCGAATGTGTTTTTGTTCCATTGTTAGCGAATGCGGCACTCATAGTGCACACAGCTTTCTGAAACCCAATACTTTAGTCAAAATATTGCTTACACTGCCCAATGAGATGCTTAGGGCTTCTACTAAATCTCTTTCAGTCACTCGACGATTTTCCAATACGATATTCTGTATTTTTTCCACGATTTCTGGTGTTGTTGCAGTTTTTGGACGTCCTTGACGTGGATCGTCTTCAAGGCTTGTACGACCACGTTTAAATTCAGCAACCCGTCTTTTTACTGTACTAATTGAAGGCGAAGAATCCTTATACACTTTCAACATTCGTTCATAAATTTCCTTTGCTTTTAAAACTTCCAAAAATGAAAATTCAATCACTGCACAATACTTGATTTTTCCATTGTAAAAAAAATACTGTGACACGTCGATATTAAATGGCTTGTAAACTAAGAATGAATTGACAGATTGAAATGAAACTTCACATACGTTTATATAAAGAGTGTACCAACATAACGATAAAAAATTTAGGCTAGTAGCAACACCCTTTTTTATCGAACCGCAAAACTTATTGAACAGCCTGGTATGCTCTCCAGAGCCAGTTTTGCGCCTTCCTTGTGTCAGATTAACTTGTGCAGCTCTAGTCATTAATCGCTTAATAGCCTTTCTATCTGGATGTCGAGAGTCTGGATTTTTTTCTGCATAACGCCTTTCTGCAGCTCTGTAATTGTCTTGACACTCGCCAAGAACCTTAATCATATTAACTATTACCTGTGTCGTGCAATCAGCTGTGACGGAAAAAATTTAAGTTCACAGATAAAATAATTTAAACACTCTTGATTACAAAGATCAAAATTATTGAAATGAAAGTTATTTTCGTGTGGACCTTAAAACAAAACAAAAATTCCAATTTTTTTATTACTGATCATGACGCCATGGTTCGTTTTTATGTAGGAGAGAGTTAAAGGTGCGAAACGAGGGTTGAAAGGAAAGTGAATTTAGCAGCTGGAACACAGTGGCCTTTCTTCAACTGAGCAGGAGTCGTCCTCTAAATTGAACTGGCTAAGGTCATAATTCAACGTTACTTTTTTCGCACTTATTAACTTCGGCATGAAAACAGAGATGTTCGTCAATAATTATTATACAAACTAAATATGGCTCTGCAAGCTTAGTTACTACAAATTCGCTCAAGGTAATGTTTGATCCTTGGGTTCATCCTTGCCTAAGTACGGAAAACCGTTCACAAGGAATTTGCTTCCAACATCGGATGCCAACCAAAATTTGATGCCAAATTTATCCGGCTTATTCGGCATGTATTGTATAAATCGGCATCTAGCTTTAGTAGGAAACAATTGCTCATCGATTGTTATGTTTGCGTCAGGTTTGTAACAAGCCTGGCTATTTTCCATAAATTTATCGCATATTTTTGAAATTAAGGCAAATTTGTATGTTTACAGTCTTTCACTGCATTCATTTTTTTTTTATCAAAACGTATGAACCAAAGTATTTCCATAAATTTATCTCTAGACATTGTCTGGGCCAAAAAAGCCGGATCCCACGTTGCAGACCACAAATATCAACACTTTAAATTTTTTGCCTCATATGCTTCTCTAGCAAATGAAATTGCTACAAAGGCCCACAATTGTAATTTTGTAACCATTCACTCCTTATTATTCAAAAGTTTACGAGCTTCAAGTTCGCTACATGATTTTATGTATGCCATCATACCTTCGTCAATTATTAAATTGAAAGCGCTACTTACCGAATCAAGCGTAATATACCTTTTAGCATAGGCAGTTGGACCAGGAACGTCTTCAAATTTATTGGGTGTACAACTTTGCTTCCGCCGTTTTTTTCCGAAATTCGGGGCTTTATTGTAAAAACTGATTATACATATATGATTCAAAGTATTGTCCATCGCTGGCCACTACTTTCTCCCATCTTTCGGGCAGCATACGAATCCTGCGTTGAAGAAACTGGTCATCTTTTGAATCGATCCACGAATCGATCCAATTTTTTACTTCTTCATAAAACCGAAAGTGCTGGTCAGCCAGGCCGTGTGCCATTAATCGAAACAAGTGATAGTCCAAGGAAGCAACGTCTGGAGAATACGGCGGGTGGGGTAGGACTTCCCATTTCAAAGTTTTCAAGTATGTCTTGACCACTTTCGCAACATCGGGTCGAGCATTGTCATGCTGTAAAATCACTTTATAATGTCTCTCGTTGTATGGCGGCCGTTTGTCTTTCAATGCTCGGCTCAAACGCATTAATTGCGTTCGATAACGATCGCCTGTGATTGTTTCAGTCGGTTTGAACAACTCATAAAACACTACGCCGAGCTGGTCCTACCAAATACTGAGCATTAGCTTGGAACCGTGAATATTTAATTTGGCCGTCGACGTGGAAGCATAGCCGGGATATCCCCATGATTTTCTGCGCTTGGGATTATCGTAGTGAACCCATTTTTCGTCCCCAGTCTCAATGCGATGCAGAAATCCCTTCCATCTTTGCCTTGCAAGCAGCTGTACACAAACACACAAACGCCGTTCAACATCTCTCGGCTTCAACTTGTACGGCACCCAATTTCCTTGTTTCTGAATCATTCCCATGACTCTCAGGCGTTTTGAAATGGCTTGTTGCGTCACTCCTAATGATTCTGCCAATTCTTGTTGCGTTTGACACGAGTCTTGATCAAGTAATGCCTCCAATTCTGCATCTTCGAAAACCTTCTTTCTTCCACCACCATGCTGGTCTTCAACGTTAAAATCGCCGTTCTTGAAGCGTTGAAACCACTCTCGGCACGTTCTTTCATTAATAGCGGCCTCACCATAGGTATTTGAGAGCATTTGATGAGCCTCAGTCGCAGATTTCTTCATATTAAAGCAGAAAATTAAAACCTGCCGCAAATGACGAGAATTTGGCTCGTAAGCTGACATGTTTAATCGAGAATAACTTTATGATGCAGACACAAATCGACTAATATTTCGGTGGCGTTATGTTTACAAATACCTAAGCTTATTGTATGACATTTATGATCTATTTATTTCAATTACTACTTACCGCTACAGCCATCTATTGCAAAACGGCGGAAGCAAAGTTGTACACCCAATAGTATAAACCGCTAATCTACCTACATTTCTACCTTTGTTCAATGTTTCCCATAAAGTCCCATCAACAGCTTTATCGGTTGGAATTTCTTTATCAGAAGATCAATAGCGTCTAAATCACTTTCAGTTTCAAAATCAGAAATGATAACCCTGGCTCTTTTTTTGCTAGGAGCTATATAACGAAGATCTCCATCTTCACTGCTTGAAAATATAATTTTATTGAGTTCCTCCTCTAACTCAATTTCGTTATCACACTGGTCTATATCAATTGCAGTCATTATTTGATTGATCTATTTGTATATTGATTAGTTTTTTCAATAAAAGAAAGTTTTTCTGATTTTTTCCTATAATAGCAACCCTAGATAACTAGATAAAATAAATATCAATTGTAATACTTTTTACGAATAAATTACAAAATTACCTTTGTGGATCAAATTTTTCTTGTAAAAAATGAATTTTATAAAATTATAAATTATATATTATTTCACTAAAAATGCACTGCTCACACGCGATGTATAAATCGAAATGATGACAGAAAAAGGCCTGATATGACTAATAAATTTCATGTGTTATGCGATTAACTGTTAAATCATTATATGAGTCAAATTGGCTTACAACCGTAAAAATAGGTATACAACATTCGATAATGCGAAATGAAGGGGTCTTCGGAAAAAAAGAATCAACATTTACATATATTTCATTAATTCACTAAAAACCAACGTACGAGGGCGGACTGATAAGTACTTAGACTCATCGCCCGATGGCGCCACTATCGCAAGAGAAATTCACTATCGTGTAGTAAACTCTCGTAGACGGCTTCTGTCAAAATTTCAGCTGAATCGGACTCGTAGTTTTGTTTTGAAAAATGGAAAAAGCAATATTGATCGGTGATTCGATTCTTGTTTTTGGAATGGAAATCGCGCAGCGAAATCAAAGAGCGCTTGGATGCTGTATACGGTGACTCTGCTCCTGCGATGGCGACCGTAAAAAATTGGTTTAACGAGTTTAAATGTGGTCACACGTCGGTTTTTGATGAGCCACGCCCAGGTGCCCCGAAAACGGCTACTACGGAGGATAACGTGACAAAAATCCACGATCTCGTCTTGGCAGACCGCCGATTAAAGGTGCGCAAGATAGCTGAGACAGTAGGCATCTCGAAAACCACGTGGGTCATATCCTGCATGCAATTTTGGACATGAGAAAGCTGTCGGCGCGATGGGTGTCACGTTTGCTCATTCCGGACAACAAGCGCAACTGTGAGACCACTTCAGAGCAGCGTTTGACGCTGTTCAAGTGCAATCCGAAAGAGTTTCTGCATCGTTTCATGACCGTCGACGAAACATGGATCCACTGGTACACACCAGAGACCAAGGAACAACAGTCGAAACAGTGGACTTCACCCGACGAACGTGCTCCGAAGAAGACGAAGACTGTCCTATCGGCCGGAAAGGTGATGGCCACCATTTTCTGGGATTCACAAGGTGTGATCTGCATCGACTACCTGAAGAAGGACAAAACGATCACAGGGCTCTACTATGTTGAATTATTGGGCCGATTCCACGCCGAATTGCAGTAAAAAGGCCCCATTTGGCGAAAAAAAGTGCTCTTCCACCATGACAACGCAACGGCTTACACCTCCGCCGTCGCCACGGCCAAATTGGTCGAATTGGGCCACGAACTGCTACCTCATCCACCGTATTCTCCAGATTTCGCCCTGTGCGACTTCTTTTTGTTTCCAAACTTGAAAAAGTCACTCGCCGGGCAGAAATTTGAGTCAAATAAGGAGATCATCGCCGCCACGAACGCCTACTTTGCATACCTCAAGAAAACATTTTTCAGACGAGTTAAAAAAGTTGGAGCATCGCTGGGTCAAGTGTATCGAGCTAAGAGGAGACTATGTTGAGAAATAAATCGTCACTTCTCCAAAATATTCGTTTTTCTTTTATAGGCTAAGAACTTACTGGAACGCCCTAGTATGTCTTATATAACACATCGTTCAATAAGTCCCGAGACTAACCCAGAGATGGTGCTAGTAGTACCAAACTGGCCACGTTTCCATAGAGTGCGAACCTTTACATAAAATGTGTGAGAATTTCACGTCGATCGGATCACAGACAGCAGAGTTATCGAGGTTAGAGTAAAGTCACTTTGTGATTTGTTTGGAAAATGGAAAAAAGCGAGTTTCGCGTGTTGATAAAACATTGTTTTTTAATGGGTAAAAACACCGTAGAAGCCCAGCAATGGCTTGAAAAACATTACCCGGACTCCTCTTCACCTAAACCAACGATTTGTCGTTGGTAGGCTGAGTTTAAACGTGGTCGTACGGACACAAACGATGCGGAACGTTCGGGTAGGCCATTGGAAGCCGTTACACAGGAAAATGTTAGTGAAGTGTTAAAAATTGTAATGAAAAATCGCAAAGTAAAGGTCCGTGAGATTGCAGAAACAACACAGATATCATCTGGAAGCGTATTTACAATCCTTTATGAAAAATTGAGCATGAAAAAGGTTTTTTCCGAATGGGTGCCGCGATTGCTTTCAGTGGAACAAAAGCAGCAACGAGTCGACGATTCAGAGAGCTGTTTATCGCTATTTACTCGCAATAAAAAGGATTTCCTGCGTCGATACGTGACCATGGATGAAACATGGATACATCATTTCACTCCGGAGTCGAATCGGCAATCATCTGAGTGGCGTATGGCTGGCGAAAGCCGCCCAAAGCGTCCAAAAACGCAGCAGTCTGCTGGCAAAGTCATGGCGTCTGTTTTTTGGGATACACATGGCGTGATTTTCATTGACTACCTGGAAAAAGGTAAATCGATCAACAGTGATTATTATATTGACTTGTTGGTACGTTTGAAGGAGGAGATCGCAGCAAAACGACCGCACATGAAGAAGAAAAAAATCCTTTTTCACCAAGACAATGCACCATGCCACAAGTCCATGAAAACAATGGCAAAATTGAACGAATGGGGCTTTGATTTGCTTCCCAACCCCCCGTATTCGCCAGATTTAGCCCCCAGCGACTACTGGCTCTTTGCTGATCTCAAAAAAATGCTCCAGGGAAAAAAATTTGGCTCGAATGAGGAGGTCATTGCCAAAACTGAAGCCTATTTTGAAGCAAAGGATAAATCCTTATATAAACATGGTATAGAAATGTTGGAAAGGCGTTAGAAAGATTGTATCACTCTAAAAAGAGATTATATTGATGAATAAAAATGATTTATAAAAAAAAATGTTGTTTTCGTTGTTAGTCTCGGGACTTATTGAACGATGTGTTATATAGTATTCAAATTTTTAATAAGTCAAATTGGCTCAGTCCGTAAATCTAGTGTTAAATATTCCTGGTATAAAAATGGTTACATAGATGTAAAACGTGATGAATTTGATTTTAGTTTTGGAAATTTTTGCAGTACAAACTGCGAAATAGAAGGCTAAATGAATGTTGCTATTGTAAGTTATGATTGATGTAAAAAATCATTGTGTTTTAAACGTTTTCATGAAGATTATCATTATTGTCAAAACTTCAAAAAATTAAATTACGTAGCTGTAACTACTAATAAATAATCAATAATGTATTATAATAAAACGTAAATATTATTATTCCAAATAAATTCGTAGTTTTGATTTATTTTTGTAAAAATAATAAATTTAATTTTGTCATATAGGATAAATGATTTTAAAATTTATTTGTATTTGACAAAAGAAGTACCATAAAATATAATAAAAAATAGAATTAATCCAAACAAAAATAACGAGTGCTACATTATGAGATAAAAATAATTCAGTATAATACTACGGGGATAAAATTATGCACAAAATTTCTATATTACATAACAAGCTTTTTGCCGTTTGAATCATTAAAATATTCCTAATAGACTAGGAGGAATTGAAAATTTTTAGGGGTTGGTTACCCCTCTGAAGGAGTGATTTTTAAAAAATCCCAAGACACATCAATTTAATTTTCCATTTTTGTAAAAAAAAAATTATTTGCAATTATTTTCATAAAATTTAAAAAGTTTTAAATCGAAATGTACGTTGAAAAAACTGAATTTAGCTCAATAAAAATTAAGGGCTGCAAAATTATGGGATAAAAATTATGTACAAAATTTCTACATTAAATAACAAGATTTTTCCGTTTGAATCATTAAAACATTGTTAATATACCAAGAGGAATTTAGAATTTCGTTTTAGGGGTTGGTTACCCCTCTGAAGGGGTGATTTTCAAAAAACTCCAAGACGCGTTAAGTTTAGTTTTCTATTTTTGTATAATAAAAATTATTTGCAATCATTTTCATAAAATTTGTAAAGTTTTAAATCGAAAAATGCGTTATAAAAACTGAATTCCCCCCTATTAAAATTAGGGATCGCGAAATTACGGGATAAATTTCTACATTAAATAACAAGTTTTTTGCCGTTTGAATCCTCAAAATATCCCTATTAGTTTCAGATATTCACAAAAAACTGTTTTCACCCCTTATATTTGGGGTCATTTTAACCCCTTACAAGTGGAAGTTAGCCGATAAAAGAAACCACGTATCTCTTATTTTTTAAAGTACTCTAACATATCCCAAAATCAAAGAAGTCTAATAGGTTCGGGTTGAGAACCTTTCCTTGTGAGTGATATATTTTATCCAAAAAATATATAATAACATATAATAATAATTCATGCTACCTTTATACTTTTATATCACTATTATTTTTATTTTAGGACTTCCACCTGGAATGCCTCCCATGGGACGTGCAGGTCCACCTATGGGTCCTCCTAGTTTAAGAGGACCTCCACCAGGCATGATGCGTGGTGTTCCGCCACGACCGTATTGAAAAATACAAATCTAATCAAACAATAATATAAATTGATTTTTATACCGTCAATTAAAAAATTAAATCAAACATATTTGGTTTTCTTATTTCAAAGACTGATGTTCTTCTGATCAATTAATTTTTTTTTTTTTTTTTTTTTGTAATGGAGTTTTTGCATATACAGCCTGTCCCTCTATCTAGTGAAAATATTCATAACGCCTGATGCAGGGAGAAATTTTACGAATAAAAAACCTTGTTACATTAAAATCGGTAAATTAATTACTATTTAATTAACAATAGATTAACAGCCAATCAGATTTCTTCGCGATCAAGTACCTTGAGAGAAAAAAAAAACCAAAAAAAAAACAAAAATGGGCGGGGCTTTCGATTTTGAACTATGCATCGATATGCGGCAATGTGTGCGTCGCACTGCTACGCTTATTTCTCCCCACACGCGAATTTTATTTCTGATCTTCTTTTGTCTTCTCATTCATCTTCTTATTCCTCTCATTCAGACTATAGCACTGACGGTTTGGGTTCTAATCCCCAGTTCCGATTTTTTTTTTTTGTAGCTTTTGTAAGTCTTTGTAAATTCAAATAATAATATTAAAGTTTTTCTAAATTAAGTTTATTCGTTTGTAAGCACCTTTTAATATGTGTTCAAGAAAATTATGAATTAATTATTATATTTCTTGATTACAGTCAGTTATTTGATAAATACAATACAATTTTCATAAAGCAAGATATTAAAATAATTAAAATTTTGTTTTCACACGAGATTTTAAGCTGTATAACATTATTTGTTACACCAAAAAAAAAATGCCTTAAAAAAAAATATTAAATAAATTCATCCATGTTACAAATTGGAAAACGACCTTGAATTTACTATACATTCGAGTCTTTCACACTCAGTTACCTCATATTGCATTTTTATGCATTTAACGTAAAAATAATGACATAGCATTTTTTTAATAATTTTTGTTTTATGAATAAATGGACATTACAATAAAAGATTAAGTTCAATCAAATATAGGGTGGAAAAATCATAGTTAATCAATAATCTTAAGCATCAATTATAAAAAAAATTAAAAAACTTTTAGATATATTGGCTTTCATCGAAATACCTAAAAAAGACTTACAGAAGCTATAAAAAAAAAAAAAAAAAATCGGAACTAGGCATTAGAAGCCAAACCGTAAGTGCTATAGCCTGAATGAAAGGAATAAGATGAATGAGAGGACATAAGAAGATTAGGATTAAAATTCGCGGCGAAGTGGGGAGAAACAATAACATAGCAGTGCGACGCACACATCGCCGCATATCGATGTAGAGTTCAAAATTGAAAGCCCCGCCCATTTTTGTTTTCTTCTTTTGGTTTTTCTTCTCTCAAGGCCCGCTTACTTGACCGCGAAGAAATCTGATTGGCTGTTAATCTATTGTTAAATAAATAGTAATTAATTCACCGATTTTAATGTAATAAGGTTTTTTATTTATAAAATTTCTCCCTGCATCAGGCGTTATGAATATTTTCACTAGATAGAGGGACAGGCTGTATATTGTATATTTTTTAAAATTGTTTAATTTCATTACTAAAAATTTTCAAAGATTTCAGATAAACGCCTTAAACCAATGTAATAAGTAATAGATTTTAATCGAAACTCATCAAATTAAAACCTTTTAAGATGAATTTTGACAACTAATAATTTTTTAGACAACTAATCAAATCCGATTAAAATCGACATTTTTTTAATTGGTCTAAATAGATTCTAATCGATTATACTGGTTTTTTACGCTATAACCTATCCCATTAGTACTATATTTTGTCAAAAATTATTATAATATATATAAAATATAATGCTGAATTTTTGAAATTGTAATTTTAAAATTTTAAAAGAACGAATAACTTTTTTGTAGTTAAAATATTTTATTGTTATATCCTTATAAATATTTTCATAAATAAATTGCAACAGCAATTTTTAATTTATTACTATTTAGAGGAATAAGAAACAGCATAAATAGTAATCCTTAGAATAGATACTTTGCATACCATACATGGTAGCTTTGAGCTCCTTATAGACAGCTTTTAGCGCCTCAATGTTGGTTCCATTAAGCACCTTGACATTATTACGTAGATAACAATCTCTTGGAAAGTCGTGAAATCTTATAAAAAAACACCTTATTTGAAGGTAGAATCATGTGGCAAGTATGAGATGGGTTGTTCTTTTTATAAATTTCTAAATTTTATGTGGCTTAAAATATTCTTTCTCGAGATAATAAATCACATTCTATACTATCTTATCTTTATAGTTTTTTTATTAAATATCTTCAATTTATAGCCTATAAATTGATATCAGTTTTTTAACATTAATTTAATATCTTATAACACGATGCAATGAAAATTTAAGATGCTATTGGTGCATTCTATTATCATTTGGCACATTGTCAACAAGTTAATGATGAACAATTTGAACACCTTGCCTTAACAGGCTAGGTATGATATCTCCTTGCCTTAACTGGCTAAGTATGATACCTACTTGCCTTGACTGGCTGGGTACCATATCTCCTTGCCTTAACTGGCTGGGTATGATATCTCCTTGCCTTAACTGGCTGGGTATGATATCTCCTTGCCTTAACTAGCTGGGTATGATACCTCATTGCCTTAACTGACTGGGTACATATCTCCACCTTCCCTCAACGTCAAGAACAAGATTAAACCCAAGGTCATCATCAGGCTGCGAATTAAAAATTAATTCGTTATTGTTTCGCTTTACCGTAACCGCCTTTGGAATTGCTCCATTATTTCCAAATTTGACCCTCATCATGTCCATTCGAGGTTAAATTTTAAAAATGATCAAACATATTCGAACGTAAAATTTTCCGCTCTATTCATTTCCGGTGTCAAAAAAAAGGGGTTCCCATTTAAAAAATCATTTTGACCTTCAAATGACTTTGAAGGTCCGATTTAAGGTCGAAGCCAAGATCACCGCCGGATAGCCAAGAAAATTTCTTAAAAAGTTTGTATCAAAGTTTTTCTCCAGGACTGTTATTTTTTAAGTTATTTAGCCGTACTGGGAGCTTTTGAACACGCTGTATATACATATATATATATATATATATATATATATATATATATATATATATATATATATATATATATATATACGCAAGTTTCTGGGATAAAGTGTTTTGAGACTCCCAGAAAACACAAATTCATTTTTTTGGAATCCCAGAAAATATAAACTCATTTTTCTAGGATCCCAGAAATAACATAATAATTTTCTGGGACTACCAGAAAACGTGTATCCATTATTCTGGGATTTTCTAGGATTATAAATTTTTTCGATTTTATTATCGATTTTATTATCGATTTTATTCGATTTTGTTCTGTTGTTGAAAGAAGTTTAAAAAGATCATTTGAAGTGTCGGCTACTGTTGCATGTTTAAAATCATTTAAAAAAGCTAATTCTATTTCTCCTGCACGACGACGACTAAAAACTTGTATAAGTAGAGCAGTAGTCTCAAGTAAATTCATCCAATGTTCGAAAGTAATTTCATTCTGTTTTAAGCTTACATTCCTTTTCTTTCTTAAATATTGGACAAATATATCAATATCAGCTGTTGATGGCAAGTGTTCTGTTTTCCTATGTCTTGAGGCTTCTTTCCGCGATAAAAATGCTTTACGCGAAATAGAAGTTTGAATCTCATCTTCAAAGACATTCTCAAAGTCAATAACATATTTCAGATTCGTTTCTTCGTGTAATTTTGTATATTGATTTTTTAGAATTTTAAAACAACACCTTATTAAAATAGGTAATGTTTCAGCATTGTAAATACTTTGGAATCGTCGCTTTTCTTCATCATATTTAGCTATCTTGCGTATAGCTTCAATCACAAAAGAGCAATGTTTAGCATCAAAAACCGTTGCTAATTCTTTTATATTTGAGTCCAATGATTTTAATGTTATTAAAAATCTTGCAAATAACCTCATACATACTCGAACGTACATAAATTTTTTTTCATTATCGAACCTTTCAGTAAACTTATTCGCTAATAACATAGTTAACCAATAATATCTTCTAACGACTGATATCTCGTCATATTTCAATTTTGGTATTACTTTCTCTCGTACTTCTTTAAAGGCTATACTGTGTGTTTGTTGCATAACTCTTCGTGCTGCAACTAAAACTTGTCTAGTTTGTATGTTTTGTTGCTGCGGATGAGCTATTCTGGCATGATTATGTAAATTTGCAGCAGAGTAACGATCACCACATATTTCGCATGGAATTCGTAAAGGAATTTTTTGATTTTGCAATTTTTTATTATTACTACTTATTTTAACATCAATTTTATTTAAATTGCATTTTTCCATTTCAATAGGTTTTGAGTTATTTAATGAAGATGAACCCTTTAAGATTTCTTCAGTAGTGCCTTTCCAACAGCTTCTCTAATAATTTCTAGCCGACCATTATTTTCTCTATTTTTATTTTCATTTTTTTCTTTTATTATTTTATTATCATTTGACGTTTTTATAAAAAGTCTTCTTGCGCAAATTATTTTTCCAGTTGGAGTTAACGATGGATTAGTATTAAATTTTTCATTGCCCTTTACTCTAATTTGTTTCAACAAAGCTCTCCTTTCTTTACTTTTAGGTGGTAAATTTAAAATTCGTTTAACATCTCTCACATCCGTATGACGTGCAATTAAATGTCTATCAAGCCGGTTCTGCATGGTACGAGGGTAGTCCCAAACGTACCCGACCTGACATGAATACAGGTAGTTTTGAAAAAACAATTACAGTCTGTCAAGTAAGAGCGTGGTCGACTTCACCGACAGGTAATGAAAGATTTTGCTCTAATTCCTTTGCGAGCCGATAGAGGGAAGCTTTGTCCTTAATGCATTGTCAACAAAAATTCAGTTGTCGTTGATCTTTTGAAAGAGAATCACGTTAAACGCCATGAGTGCTAGGTACGCGTCGCGCTACGAGGCTGTGTTCCTTTGCATCCACCCGAGGGTCCCAAAATCTCGCAATCAGCGGCTGCTAAATATATGAGAAAGTCGAAGGCATTTGTACAGAAGTGGATACAGCGATATAAAGTGGCTAAAAATGTCGATGATTTACCAGAACGTGGCTCGATCGGAAAAGTGAACAAAAAAGATGAAAAAAGAATAGTGAATCTGTTTTCGCGGAATCCTGCTTTAACACTGCGGCAAGGACAAGAAAAATTAATGGCAAAAGGTTTAGATATATCCTACGAAACTATTCAAACCCATCTTCGTACTCATCATCTGAAATGGCGCAACACAATGAAGAAGCCTCTGTTGACTGAAAAACATGTGACAAAGCGACTCGCTTGGGCGCATGAGAATATTGATAGAGATTTTGAAAATGTCATTTTTACTGATGAATGTTCTATATGAGCACGTTCTGTCCTCACGCGAGCCTGGTCAACTTCCACCAATAGGCTTGTTCAGCGGACCGTAAAACATGGAATAAAGGTGCATCTTTGGGGCTGCTTCTCAAAGCAGGGATTCGGCACTTTGCACTTCTTTACTGACAACCTAAATGCCGAGAAAATGATAAAAATCTACAAAAAGGCTTTACTGCCATCTGCCAAACAATGGTTCATCACAAAAAATGAAGATTGGATTCTGCAGGAGGACAACGATCCTAAACACCGCAGCAAGCTCTGTACTCAGTGGAAGACTCAATCTGGCATCGTTACATTGGATTGGCCGTCGCAGTCGCCCGATGCAAACCCTATTGAAAATGTGTGGACATATATTAAACGGAAGCTTCGTGGACGACGCACATACACTTTGAAGCAGTTGTCTTACGAAATTCGTCGGATCTGGAGATCCTTGGCACTAGAATACGCCGTCAAATTAGTAGAAAGCATGCCTCGGAGATGCCAGGCAATTATCGACGCCGGTGGTGACTAGACACATTATTGACCAAATTGCATCATTGTTTGTAATGTGTACAATGTATCTATAAATATAAAAGTTTCATCAAATAAATTTTTTTATAAATTAACACGACCACGCTCTTACTTGACAGACTGTACTGCGATTGACAATACCACCTTTCAACAACTTAATGTGAAAAATTCATAACGGTACGTTTATTATTATTTTTTTTTTACAGAAATCAGAAGTGAACGCTCTCCGTGAATTTGTAAATATGGAAAAAATCGGGCATCGTTATGTGATACAATACTTTCATTTAAAAGGTCTAAGTCCAACCGATATCAAAGCCGAGTTGGATTCTACTCTGGAAAAATCTGCTCCTTCGTTTACAACGGTCAAATATTGGGTAGCTGAGTTTAAGCGAGGTCGTGCGAGCGGCCAAGGTGAACACCGCAGTGGTCGACCAAGTGAGGTCACTACGTCAGAAAATGTGAAGAAAATCCACAAAATGGTATTGGATGACCGTCGACTAAAAGTGCGCGAGATAGCAGACATGGAAGACTTTTCAAAAAGTGCTGTACATCGTATTTTGACCGAAAATTTGGACATGAAGAAGCTGTGCGCAAGATGGATGCCGCGTTTGCTCACAATGGAGCACAAACAGCGACGTAAGGATGTTTCCATCAAGTGTTTGACAATGTTTCGCAGCAATAAAGCCAAGTTTTTGCGTCGATTCATAACCATAGACGAAACATGGGTCCATCATTTTACACCTGAGACCAAGGAGCAGTCAAAGCAGTAGACTAAAAAGGGAGAACCGGCTCCAAAAAAAGCAAAGACAGTTCAGTCAGCTGGCAAGGTCATGGCATCTGTTTTCTGGGATGCGCGTGGAATAATATTTATTGATTATCTCGAAAAAGAAAAAACAATCAACGGTGCATATTATGCAGCCTTATTGCAGAATTTGAGTGATGAAATCAAGAAAAAACGGCCCCATCTGACGAAAAGAAAAGAGTTGTTTTATCACGACAACGCACCAGTCCACACGTGCGTCATTGCGATGGCTAAAATCAATGAGTTGAAGTTCGAATTGCCTCCTCACGCACCCTATTCGCCAGATCTGGCTCCCTCGGATTATTTTTTTTTTTCCGAATTTGAAAAAATGGCTCGGCGGCAAAAGATTTGCCAACAATGAAGAGGTAGAGTCTGCGGTTAATAGATATTTTGAGGAGCTTGACGGTTCCTACTATAAAGCGGGTATCAAAGCTATTGAACATCGTTGGGAAAAGTGTATCGAACTGAAAAGAGAATATGCTAAAAAATAAAAAACATTTTCGCAATTTTTTTACTGTTTTCTTTGTCGGGTCGGGTACTTCTGGGACTGCCCTCGTATAAAAGTAAATACAAAAATTACTTTTAGCATACCACTTACTACCTTCTTCACTTGTAGGTATATATGTAGACCATGACTTGCTTTTTTCTGAGGTTATCGACGTATTATTTTTAATTAATATTCTGCTTTTGTCTTTTTCAATTGATACACTTTCTTTTTGCGCTGTTGATATTAACTGTAAAACTTGTTCAGTAGAATATTTATTACTTTCTACATCTTAACTTTCTCATCATCGCAGCTACTTGTTTTAGAATCTTGGTTGGAATCATAATCTACGTCAGAATTATCGTTCCTTTCATTAGAAGAATTTAAATTTGGTAGCCTTACTAATTCAGACTTTTCTCGATCATTTTTATCTGAGTTATTTTCACTTTGAACAATCAATTTCGCACCTTCATCAAAATATTGCTTTTTAAAGCTTTCATTAAAAGAATCATCATAATAAAATTAAAACTGGTTATTTGAAATTTTTGTCACAATATTGCGTTCTGAAAAATTAAATTAACACGTGAGTTAAGCAAAAACTTAATGATAAAATAAACGAAAAATGCAAATATAAAAAAGTCGTGAAATAAAAGTCCGATATGCCAAGTCATACATATTGATAATAATTTTTGTCATTTATAGTTTAGAGTCTATCGTGAAAAAAGAAGAAATTTTACTTTGTATAGAAGATGTCATGTTATCATCCTCACTTTTTCCATTAAGTCCAGATAATTCTAATATTGAGTCATTTTCACAAAAACTATCACGAATCAGCTGTGATTCTTCAAGAGAAGAATTATCTTTTGTCAAAAAAATACTGGTACCTGGAAATAAATTTATATATAACGTTAATAAAATATAACAAAAACGTATAAATGATAACGTATGAGTAAGAGTAATATAAAAACAAATAAAGCTCGGAATTAAGAAAAAGTGAAACTTACTTGTTACAGGAAATTCCATAATATTGTTAATTTTTTAATTATCCTTATTAAGTAAAGATGATTTTAGTGAGTGATCTGCTTTACCATTGGATGTGGTGAATTTTTTATTTTCAAATTGTTTATAATCAATCACTTCTCTCTGATCCTCAGAAGAATAATTTTGTGTAAATGGAAAAATAACATCTAAAAAAAATATACGATTAAATAGCAGAGGTAATGAAAGAGGATTGCTTTATTTAAATATTACAATGTGAATGTTATTGAATAAAAATCTAGAAATTACAGACGTCTTTATTTATTAATTAGAATGTTTAGAGTATGTATAAATCATTGCCAATTTTAAATTAACCTTAATATAATTACTTTTATTAAATTCTATAAAATTGTATTAGTTTAAAACTTACTTTTTGGTATCAATGTATCTTCAATTTCATTTTCAACAATACCTTTCAATAACAATTGAGTTCTTTAATGCTTCAATTGAGTTCTTTAATTGAAGATCTTCAAGGCTTTCTTCGGAAACGTCTGATTGATAGTTCAATGCTGCAAATAATGAAATAAATTAAACAATCAAAATTTACCAGTTTAAAGTTATAAAGATTTATTATGTAACAATTTTGATTTTACAAATAATAAATAGAAAATCAAATAGTTTCATTTTGAATCAAAATATTGATTTTTAATGTATTATTTAAAAATTTTAAAATTATACAAATATAAGGTTTTGTATACTAAATTAATTTTATCTTTTCTTATTTTTTTTTTTCAACATTATTAATTTCATATTCATATTAATTTTTTTTAAGTATCAAAACGTTCAAATAAGCTATAAATTTTATTATTTTAAAAAAAACTTTTTATTGTACAATATTTTACGTACATCTATGTTTTAAATAACATTACTTAATTATTGTATATTCGAAAGTTTTATAAATTTTACGTATGACATTTGAAGATTAAATTAAGTTTTGATTTAATTTTAAAATCACAAATTTAAAAATAAAAAATACAATTATCTTGAGCATAATAGAAAAAATTACAATAAAAAATATCAATATTTTTATTAAAATATTTATTACGACCATGAAACATGATAAAATTTTAAATACCTAAATCTTGTTGAATCTCATGTCCAGAATAAAATTTTTGGATATCCGTAAGATTGTTTACTACTTTTTTTGGATTCTCTAAATATGGATCAAATTCTTCTATATTCTGCAAATTGTCAGCGCTCAATTTATGTGGACTTCTTCTGGCTTCATTTTGACCATTTTCAACGAAGACTTCTGTATCGAAGTTTATGTTTCTTCATAAATGAAATTAGACTTCCTTACAAAAATTACAGAAGCCAAATTAATATAAAAATAATTATAAAATGATAAAAAAAAATCTGAATACAAAATTCTGATACATCTTAAAACATGTTTATCTAATCTTAAGTAATTTAAAAACCAGTTTATATAATCTTGATTATTTTTATTAATTTATTTAATTAAATATTTTTTTATTAATAATGTTATTTTTCATAAATAATGTTCTAATTATAAATTAAAACATCAAATTTAATCATACTTGCAATAATTCTATTGGGTGTACAACTTTGCTTCCGCCGTTTTGCAATAGATGGCTGTAGCGGTAAGTGGTTGTTGAAATAAATAGATCATAGATGTCATACAATAAGCTTAGGTATTTGTAAACATAACGCCATCAAAATATTAGTCGATTTGTGTCTGCATCATAAAGTTATTCTCGATTAAACATGTCAGCTTACGAGCCAAATTCTCGTCATCTGCGGGAGGTTTTAATTTTCTGCTTTAATATGAAGAAATCTGCGACTAACGCTCATCGAATGCTCTCAAATACCTATGGTGAGGCCGCTATGAGTGAAAGAACGTGCCGAGTGTTTTTAACGCTTCAAGAACAGCGATTTTAACGTCGAAGACCGGCATGGCGGTGGAAGAAAGAAGGTTTTCGAAGATGCAGAATTGGAGGCATTACTTGATCAAGACTCGTGTCAAACGCAACAAGGATTGACAGGATCATTGGAAGTGACGCAACAAGCCATTTCAAAACGCCTGAGAGTCATGGGAATGATTCAGAAACAAGGAAATTGGGTGCCGTACGAGTTGAAGCCGAGAGATGTTGAACGGCATTTGTGTGTTTGTGAACAGCTGCTTGCAAGGCATAGACGGAAGGGATTTCTGCATTGCATTGTGACTGGGGACGAAAAATGGGTTCACTACGATAATCCCAAGCGCAGAAAATCATGGGGATATCCCGGCTATGCTTCCACGTCGACGGCCAAACCGAATATTCACGGTTCCAAGATCATTCTCAGTATTTGGTGGGACCAGCTCGGCGTAGTGTATTATGAGTTGTTAAAGCCGACTGAAACAATCACAAGCGATCGTTATCGAACGAAATTAATGCTTTTGAGCCAAGGATTGAAAGACAAACGGCCGCAATACAACGAGAGACATGATAAAGTGATTTTACAGCATGACAATGCTCGACCCCATGTTGCAAAAGTGGTCTAGACATACTTGGAAACTTGGAAATGGGAAGTCCTACCCCACCCGCCGTATTCTCCAGACGTTGCTCCCTTGGACTATCACTTGTTTCGATCAATGGCACACGGCCTGGCTGACCAGCACTTCCGGTCTTATGAAGAAGTAAAAAATTGGATCGATTCGTGGATCGATTCAAAAGATGATCAGTTTTTTCAACGCGGGATTCGATGTTGCCCGAAAGATGGGAGAAAGTAGTGGCCAGCGATGGACAATACTTTGAATCATAAATGTATAACCAGTTTTTTACAATAAAGCCTCGAATTTCGGAAAAAAACGGCGGAAGCAAAGTTGTACACCCAATATATATATATATATATATATATATATATATGTATATATATAAATATATATATATAGATTAAAACTTACTATTTTTTAAAGTTATTTTAATGTAATTGAGTTATTTTATAAAAAATATAATATTTAATTATTCTTAAAAATTGACAAATTCTACAAAAAATAAATATAAAATGAAAATTTAAATAAAAAATAAAAAACAAAATTCTATGAAATGATATACTTATTTATACTTATCTTAATTCACTACAATAATATACAATTAGCTCAATAACAACTTAATTTATTGACAAGTTAACTCAAATTACAGTTATAATGTGTTAGCTCTTAAACTAAAATATAATAATATCTATGTTTATCTAAATATTTATAATTATTTATAAATAAAAGTAATTATAAAATAATAAGAGATCTTAATAAAAATTTTTGATAAAAACTTTTTCAAACACGTTTATCTAATCATAAAACTGAAAAAATTCTATTACATTCATTTAAATTAATTCAAAAAAATAAATGTGAAATGAATATTTAAATAAAAAATTAAAAAAAAATTTTACAAAACAATAAACTTATTTATCATAATAACTGTTCAAGAATATGAGATATATATTAAAATTTACTGTTCGACTTATTGCGCGCCAAAATATTCAGGCTTATACTTGTAAACACATATTTACTTTGTTTGTATTTAGAGCGTAAGAAGCATAGTTGTAACAGCGTCGTCTCGCTTCGCGGCGAGAGTTAAACAAAACGAGTGGGACACTCTCGCGACATTCGTCAACGAAAGCGCTCGCATTACTTGCGATACATTTTACTTGTACACATTTTTCTAAATTTAAAGTTAATAAAGTGTATCTCCTTGTATTGTTATATATAATATAAAAAAAAGGGAAACTTTATTTCAATTCCTGAACAAAAAGATTGGCACAGGCCTTAAGTGCATACCAGCGAATTCCTTCAAGCTTCATTCCAATACATGGTCCTTCGAGCCGGATCTGTGTCATTTTAAGAAAGGAATTTATGCAAGTTTATCAGTTTTGATAATTTTCAAGTTGGTGCACAGTATATTGGCTAGTGCGTGTTCGCGAGAGTGAAACTTTCAAGTTCGTTCCAAAGCTATTCATTACATTCGCAAGTTTCAATTGAAGCTAATCGGCAAATTCAAGATTGAAAAGGTTCAAAGCCATTTCAAATTTCCAAGTTAGAGCATCAAGTTTGCTTCAAGCTAAATTCGAAATTCCAAAATGGCTAAGCAGGTAGAAGATCTTACTGCCGAAGTAGAAAAAGCAGTAGTAGTATTTGAAACAAATCTCCGATACATAAAAAATTCGATTGTCAATTTTAAAAAGCTTGGAGTCGACAAACGAACAGCGGCTGTTACACAAGGACGATTTGCCTTGTTGGAAAAATATTGGGAAAAGTGCCAAACGAGTGCCACGTTCATCAACGCTTTCGCTACTCAAGAGCAAGCAGAGATTCCATTTTTCAAAGAAAATCAACTGGATGTCGTCGAGGAATTATACATGGCAGCATACGACTTCTTTCAAACTCTGCTCATCTCTACTAACGAGACTCCTCCATCACCAGCTGCGCGGACTACAAGAGAAATTCTACTGCCGAAAATCAACTTGCCTTCATTTTCTGGTAAAATTATTGAATGGTTAACTTTTCGCGATTTATTTTTAGCGCTTGTAAAAAATCAAAATAATTTATCGAATGTCGAAAAATTGCAATACTTGTTAACAGCAGTGAATGGGGAGGCTTCTAAGCTTATTTCCCATCTTTCTTTAACGAACGATAACTTCGAGGTCGCGTGGAAGTCACTTTCAGACTGTTATGAAAATGAACGCGTAATAATCGACGCATATGTAAAGGGCGCTTTCTCTATTCCAACAGTTTCATCGAATGTTTTATACGGGTTAAAACAATTACGTGCTGATTCTTCGGAAGCAATTAATGCATTACGTGCCTTAAAATATCCGGTAGATCATTGGAATATAATTTTGGTTTACGTGTTAGTTCAAAAATTAGATAAAACCTCGCGACAAGAATGGGAAATTCGCTTAGATTCCGAAAAGGAATATCCAAAACTCGAAAAATTGTACGCCTTTCTCGACTCGCGAATCAAATCATTAAAAGCGGTCTCCAGCTTTGGAGATAATTCAAAATCAACAAACGTAAATATTTCAGAAAAGACGTCTGGAACAAATAAAAATAATTTCAACAAAGGAAATAATTCTAAAGTTATCCGTTCTCATCATTTTACTACTACGAATGCGTGCGTTTTTTGCTCCGACTCACATAGATTAATGCATTGTCAAAAATTTTTAATGTTAAGCGTTCCGCATCGATTGGAATTTGTACAAAAAAATAATTTGTGTCGAAATTGTTTAAGTAAAGGTCATCACGTTACAAATTGTAACAGTCCATTTTTATGTTTAAAATGTAAACGAAAACATCATACTTTATTACATGACTATTCAAAAGCGCAAGTAACAACTACTACCAGCACAAATTCTACCACATGCGAAAACGCACCTTCTGTACACGCACACGTAAATACGGGAGTTAAGCCTGTTCTTCTCGCAACAGCACGCGTTATTATCGAAGCTACTAACGGTCGGTTTGTTTACGCGCGAGCTCTAGTCGACCAAGGCTCCGATGCGACATTTGTTTCTACACGTGTCGCTCAACTGTTACGAGCACGTTTAATACAAACAGGAGTGAAGGTATCTGGGATAGGCGAAAGTCGTGCGCATTATATTCGAAATTCTATTTTAATTTCAATACGAGCGACTAATGAAAATAATACAATTCTTACCACAACAGCGTTAGTCGTACCCAAAATTACTCCGTACGTTCCCCCTTCGTTCAATTTAAATGATTACACGTTCTTCTCGAATTTAAATCTCGCCGATTCAAATTTAAATTCCAACGAGGATATAGAGCTACTTATCGGAGCAGATTTATACGATTCAATTATGCTCGGCGGGTTCATAAAACAAAAACTATTCGCTGATCGCGCAAGAGACTATTTTCGGTTGGATTCTTTCCGGTCCTATTTCAAAAGAAGAAAAACTCAAAACACTTCATGTTTATCATGCTACTTCTAGCAACCTCGATGTCGAACTTCGTCGATTTTGGGAAATAGAAGAAATTTCTACAAAAGTTATGCTTTCCGAAGAAAATGCTCGTTGCGAGTCGCATTTCATTGAGACGCATACGCGCGATACTGCAGGACGGTACGTCGTTCGTTTTCCTTTCAAGTCAGATTCTCCTATAAATATTGGCGACTCTCACGCTGTTGCTATGCGCTCGTTTACGCATCTCGAACGACGCTTAGCAAAATCCCAAGATGTATCAAAACAATACATCGACTTTCTGACCGAATACGAAGCCCGTGGACACATGCAAAAGGTCGACCACGATCAAAATTTCTTACAGCCGACGTATTTACCTCATCACCCAGTTATTCGCAAAGAAACTACAACTACTAAATTACGCGTCGTGTTCAATGCTTCAGCAAACACTTCAAATGGTTTTTCTTTAAATGATCATTTAATGATCGGTCCAAAATTACAAGCCGAACTTCCGGCAATAATATTAAATTGGCGTTTATATAAGTACGTCTTCTCCGCTGATATTCAGCACATGTTTCGCCAAATTTTAGTTCATACAGATGATCGCCAATATCAATTAATACTATGGCGTTTTAATCCAAGCGAAAGTATTAACACATATTCACTAAATACCGTCACGTATAGTACTGCATGCGCTCGGTACCTCGCTCAATGTGTACTTAAACAACTTTCTATTGATGAGAGTTCGACTTTTCCTCTTGCAAAAAAGATTTTGCAAAACGAAATTTATGTCGATGACGTTCTTTCAGGCAGTGAAGACAAAATCACAGCACTTCAAAAAAGAGACGAGTTAATTCAATGTTTACAAACCGCCGGGATTAACCTTCGCAAATGGGCGAGCAACGATCCTGAAATTTTAAGAGGCATCGACACTTCAAATCACGGCTTAGCTGGTACAAAGCCTTTTCAAGAAGGTGAACAGTTGAGAATTCTCGGTATTCGCTGGACACCTCGCGATGATACTTTTTCATTTCAAATCAACTTTAATCCAGAACTTGAAGATATTTCAAAACGAAAAATTCTTTTGACCATCGCGAAAATCTTCGATCCGCTAGGCTGGCTTTCTCCGGTTACGGTATCACTCAAAATTCTATTGCAAAATTTATGGAAATGTTCCTATAATTGGGACGATTCTCTTCTTTCCGAAATAACAAACGAATGGACTAAATTTTCCCAACAGCTGTCAGAAATCAAATCGATACAAATTCCACGATGGTTAGGCTTTGAAAGCAGCATTCAAAGCGTAACTATACACGGCTTTTGTGACGCATCGTCCAAAGCATACGCAGCTGTTGTATATTCAAAACTAATTACTAACTCTGGCAATGTTCACGTACAGCTCTTAATGGCGAAAACAAAGGTCGCGCCTCTTAAGACAATTTCAATTCCACGCCTTAAACTTTGCGCAGCGCATCTTCTCGTCAAGTGTATTGCATTTACCTTTGAGGCGATGAAATTAAAAAATATTCCGGTATTCTGTTGGAGCGATTCTACGATCGTCTTATCATGGCTGCAAAAGTCACCGTCCGATTTAAAAGTTTTTGTCGCGAATCGCGTTTCAGCGATACAATCAAAACTTCCGAATGCCAATTGGGCGCACGTTTCGACGGAAGAAAATCCAGCTGATTGCGCGTCTCGTGGAATGGAACCTGTTCAATTAACTACGAGTAGTTCTTGGTGAAGCGGCCCAATTTGGCTGCAACAGGAGGCTGAAAATTGGCCCGCGCAACCAAAATTTGCTTGCAATGATGAAGATCTCGAAGTAAAAGTTAAAAAATCGAACAATATTCATGCGCATCATTCATACCGGTCAGAATTTAATAAATTGTTCAATGACATTTCTTCATGGCCGCGTTTATTGCGAATAACCGCATATGTTCGGCGATTCATTGTCCGATCTCGATTTCCAGATGTTGTCCATTCACTTTCTTCATTGCAAGCAGATGAAATAAAAAATGCACAAAAATTTTGGATTCAACAAATTCAAGAAGAAAATTTTCCGGAAGCAATAAATATTCTTAAATCTAAAAAAAATTCATCGTTGCATTCGTCAATTCGCACCTTGGACCCCTTTATTGACAGCCCCGGTATACTACGAGTAGGTGGTCGTATTAAAAATGCTAACATTCAATTCGATCGTAAATTTCCGATTTTGCTTGCGAAACGTCCAATTTCAAAACTAATAATCGATCAAGTGCACCGCGATACTTTGCATGGCGGCATTCAATTAATGCTCCGTACTTTACGCGAACAATTTTGGATTCTACGCGCGCGAGGCATGGTAAAAAATTGTATTCGTAACTGCGTTACATGCGCACGTCATCGCGCTATCACAGGCGAGCAGATTATGGCCGATTTGCCTAAATTTAGAGTGAATCCTTCTCGTCCATTTAGCCATACAGGCCTAGACTACGCGGGTCCTTTTTCCATTCAAGATTCTTCTGGTCGCGGGCGTTAGTCGCATTAAGCGTATATTACTTTATTCGTTTGTCTTGCTACCAGAGCAATACATTTAGAACTCGTTCATGACTATTCTTCCGCCGCCTTTCCTGCAGCTCTTGAACGATTCGTCGCACGTCTCGGAATCATGTCTAATATATATTCTGATAATGCGACTACGTATCAAGGCGCTGATCGCGAACTTACTAAAGCCGTTCTTCAATCACTCAGCGATTCAGATGTACAAGCAAAATTCACTTTGAAATTCGTTCAGCGGCATTTTATTCCACCTTCTGCTCCTCATTTTGGCGGAATGTGGGAAGCCGGAGTAAAAAGCGTTAAACATCATTTGCGACGTATTATGGGCACTAGCACACCTACAGTCGAAGAATTTTCCACTCTCTTATGTAACGTGAAAGCATGCTTAAATTCGCGACCAATCGCTCCGCTTCATGATGATGTTAATTCATGCGAAGCGCTCACTCCAGGACATTTTTTAATCGGCAATGCGATAAAATCACTTCCGAGCCCAAGCGTACTCAATATTGCTGAATCACGACTTGATCGGTGGCAGTCGATGCGTGCGAAATACGAACAATTTTGGCATGTGTGGAGTCTTCATTACCTGAATACCTTGCAACAACGCTCAAAATGGCGTAAAAGAACAGATTTATTTCAAGTTAATGATTTAGTTTTAGTTAAAAATTCGAATTTGCCTCCATGTAAATAGGAATTAGCAAGAATAATTCAATGCATGCCTGATCAAGACGGTTTGGTGCGAGTTGCTCAGGTCAAGACCGCTTCTTCAACCTTTGTACGACCGATTGTAAAATTATGTAAACTTCCGATTTTCATAGAACGCGAAATCGCATAAAACCGATGTATGTTCTAATCGAAGTCAATCTTGGTTTCCTTTTTTGTTTTTTTTTTTCTTTCGAATCAAATAATAATGTATAGCGATATTTGAATCCCGAGACGATTCAACCCGCGGGGGAATGCTCAAGAATATGAGATATATATTAAAATTTACTGTTCGACTTATTGCGCGCCAAAATATTCAGGCTTACACTTGTAAACACATATTTACTTTGTTTGTATTTAGAGCGTAAGAAGCATAGTTGTAACAGCGTCGTCTCGCTTCGCGGCGAGAGTTAAACAAAACGAGTGGGACACTCTCGCGAAATTCGTCAACGAAAGCGCACGCATTACTTGCGATACATTATACTTGTACACATTCTTCTAAATTTAAAGTTAATAAAGTGTATCTCCTTGTATTGTTATATATAATATAAAAAAAAAGGGAAACTTTATTTCAATTCCTGAACAAAAAGATTGGCACAGGCCTCAAGTGCATACCAGCGAATTCCTTCAAGCTTCATTCCAATACAATAACATAAAATTACCTCAATAATAACAACTTAATTTATTGACAGGTTAACCCAAAGTTACAGTTGATCACGTGTTAGCTCTTAAACTAAAATGTATCCACAAAGCTATAATTATTTATTAAAAATAAAACTATATGTATTTATATTATGAATTATATAATAAATATAAAATTGAATAAAAATGATTATAATTATTGCAAAACATTGTTTCTCCGCGGCCGCTAGTTACATTTAAGATACAATTTTTTCTTATTTTCAAATTTGTAACGTAAAAATTTACTAATCAATTAATTATTTTACGAAATATTATTTGAAAATACCAAACGTTTATAAACTCAACGTGCAAATATTTTAGATATTTTATTTATATAATCTAAGAAATACAGAAATAAAAAATGTGTCTATAAGAAGTTACAACAATTAAAATTAAATTTGTTGAAAAATATTTCTATTACATAAAAAATACGCTTACCTTTGAAATTCCTTTTTAATCCTTTTTCACATATAAAATATGCACGTGGCAAGTAATATTGACCTAATATACCAATAGAACAGAATATATATATATATATATATATATATATATATATATATATATATATATATTGTGACAGGCGGCTTATAGAGGCTAAGCCACCTGCCATAGGCGATAGAAAGAGAGTTCGCAGCGCGACGATACGCGGCGCCATCAATCAAGCGATCGATGGCTTGACGCGGAAAAAGCCGCGGCGTACCGAAACGCGGCGCTATCGATCAAGAATCGATAGCGCTACGCGGGAAAACCGATAGGCGAGAGGGGGAGGAGGAGCCCTCCCCTCAAGCCTTCTTCTCGTCCGAGCGATTGTAAGAGCCGCACGTAGAAAAATCCAAGATAGAGCAACAGCGTATTTTTCCAAAGATTCTCCGCAGCGTTTCCGCAGATTCAAAGAGACGATTCCGCGATCGACTATTTGTGAAAGTAAGTGGCCACTTATCGTACTAGCGAGTCCGCGAATATATTATATTTAGTTTTCCTGACGGGTGTGCGATCGCGTCGGGCATATATAGATATAGTAGAGTTACGCGCGAGCCCGCGTAACTCAAACTCGATTAGGCCGCGCGAGTGCGAGTGAGAGGATCGATCTCTCTCTCGCACTATCATAGAATAGGCGTTCGAGTAAGAGAAAGCCACTCTTACTCGGGCAACCTGCGAGCACGCAGTTGAGCGAGAGGAACGAGCGCTCTCGCTCAACCATAGACTACAGCATCGAGTGAAAGTAAGAGACGCTCTCACTCGAGCAGTCACGAACTATGGCAGTATAGAGGGGGAACTGCTCTCTCCATATCTGCCGTCCATAGACTACACGTGTGTGTGTAGCCGCGCGAAGCGAAGAGGGTGCGCATGCGCAGTGCGCACCTTGAGGATTAGCATTGCGCGTGAGGCAATACTAATTGCTCTTCGCGTAATCACACCTCTCCGCAACAACTGATTGCATTTTGTATGGTTTTTGTTTATTAAAGCAGCAATTTTGCACAGAGCTGGTGCGTTCTTACTTTTTTTTCTTCCCTATAGCGTCCCTATCCCGAATACCGCCGCCTCCGCGGGTGTGCGAACCAATCGTTGGCACACATACTGAGCAGCCGAGCCCGGTGGGAGCTGCACCGGTCACATGGCCTTAGGCAAGGCCCCTCACACACACATAGAGTAAAGCAGGACCAGAAGAAGGTCCTGCGTTGCTAACGGGCGTAAAGAAATTTACCCCGTTACAACCCCGGCAGCCTCGCGTGATGTGCGGGCTTCGCTCCTTGGAGGGGTGGGCTGTCGGCCGTAGTTGAGCAGCGCCGGGCTCGCTCCGACGGCGCTCTGCTCAGCCGTGTTGAAGGCGAACACCACTTCATACAGGTGTTCGTCCCAACGATCGTGCGATTGCTCCAAGCAGGCCACGATCATCGTCTTGATCGTCCTGTTGGCCCGCTTGACAGGATTCGCCTGCGGATGGTAGGCCGGTGTCGTGGAATGATGGATACCGTGCTTCTCCAGGTACCAATCAACGATCCGGTTCTTAAACTCCGTCCCATTGTCGGTCAGGAGTACTTTCGGCGAACCGAACCGGAGCACGACGCGCTCAATAAAGGCCTTGAGGACGGCCTCCGCCCTCATCTTCCGCAGCGGGACACATTCGACCTACCTCGTGAATAGATCCTGGAAGACCAGGATGTATTCGAAGCCCTTGCGGCTTCGGACGAATGGCCCCATCACGTCGGCAGCTACTACCTGCCATGGCCGCTCAATGAACCTCCTGCCCATTAGGCTAGCTGTAGCCTTCTGCTCCACCTTGCACTGCTGGCAGACTTGGCACCTGCGGACGTAATCCGCCACACAGTCTGCCAGTTTTGGCCAGTAGTACTGCCGCGTGACCCTGGAGTGCGTCTTTTCGCGACCCAGATGTCCTGCTGTAGGGTCGTCGTGGCACTCCTGGAGGACTTGCCTCCTCCGTTCGGCGGGGACGACGACCTTCCAGGCGTCGTCGTCGTCTCCTAGGGCATCCTCGATGGTCGGGTTGGGGTCGTATTTATATATCTGACCCCCCACCAGCTTTAAGCGAGGATGCTTTGAGGGCTCCTCCTGCACCTCTTTTACTAATCGAAGGTACCACTCGTCCGTGGTACCTTCTGCCCAGGTTAGGGCCGCTATGACTGGCCCGTCACCCTCTTCTTCGAACATTCTGGAAAGGGCATCGGGCACATGGTTAAGTGCCCCCTTCCGATGTTCGATGGTGCAGCGGTGGCCTTGTAGCTCTAAGGCCCACCGCGCTAGCGCCCGCCTCCCGGTCGGGTTGTGGAGGCTACTGAGCCAGCGTAAACTGCTATGGTCAGTTATTACCCTGAACTCGTAGCCCTCCACATACGGCCTGAACTTCTCGATGGCCCAGACTACAGCGAGACACTCCTTCTCCGTGACGCTGTAGTTCCTCTCTGCTGGGCTCAAGGTGCGACTCGCATACTCTAGCGGTCGCTCCTCTCCATCGATGACCTGGAGTATTACGGCTCCGACTTCCGTGTCACTCGCGTCCGTTTGAATGACGAACTCTTCTTTGAAGGATCGGAGCGGAAGCTAGCAGGGCCTTCACCTGCTCGAAGGCTGCTTGCTGCTCCTCTCCCCATTCGTAGCGCCGGCCCTTCTTTGTCAAGCGCGTGAGCGGTTCGACGATCGTGGCGAAGTCCTTCAGGAACTTGCGATGCCACGACGCCATGCCTAAGAATCTGCGCAGCTGTCGCAGATTCTTGGGTGCTGGGAAGTCGATCATAGGAGCGACTTTTGCTGGATCCGGGCGAAATCCTTCCCGGTTCACCAGCACCCCGAGGTATTTTGCCTCGTCCTGGCAGAACGCGCTCTTTTCGCGGTTGATTGTGAGACCGGCCGCTCAAATGCGTCGCAACACGTGCTCGAGCCGTCGCAAGTGTTCCTCGAACGTCTCAGTGACGATGATCACATCGTCAAGGTACGAGAACGCGAACGGCTCCAGCTCCGGGCCTATCACCATGTCAATGAGTCGCTGGAAGGTCGCTCCAGCGTAACTCAGACCGTACGGCATTCTGGTGAACTGGAAGAGTCCGAGTCCCGGCACGGTGAATGCCGTGATTGGTCTTGACTCCTCCTTTAGCTGTATCTGGTAATAGGCGCTGCTGAGGTTGAAAGTCGAGATATATCTCGCCCTCTGCAGCTTGCGCAGGATGCTATCCATCCTCGGCAATGGATAAGCATCCGGGTTCGATACTGCATTGACCTTTCTGAAGTCAATGCAGAATCGGTAACTGCCGTTAGCCTTCTTTATCATAACGACTGGGCTCGACCAGCCGCTATGCGAGGGCTCAATGATGCCGCTCTCTAACATCTCCCTTGTTTGGGCGTGCATCACCTCCTGGATTTTCGGGGAGTACGGGTAATCCCTCTGCTTGATGGGACGAGCATCGCCGACGGCGATGGCGTGCTTGATCCAAGCCGTACACCCTAGAGTGTCTGGCTCCTCCGCCAGCATCCTATCCAGGAGCCCCTGGAGCTGCTCTCGCTTCGAGGGCCGAACGTCAGCCAAGCCTATGGCTGACACGGCGGGATTGTCCGTTGTTTCCAGCGAGGCTAACTCCAAAGCCAGCTCCTTCCTGGCTTCTTGTATGAGAAGCTGGTTCCTCGCTGGGTCGAGAATGGCCCTAAATCCTCTGATGAAGTTGACACTGAGATAAAAATCTGCTGGTAGACCAGGCAAGATTGCCACCTCAATGTCCTTCGTTACGCCGGCCACCTCAAAGGGCAGTTGGACGAACCCAACTATAGGAGCGTAATGGCCGTTCGCTACCATTGCTCCCTTGCCCTGGCTCGGCGTAATCGCGCGTCCACATGCCGTGGCTATTTGTAAGCCAACGGCGCTCATCACTGTGTGTGACGCGCCCGAGTCATATAGTGCGCGTAGGGTGTGCCCCCCTACGCACACCGGCAACGACCATCTGGCACCTTTTGGAGCACCCTCCTCTGGGTGATCCAGAGCCGTCTTTGACGCAAGCTCGGTGCTCACGAGCTCGCTGGTGGTCCCTTCGGGGACTTGGATCCCAGACTCGGAGGGGAAGGGCGTAGGGATCTCATCTACGCTCTCCCCTGGTCGTTTCCCGAGCAGTCCGGGCAGAACCTCTTGATCATATTAGGCCTGCCGCATCCATGGCAGCTGAACTCGTTCTTCTTGTCCTTGTCCCCCCTTCTGGGGGATTGAGACTTCGGACTGCTTGGTCCGGATCGCGGCTTCTTCTGCCGCTTTGGGCTACCCTTTCTGGGTGGGCTTAGCCTACCCTCTCGGCTCCCATGGCCCGCCATGAGGCTATTGTGTTTGGCGAAGTCCGCCAAAACTTCCCTCAATGCCGCCTTCATTTGGTTGACCGGCAAGTCTGGCCGATCGACCTCTGTTGCGGCGACCGCCACTTCGGTAGCGCTTAACTTAGCGCTCACCTTCGGATGCGCTTTTGTGGCGGTCCTTGGACGATAGGCCGCTTCCGGCACTACCGCGTGGTTTGGGGGAACGGGCGTCTGGTCGCCTCGTTCCCTCTCCAGCGTCAACTCGGCTCTTGCGGCTCGGTCGATCAGCTCGTCGACCGTGCGGCACTCCATCCGAGTGACAATCCGTTTGATTTGCGGGAGCAGATTATCGCGGAGACTGTCCACCATCTGCTCCTCGCTCAGTGGTGGCGATATCTTTATAAGTATCGCCTCCAGGCACATTATGTATGTACGCGCTGGTTCATCCGCCTGCTGAAAGCGGCGGCTGGCCTCGTCCCTCAGCCGTTCTTGTATGTTGGCCTTGGAACCCCAGCGCGCAGGCGCTGCCTGGCAGAACGCCTCCCACGTCTGCCATTTATACTTGTGGCACCCGTACCACATCTCGGCTAGGCCACTCAGCAGCGCGGGTAGCGACGCCAGCATCTTTGGGTCGCTAATCCCTGCCGCGTTCTTTGCTTCGTCCACTTTGCGGAAGAACGCGTCAATGTTGTCAGTCGGCTCTCCCCGGAACGCGATGTTCCACCGACTGACGATTCGACCGACGTCGCGCGGTGCCGCCATACCGGTGTTGCACCATGCACTATTACTCGGTGCATTGGTGCAACTTTCCCCCCTCCTCCAGGCTCCATTTCGGCCGGATCTAGGGGATGGCGGGCACTCTGTAGGCACTCGCGCATCCTGGCCTTCGCGGGGGCTGTTGTGCGTTGACACGTAGTTACACGTAAACGTGTCCTGGAACGCGACATGGCTCGGCGCTTTGGTCTTACGCCGAGTCTGTGGCGAGAGAGCTGGTTCCGCGGTCTCTCTCTGTGGTGCCTTGGACGGGCCTGGCGTGCTGTCTATCCTGGTGGATGACGCACTCGGCCTAAGATTTGCGACCTCTTGCTTGGCTCGCAAATCTTGTAGCTCCGCCTGCATGGCCGTGAAGCACTTGACCATGCCTTCGATTGTCTGCGTCAAGCTCTCGATGCGCTTCTGCATCACGAGCTCTCTTCTCGTTAGTGGCGGGTCTTCCTGTGTGTTTGTTAGGGACGATTGGTCCGCCTCGTCCCCTAACAACATGGTCAGCGGATGCGGCTCTTCTTTGTCGTAATCCGCCGACCCCGCCGTCGTGCCTGCCCTCTCCTGGCAGGCACGGAGCACGAAGCTTCTTCTTGCTTCGGCTCTCGTAGCCTGGGCAGCTTCGTCTGCCCCGGCGACCTCCTCCTGAAAATCGGCTGCTGTAAAATTTCCCAGCAGCCAATTAGTTATACGGGCCAGTTTTGCATAACGTGGCCCGTCTGTCCGTAGTCGGAGAGCGTGGAGGGTTTCCTCTACCTCCTCGCCTTCCATGGCGAATAGCCATTGCTCCATCTTGAAGGAGTCTCCTGTCGCCATGTCTTCTTTTGTGTTCCGCACGCTAATATTTATACAAATCGAATAGTTGCGATATCGTGGGTATCGCACGCTATATGTACTTAACGCTAAATAAATAAATATAAACAATTATATATGTACAATTTATTTTAAGAGGGACTTACCTCGTCCCTCTACCCACGGAATCGCAACTCGCACTGGCCTGGCTGTAGAGAGGTCAGTTCTCCCTGACCTTATATTTGCTTGAGCCTCGGTGCTACAAGCAAACTAAACTCCAAAATTAAAAAAAAATTTATGAGTTCTTTTTAACTCGAGAAACAAAAAAAAGAAAATTCTTCCGTCCCCGTTGCCACGCCCGGGACACTTGATTTTCCGCACCTACACTCTTTTGCACGCTTGTGTGTGTGCGTGCGTGCGTGCGTGCGTGCGTGCGTGCGTGCGTGCGTGCGTGCGTGTGTGCGTGCGTGCGTGCGTGCGTGCGTGCGTGCGTGCGTGCGTGCGTGCGTGCGTGCGTGCGTGCGTGCGTGCGTGCGTGCGTGCGTGCGTGCGTGCGTGTGTGTGTGTGTGTGTGTGTGTGCGCGTTCGTTGCGCCCTCTGCGCACGCTTCGGACCTCTCTTTTCCTACTCCGCACGCCCTCTCGTGTCGCGCGACGCTATGCCTAAGACACACGTCTGAGGCGCCAGTTGTAACGGGGTAAATTTCTTTACGCCCGTTAGCAACGCAGGACCTTCTTCTGGTCCTGCTTTACTCTATGTGTGTGTGAAGGGCCTTGCCTAAAGCCCCGCGACCAGTGCAGCTCCCACCGAGCTCGGCTGCTCAGTATGTGTGCCAACGATCGGTTGGCACACCCGCGGAGGCGGCGGTATTCGGGATAGGGACGCTATAGGGAAGAAAAAAAAGTAAGAACGCACCAGCTCTGTGCAAAATTGCTGCTTTAATAAACAAAAACCATACAAAATGCGATCAGTTGTTGCGGAGAGGTGTGATTACGCAAATAGCAATTAGTATTGCCTCACGCGCAATACTAATTCTCAAGGTCCGCACTGCGCATGCGCACTCTCTTCGCTTCGCGCGGCTACACACACACGTGTAGTCTATGGACGGCAGATACGGAGAGAGCAGTTCCCCCTCTATACTGCCATAGTTCGTGACTGCTCGAGTGAGAGCGTCTCTTACTTTCACTCGATGCTGTAGTCTATGGTTGAGCGAGAGCGCTCGTTCCTCTCGCTCAACTGCGTGCTCGCAGGTTGCCCGAGTAAGAGTGGCTTTCTCTTACTCGAACGCCTATTCTATGATAGTGCGAGAGAGAGATCGATCCTCTCACTCGCACTCGCGCGGCCTAATCGAGTTTGAGTTACGCGGGCTCGCGCGTCTGGGATCCAAGTCCCCGAAGGGACCACCAGCGAGCTCGTGAGCACCGAGCTTGCGTCGGAGACGGCTCTGGATCACCCAGAGAAGGGTGCTCCAAAAGGTGCCAGATGGTGGTTGCCGGTGTGCGTTGGGGGGTACACCCTACGCGCACTATATGACTCGGGCGCGTCACACACAGTGATGAGCGCCGTTGGCTTACAAATAGCCACGGCATGTGGACGCGCGATCACGCCGAGCCAGATGTGGTGGGGGGTCTGATATATAAATACGACCCTAACCCGTCCATCGAGGATGCCCTAGGAGGCGACGACGACGCCTGCAAGGTCGTCGTCCCCACCGAACGGAGGAGGCAAGTCATCCAGGAGTGCCACGACGACCCTACAGCAGGACATCTGGGTCGCGAAAAGACGCACTCCAGGGTCACGCGGCAGTACTACTGGCCGAAACTGGCAGACTGTGTGGCGGATTACGTCCGCAGGTGCCAAGTCTGCCAGCAGTGCAAGGTGGAGCAGAAGGCTACAGCTAGCCTAATGGGCAGGAGGTTTATTGAGCGGCCATGGCAGGTAGTAGCTGCCGACGTGATGGGGCCATTCGTCCGAAGCCGCAAGGGCTTCGAATACATCCTGGTCTTCCAGGATCTATTCACGAGGTGGGTCGAATGTGTCCCGCTGCGGAAGATGAGGGCGGAGGCCGTCCTCAAGGCCTTTATTGAGCGCGTCGTGCTCCGGTTCGGTTCGCCGGAAGTACTCCTGACCGACAATGGGACGGAGTTTAAGAACCGGATCGTTGATGGGTACCTGGAGAAGCACGGTATCCATCATTCCACGACACCGGCCTACCATCCGCAGGCGAATCCTGTCGAGCGGGCCAACAGGACGATCAAGACGATGATCGTGGCCTGCTTGGAGGAATCGCACGATCGTGGGGACGAACACCTGTATGAAGTGGTGTTCGCCTTCAACATGGCTGAGCAGAGCGCCGTCGGAGCGAGCCCGGCGCTGCTCAACTACGGCCGACAGCCTGCCCCTCCAAGAAGCAAAGCCCGCACATCACGCGAGGCTGCTGCGCAAGTATTGCAGAAGGAAGCAATACGGGGCTGGGCAAGCTACCGGAGCTTCACGCGCGCGCCTCCGACATCGCATCCAAAGAGCAGGAGAGGCAGGCGCGCTATTACGATGCGCGCCGCAGAGAGCTCTCCTTTCAAGAAGGTGACTGGGTGTGGAAGTAGAACAAGGTGCTTTCTTCCACAGCCCAGGGGATAGCGGGGAAGCTAGCCCCTAAGTTTGCAGGGCCTTACAGGGTCGGTAAGGTCCTGGGTAGCAATACGTACGAGCTGAGGGACAGAGAGGAGCGTACCATCCGTCCCGTACACGTCAGCCAGCTCAAGAAGTACGTAGCTGCACAACCGTCGCCACCAGAAGAGGACGAGAGTACGACGAGCCGTACTCTCGACGCGGCGGGGCCCCTCCTGACGAGCCAACCAAGAGCAGGCCCGATCCCCAGCGGGGGACCCTCGCAAGGCGAGTGCGCAGCCGCTGTGCTGGCCAGGAAGCGCGGTCGCCCCCGGAAGACGATCTGCGTCGTAAGGCGTCCCGTAGCGAATGTAAGGAAGCCACCGTCGACCGGGGAGCGACCAGCGGTAGGTGCGCGCGCTAAGCGAGGCCCGGGAAGGCTACCGGGTAGTAAGAAGGCGAAGGGCGTAAGCGAGAACGCCCCGACTTCGCCTCGCCGAACAAGCGCGAACTCGTAGTCGCCATCCCGACCTGAGCCGAGGGAAGGCATTAGTATAGTAGCTGCTAGTCGAGGCCTAGCAGCGACTGGGGGAGGGGTGTCACAGGCGGCTTATAGAGGCTAAGCCACCTGCCATAGGCGATAGAAAGAGAGTTCGCGGCGCGACGATACGCAGCGCCATCGATCATGCGATCGATGGCTTGACGCGGGAAAAGCCGCGGCGTACCGAAACGTGGCGCTATCGATCAAGAATCGATAGCGCTACGCGGGAAAACCGATAGGCGAGAGGGGGAGGAGGAGCCCTCCCCTCAAGCCTTCTTCTCGTCCGAGCGATTGTAAGAGCCGCACGTAGAAAAATCCAAGATAGAGCAACAGCGTATTTTTCCAAAGATTCTCCGCAGCGTTTCCGCAGATTCAAAGAGACGATTCCGCGATCGACTATTTGTGAAAGTAAGTGGCCACTTATCGTATTCGCGAGTCCGCGAATATATTATATTTAGTTTTCCTGACGCGTGTGCGATCGCGTCAGGAATATATAGATATAGTAGAGTTACGCGCGAGCCCGCGTAACTCAAACTCGATTAGGCCGCGCGAGTGCGAGTGACAGGATCGATCTCTCTCTCGCACTATCATAGAATAGGCGTTCGAGTAAGAGAAAGCCACTCTTACTCGGGCAACCTGCGAGCACGCAGTTGAGCGAGAGGAACGAGCTCTCTCGCTCAACCATAGACTACAGCATCGAGTAAGAGTAATAGACGCTCTCACTCGAGCAGTTACGAACTACGGCAGTATAGAGGGGGAACTGCTCTCTCCATATCTGCCGTCCATAGACTACACGTGTGTTTGTAGCCGCGCGAAGCGAAGAGGGTGCGCATACGCAGTGCGCACCTTGAGGATTAGTATTGCGCGTGAGGCAATACTAATTGCTCTTCGCGTAATCACACCTCTCCGCAACAACTGATTGCATTTTGTATGGTTTTTGTTTATTAAAGCAGCAATTTTGCACAGAGCTGATGCGTTCTTACTTTTTTTCCTTTCCTATAGCGTCCCTATCACGAATACCGCCGCCTCTGCGGGTGTGCCAACCGATCGTTGGCACACATACTGAGCAGCCGAGACCGGTGGGAGCTGCACCGGTCGCGGGGCCTTAGGCAAGGCCCCTCACACACACATAGAGTAAAGCAGGACCAGAAGAAGGTCCTGCGTTGCTAACGGGCGTAAAGAAATTTACCCCGTTACAATATATATATATATATATATATATATATATATATTGGTATATATTTGCAACGCAAGTTTCTGGTACGTTTTCATGAATTTAATGTAAGTTTCTGGGATATTTGTTAGCTTCTGGGACTGCCCAGAAAATTTCTGTACGCAACGTAAGTTTCTGGAATCTCTGAAAAAAAATTGTTGTTTTTCTAGGATCCCTGAACGAATCTGTGATTTATTATGAGACTTCTAAATAAAACTGATTTTATCGAATGTCTAGAAAATGAATTCTATTGTTTTGTGGGGTATTAAAATATATATTTTTCCTTTTTTGCGTACAACAAACTTTTGTACGGTGGCATGTGACATCAATGTGCAGCTTACATGCTTCACGTATTCGGCGATTTTTATGCAAATACAGCAAAATACTATATCAAAATAAAAAATTGTATGGGCTGTTATTAAAGCATTCTTGTTGTGCAAATATTAAATTGGCCACGTAGAGCTATGTAGGATATAGATATCAGTCTACATATGGTATTGAAGTATTTTGCAATATAAATACAATGTATGTTTCTAGGACGAAAAGTAATACACACACCACGCAGTTTCCAGCCCTAAGAACTATGGATTTTCCTATGAGAAAAAATTGAAGACAACAGAACTAAATTATCTCAAGTTGAATATGTTTTTTGTTTAATTAGCTCACATTAATTTTTTTTTTTTTTTAATTATTTAAATGATAAAAATGTTTTAGCTCATATCTTTTAAAATTATCAATATATCTTAAAAAAAACAATACCAATAATTAGTTCAAAATGTAATAAAATTAGCTCACCCAAAAAATCTTAACAATGATTATAAATTTTTTTAATAATCGAATAAAACTCAATAATCAACTCAATAACAATCAATAACTCAATAACCCGACTCGTGGCTTTTAGTACCCATACTATTTTCGTTTATTCAACAAATTTATAGATATTATTAAATTTTAGTAAGTTAGCTAATTTCGTAATATAATGAGCTAATTATTGGTTTTATTTTCATTCAGATATATTGATTATTTTACAAGTTATGCGCTAAAACATTTTTATTATTTAAATAATTAAAAAAAAAAAAAATAATTAGAGCATTTGATTCGGGCATGTAATCGTTTTCGGACCCGGATCGAAGAGATTATTGCTGCTAATGGCGATTTTATTGAATAACTTTACAGCCATATATTAATTTAACGTTGTATAAAAAAATCCTAAAATTTCATTAAATTTTATTAAAAATACAAGCTAATTAATTTTACTCTCAAGTTGCCCTCAAATACCGTACGCACCCTGTATATTATACATAAGCTAATTGCAGAATGATCTCTGGAGTTCGCGGGATTTCCCCCCTCACAGCAGTGCTAGTCGTCAATAACCAATCAAAAGCAAGTAGACAGAGAAAGAAAAAGGGGTCTCCGATTCTCTTTTTCTTTCTTTGTGTGAGACATTTTCACTTACACGAGTTCCCATACATCGCTCACTCTATGTAACACATCGTTCAATAAGTCCCGAGACTAACCCAGAGATGGTGCTAATAGTACCAAATTAGCCACGTTTCCATAGAGTGCGAACTTTTACATGAAACGTGTAAAATCTTCACGTCGATCGAATCACAGACAGCAGAGTTATCGAGGTTAGAGTAAAGTCACTTTGTAATTTGTTTGAAAAATGGAAAAAAGCGAGTTTCGCGTGTTGATAAAACATTGTTTTTTAAGGGGGGAAATCACAGTAGCACACAAAAAATAGGCATATTTTCGGGAATTAATTTTGGCTGAATAAAAGTATCAATCGAAAATCTGTAAAGTAGGTTTTATAGCAATACTAAAAAAGTACAAAATGTAATTTTTTCAATATAAAATATTTAAAAATGGCGGCTGCGCAGCATATGCCCCAAGGCGCCTATTTTTGAAAGCGTGTCAATGGCCGAAGACGTAGGCTCCTTAATTTTTGACCTGGAAGAAGAAACCAAAATTTTTTAGTTTTCATATAACAACAGCTAGCGAGTTACGTAGGATTTTTTCAAAGTATTGATTTTTTACAAAATGGTGCATGTTTGAAAATAAAGTTAAATTTTTAACAAAAAAAAAAAACGCCATTAAATCTTCGATAAAAAAAACCAAGCCATATAAAATTAAAAATCCTACGTAGCTCTATGAAAAAAGATATTTCGAAGCTACTGTCAAAATTTTGAGTCGGTCGGTAAAGATTTGCTTGAGTTATGTCTTCGGCGAGCTCAAAAAAAGTGGTTTCGAGAAAAACGCGTTTAAAGTTTTAAGTACTGAGAAACCATACCTGAGTGGCGTTACTGCAGAATGAAAAATTTGGGCACTCAGACATTTTTGCCGTGTTCCATCATTCGGTATATTATTTTTGAGACCCTAAAGCACCTTTTAGGCGAAAAAAATTTTTTTCGAAAAATTGAAAATTTTACTGTGATTTCCCCCCTTAATGGGTAAAAACACCGTAGAAGCCCAACAATGGCTTGAAAAACATTACCCGGACTCCTCTTCATCCAAACCAACGATTTGTCGTTGGTATGCTGAGTTTAAACGTGGTCGTACGGACACAAACGATGCGGAACGTTCGGGTAGGCCATTGGAAGCCGTTACACAGGAAAATGTGAGTGAAGTGTTAAAAATTGTAATGAAAAATCGCAAAGTGAAGGTCCGTGAGATTGCAGAAATGACACAGATATCATCTGGAAGCGTATTTACAATCCTTCATGAAAAGTTGAGCATGAAAAAGGTTTTTTTCAAGTGGGTGCCGCGATTGCTTACAGTGAAACAAAAACAGCAACGAGTCGACGATTCAGAGAGCTGTTTATCGCTATTCACTCGCAATAAAAAGGATTTCCTGCGTCGATACGTGACCATGGATGAAACATGGATACATCATTTCACTCCAGAGTGGAATCGGCAATCATCTGAGTGGCGCATGGCTGGCGAAAGCCGCCCAAAGCGTCCAAAAACGCAGCAGTCTGCTGGCAAAGTCATGGCGTCTGTTTTTTGGGATACACATTGCGTGATTTTTATTGACTACCTGGAAAAAGGTAAATCGATCAACAGTGATTATTATATTGACTTGTTGGTACGTTTGAAGGAGGAAATCGCAGCAAAACGACTGCACATGAAGAAGAAAAAAGTCCTTTTTCACCAAGACAATGCACCATGCCACAAGTCCATGAAAACAATGGCAAAATTGAACGAATTGGGCTTTGATTTGCTTCCCCACCCCTCGTATTCGCCAGATTTAGCCCCCAGCGACTACTGGCTTTTTGCTGATCTCAAAAAAATGCTCCAGGGAAAAGAATTTGGCTCGAATGAGGAAGTCATTGCCGAAACTGAAGCCTATTTTGAAGCAAAGGATAAATCCTTCTATAAACATGGTATAGAAATATTGGAAAGATTGTATCACTCTAAAAGGAGATTATATTGATGAATAAAAATGATTTTTGAAAAAAAATGTTGTTTTCGTTGTTAGTCTCGGGACTTATTAAACGATGTGTTATACCGACGAAAAGCTTATAAATTCAATTTTACAAAAACTATCAGACCGATTATGTTTATGTTTTGCACACATTTTAAGAACATTAAAACTCAAAACCTGGTAGAATTTTTTACTATTTCGATAAATATTTCAAAAGTTGTTAACAATTGTAAAAAATGCTCATTTTCGACTTTCGATTGCAATAACTTTTTGGTTTATGAAGCGATGGCAATTTTACATATCTACTTTTGTAGGTATATTATTCACGAACTATTCGTCTTGCAACTATTCTTATCTTCTTCTTGTAGTTTTTTCAGAATATCGAAAAAACCAGCATAAAACGATTTTTTCACCAAAATATTTAAAAAAAACAATGACCCAGATTCCAGTTCATGACCCACGAAATGAGAGACCTTTTTTATTAGCTTCCTCTTGACATTCCAATTAAAAATCGCAGATAAAAATTTTTCGATTTTCAAATGCTTGTTTCCCTGGACTATTAAATGTTATATATTTTTTAGACTTTTGGTAATTAAATCACAAGATAATTTTTATAAAGAATATTTATGCTCTGTTGCATTATATAAAATGCTCTGTAACATAAAACAATTCTTTCAACAGTAAAATAGTTATTGAAAATTATTTTTGACCCTTAAACATGTCGGAAGATTGCTCAGCAATATGAAGAAAACAAAATAATAAAATTTTTAATCTTAGAATTATTCAATTAGAATTTTTCACTTCTCGACATTAAAATTTCATTAGTTTGAAAATCTAAATATTGAAAAAAAAAAAAAAAAATTTTTACTACAAGGATCCTATCTCGAATCTCAGGGGTAGAAGGAAATAACCGATTTGCATGGCTAGTGAAAGAAGTTACTATCTCATTTCAAGAATTGACATTCGCCTATCTGATTTTCCGTAACGTAACTTAGTAAATAATTATTGAGTTAATTGCTAATTATTTGTAATTCAATTATAATAATCAACTAATAAAATATCAACATAAAAACTCTATTCACTTTAGCTATTTTGAAATAAATTGTAATTACTTTTTATTGAATATTTTAATAAATAAAATGGAGTTTTATAAGCAAGTACATTGCACATTGTAGCCAAAAAAAAAATTTTATCAATAATTATTTAAAAATAGTAATAAAATATTATTTATGTGATACGCTCACATGTCGGTGTATTTTTTATATAAATTTCAAATTTAAGTTAATTTGTTAAGTATTCAATTAAAAAATTAATATTTTATTACGAGGGCAGTCCCAAAAGTACCTGACCCGACAAAGAAAACAGTAAAAAAATTGCGAAAATGTTTTTTATTTTTCAACATATTCTCTTTTAAGTTCGATACACTTTTCCCAACGATGTTCAATTGCTTCGATACCCGCTTTATAGTAGAAACCGTCAAGCTCCTCAAAATACCTATTAACCGCAGACTCTACCTCTTCATTGTTGGCAAATCTGGCGAATAGAGTGCGTGAGGAAGCGATTCGAACTTCAACTCATTTATTTTAGCCATCGCAATGACGCACGTGTGGACTGGTGCGTTGTCGTGATGAAACAACACTTCTTTTTTCGTCACATGGGGCCGTTTTTACTTGATTTCATCACTCAAACGCTGCAATAAGGCTGCATAATATGCGCCGTTGATTGTTTTTCCTTTTTCAAGATAATTAATAAATATTTTTCCACGCGCATCCCAGAAAACGGATGCCATGACTTTGCCAGCTGACTGAACTGTCTTTGCTTTCTTTGGAGCCGGTTCACCCTTTTTAGTATACTGCTTTGACTGCTCTTTGGTCTCAGATGTAAAATAATGGACCCATGTTTCGTCCATGGTTATGAATCGACGCAAAAACTCGGGTTTATTGCTGCGAAACATTGTCAAACACTCGATGGAAACATCCTCACGTTGCTGTTTTTGCTCCATTGTAAGCAAACGCGGCACCCATCTTGCGCACAGCTTTCTCATGTCCAAATTTTCGTCAAAATGCGATACACAGCACTTTTTGAAATGCCTGCCATGTCTGCTATCTCGCGCACTTCTAGTCGACGGTCATCTAATTCCATTTTGTGGATTTTCTTCACATTTTCTGACGTAGTGACCTCACTTGATCGACCACTGTGGTGTTCATCTTGGCAGCTCGTACGACCTCGCTTAAACTCAGCTACCCAATATTTGACCGTTGTAAACGACGGAGCAGACTTCCCCAGAGTAGAATCCAACTCGGCTTTAATATCGGTTGAACTTAGACCTTTCAAACGAACGTATTGTATCACATAACGATGCCCGATTTTTTCCATATTTACAAATTCACTGAGAGCGTTCACTTTGGATGTCTGTAAAAAAAATAATAATAAACGTACCGTTATGAATTTTTCACATTAAGTTGTTGAAAGATGGTATTGTCAATCGCAGTATTTGTTTTTTCTAAAACCACCTGTATTTATAAGTCAGGTCGGGTACTTTTGGGACTACCCTCGTACCTCTTCATTGTTGGCAAATCTTCTGTCGCCGAGCTATTTTTTCAAATTCGGAAAAAGGAAATACGAGGTCTGGCTATTAAATAACGAGACTGGTTACGAAAAAGGGTTTTATTATAAAAATTATTCTATATTCGAATGCTCCTCTTCAATATACTCCCCTTCCCTCGCCACACACCTTCTCATACGTTTTTCCCATTGATCGAAGCAGTGCTGGAAGTCTTCTTTGGTGAGGGCCTTTAGGAGCTCTGCCGTTTTTTGCTTTACCGCTTCCGTCGACTCAAATCGGGTCCCTTTCAAAGCAGATTTTATCTTCGAAAACAAAAAAAAGTCGCACGGTGCTAAATCTAGCGAGTACGGCGCGTGTTCGAGCACTGAAGTGCGCTTACCGGCCAAATACTGCTCCACAGATAGCGCGTTATGGGCAGGTGCATTGTCCTGATGCAAAATCCACGAGTTGTTCTTCCACAACTTGGGCCGTTTCTTACGAACTCGTTCTCGCAGTGTTGCCAAAACTGACAAATAGTAAGTCTGGTTGACAGTCTGACCCTCTGGAACCCATTCAGTCATCGCGATACCGTTAATGTCGGAAAAAACGATCAACATTGCCTTAAATTTTGATTTGGACATCCTTGCTTTTTTGATTTTGGGCGATTTAGACGTCTTCCAAAGAATCGATTGCCGCTTTGTTTCAACATCGTATTGAAAAATCCACGTTTCGTCGCAAGTAATAATGTTTTTCATCAGTCCACAATCTTTTTTTAACCTTTTAAGGAAATCTGAGCAGACCTGTTGACGCAAGAGCTTTTGGTCAGGAGTCAGATTTTTTGGCACCAGTTTCGCACAGACTTTTGTCATGTGTAATTCCTCGTGTAAAATTTGTCTAACCGTTTCTTTATCGGCGTTTACAGCTTTGGTAATCATCCGGATGCTCATTCGACGATCTGCACGCACAATTTTGTTGATTTTGGTCACTGTTTCCGGAGTTGAAACAGTGACAGGGCGACCTGGGCGTTGGTCATCTTCAGTGCTTACTCGGCCCTCACTGAAGCGCTTACACCACTCAAAAACACGCGCACGAGATAGAGAATTGTCCCCATAGGCCTCTTGCAACAATTTACAGCACTCAGTCGGAGTTTTTTTTAATTTAACGAGAAACTTGAGATTGATACGTTGCTCCTGTTTTTCGTCACACATGGTTTTCGGCACGAGAAAAAAACACGTTCGTTTCAAGCCGCTACTGCACAAATACGATAATAGTGACGAGAACGTGTTTTGGTACGTGCATAGACAAGATATCTAGATACCCAACGCACTACTCGTTTTTTTCCCCACCCGTCTACGACGTCTTCTAGGCGCGCAGTCTCGTTATTGAATAGCCAGACCTCGTAATCCGAGGGAGCCAGATCTGGTGAATAGGGTGCGTGAGGAAGCAATTCGAACTTCAACTCATTGATTTTAGCCATCGCAATGACGCACATGTGGACTGGTGCGTTGTCGTGATGAAACAACACTTCTTTTTTCGTCACATGGGGCCGTTTTTACTTGATTTCATCACTCAAACGCTGCAATGAGGCTGCATAATATGCGCCGTTGATTGTTTTTCCTTTTTTGAGATAATTAATAAATATTATTCCACGCGCATCCCAGAAAACGGATGCCATGACTTTGCCAGCTGACTGAACTGTCTTTGCTTTCTTTGGAGCCGGTTCACCCTTTTTAGTCCACTGCTTTGACTGCTCTTTGGTCTCAGGTGTAAAATAATGGACCCATGTTTCGTCCATGGTTATGAATCGACGCAAAAACTCGGCTTTATTGCTGCGAAACATTGTCAAACACTCGATGGAAACATCCTCACGTTGCTGTTTGTGCTCCATTGTGAGCAAACGCGGCACCCATCTTGCGCACAGCTTTCTCATGTCCAAATTTCCGTCAAAATGCGATGCACAGCACTTTTTGAAATGCCTGCCATGTCTGCTATCTCGTGCACTTCTAGTCGACGGTCATCTAATACCATTTTGTGGATTTTCTTCACATTTTCTGACGTAGTGACCTCACTTGGTCGACCACTGTGGTGTTCATCTTGGCAGCTCGTACGACCTCGCTTAAACTCAGCTACCCAATATTTGACCGTTGCAAACGAAGGAGCAGACTTTCCCAGAGTAGAATCCAACTCGGCTTTGATATCGGTTGGACTTAGACCTTTTAAATGAAAGTATTGTATCACATAACGATGCCCGATTTTTTCCATATTTACAAATTCACTGAGAGCGTTCACTCTGGATGTCTGTGAAAACAATAATAATAAACGTACCGTTATGAATTTTTCACATTAAGTTGTAGAAAGGTGGTATTGTCAATCGCAGTAATTGTTTTGTTAAAACTACCTGTATTCATAAGTCAGGTCGGGTACTTTTGGAACTACCCTTGTAGAGTCTGCGGTTAATAGGTATTTTGAGGAACTTGACGGTTCCTACTAGAAAGCGGGTATCGAAGCTATTGAACATCGTTGGGAAAAGTGTATCGAACTGAAAGAATAGGTTGAAAAATAAAAAACATTTTCGCAATTTTTTTATTGTTTTCTTTGTCGGGTCGGGTACTTCTGGGACTGCCCTCGTAACGACATACTTACTCCCGCAGTTTCTTTGCGCTCGCCTGAGCTACTTCACGTTGGGATAGAGCAGTTGAGGAATGAAAATTTGTAAAATACAGTTTTCTGTTGAATTTGTGATAAGTAAATCGACAATTGTAAACGAATAAAACAGCATGCTCACACAGCCATAAGTAGAACTTGTTGTTATAGCACTTTTAGACTTGAGCTATTAATCTTAAAATTATTTAAATCTTTACAAACTAATATTAAAATTTTGCTATGAAATTAACTTTACATTACATAATCCTAGAAAAATCGTGTAATCCCAGAAAACATTTTTTCGTCCCAGAAAACAGTACCGTTCCAGAAACACACATTGTATCTTTACATATATATCGCGTAATAATACGCTGTCATGCATTACTGGCTATGGTCAGAAACAAAATACGTCAGCGATGGGTTACAAGAGTTAATTGACGTATTACTAACTCAACGAAACGCTGTACCTGCTCAAATTATTATGAGTAAAAATATCAACAAATTCTAAGCCTTAGCATATCGTCCTTATGTGGTTTTATTCCAATTTTTGTAAAAAAATTGCTAGAAGTCGGCACAAATTTAGTGCTAATGTATAGTTAACGTTTTAAAAAACAATAATAAAAAAATGGAGGAGTGTATCGGAACATGCAGAAATAGCAATGCCTAGAAACTGAAATTCCCTCAAGGTTGTTCGAATGCTGTCCCATGCATTATAGGTTGTCCCCAGCTGATAATTAAGCCCTAAATCGTATACATGTGTTAATAGGCTTATGGCATGCTTAGCAGAATACTGTATCCCCTTGATTTCCATGTTCAGCTGCTATACTCTAACTTAAAGAAACTTGAACAAGCGCAAGGAAACTGCGAGATTAAACATGTCGTGATAATGTGGTCCCATACGTTACAGGCTATCATCAGCAACAAAGTTCTATGTAGGTCATTTGCAAGTCTTAAATCACCTACGATAGACTCTACGGAACACTTAACTTCTTGAATTACTATAAGGTACGATGTAAGAAGTTACAAACCCCTACGTTCCTTATCTGGTTCTCCTACTTCTCGTGTCACATTCACCGTATGTTGAGAAAGAATTAATACTAAATTTTTCTGGGACCATGTTCGTGGAAACAGAACAGTATTTGACAGCATGTCTCACCAGCAGAGTCTAGAAATCGCCACTTTACAAAAGGTCACGAAAATGTGCTCCTACGTATTACCGGCTATTACCAGTAACAAGATCCGCCCTAGACTGTGAAGAAGCTTTTATTAAGCAACGATAATCACTACGTAAGGAGCAACTTTTAAAATAACCATTAAAAGCATGCAATATATTCCAAGTCTTAGAGTGTCGTCCGAATGGATGCAACAATAGTTGTACTAAAAAAGAGCTAGGTGAGGTGAGAAATAGTTTTCAGACGTAGTTTATTCATACAGAACACTGTATGGATACATTCTTATGTAGGAATGCCTAAAAATCGCATATTCGGGCAAGGTCTTAAAAATGCAATCCATGTGCTACTAGCTATTGCCAAAAAAAAAACGCTTTATATCATTAACAAGAGTGAATTGATCTACTAGATACTCAACTAAACGCTGTATCACCTAGAATTACTAGAAAAAAATGTGTAAAATATTCTAAGCTTTAGCATGTTGTCCTAATTCGGTTATTTTCAATTGGCATGCAATATGCTAGAATTCGACACAGATTTGGTACTACGATCAAATTAAGTGAGTAAAGCGATGATATATACGCTATCAACACTTAATCAATAATATATAAAAAAAGTCTTGAAAATTTAAAATTAACTGAATTATTAATAATTTTTTGACAGAGAACTATTCAATGTAACGGTGTATGATTATGTTAATAGCTATATATGAAGTAGTCAATGATAGTCGATGATTTAGTCGCGACTTAGCGTTGAGTGTAGCTTTAATGTAATAAATATTGACGAAATGAAACAAGAGTTGTTTATCATTGTAACTTTATCGAAAAACTTACAAACAGAACAGTGTGTGTGTAATGACTAAATTTATCTAATAAAAATATACCTAGCTAGGATATCCAAAAAAGTATTAAAAATTCTTCAAGTAGAACGTTTAATTATAACTATGTAGAAAATAAGTAGCTAACAAATCAATGTCAATTCAAATAACGATATTAAGAGCAGTTCAAATATAAGTTTGCAAGCATAATTAGGAAGCATTGAATTCTCGGTTGTTTCAGTCTGCGATCTTATTAATATTGATCATCCGTATAACTAATAGTAATAAAGTTATCATAATAATATTAGTTGATACATGGAAACGTTAATAGCACTATAGATAAATTTATCTGAGTAAGGCGGGGATATACTAACGGTGATACGCTAACCATTCTTAATTTAAACGTTTGTAGTGATAGAATTATAATATAATTTATCAAATAAAGTAATTATTTCAGAGTATCCTAGAAAAGCATAAAAAATTTTCTGGGACATTTTAGAAAAATATATTGTATCTATAAGTTATCAGGGACGTCGCAGAAATAAACGAAAGTCCTAGAAACTCACAGTATGTATTACCACGCGGATTGCAGCCCTAAAAAACTTTGCATTTTTCGATAAAAAAAAACTTGGAAAAGATAGAACTCAATTAGCTCAGATTGTAGGTATTTTTTGTTTAATTAGCTCACAATTATTTTTTTTTTTTTTTAATTATTTAAATAATAAAAATGTTTTAGCGCATAACTTGTAAAATAATCAATATATCTGAATAAAAATAAAACCAATAATTAGCTCATTACATTACGAAATTAGCTAACTCACTAAAATTTAATAATTTCTATAAATTTGTTAACTAAACAAAAAAAGTATGGGTACTAAAAGCCACGAGTCGGGTTATTGGCTTATTGATTGTTATTGAGTTAATTATTGAGTTTTATTCGATTATTAAAAAAATTTATCACCATTGTTAAGATTTTTTGGGTCAGCTAATTTTATTACATTTTGAGCTAATTATTGGTATTGTTTTTTTAAGATATATTGTGTAACGCCACGGGGATCAGGGTGGCGTACAAAAGTAAAGGGGGGGGGGGGGGGAGCGGGCGAGTTGCTTGCTAGTGCAAGGTAAAACTACCGATTTAAAATGAGCACATGAACAAATACGTTTATTTAAACTAAGATTACAAAATACAATAATTTATCGCGTTGTTACGCGAGCCCAGGGCGCCAGCTACAATCGTGTAGCGCGGTTTCTTGCGCGGACAATACGTTGCGCGGCTAACTCACGGTTAGAGCGGTCGCAGGCGTACAGCATACACAACGGCCGAAAATGGCGCATAACACACGACGCGGTCGCACACACGCAGCCGGGAAGGATACGAGGACGATTCGTTGCAGGGATGCCTCCTGGTAACAGCTGCTGCACCTTGGTGCACTTACCAGATATTCTCTTCACACGCGACTACTACTCGGACGCTCGCTTGTTCGTATTGCTTACGACGACCGAAATTTTAATTAGCGACTGATGCCTATGGTTATCCCGAACAGAGTGTCGACTGCTCGCTAATTGTGACTTTTCACTAAAACGGACCCGAACGGAGTGAACGAGAAGCTTATTGCGTGGCACTTTCGCGAGCGCGGCTTTTTGATGATCGTTCTGCGCCAGCGCAACGTACGTGTAAAGTACGTTACGCGACGCAGCCGCCACGCGCGCTCAGCGCTGTCGGCAGTTGACATTACTGCTCGCCAGCCGCGCGCGTTGAGGTTATCCGCTCGCGAGTGCCAGTTTGTTGTGTTTCTTCCCTGGAGCGGCGAGAATCTACTTCAGGTGTCCAGGTAAGTCGACGCGTTCCATAGCTGGTAGACGTCGACTTATTTGCTTCTTCTTTCTCTTTTTCAGGTGCTGCAAAACGGCGGATCAACAACTGCGGATCGGACGGCGAGCGGTTGAGGAAGTGAAGCAGCGGTGTCGGTGACAGCTATAGCCTGCTTGCAGCGGCAGCGAGGCAACACTATTAGACACCTCCAGGTGCGTAGTTACTTGCTCTTAAATGCTGTGTTCATGTGTTTGCCTGCCTTCTAACCTCCTCTTCCACTTTCCCATGATGTTGTGTGGCAGCTTGTACTTCCTTCCCAGGTGCAGCTGCTCTTATCATTTCCTTCCTTGTTTAATTACTGTCTGGGAGGTTGCAGGTACGAGGACCACTACAAGGACACGAAGGAGCTTGGAGAGGAAGGAACCTTGCTGCAGTGTGTGCGAGCACTGCCTCGACTAGCCAGGGCTCCTGAGACTAGCTCCTCGCTAGAGCTTTCACTTGAGCTGGAAGCCCCTGTACCTGGGGAAGGTACAGTATGTACAGCCCTGCGTGGCTGTTAGTTAGGATCATGCGTGGCAGTCCTGCGAGACTGCCAAGATTGTAAAAGGGGGTTATTTCAGCTACGAGGAGGCACACAAGCTATGCATTGGCCTCCTCATGTGACTGGTGCAAAACACCACGTCACAATTGATAATTTTAAAAGATATAAGCTAAAACATTTTCATTATTTAAATAATTTAAAAAAAAAAAAATTAATGTGAGCTAATTGAACAAAAAATATATTTAACTTGAGATAATTTAGTTCTGTTGTCTCTAATTTTTTTTCATAGGAAAATCCATAGTTCTTAGGGCTGGAAACTGCGTGGTGTGTGTATTACTTTTCGTCCTAGAAACATACATCGTATTTATATTGCAAAATACTTCGATACCATATGTAGACTGATATCTATATCCTACATAGCTCTACGTGGCCAATTTAATATTTGCACAATAACAAGAATGCTTTAATAACAGCCCATACATTTTTTTATTTTGCTATAGTATTTTGCTGCATTTGCATAAGAATTGCCGAATACGTGGAGCAAGTAAGCTGCACATTGATGTCACGTACCACCCTACAAAAATTTGTTGTACGCAAAAAAGAAAAAATATATATTTTGATACCCCACAAAACAATAGAATTCATTTTCTAGACATTCGAAAAAATCAGTTTTATTTAGAGGTCTCATAAAAAATCACAGATTCGTTTAGGGATCCCAGAAAAACAACAATTTTTTTTCAGAGGTCCCAGAAACTTACGTTGCGTACAGAAATTTTCTGGGCAGTCCTAGAAGCTAACAAACATCCCAGAAACTTACATTGCATTCATGAAAACGTACCAGAAACTTGCGTTGCATATATATACCAATATGTATATATATTCTGTTCTATTGGTATATTACGTCAATATTACTTGCCACGTGCATATTTTATTTGTGAAAAAGGATTAAAAAGGAATTTCAAAGGTAAGCGTATTTTTTATGTAATAGAAATATTTTTCAACAAATTTAATTTTAATTGTTGTAACTTCTTATAGACACATTTTTTATTTTTGTATTTCTCAGATTATATAAATAAAATATTTAAAATATTAGCACATTGAGTTTATAAACGTTTGGTATTTTCAAATAATGTTTTGCAAAATAATCAATTGATTAGTAAATTTTTACGTTACAATTTTAAAAATAAGAAAAAATTGTATTTTAAATGTAACTAGATGCCGCGGAGAAACAATGTTTTGAAATAATTATAATCATTTTTATTCAATTTTATATTTATCATATAATTCATAATATAAATACATATATTTTTATTTTTAATAAATAATTATTGCTTTGTGGATACATTTTAGTTTAAGAGCTAACACGTGATCAACTGTAACTTTGGGTTAACCTGTCAATAAATTAAGTTGTTATTATTGAGGTAATTTTATGTTATTATGATAAATAAGTTTATTGTTTCATAAAATTTTTTAATCTTTTATCTAAATATTCATTTCACATTTATTTTTTTGAATTAATTTAAAGGAATGTAATAGAATTTTTTCAGTTTTATGATTAGATAAACGTGTTTGAAAAAGTTTTTATCAAAAATTTTTATTGAGATCTCTTATTATTTTATAATTACTTTTATTTAATTTTATAATAATAATATAACTCATAATATAAATACATTTTTATTTTAAATAAATAATTATAAATATTTAGATGAACATAGACATTATTATATTTTAGTTTAAGAGCTAACACAATATAACTGTAACTTGAGTTAACTTGTCCATAAATTAAGTTGTTATTGAGCTAATTTTATATTGTTGTAGTGAATTAAGATAAGTATAAATAAGTATATCATTTCATGGAATTTTGTTTTATATTTTTTATTTAAATATTAATTTTATATTTATTTTTTGTAGAATTTATCAATTTTTAAGAACAATTAAATATTATATTTTTTATAAAATAACTTAATAACATTAAAATAACTTTAAAAAATAGTAAGTTTTAATCTATATATATATATATATATATATATATATATATATATATATATATATATATATATATATATATATTGTAACGGAGTGGCGGTTTTAAAGTTAACTGTCACTGGAGCAATTAGCTTCGGGAGACGCGCAATTCGCAAAAGGTGCGAATATGCCCGCTGCGCCCCCTTTTAGGTAGCTAAGGTCTCGGACGACTTGGCTCCAGTGTCCGGGCACGAGAAGCTGTTCTTTGGACCCAACTCACCTGTTGCAACGCCGCGCAAACGTCGTTGCGCGGATCGTGTGTCGTCCTCGCCTGGCTAGTTGGAATCTCGGAGAGGGTGGTATTCGGGAGGAGAGCTGAAAGCTCCTCGTCGCACAAATAATAAGAATCCAAAAAAAATAAGCAAAAATGAAAAAAACAAATTAAATAAATTAATAAAGAAATCTATAAATCAAAAGAATGTAAATATTCTATTTTTCATTGAAATAAAATTATAAAAATACGATAACGACATCAATAATAATATATAAGAAAAGAAAGTCGAAAGAAAAAAAAAAGGTCGTTTAAAATTAATAAAATAATTTAATAATTTAACCAATAACAATAGAAATTACAAAAAAACAATAAAAAAGAAATTATAACAAGCACGCACGAGAAGCGCAGGTGGTAAGGCTAGTTATAATGCGCGGGAAAGGCTTCCGCGCGCAACGCACGATATGAGTGCGAGAGAGAACGAACGTCTTTCGCACTACGCCTATAAGAGTGAGAGAGTAAGGTCTCCATTACTCGCACGCGCCGTTTAACGTACGGGTGCGAGAGAGAAGAATACTCTCTTGCACGGATCCCGTTGGAGCGAGAGAGAAGCGTTCTCCCACTCCGGCGCGCCGCGTCTACTGCGAGTACGAGAGAGACAACGAGTCTCCCGTACTGCTGCCACTAGAGTGAGAGAGATACCGCTCTCTCACTCACGCGCGCTTATTCTTATACGGGTGCGAGAGAGACCGCAACTCTCTCGCACTGACTAGACGAGAGTGAGAGAGATGACGCTCTCTCACTCGCACGAACCGCGAAAAAACGAATTCGCTAAAGAACGGAGTAACCGGCGGAGTTTACTCCTACGCGAATAAAAGCGAAACAAACTTACGCGCGCAAAAATTGAATTTACGATCGACTTACTTTTGGCTGGCCAGCCGCGCACGCAAAACGAAGAATCGAAGGCAGGAAGAGCAAAAGGGCAACGTGCCGTCGCTCCGCGTTGCTTCGCCGGTGCACTCCTGGTCGCTGGTGGCGAAGGCTCACGTGCCGTTGGCCGGTGAACTTCTACTTGGCTACGCACGTAGCCGGTGCGCGCCAAAATACAAAAAAAGAAAACTCTGCACACGAAAAAACGATTGGCGCAATGCAAACGCGAAGAACGAGCTCGCGTCCAAGATGGCGGCTATATTCGCGAAAACTATTTAAAATACCGAAATACGTGAGCACGTGTCTCTATCGAAGACTCGAGAAGAACTCGCTAAAGGCGGGAAGCGGCTTGGCTACCTAGCCTAGCCTTGCCTATCTTCCTTATACGGCACTCGGCTATCCTATCTCTAGTCGCGTACCGTATCTTCTCGTCCGCGACTGTCGCGTTACCTATTCTCAGCTTGGCTTGCTGACCGCGGAAACGCGCGAAATACGACGAGGCGCGGAGCACGGAGTGTTCTCCATGACACGCCCCTCCCAGAAATCGCTTATCCGGGGTAAGCGGATTCTGATGCCCTCCGCGCGTCTCGGTTCGTCGGGATAGGAATTGGTGAGGGACGAAATAAAGACACGATACTCTTTTGATTATTACAGAAGAGGTTGTTTATTTACTAATTGGCCTTCCTGGCCGCCTGCCGCTAGTGTGTCTGCCTCTGGAGGCACTTCTTGGGGTCGGAGACCCCGCGATGCCCGCATGCCGGTCACCTCTTCCTCTTCTTCTTCATTGGGTCCGTCCCGGAGGCCATGCCCGAGGAGCCGGGGATCGCCTCTGGTGTTGGCGCGGTTGCGGCAGCTGGGTTTTGCCGCCTTTTTTTGGCAGCGAGACGCTCCCTCTCGAGAGCGGCACGCTCCGCTCCTGGGCCTCTTGGGCGGCCCTCTGTGTCCGCTCTCGATGCTGCCGGGCCTCCTCGAGGAGCTCGGAGGGTTCTCGCTCCTGGCGCACGTCTTCGCGCCTACGCCTCCGATGCTCTTCAATAGCTTTTGTTTCAGCCTTGCGGATTTCCGCAAGGCGGGGCTACTTGCCTGCGTGCAAGGTTGCTCGAGGCCCGGCGCGGAGGTACTCATCGAGCACCTCGAAGGCGCGCCTCTCCCGGCGGGTCGCTTCACTCGCAGCTTTGTGGGCCGCCAGGAGCCCTAGCTCCACTCTTGGCCATCGCGCCACTAGGTCGTTGGGTAGCTCCTGTCACCAATACTCTTCATACTGAGTGGAGGCGTCCTTCGTCTCCACTCTCGGACGCTCAGGGGTTGGCGGGCGGCCTGGGATCGCCGACGCCGACCCGAACGGCAGATCTGGAGCTCGGGAATCAGCGACTCCGATGCGGCGGGGAGCTGTCGGATCCTCCTCGTCGTCGCTCAGCTCCCAAATTACTACTGACTGCTTAAGCTCCTTTTGCCGCCTCGCTTTCTCCTTATGAGCTGTCACTGTCTCCGTGGCGGTGGTCAGGGCCGCATGAACTAAATCCTCAAGCTCACCTCGCTCGCTTATGAGCTTGAAGCAGTTGAAGCCCCTAGTCTCTACTATCCAATAGGGACCCGTAAATTTTGGCGCTAGCTTAGATGTTACGCCTCGAGCGGCTGAGGAGAGTACACGATTCCGCTTCCAGACGCGATCTCCAACCTTGAACGGTACCTCATGCCTTTTATCGTCGTAGAGGTTAGCCTGCCTGGCCTGCGCGTCGCGATCAAGAAGCAGCGAGAGGTATGGCATTCTTGTGCTCCACGCTTCCCTGCTCTCGTCGGCGACCTTGTCGGTCGCCTCGGGCTCGTGTGCACGCCTAGCAATTCCAGGAGGTGTCGGCTGCCGACCGCAATTGAGCACTGCAGAGCTCAGGCCGGTTGAGCTTTGCTCAGCCGTGTTCAGAGCGAAGACAAACTCAGGGAGATGTTCATCCTATGAGTTATGATTGTCCGTAACAAACGAGGCAATCATCGTCTTGAGGGTCCTGTTCACTTATTTCACTGGGTTGGCTTGCGGATGATAAGGCAGGGAGTTAGTATAGACTATTCCCGCCGCCTCTAAATACTCATCAACCGCTTGATTTTTGACTTCCGTGCCGTTATCCGAGAGGAAAACCTCTGGAGCGCCAAAGCGTAAAACGACCCACTCGTTAAATTCGCGGATGATCGTTTTTGCGTTCGCTTTTCGGATCGGCACGGCTTCAACCCAGCGTATGAACAAATCCTGGAAGACCAGGATATATTCAAACCCTTTAGTGGAACGGGGAAGTGGGCCGGTTATGTCGGCTGCCACGACCTGCCATGGCCAGTCTGTTGTTCTACGGCCCATGAACCCAAAGGGAGCTCGTTGCTCTACCTTACAGCGTTGGCACACTAGGCATTTGCGGACATATTCCCGAACGTCGTCGTAGAATTGTGGCCAGTAATATGCTCTGGCCACCCGCGCGAAAGTCTTTCCGCGGCCTAGGTGCCCTGCTGTTGGGTCGTCATGGCATTCTCGTAGCACCGCTTGCCGTTGTTCTTTCGCCACGACCAACTACCATTCTTCATCATCGCCGATGACTCCGTCGATTTCGTCGGCGGAGCGATGGGCTTACAAGTTTCTCCCAACAAGCTTTCATTTGGGGTGCTTGTTAGGCTCCTCAGATACGTTGCGGACCCAAGCGAGATACCACTCGTCGGCGGTGTTTTCTTACCAGGCGAGAGAGGAAAGAGCGACTTCGTCTTCCTCGAACATGCGAGACAACGCGTCTGGCGCGTAGTGAAGCGCTCCTTTCCGGTGCTCAAATTCGAAGCAGTGAGCTTGGAGCTCTAGAGTCCATCTCGCCAGTCTGCTGGTGGGGTTTTTCATCGAGCACAGCCAGCGCAAGCTGCTGTGGTCGGTGATCACCTTAAATTGGTGCCCCTCGATGTATGGACGGAACTTCTTTACGGCCCATACAACTGCCAGACATTCTCGCTCGGTCACGCTATAATTCCGCTCGGCAAAGTTTAGGGTTCTGCTAGCAAATTCTAGCACCCTTTGCTCGTCCTTAACAATTTGCAGCAGCACCGCTCCTATGCCCGTGTCACTGGCGTCGGTGTGGATTACGTATCCACCACCTGGCCGAGGACACTGTAAAACTCGGGCGGAGACGATCATTGCCTTTAAAACTTCGAAGGCACGCTGCTGCTCTTCGAGCTATTTAAATCTCTGGCTCTTCTTCATGAGGCGAGTTAACGGTTCGGCGACCGTGGCATAGCCCTTCGTGAACTTCGTATACCAGGACGCCATCCCGAGGAAACGCCTTAGCTGCTTGAGTTTCTTAGGTGGGGGATAGTCCCTGACTGGTTGGGTTTTGGCCGGATCGGGCTTAATGCCGTCCCGATTAACCAGCACCCCAAGATACCTCACTTCTATTTTGCAGAGGTCGCATTTCTCTCAGTTGACCGTTAATCCAGACTCTGCAAGACGTTTGAGTACGAGCGCGAGATACTTTTCGTGCTCTTCAAACGTCTCTCCTACGACGATAATGTCGTCTAGGTAGGAGAAGGCGTACGGCTTCAAATCTGGGCCAACGACTCGGTCGATTACGCGCTGAAACGTCGCGCCTGCGTATGAGAGGCCATACGGCATTCTTTTAAACTGAAACAGCCCCATACCGGGTACGGTGAACGCCGTGATAGGTCGCGAGTCAACCTTTAATGGTATTTGATGGTATGCGCTGCTCAGGCCGAGGGTAGAAATGTATCTCGCCTTCCGCAGCTTATGCAAGATATCCTGCATATAAGGCAAAGGATATGCGTCCGGCTTCGTAACCGCGTTGACTTTGCGAAAGTCAATACAGAACCGGTACGAGCCGTTCTCCTTGCGCACCATCACCACCGGGCTAGACCAGCCACTGGTTGACGGTTCGGTTACGTCCTGCTGGAGCATCTCTCGGACTTGGCGATACATCTCTTCCTGAATCTTGTCCGAGATGGGGTAATAGCGTTGCTTGATGGGCGAGGCGTCGCCTACATCAATCGCGTGTTCTACCCCGTGTGTGCATCCCAGGGTGGACCCTCCGCTCGGCAAAACTGCGTCGAGCAGAGCTTGAAGTTGGGCACGCTGGTCGTCCGTTACGTCGGTTACGCCGGCGGACGCTAGCGTACCCACGTCGGCAGCTATGCTGGCGACTTCTAGGCCCACACTTACATTTCCGTCTTTAAGGGGGGGGGGGCGTTTAAAACTTTTCTTTTTTTTATGATTTTTTTATTCGATATTTTGAATGTATAACATATCAAGAATATTGTATTAAATTTTGAGGTCAATCGGAGCAAAATGGACGGATTTATGATAGTTTCAATGATCGTACGTTGTGAAGAGCAGTTGTGTGCATTATTGCTTCGATTTTATTTACTTCTTCTCAATTAAGTTTCTGCTTTGTTTTCACAGTGATTTTGCATTTATTAACAAAAAAATGTTGAAAAAAAAGTGGCAGAGAAGGACGTGATAACGGTGGTTCCAGGTTAAGTCGACCAAGAAAAAGAGTAATGCCCCATGAACGTAAGGACGATGAAGTAAAAGCATTAAGTGCATCTGCCAAAAAAATTAAATTAAACGCGTCTGTAGAAATAAAGGAAAATCTTAAAAACACTTTAGAATTATAGATTTTCTTTTTTTTTTTTCAACTATTGCAACATTAGTGAAGTGTAAACCGTGTGATGGTGAAATATCTTTTCAATCCTGCAAAAAAGAAGGTCTTGGCTTTAACATAAAAGTTACATATAAAAAATGTAAAGTGCCTAAGTATGATCTATCCAGTGAAAGAATTAAAGGTAACACATACGAAGTAAATTATAGATTTGCATTTGTAATGCGAATTTTAGGCCTCGGACTTGCTGGGTGTGACAAATTTTGTGGATTGATGGACATTGCGGGTAGATTTATTTCAAAACCAACATATAATAATTATATGAAGAGAATGAGCACTAACATACAAACTGTTGCAAATAAATATTTTGCCTCTGCCGTTCAAGAAGAAAAAGAAGAAACTTGTAAGCAAAATAATCTCCAAGATACAACAGAATTAACAGTATCGGGCGATGGAAGTTGGAAGAAAAGAGGGTATTCCTCGCTCTTTGGTGTATCGTCTTTGATTGTCTATTGGACGGCAAAAGTTGTCGATATATTTGTCAAAAGTGCGTACTGTCATCATTGTGCAACTTGGAGTAATAAACTAGATACTGCAGAATATGAAGAGTGGTACAAAGAGCACATAGAAAAAGGACAATGTCTTCACAGTGGGCCGTCAGGTAACATGGAAGTCGAAGCTATCGTGAAAATGTTTAACGCTCGATAAACTTTTTCAATGTTAAATACCGTGATTATATTGACGACGGTGACTCGAAGACCTACACCGGAATTATTAATGCTAAACCTTATGGTGATAACTTTATAATAAATAAGAAGGAGTGCATTGGTCACGTGCAGAAGAGGATGGGCAAACGTTTTCGTGACTTGGTGAAATCTAGTGTAGTTGATAAAGAAACTAAAAACGGTAAAAAAATGAAGCGAAAAACTCTTTCTGGAAAAGGTAAACTTACTGGAACTATGATAGATAAGTTGACAATATATTATGGGCTTGCTATTCGAAAAAACCATGATTCTGTGGAAACAATGAAGAAAGCTATATGGGCGACTTTTTATCATTACTCTTCGACTGACGCAAAACCTCAGCACGAAAAGTGCGATGAATCAGAATATAGAAGAATTCGATCCATATTTAGAGAATCCAAAAAATGTAGTAAACAATCTTACGGATATCCAAAAATTTTATTCTGGACAAGAGATTCAACAAGATTTAGGTATTTAAAATCTTATCATGTTTCATGGTCGTAATAAATATTTTAATAAAAATAATGGTATTTTTTATTGTAATTTTTTCTATTATGCTCAAGATGATTGTCTTTTTTATTTTTAAATTTGTGATTTTGTAATTTAATCAAAACTTAATTTAATCTTCAAATGTCATACGCAAAATTTATAAAACTTTCAAATATAAAAAAATTAAGTAATGTTATTTAAAACATAGATGTAGGTAAAATATTGTATAATAAAAAGTTTTTTTTAAAATAATAAAATTTATAGCTTATTTGATTATTTTGATACTTAAAAAAAATTAATATGAATATTAAATTAATAATATTGAAAAAAAAAACAAGAAAAGATAAAATTAATTCAGTATACAAAACCTTATATTTGTATAATTTTAAAATTTTAAAATAATACATTAAAAACCAATATTTTGATTTAGAATGAAACTATTTGATTTTCTATCTATTATTTGTAAAATCAAAATTGTTACATAATAAATATTTATAACTTTAAACCGGAAAATTTTGATTGTTTAATTTATTTCATTATTTGCAGCATTGAACTATCAATCAGACGTCTCCGAAGAAAGCCTTGAAGATCTTCAATTAAAGAACTCAATTGAAGCAGATAATATGAAATTGTTATTGAAAGGTATTGTTGAAAATAAAATTGAGGATACATTGATACCAAAAAGTAAGTTTTAAACTAATACAATTTTATAGAATTTAATAAAAGTAATTATATTAAGGTTAATTCAAAATTGGCAATGATTTATACATACTCTAAACATTCTAATTAATAAATAGAGACTTGTCTGTAATTTCTAGATTTTTATTCAATAACATTCACATTTTAATATTTAAATAAAGCAATCCTCTTTCATTACCTCTGCTATTTAATCGTATATTTTTTTTAGATGTTATTTTTCCATTGACACAAAATTATTCTTCTGAGGATCAGAGAGAAGTGATTGATTATAATCAATTTGAAAATAAAAAATTCACCACATCCAATGGTAAAGCAGATCATTCACTAAAATCATCTTTACTTAATAAGGATAATTAAAAAATTAACAATATTATGGAATTTCCTGTAACAAGTAAGTTTCACTTTTTCTTAATTCCGAGCTTTGTTTGTTTTTATATTACTCTTACTCATACGTAACCATTTATACGTTTTTGTTATATTTTATTAATGTTATATATATATATATATACATATATATATATATATATATATATATATATATATATATATATATATATATATATATATATATATATATATATATATATATATAAATTTATTTCCAGGTACCAGTATTTTTTTGACAAAAGATAATTCTTCTTTTGAAGAATCACAGCTAATTCGTGATAGTTTTTGTGAAAATGACTCAATATTAGAATTACCTGGACTTAATTGAAAAAGTAAGGATAATAACATCACATCTTCTATACAAAGTAAAATTTTTTCTTTTTTCACGATAGACTCTATACTATAAATGACTAAAATTATTATCAATATGTATGACTTGGCATATCGGACTTTTATTTCACGATTTTTTTATATTTGCATTTTTCATTTATTTTATCATTAAGTTTTTGCTTAACTCACGTGTTAATTTAATTTTTTAGAATGCAATATTGTGACAAAAATTTCAAATAACCAGTTTCAATTTTATTATGATGATTCTTTAAATATAAGCTTTAAAAAGCAATATTTTGATAAAGGTGCGAAATTGATTGTTCAAAGTGAAAATAACTCAGATAAAAATGATCAAGAAAAGTCTGAATTAGTAAGGCTACCAAATTTAAATTCTTCTAATGAAAGGAACGATAATTCTGACGTAGATTATGATCCCAACCAAGATTCTAAATCAAGTAGCTGCGATGACGAAGCAAGTGAAGATGTAGAAAGTAATGAAAATTTTACTGAACAAGTTTTACAGTTAATATCAACAGCGCAAAAAGAAAGTGTATCAATTGAAAAAGACAGAAGCAGAATATTAATTAAAAATAATACGTCGATAACCTCAGAACCAAGCAAGTCATGGTCTACATATATACCTACAAGTGACGAAGGTGGTAAGTGGTATGCTAAAAGTAATTTTTGTATTTACTCATACCATGCAGAACCGGCTTGATAGACATTTAATTGCACGTCATACGGATGTCAAAGATGTTAAACGAATTTGAAATTTACCACCTAAAAGTAAAGAAAAGAGAGCTTTGTTGAAACAAATTAGAGTAAAGGGCAATGAAAAATTTAATACTAATCTATCGTTAACTCCAACTGGAAAAATAATTTGCGCAAGAAGACTTTCTATAAAAACGTCAAATGATAATAAAATAATAAAAGAAAAAAATGAAAATAAAAATAGAGAAAATAATGGTCGGCTGGAAATTATTAGAGAAGCTGTTGGAAAAGGCACTACGGAAGAAATCTTAAAGGGTTCATCTCTATTAATTAACTTAAAACCTATTGAAATGGAAAAATGCAATTTAAATGAAATTGATGTTATAATAAGTAGTAATAATAAAAAATTGCAAAATCAAAAAATCCCTTTACGAATTTCATGCGAAATATTTGGTGATCGTTACTAGCTACAAATTTACATAATCATGCCAGAATAGCTCATCCGCAGCAACAAAACATACAAACTAGACAAGTTTTAGTTGCAGCACGAAGAGTTATGTAACAAACACACAGTATAGCCTCTAAAGAAGTACGAGAGAAAATAATACCAAAATTGAAAGATGACGAGATATCAGTCGTTGGAAGATATGATTGATTAATTATGTTATTAGCGAATAAGTTTACTAAAAGGTTCGATAATGAAAAACAATTTATGTACATTCGAGCATACATAAGGTTACTTGCAAGATTTTTAATAACATTAAAATCATTGGACTCAAATATAAAAGAATTAGCAACGATTTTCGATGCTAAACATTGCTCTTTAGTGATTGAAGCTATACGCAAGGTAGCTGAATTTGATGAATAAAAGCGACGATTCAAAAGTATTTACAATGCTGAAACATTACCTATTTTAATAAGGTATTGTTTTAAAATTCTAAAAAATCAATATACAAAATTACACGAAGAAACAAATCTGAAATATGTAATTGACTTTGGGAATGTCTTTGAAAATGAGATTCAAACTTCTTTTTCGCGTAAAGCCTTTTTATCGCGGGAAGAAGCCTCAAGACATAGGAAAACAGAACACTTGCCATCAGCAGCTGATATTGATATATTTGTCCAATATTTAAGAAAGAAAAGGAATGTAAGCTTAAAACAGAATGAAATTACTTTGGAACATTGGATAAATTTACTTGAGACTATTGCTCTACTTATACAAGTTTTTAATCGTCGTCGTGCAGGAGAAATAGAATTAGCTTTTTTAGATGATTTTAAACACACAACAGTACCCGATACTTTAAATGATCTTTTTAAACTTCTTTCAACAACAGAACAGAAGAGGCGATTAAAATATAAATGTTAGGCAATTCAAGGTAAACGTTTAGATGGCAAAGGCTACTTGTATATAAGTAAAGAAAATAACACGGCATTAAAAGTCGTTGTAGAAAAGCGCGAGGAAATGGGTGTTCTACAAAAAAATCCCTACCTTTTTGCTCTACCAAATGGTCGGTCTAAAGAAATGAGACATACATTCTGTCAAAAAAGCACCAGGAACTATCGATTTAAATCTGGCGGGGCAATTTAGGCAGGTAAAATTTATTTTTCTAGGTTAGTACAACTGTCCTTAATGACTATGCCAAGTTTGAGCAGAATCTGTCAACGAGTGTGTTAACAGTAGCTGGTTAAGTCAGTGGCCTTCAGCTCGCGCGCCAAATTTTGTTTTATGGCTTCAATTGACTGAAAACGGGTGCCACGGAGCGGCAATTTAAGTTTTGGGAAGAGGAAGAAGTCACAGGGAGCGAAATCCGGCGAATACGGTTGCTGTTCAAGCGTGTTCGTTCAGTTTTTGGTGAGAAAGTCAGTCACAATCGTAGCTCGGTGAGATGGCGCGTTATTGTGTCATGCGGTCACCTTTCTCATGTCCAAAATATCAATTAAAATCGTACGTGTGGACTCGTGGGATATCTTAAGTTCATGTGCTATCTCTCTCAAGCTGGTATGACGGTTTTCAAGCACTATTTCCTTAATTTTATCGACGTTATCTGCGGTCGAAGCCGTCGATGGGCGTCCGGAACGAGGCAAGTCTTCGACGACTTCACGACCCTCCTTGAAGGCTTCGTACCACTCATACGCACGGGTTTTCGATAGTGCTTTATCACCAAAAACCTTTTGCAACATTTTCAATATATCGGCACACGAAATTTCATTCGCAACATAAATTCTTAGACAAATTCTTTGTTCAACGTAATCACCCATTGTAAAAAATCGGCACGGACTATTGACATCGACTGACTTAATCAGCTACTGTGAACACACTCGTTGACAGATTCCGCTCAAACTTGGCATAGTCATTAAGGACAGTTGTACCAACCTAGAAAAATAAATTTTACCTGCCTAAATTGCCCCGCCAGATTTAAATCGACGATTCCCGGTACTTTTTTGACAGAATGTATATCATTGTATCAATTTATGTGCAAGCTCTCACAAGAATGCAATAATTATGATTCAAAAATTGATACTAGTTCCATGAGAGGCACTATGCTGCGAAAGCAACTAGCTACTGTTAATGGAGTTATCAATGAAGATAATGTAAAGCTAGTAGCAAGACATCTTGGTCACTCTGAGAGAGTGCACAGAGGTATCTATAGGCAAGACTTAGATAAAGAAGATGTGGAAATCACAACTTTTCTTGAAAAAGCTAGCGCCAAAAATGGATTATCAAATTCAAAAAAGAGAAAGCAGAATTTTGATAAAGAGTCTAGTGATGTGAATACATCAACTACTGACATAAATTCATCAAAAAGTGAGACAAATATGTCAACAGAACTGAACTCTAGTGAGTTTATTCTATCCGAAAAAAATGTTAACTATTTTTAATATATTATTATCTTGTATTTTTATATTATAATTTTCTATTATTCTCACTCATATTTTCATTATTTTACTTTATCTATTATTTTATTTCAGCTGAGAATAAAAATGTTAAATGGTCCTTACAAGAAAAGAAGGCGTTCGAAAATGCTTTCCGTAATTGTTTTAATGAAAACAGATATGCAAACGCACATGAAATACGTGAAGCAATTATAAAGTATCCTATTTAAAAAACAAGAAGTCGTACTGCGATCAGAACAAGATTTCAAAATCTAAATTCTAGAAAAAATCTAAAGAAATTACATATTGAAATTTAAAAAGATGTGTATAATTGAAATTTAGATTTTTAATATTTTTTTAAAGACTAATTCAAATTTCTTTTTAATTTAAATGTTTCATTATAATGATGTTCTAAAATTAAACATCAAATAAGAAAATAATAGCTTTAGGAAAACAATCTGTGATTTTTCTAGATCATACACTTAGTACTTGTATAAGTTAACATATTGTAATGAAAGAATCTTTCTAATCAAACAATAAAAATAAAGTTTGACATTCTTTCAATAAAAAAATTTAAATTCTCTACATTTAATTCCCAAGTGTAAGATATTATACAGCATATTCCACTTCCCTGTTGAAATTCTTATACTATCGAACAGCCTTTGTAAAAGCATTTAAAAGTTGATTACTTAATTAATTAATACTCAACTGATGATTAAATTTTTAATTACAACCAATAAGTTTTACAATAAAAAAGTATGCGTTTTTGTAAAAATCAGAAAAAGTTTTCATAAAAAATAACAAGCATCATAAAATTCAAATTATAAGTACTGTAAAAAGATTTTCAAAGTCAAAGTTGTATCTAAGTCGATGAATGATGATTATACGCGCATTTCGATTTAATCTATAGACATAATTGAATTTCACACGTGATAATTATATAGCTTAAAGTTCATGAGATATATATCACTTATAATTTAATACAAACAACTCTTTTAAAACTTTTTCGTCATTTCTATTAATTTATTTTTCTTTTCTTAAACCATGTAAATAAATTTATATGGTTTTAAGGACAATCAAAAAAAAAAAAAAAAGTTAAAAATTTTTTTAAAAATTATTAGTATGCATTATATTATCAGTTAATTGTATCACGAAGACTCAATTCCATTTTACTTTATATTATTTTAAATTTAATTAGTCTAATTTTATGTTGTTTGTTGTAGTTTTTGTTGTTTGTTATCGGTTGGAAATAATTTTTTCTTATATTTAGCTTTAATGTTTTCTAGTAATCATTAAAATACAAAGCCATATCATTATAACCCCTATATATTTATCGATTTTCCCATAATTTTATTAATAATTCTTTTCTCAAATATTTTTATGTGAAAGTAACAAATAATTTAAAATACTACTAAGAAACTACTAAGTGCAGTTCTTACAATTTTTAAAATATTAGTGTTTTCTTTTATAATTCATATGCAGATTAATAATAGAAAAATGTCTAAAGTTTATTTTGGCAAATAAATTTATCAATTCGAGTTGTAAGATTATATATTTTAACAACAGTAATAAAATCGAAAAAATTTATAATTCTAGAAAATCCCAGAATAATAGATACACGTTTCTGCTCTAATTATATTTAAAAATACTAAATTATAATATAAAAATAAAATTGAATTTATTTATCATTAATAACTTATTTTTTGAAAAAATAATTTTTCTGCACAGTTTAAGCTGCGAAAATGACTCTTTCAATCTCCACATTTTTCTTATTTGATTCTTACTTTAAATTTAATTATATAAATATACTAGCACATTTTTTGGTCACGATGAAAAAATATATTAATTACAATACTTTATTTTATTATAGTTCTTCAAATATTTATATCTTGGCCTAATATATATACACAAATAATAACATGAAAAAGTAAAAAAAAACAATTCACAAAGTATCAATCATTTCAATTGTAATGATTGTTTCATGCTGTGATACATCACCTTCATCGCTACCGTTTGGTTCACGGTAGCTCATGTCACAGATGATTATCAGATCACCTCCTTAACTGATAACCCAGGGATCTACTTCGAACCTATGAGCAGAGGAAGACTAATCTGTGAAAGATAATTGAAATCCTAAATTGTAACTAACTAAACAAACCAATAATATAAAGAATAGTACAACTGTCACGCGTCATAATGGAATGCCTTAAAGCATTACCAAAAGAGGAATGCGAGACATTAATCCCCAAGGACATGTTCGATAGAGAGCTAAAAATGGCTCGATTCCTTCATGAGGATATCTTCAAATTTTTTGCCCCAACATCCGCATCAATTTCCACAATAAATATTCCCTATTCACTTATAAACATGGTGACCCTTTAAAATTGGTCAAATAGATAAACCGAAAAATATTCGGTACTATGGATGCACAAGAAAGAAAACAACTCGACAAGGATATAAATAAACTTTACAATTCACAGGCCAATCTCGCACAACTGACCCCTAACCAGACTCATCTGGTTCGATCCAGTCTCGAAACTCTCTATGTCGAGCTCAAGAAAAAATCATGTTGTTACTAAATGAAACAGGCTACTTGAAAGCACAAGACGAAAAAATTATTCACATTCTCATCACGAGGAAATAGTTCAGTAAGTTCTAGAGGTCACTAGAGAACCATATCTACCTACAAGACACTCCTAATCGCACTCGAGATAATTACTACCGGTCATTTACCTTGCTTATTATTTACGCATGAAAAATTACCAAAGCTTCCGAAGTACTTAACACAAGCAAGCAATCTGCAAGCTAATCTTTCACACGGATCCGAAGCCGAAATACTTTAAATTAACCAACACAAACGAATGGTTATTCTCCGCTACTACCCCAGAAACCCTTCGCGTAATCTACAAAATAAAAGAAAAATACGACCTAACGTTATCCGAGAATGGAATTCTAACACTACATGGGAGATGTTCAGCCTATTCTAAAGAAGTTACACTTTTCGACATACACGACATCTTCTTAAAACAAACATACACGTATAACTCATAAGTAAAACTAAATCTAATGCTAATTTATAACTCCACCTCACCTCTCCGAAAATCACGACATCCAGCCAGTAACAGCAAAGGAAAAAGGGCTAGAAATAAGAAAATGGGCGGAAAGCCGGGAAGCAATATCGCTCTAGGAAATCGAAAAAAAGTTTATCGATATGACAAACAGAAAAGGGATAAGTTTCAAAGCAAAATCTATATAACATCAAAGATAATAGGCAATTCCATACTAATCAAAACAAACACTATCATAATAATCAAATGCAAACCTTGCAATAGAGGCAAACACAAACGCTCAAGACCTCAGCAAGAGATTCGAGCAAACGCTGTAAATTCCAATCATCAGCGACATAATATCATAAGCTTTCCCCACATCATCGAAACAAACACTGAAAAGAACCAAAGAGAAAGCTATACGCACGCCCACCTTACTAGCAATTGTACAAAAATCCCTAACACAATGAGACAACCTGTAAATCACGTCCTCGCAAATTAGTTCATCACTCAGAACACTGTATCATACAAATCAAAATAACCCCAACTTAAAAATAAGCGTCAATTGAACAACTTACATGCCACCACAAAATAGTCCAGGAATAGCCGATTGCCAAGGAATTAATAGAGATAGCTGTAAGCATTAAAAAAATGCAATTTTTTTTCACCCAAAATTAAATCGCGTTTTTCTTAAACATGGTTTTAGGATTTTGTGATACAAATTACTAAGCAACTATTTAACTTATCGATGCAATTTAAAGCGCATTTTGTAAAAAATTAATGTACCTAATTTATACACCTACTTGTTTTTAAGAAGAATAATTATTTGACAATTTTTTTTGCAATGATAAACTAAATCTTTCTTTACTTTCTTTTTAGAAGTCCGCCATTTTATTTTACAACTTTTTATTATTTTTAAATTAGGTATATAGACGAGATATTCATACTACAATAATGAAAAAACCTTTTTTCAGTTCCAAATGAATACAACCGATACAATCCGTATCACAATAAAGAAAGAAACAAAAATTTCATTTATTTATATTGATATAATTAATAAATAAAACAAGATATTGTAAAAATAGAAAGTTATTATTTTAGAAAATTTAAATAAAACTATATTCAAATTTTAAATAAAAATCTTCAATACTTTTTTCGCAATAAATTTCCAAATCTCGTATTACTTTTTGGCCATTTATATAGGGATACCTCCTTAAGCAACGTGGGGCAGATATTTTACACAAAAAGAAATAAATAAAAACTCAGCTATGTCAAACACACTTTTTTTTATTCTTCTTTTCTCTCTTTAATTAAAATAAAACTCAAATTTTGCATCACACAACAAAAAATACTAATTAATAGTTTTCTTTTTTTGGCACTTCACTACAATAAGTCTCCGATCTTTATCCAAACAAGCACTCCAGGTGCAGGTTCACTACACTAAGTCTTTGATCTTCGTCCAAACAAGCACTCCTGACCTACCTAGCTCTTCACATATCTTGTTCAGGATCTCCGGAGTGCCCGGATGGCCTCTCAATACAGAATATAACAAACGAAAAAAATGTATAAGCAAGTTCGTTAGTACGAAAAAAAGGGGAAAGAGTGATACAGTGTTACTCACCTCCTACAAAACCAATCGTCCACGTTGCCCTGCCCCAGGTTATTGGAAGCGGGAAGTTGCCTCCTCGCTCTCCGTACTTCTTGCACTTCGAAGATCTTAAAACAAAAAAAAAAAACAACAAAATAAGAATATACTACTGTGATCAAAAAGTAAGGTGAAATTATCATTTGAAACTCCCGGGCATTAGAAAGGCTGGTAAATTTTTTTTCCTAGGTTGGTAGGACCGTCTATAACATTTTCCATGCGTCTGTTTGTCAAAAGGTTTAATTATCTCCGAGTTACACGTGTTTTTGTAAACAACCAAAAGTGAATTTTTCGATTTTTACCATGGGTGATTTTGTTGAGCAAAGAACTTGCATCAAATTTTGTTTGCGGAACGAATATTCTTGTGCGGACACGTTGAAAATGTTGCGGAAGGCCTTTGGTGATCAAACTATGGCACAAAAAAACGTTTATAAGTGGTACAACGAGTTCAAAGCGGGCCAATAACGCGTCGAAGACGAACCGCGCTCTGGACGACCATTCACGTCTACCGACGAGAGCCACGTCCAAAAAATCAAAGATTTGGTGCTTGAAAATCGTCGATTGACAATTAGAGACCTCGCTGATAGCGTTAAAATATCATTTGGCTCAGCCCAATCCATTATGAAGGATGTTTTGTGTCTCAAACGCGTCAAGTCTCGATTGGTGCCAAAATCGCTCAATTTTTTGGAAAAAAAGCGTTGCGTTGATGTGTGTGAAACTTTGCTGTCTGACTATCAGGACCACTTGAAATGCATCATTACTGGAGACGAGACTTGGATTTACGCATACGGCCCTGAAACCACCGACCAATACAGCGATTATCGTGCAAAAGGTGAAGCAAGACCGAAAAGACCACGGTAAAGTCGATCGAAAATCAAGGTCATCTTGACAGTTTTCTTTAATTATCGTGGTGTGGTGCACTATAAATTCCTTCCGCCGGGCCAAACTGTCAACAAAAAATATTATTTGAGCGTTATGCGTCGTTTGCGTGAAGCTATTCGTCTGAAACGGCCGGAATTATGGGCGAACAACTCTTGGTTCCTTCATCACGATAATGCACCATGCATTATCGTGCATACTGCATTGGTTCTTCGCGACTTTTTTGCCAAAAACTCGACTCATATCGTTCCGCAACCACTGTATTCGCCTCATTTGGCTCCGTGCGACTTCTGGCTATTCAGCAAACTCAAAAGGCCAATGCGGGGACGCCGTTGTGACACGAATGATGAGGTAAAAACCGAATCGAAGAAGGTCTTGAAGGCTATACCGGAAAAAGACTATTCCGACTGTTTCGAGGACTGGAAAAAGCGTTGGCAAAAGTGCGTTTTATCAGACGGAGATTATTTTGAAGGGGATAAAATTGATTTGGAATAATAAATAAAGAATTTACATTTTATAAACAAATTCACCTTACTTTTTGATCACAGTAGTATATATATATATATATATAAGACAATTAAGACGCAGGTTGATTCAGCAAACAAAATTTGTTTATATAAATAATGTTGTTTATCAAGTGGCGCGGCCGCGCCACGTGGCAAGTATGGGTACTAAAGCAACGCGGCGCGCTGGACCTTTATATTTTAAAATCGGGGCTGCAAAACTTAATTGCTAGAAAAATATCTTTTTATGTATGAAAAATAAAATCAAGATGACACTATCTTATTATTTATTTACTTCTTTTGTAAATAAAAAAAACTCCAGCTTTCTACACTTTGCCATTGCAGAGATACAAGCTACAGTTTCGCATTTTAGGTCCCATCGTTTCAATTTTCGTGTTTCTGTTCAGTCGCTATCATTATGATTATTTTCTAAATATCATGATGATTATATTTTCTTTATATATTGGGTGTACAACTTTGCTTCCGCTGTTTTTTTCCGAAATTCGAGGCTTTATTGTAAAAAACTGGTTATACATTTATGATTCAAAGTATTGTCCATCGCTGGCCGCTACTTTCTCCCATCTTTCGGGCAGCATACGAATCCAGCGTTAAAAAAACTGGTCATCTTTTGAATCGATCTATGAATCGATCCAATTTTTTACTTCTTCATAAGACCGGAAGTGCTGGTCAGCCAGGCCGTGTGCCATTGATCGAAACAAGTGATAGTCCGAGGGAGCAACGTCTGGAGAATACGGTGGGTAAGGTAGGACTTCCCATTTCAAAGTTTCCAAGTATGTCTTGACCACTTTCGCGACATGGGGTCGAGCATTGTCATGCTGTAAAATCACTTTATCATGTTTCTTGTTGTATTGCGGCCGTTTGTCTTTCAGTGCTCGGCTCAAACGCATTAATTGCGTTCGATAACAATCGCCTGTGATTGTTTCAGTCGGTTTTAACAACTCATAATATACTACGCCGAGCTGGTTCCACCAAATACTGAGCATGACCTTGGAACCGTGAATATTCGGTTTGGCCGTCGACGTGGAAGCATGGCCGGGATATCCTCATGATTTTCTGCGCTTGGGATTATCGTAGTGAACCCATTTTTTGTCCCCAGTCACAATGTGATGCAGAAATCCCTTCCGTCTTTGCCTTGCAAGCAGCTGTTTACAAACACACAAACGCCGTTCAACATCTCTCGACTTCAACTCGTACGGCACCCAATTTCCTTGTTTCTGAATCATTCCCATGACTCTCAGGCGTTTTGAAATGGCTTGTTGCGTCACTCCCAATAATCCTGCCAATTCTTGTTGCGTTTGACACGAGTCTTGATCAAGTAATGCCTCCAATTCTGCATCTTCGAAAACCTTCTTACTTCCACCGCCATGCTGGTCTGCGACGGTAAAATCGCCGTTCTTGAAGCGTTGAAGCCACTCTCGGCATGTTCTTTCACTAATAGCGGCCTCACCATAGGTATTTGAGAGCATTCGATGAGCCTCAGTCGAAGATTTCTTCATATTAAAGTAGAAAATTAAAACCTCCCGCAAATGACGAGAATTTGGCTCGTAAGCTGACATGTTTAATCGATAATAACTTCATGATGCAGACACAAATCGACTAATATTTCGATGGCGTTATGTTTACAAATACCTAAGCTTATTATATGACATCTATGATCTATTTATTTCAACTACCACTTACCGCTACAGCCATCTATTGCAAAACGGCGGAAGCAAAGTTGTACACCCAATATATATAGTTTTCGCAAGATGTTGGATAGTATCTGCGCGCCTGCGCGCCGTGAAAAACAGCGCTTATGCGATTCGTTGTAAACATTGTGTGAAAAAGGTTATGTTTTACATAAGTAAAATAGAAATATTGAAACTAATATTGAGAAACTAATGTGCTTTATAATCTAAAAATTACCAAAAGTAATATAAATCAAGTAAGTTTATGAATCTTATTATTTTTCGTTAACTGAAATATTTTTTATGTGATTATAAATGCAGAATTTTTATTAGTGCTTAAAAAAATAATTTTAATTATTTATTATTTTTATTAGATTAAATTTCAGACTTCTACTAAGGATGAAATTGATTCTGGTCAAAGAAATGTGAGATTAAATTGTTTTCTGCAAAGAAAAGTGATGAAACAGTGAAAAAATTGTTTATTTGCAAGAAGAGTTTAACCACCTAGATGTCTTTGATTTTTAATTGCTTAAAACAGCATTGCAAACATTCAAAACAACATTTTGTAACGTGCAGTAGACAATCCAGAACAAAAATAATGTATGGTGTGTAATCATATGAATTTTAACTTTCTACAATGCTGAAGTGTTGAATATGTGTGACATGAAAGTATTTGTCGATGAAAATCCAGATGAAAGGTTAGTTAAGCAACTGAGTAAAGATATATTACAAAGAGGAACAGATGTAGATGGAGTATTAAAACAGTATCGCAACATGGTGAAACCTTTTTTTTATTATTATATTGCTCCTTCAATGATTTATGCAGGCATACACATACACGTGTGTAATTGTTCCTCGTGGAAGTAATTAAGAAGTAGCCATACAGTAGATAGTAGAACATGTCCATAAAAAACTTCAATGAAGAGATTTTAAATTAAAAGAAGAACTGGCTCATTCATATATTGGTGAATCACTTCCTGGCTCATTATACATAATTTTTCGTTAACTGAAATATTTTTTATGTGATTGTAAGTGCAAAATTTTTATTAGTTCTTAAAAAAATAATTTTAATTATTTATTATTTTTTTTATTAAATTAAATTTTAGACTTCTACTAGGAATACAGTTGATTCTAGTCAAAGAAATGTGAAATTGATTTGCTTTCTGCAAATAAAAGTGATAAAAAAGTGAAAAATGCGTTAATTTGAAGAAGAGTTCAACAATCCAGATGCCTTTGATTTAGAATTGCTTAAAACAACACTGCATATTCTATTCTAATGTATATATTCTTCCTATAAAGTATAAAGATGTTACGTCCAAATGATTATTCGTGACAGACATAATCCTCGTTAAATTCGTAGAATCCTTACCACGAATTTATTTCGCACGTAACCTCTTTTTAAGCCAAGGTATTATCCTTATAGCTTGGGATAGGTTACCGTACTTGATTTAATAAATACCATTCGACCGATGATTTCTGTCCATCTTAAGGCAAGGGGTACATTTATTTGGCGCTTAATTTTATTGTTAACTGGTTAAATAGAGACGGGCTTAATAATTATAATATATATATAGTTAAAAATAAATCAGCGGTATAAATTCGTAAATATTAATAATGTATTCCTGTGTTACAGGCCGACTACATTTTATTTTTATTGTTAATAACTTAGATTAAGCGAACAACTAGAAAGGAAATAATATACATATATATAAATAAATTATTGTTATAGAATTGTAAATGAAATAAAGTGTCCGGCCTGTATTACAGTCCTAGCTGCACTTTATTTTGTTAATAATGAAATAAAATTGTACGTGTGAGTTAGTATAATAAATTTGTAAAATGAAATAAAGTGTCCGGCCTGTATTACAGTCCAAGCTGCACTTTATTTAGTTAATAATGAAATGAGATTGTATATGTGAGTTAGTATAATAAAATTGTAAAATGGAATAAAGTGTCCGGCCTGTATTACAGTCCAAGCTACACTTTATTTTGTTAATAATGAAATAAAATTGTATATGTAAGTTAGTATAATAAAATTGTAAAATGGAAGAAAGTGTCCGGCCTGTATTACAGTCCAAGCTGCACTTTATTTTGTTAATAATGAAATGAGATTGTATATGTGAGTTAGTATAATAAAATTGTAAAATGGAATAAAGTTTCCGGCCTGTATTACAGTCCAAGCTGCACTTTATTTTGTTAATAATGAAATGAGATTGTATATGTGAGTTAGTATAATAAAATTGTAAAATAGAATAAAGTGTCCGGCCTGTATTACAGTCCCAGCTGCACTTTATTTTGTTAATAGATGAAATAAAATTGTATATGCGAGTTAGTATAATAAAATTGTAAAATGAAATAAAGTGTCCAGCCTGTATTACAGTCCTAGCTGCACTTTATTTTGTTAATAGATGAAATAGGAAGGAAGCTTGTAAAAAAAACAATTAACAAGTTTTATAGATTAACTCACTTTTATTGATGGTTTTTCTTTTAGCTGGTTTTATACAAGGATATGCCGGGCTTGATACGAAACTCGCTGGTTACAATAGTGGTGGCGGATTTTGGTGCACGGATTTACAGAAAAGGAATTGAACAAAGAAAAAAAATTAAAAAATTAGGTGACGTGACATTAGACTTGAGATTTGATCTGATCTCTGCTATTGAATTGTGCGGCGCTTTTATATGTTCGGCGAGCCTTTTCAGCGGCGCGGTCCAGTGACAGTGGTGGGGGGGGGGGGGCTTGCTGCATAGTGATGCATCTTATTATGCCGCGTATCGCAAAAATTTTAATTATACCGGTAATGTTTTTATTATTTATTAAAGTCAGTACATATTTTATAATTTATACGCATAATTAAACGTATTTCAATGATAACATGGTTATATAAAGAATATAAATTATTTTGAAGATCGCTTATGTGTTTAACGTATTTATTTACCCAATATAAATATATTTATATTTATTTATATATTTATTTGTCAATACTAAGCCCTATAATTATCTTCATAAGTTTCTAATGATAGATAAATTTTATTCGAATATGAAAAACGTAAATCATATATATAAAAAAAACTTAAAATAAAACTACATAATTATCGCGCTTAAATTGTCAAATCTATTCTAAAAATTCCTAATGTATTTTTCTGAAAGAGTCTGATTATTAATGATCTTTGTAATTTTTAAAATAATTACAAAACTGTCAAAAGAAAATTATGTTTATATTGCATTGTAATAAAGATATTTAATCGACTATCCTAGATATATAGTAAAGGCAGGTTTTTCTTAGAATCGATAAAAGGAAATTAAAAATAATTAAATTAAATAAAAGGAAAGGAACATCGGCAACTTCGCTATTTTCGTGATCGGTAAGGTACAAAGAGAAAATTGTATATAAAAGACACGTTGTTTATATCCGGATAATATCTTATTACATTATTTGTCTGACTGTATCGCCTTTCCTTCAAGTATGCGAGTTGTTTGTTTCTAACGCGAAGAAGGAAGAAAGTAAACGAAAGCTTAAAACGGTCTTCGGAGCTAGTTATATATTTAGTGCGTTTGATAGTTTTAAATTGCCTTGGATGATTCCTTCCTTATCTACTGCCAGAGGCAACGCAATTCTATTTACCATAAGGGTATATAATATATTCTAATATTACGGTACAGATGTAACACCTCCCCTCTAAAACGGTTGCTAGAGGGTAACGAATAGCAATCGTACGTCTCATCGTTCATCTGTGCCTGACAATGCGAAGATTTGAAGCAGTCCACCTTATTAACGCTGTAGGAAGGAAAATAATCCGGGATTTGGTTGTACTTGGATAGAAGAACAAGGGTAAGGTGGTGGGTTGTTTTGGCATAATAGGGGAGTAGAATTACTTACTATAGTTGGTGCCTTCTCATTAACGGTTGGTAAGTCTCCGAGTTCTATGGCGACGGTGTGGTGGCTGATTTCGGTAGCAGGATTCGAATTCGTTGGTATTGGTTCTCCTATCTTCATTGAAGTCAAGAAGTGGGCTATTGAACCAAAAAGTGCTCCTAAGAGACGTGTCGACTAACCAAACATAGAGTGTAGGGTATATTCCCGGACGAGTACATCAATGGAGGCCTTGATAAGTTAGATTATAACGAAGATGGAGATAATGCCAGAACTGAGCGACCCGAAGGTCATAAATTTACTCCATAGGCGGTTCCACGTTGACTCGGCCAATTTTTCGACGGCGTTGTCATTCAGTAGTTCTAACAATGTTCCTCCCTGATCGGGTATCGGATGACCATGTATTTCTCTGGCTAGGTCGTTTAGCAATGCTGTTTTTTCGATCGGGAACATTATTCTATCTCTTAATTCGTTAATGTCTCTGTCCGAATAAATGCCGTTTGTTGCTAACTCGGAGGGGTTCGTATACTTCCATGTAGGTTTCGTTAGTGGTTGCATAACAATTGGAGGTATAGCTTCGGTGGGCCTTGGTATTATCTTATACCAAACGTTGCCGACGTAGTAATACGACGGTATGAGGGCGTTGCAAGTGGTTTTGGTACCCTTGGGTTTAAGGATATGCGTTCGAGGGGTAAGAAATAAGGTTTCATTTTTATGTGTTACTTGTAGTTCGGTAAAGCAATCTTCTTCATGTTCTACCTTTACCTCTAAAGGGATGCATTTAATAATATGGACTACCTCTTCTCCCAACACAGCCATGTATCCAGGTCCGCGCATGAGATTATACGCGAATTCGTCTGGTGATTGTGTAGCTATGGATAGCGCATTTTTTATCGTTTGTCTTTCTAGATCGCATCGTTGTTTTAACACGTCGCGGTACAACTGTTTAACTTGTGTACGGATATGTTTCTCTACATAGATAAACTTAGAATTTACATACGCAAATATATCTAAATTTGAAACGGAGACCCTTTTTTTTAACGTGAAGGTTTCCCCTCTAGTGGTTTCAAATATTACTAGTTTCGGGTGTTCTGTTCTAATTAGCGTATACCCGCATAAGGTTTCCCTTGCTTTAGTTGCGAGCGCAAAGGTAATTTCGTCTGTGGTAAGAGAGTATATCGTTTGAGGATTGGCAAGTTGGAAATCTATCATTTTATTAGCGTATACTTTGTATAGGACGCCATATTGTCTAAAGTTACACCCATCTATAGGGGTAGGTCTCCAAAAGGTATACCCTCCTTCCACATCCAAACAAGTTCCATCAGACAAGGGGCACACTGTACCGGATCGTAAGTGAATTTGATCGTTATTTAATTTAACTCGGGCGGTATAGGACGTCAAGGTAACCTGAAGGATCCCCTGTACTACCACTGATTCCCAAGTACCATATGGGTCGGAAAAACTCGCTCCGTTACAGCGGCCATCTGAATTGAGGAAACCTGCGTAAGTTAAACTATGAGTAATAGTGTGATTAACGCGTAAACCTTGAATAGTGTTTGCGCTACCGAATTTCAGTATCCCAGTTTGATGAATTTCTTCATAGGATCGGTCGCTGATCTCATAAATATAGGCTGCTTCGCCATTATTAACGATTGATACATGAGAGTGCATTCCGCAATAGTAAATGGTCCGATGAACCTCAAGTTTACACTGGATGACGGTTATTTCTGAGTAATCGTTAATCTGTAGTAGTTGGATATATGGCTTGGATACCGTAACGTTTTCTTCCGGAATGCTGCATTCGCCGACTTCGATTAGCGATAGCGTAGTCACATTTATCATTTTGGAACCACAGTCGTACCCGATCATTCCTGCCACTGATGGTAAGATAAAGGCGAGTATAATGTACATCTGAAATCAGAACAAGATATTAGTGCTCATTCGGTTTTAGATAATTGGTTCCTTTTGTTTTTCCTAGGAATAAGAGTTTCGTTATGAATGTGTGATAATCGTAATCGATTGGCATGCACAATTTTACCTTTATTGTTAAATTGTATTTTAATGTTACCCTTTGTTAATATTTTAAGAATTTTATGGGGACCGGTGTAATGGTTACCGAATTTTGTAGGTTTGGGGCCTTTTAATAAGAATACGAAGTCTCCTATTTTGAAATTTTTCTCGTTGACTCTTTTATCGTAGTAAACCTTGGATTTGTGTTTTGACGCGACTAAATTCTCATATGCTATTTTGCGTATACCAATTAAACGCGTTACTAAATCTTTTATATAGCCTTGGTACGTGGGTATTAGGTCTATTTCACGTATGGGGTCGCTAGAAGGTAGCCGGGCTGTTTTACCGAACACAATCTCGTACGGAGTATGTTTGGTACCTTCTTGTACGCAAGTGTTATAATTTAATGTAGCTATATCAACCCATTGATCCCATTCAGCGTCCCTTGTGGTATATTGCTTCAAGAACTCTCCTAAAGCGTGATGCGACCTTTCTAATGATCCATTGAATTGAGGATCAAAGGCAGTGGTGCGAATTTTCTTTATCTTAAACCGCTTAGCTACTCTTTGTAATAAAGAGCTAAGGCAATTTCGTCCTTGGTCGGTCAAGATTATCTTGGGAATACCAAAAATACAGATGAACCTCTTGACAAAGGCGTCGGCGATAGTCGCGGCTTGTGCGTTAGGTAAGGGTACCGCGAGGCAGTATTTGGAGAGTTGGTCCTGCATTGTCAATATGTATTCGTTGCCGTGTTTTGTGATGGGTAAAGGACTGACGATATCTAGGGCTAATTTCTCAAATACTGTACCGGGCGTGTCCGTAATAACCATTGGTTGCCTAGTTTTTAGACTTACTAATTTTTGTAGCTGACAATCTAGACACTGTTGAATTCGTCTGTGTACGTCTTGTTTCAAATTTTCCCAATAATAACGTCGTCTTATTCTGTTAAATGTTTTGGACACTCCTCTGTGTCCTCCAATGGGTGAATTGTGTAATTCATAGAATATTTCGTCTCTTCTATCAGATGAGACATATTCTAGTGTACCCTTGCAGATAATTATTTTTATATCCGAACCCTGAAATATAGTCTCGATTAGGTTGAGGACTTCCGTCCATTCTACACCTTCGATATTTTTGCTTTGAGCAATACTAATCTCCCTTAGGTTGTTTCTTACCATTTAAATATGTAGTTGTTGTAAAATTATCGAAATATTTTCCTTGATAATCAACTGTGATACTGATTCTTCCATCTTAATACACAAAGAGGCAAAAACCTTGTTGTTGTTTGTTTAACCCTAGTTATAGTAGTTGTAAGTTTTCGTGACTAGGTATTTTATTTGCTTTTACTAAGGCTTTGGCTCCTTCATCTAACGGTGCTCCGCTAGTATCCACGAAGTAAGCTATATTGTCGTGTCGGTAGGAGAGAAGATCTCGTGCGGTAACTACATTCCTTTCTTTAGGTATAGAAGTAGTTGATAGAGATCCTTTTTCTGATAGAGTTGATTCGTTAGTAGTTACTTTGGGTAAAATTTCGCTAATTTGCGAAGGTAACGAACTGAGGTCTTCGTCAGTGCTGTGTTTCTAAGGGTAGTCGTTGGTTTTTCTTAAGGCTGGTGCTTCTTGCTCACCCATGTATTTCCTTATCGAGTTTGGTCGCTCTCCCGCGAACGAGGTTTTACTGCCGGTTGCTAACTCGTCACCGGTGTCGCTGTTTGAAGTAACGACCTTTTTCTTGGGTCTACCTCGTCTTCGTATAACTGTGTCATTCTTATTGCAATTACTCGTCGCCTGTGAAGCTGCTTCTATTGTCTTATATACATCGTCATTTATGGAAATGTCCTCGGATGCGCTGTTGTCACTGTCAACAAATCTTCTTGGTTTTTTTTTTATTCTCTGGGGTCTAGAAATCTTCTCTGCGTCTTGTCGTGCATTAATATTGGGGTCAATAGTTTGTTTTAGTGTTTCGTTTTTCTTAGGCCTTCCTCTTTTTCTTATCGGTGGTGCTTCTGGTTCGTTGATTTCTTTGCCAGTTCCGCCCCCTTCTTTATCGGAATTTTTCTGTGACGTTTGCCCTTGGGTTATGACGTTGATTTTTACAGGGTTTCTTGATAGGCAATCGGCGTTAATGTTTTGTTTGCCAGCTCTGTAGAGTATTTCGTAATCGTATTCTGCGAGCTTAAATCGCCACTTTTAAACTCTGGTATTCAGATCAGCATTCTTAAACCATAACAGTGGTTTATGATCAGTTATTATGGTAAATTTTCTTCCGTAAATATATGGCTTAAACGCCTGTACAGCGTGTAACATCGCTAGCGCTTCTTTTTCGTATGTATCGTAGTTTAATTCCGGACCTCTAAATACTCTAGACGTATACGCGATCGGTTTATCGCTTCCTATTTTGTCTTGCGAAAGGATACCTCCGGCAGCGTATCCTGAGACGTCTGTGGTGATTAAAAAAGGTTTCGACATGTCTGGGAATTGTAATAGGGGTGCCGAGCACAGTTTTTCCTTTAAGGTTTGAAATGATTTTTCAACGGTGTCTATCCATTCAAATTCTTGATCGTTTTGTAGTAGCTTGGTCAATGGTTTGACTGTCTTAGCGAAGTCTTTTATCAATTTTCTGTAATATCCCGCTAAACCTAAAAATTGCCTTACACCCTTTACGTTTTTGGGGCGAGGAAATTCCTTGACCGCTTCAATTTTCTTCGGATCGGGTTTGATTCCTTCTTTGCTTAATATATGACCCAAGTAGGTAACTCGCTGTTTTAGTAATTCGCATTTCTTTGGTTCTAACTGCCAATTAGCCTTTCTAAGTTTCTCCATTACTAAATTGAACAGCTGCTCATGTTCGTCTAGGGTTTTAGCGTATATAACGATATCGTCCATATAGACAAAAACTCCCTTGCCTATTAAGCCGTCTAAGGTAACGTTCATAGCGTTTTGGTACTCTACACCTGCATTTCGTAAGCCGAAGGGCATCCTTAGAAATTCAAAATGCCCGCTAGGGGTTGAAACAGCAGTTTTATGCGAGTCTTTCGGGTGGAGTAAAATTTGGTGGAACCCAGAAACGCAATCGATTACGGTTTAATACTGGGCGTTACCGACTTAGTCGAAAATATCGGTAATATTTGGAAGGGGGTAAGCCATGGGTATCGTTTTCTCGTTTAGAGGTCGAAAGTCTAGTACTACGCGCCACCTAGGTTTGCCATCCGGTCCGGCTTTCTTTGGGACGACCCAGAGGCTGGTGTTGTAAGGAGATCTTGATGGTCTAATTATTCCCTTTTCTAAAAGGTCTAGGACTTGTTTGTCTACTTCTTCCTTTAATGTATGCGGCAATCGGTATTGCTTGGTATTAACCGGTATATCGTCGGTGGTGGGTATTTTGTGTTGTGTTATGTTAGTCGCTTGTAATTCGTCGCCTTCCAAATAAAATCGGTCTTCGTTTTTAGCTTTTATTCGTTATTATTCTTTTGGCCTGGTCTAATTCTAGGTTGTTTAAATGGTCAATGTCAATTTTTGTTAGTAGTCTATCAGCGCGAGAGGTAGTTTCGATATTAAAAATCTCTACGTTCGGATTTACTCCTAATTCGCTGAAGGTGTTGGCGTACTCTTTATATAGGCTATAACATCCGCTTATAGAATTTTCGTCGTATAAGTCGTTTAGTTTGTCAGAGTCGTAGTTCGTTCTTACATCGAATTCGAATTCGGTATTTGACCTTTCGGTTTTTAAAAAGTTCGAATCAGATTGGCTGCCTTCCTCATTAAAGGAGTAGGTTGCCTTGTCATCATTTTCGAATTTTAACCTTTGACTGGTGACATGGTTTTTGTGTAACGTAACTGGTGACGCGCGGCCTGAGAAGCCGCTGCTGTTAAATGGTCTATAGCATCGAAAGTATTTATGCTAGCTTACCTCAGTTTTTAAACTTAGAACCCAAACAACAACCCAACAAGAACCCAAACAAAAAGACAAAAAATCAGAACCCAAAATACGTGCTAAGTTGACGCGTATATCGCACCGTCTGACACCGCTCGGCCTGTGAGACCGCTTGTCACCAGTTAAAGGTTAATACCGTGGTCCTACCGTTGGCTGAAAATGTTCCTAATGCAAAGTTAATAACAGATTTTGCTTAGGTAAAATATCCCGATCCTAAAACTCCATCCGAAGGGATGTTAAAATCGTCTGGTACTATATGGAACGTCGTTTTGATGTCGTAAATCGTAATGTAAACTGTACCTAATGTCGGTATTGTGCCGTCTCCTATACCTCTAAGTAGTACCGTATTTTCGTCGTTAATCTGTTCGTTTTTGGATAATAACCCCTTTTTAATAAGATTTACTTTGGATCCGAAATCTACCAAAAATCTTCCTTCGTGAGATGTGGGAGGGTTGATAATGTTTATAAAGGGTAGTTTTCTACTGAGTTCGTCGGTGCTTATATTAGCGATAAACCGCGCGTGAGGTGCATAGTTTATGTTTTGTTCGAACGAAATCACGCTATCGGGGAATTCCAGTCGTAATGTGTCGAAGTTTAGCCTGGCTTCGTTTCTAGATAGAAAGTCGACTCCTAAGATACCGGTATAAGGGACCTATTTGGATAAGGTGTTCGGTACGACTAAGAAGTCGACTAGTCGATTACAAATCCTTATGTTAATTGAGCCTATCGTTGGCGCTGGTACGGCGCAGATACCTTTGACTGTAATAACACCGTCGATAGGTTTTATTTTGCTTATAGGCAGTGAACCTTGTTTTATAATACTGACTTCTGATCCGGTATCTATTAAAAGGTCAAAGATTGATTCTATATCGGGGTGTCGGAAGGCTAAAATTGGTGTTAATTTCTCGCGTCGGTTTATAATTGTATTAATCCGTCTAAGTATTCCGCGATCTCGATTGAATGGGCCGAGCTCTGTTTTGGGGTCTCGACGTTCGCGCTCGTCGTCGGGAGACCTTGTTCGTTTCCCGCCACCCGTTTTTCGTTAAATTGGCGCTTACGGCAATACTTTATTTCGTGACCAATATTTTTGCAGTAAGCGCATCTTAACCTTCCTCGGCAAGTTGCGGCCATATGTCCTGTCCTTTTGCATAACTGGCACTCTATTTAATCACGGCTTTCGGGTCTGTGCTCCGTTTTTAATAACCGGCACGTGTCGGCTTTATGTCCAGAGCCTTTGCATAACTGGCAGTTTACTGGTTGTTGTATGATTCTACAATATTTGGCCGAATGACCGTTTCGTCTACATAGTTGGCACTTCCTTGTAGGGCATTCGTTCGCAAAATGTCCGGTTTGATTACAGACATAACATACTGGTTGACCGGGGTTTGCTTTCCACGGTAGGTTTGGCTTATTTCTGAGTTCAAGTGGTTGTTTGTTGGTTTCTGGCTTTTGTCTACATGTACTTGCTTCGTGCCCTTCAGATCGGCAGAGCTGGCATAAAAATACGTTTTTGCGAGAGGGTCTAGATGTTGCTTCGGCTGGTGCGCGTCGTAAATCTCTGACGGCAGTCCTTTCAGCTTCTATCTTTAAAGCTTCTTTATACATATTATTTATATTATCGCGAGTCGTTAATCGATACTCGATTTCGGGTAATAATCCTATTTTAAAACTGTCCGATAAGCTCTTTTCGAGTTGTGTTTTAAAAGCAGGTGATATGATTCCGTTAGCCGCGGCTTCGGCTTCTAAGATTCGTTCGCCTAGTATTTTAATACGGTTGGTGAAAGTAGTGACGGTTTCATTTTCCTTCTGATACTCGTTACTTAGTTTTCCTCGTAACCTATTGACTGACTTGGCGGGAGAATAAGATAGTTTTAAGGTGTCTAATAAATCCTTCACTGTAGCAAATTTTATCTTAGATAAGGTAACTCGGGGTTCTCCGGATATTTTGCCCTTGATGAAAATAACTAAGCTCGGTTCGCCAGCGGGTCCTACCATTTCCGCAGCTTCCTCGCATGCTTCCGCAAAGCGGTTAAATCGTATGTTTTGTCCATTATATTCAGGTATTAATTTAGCTGCATCCTTAGGTGCTAGCGCGTAGATGTTCTTATTCTCGGGTACACGGGACGAAGTTCCTTCCATTTTACTAAAAAGTTGTAAATCCAGTGTTTTTGAGCGATCAGTGCTTGGTGAAACTGAGTTAAGTAACTTTATAGGTTCGAGTTTCGAGGCTAACTGATGGGTGGTTTCGTTACTTGACGTTTCTAGAATTATTAAATTGTCTGGTTGTTCTGATTCAGAGGTTACGTATCGATGTGGATATTCGTTTTTTTGGTCCGGGGTACGTGAGTTGGGTGCGTGTTTCAAAGGGTGCTTCGTCGTTTTCCTTTGAAATTAAATCCTTTTTTGACTGGAGGCGGGTTATTCTTTTATTAGGCATGGGTTCATTTCTTTAGATATTTTTAGGTTTCGCATGAGGACCGTGATATCATCTACTTGGGCTTCGAGGTTTTTTATACGATATTGGAATTCACGGTTTTCTTGAATAAGTCTGCCTAATCTAAATCCTAGCGCAACTCTAATTCTTAATTGTTTATCAATTAGTTGTTCGGTGCAATTTGCTAAGTCTAGGAGCCTTTTTTTTGTGTCCCATTCAGATTCCTTTAAGCTATTGACGTCTTGCCTGAGAAATCTATTGGTTTCCAGTAGCCAAAGGTTGCGATTTTCTAAATCCTCGATCCTACCCAGGAGTTCCGTTAACAAATTGTATATTTGTATCTCGGAAATACGATTTAGATCAATCATCTGTAATACATCCAAACATTTTCATAAATTATTCATTCCCAAAATTTTATGCGCAAGACTTCTGCGCGCGTTGTATTTTTCTAGATATTATTGAAATTTGTTATGAGTAATTACTTCATAAATTATTTTATGTATAAAAGGTCGTTAACAGATTGCGCGTTTGTTAGTTTGATAATTAGTCAAAAAAAAAGAAACCTTGCTATGTCGAATTATTATTGAACATGCGCAGAACTTCCGCGCAATTAGTAAGGCTTATATCTACAAAACCACGTATTTCTATTATGAGGTAGTTCTTATATTAATTTTTATACAATGTCCTCTAATTTATCAATTTCGCGTTTTAATATTAGCGAATCCTAATCTTGCTACTATACAAATGGGCTTTACGCATGCGCTACTCTGTATATTGGTTCTGCGTTTCGGTCCGCGTTATGTACAGCGTCGTATACTTCGTGTAAAATACGACATATACAGTCTGTCAAGTAAGAGCGTGGTCGTGCTAATTTATAAAAAAATTCATTTGATGAAACTTTCATATTTATATATACATTGTACACATTACAAACAATGATGCGATTCGGTCAATAATGTGTCCAGTCACCACCGGCGTCGATAATTGCCTGGCATCTCCGAGGCATGCTTTCTACTAATTTGACGGCGTATTCTAGTGGCAAGGATCTCCAGATCCGACGAATTTTGTAAGACAACTGCTTTAAAGTGTATGTGCGTCTTCCACGAAGCTTTCGTTTAATATATGCCCACACATTTTCAATAGGGTTTGCATCGGGCGACTGCGACGGCCAATCCAATGTAACGATGCCAGATTGAGTCTTCCACTGAGTACAGAGCTTGCTGCGGTGTTTAGGATCGTTGTCCTCCTGCAGAATCCAATCTTCATTTTTGTGATGAACCATCGTTTGGCAGATGGCAGTAAAGCCTTATTGTAGATGTTCATCATTTTCTCGGCATTTAGGTTGTCAGTAAAGAGGTGCAAAGTGCCGAATCCCTGCTTTGAGAAGCAGCCACAAAGATGCACCTTTATTCCATGTTTTACGGTCCGCTAAACAAGCCTATTGGTGGAAGTTGACCAGGCTCGCGTGAGGACAGAACGTGTCCATATAGAACATTCATCAGTAAAAATGACATTTTCAAAATCTCTATCAATATTCTCATGCGCCCAAGTGAGTCGCTTTGTCACATGTTTTTCATTCATTTCGGATGATGAGTACGAAGATGGGTTCGGATAGTTTCGTAGGATATATCTAAACCTTTTGCCATTAATTTTGCTTGTCCTTGCCGCAGTGTTAAAGCAGGATTCCGCGAAAACAGATTCACTATTCTTTTTTCATCTTTTTTGTTCACTTTTTCTATCGAGCCACGTTCTGGTAAATCATCGACATTTTTAGCCACTTTATATCGCTGTATTAACTTCTGTACAAATGCCTTCGACTTTCTCATATATTTAGCAGCCGCTGATTGCGACATTTTGGGACCTTTCGGGTGGATGCAAAGGAACACAGCCTCGTAGCGCGACGCGTACTTAGCACTCATGGCGTTTAACGTGATTCTCTTTTAAAAGATCAACGACAACTGAATCTTTGTTGACAATGCATCAAGGACAAAGCTTCCCTCTATCGGCTCGCAAAGGAATTAGAGCAAAATCTTTTATTACCTGTCGGTGAAGTCGACCACGCTCTTACTTGACAGACTGTAATAAGGTGTGATGCGCGAAGGAACTAACCTATTTATCGACGCCAAAAGTTAAGTGGGTCGAGAGGTTAGTAATATTTAGATACCTAGCACAAATAAATAAAAAATCAAGTACCTGGAGTCAAGTACCTTAAGGAAACAGTAGAAAGTGTTTAAGTTTTAACGATCGGTGGGGATAAGTATACTATTATTACTTATAATTATAAAAGGTGAAATCTACTTCTATCTTCGTTATAAAGCGAAAAAAAATTTTATTAATTGTCTTATTGTAAAAAGTTAGATGGTTATTTAGATTAGGTGTAATTGTAAAACATATATAATTTATTTTTATATATCTTTTGTATAACTTGGTTAATTTGATGGTTTGTGGTGATCGTTATGCAAGCACTTAGTAAATTATATATATTTTTCTAGAATATTACTTGTTTCGGTGTCATGGAGTTAATCCAGAAAAAGACGAATTAGTGTTTTTGACCTATGGGAGTCCTTCCTTGCTCGTGTCGACTGCTTGGGGTCAAGTCAAGATGTACAATAAACTCTTTTAGCAAGTATAAGGTACGCAAGGGAATATACTTCCAATTCAACTATTGGTGCCCTAGGAAATTGATAAGTTTTATAGAGAATTAATTATTTATATATAAAAAAAAATATTTATATTATCGATTAAGAGAAAAAGGTTATATATATTTTATTTATATATTTTTATGTTATTAGTTGTTTGAGCGTCATCGACACAAGCATGGATTAGGTTAATTATCTATCCTATGCTACTGTGATTGACTTATACTAAATATCCTTATTTTGGTGGATAGCCTAATCTTCGGGCTTGATCCTTTAATAGTTGCTAATTGGTAAGGAAGTATATTATTACTTCCTTGTTAGTGCCTTGTTAGATAATTTATAAGGATTAAATATATTTTAATAATGAAAGTCTTTCTGTGAATATTTAATTGTATATATGTTTTGTTTATTAACCTTACTATGACCTTAATTTAATATCTTGTTTGTTATTTTCAGGGTTTGGCACTCAAGTCAAGCGTAGCGATTATCGAGAATTGCTTAGGTAACAAGGTAAATAAAAAAAATGTTAAAATTTCTAAAAAAAAAAAAGGTATAAAAAATAATTTATTAAATTTTATAACCTTCTTACAAATTTTTTTCCTTCACTGAAAACTATTAGGTTATCGTCTATGGTAGGTTTGTCTATATTTATTATTTCTGCTACAATTTTAACCTCTTTTTTTACAAAATTGTGGGGTGATTCCCACAAAGCGCGTGAGGTCGATTTGTACCTTCACATCGGATAATATTCTTATCTTAGCGCTATTGAATAAATTGAGGTCAAAGGCATCAATGATTTCTTGAGCCAAAGATATACTAAATAGGCTTCTTCTCCTATTCCTTCGTCGAGACTTGTTTGGTTTTGTTTGCCTTTGTTCGCTCACTAGAAAATTACAAGATTTTGTTGTTTTTTTTTTTTTGTTCGGTTATATTTTTTGTATAATATATAATCGAATAGTTTTTATTATTATTTTTTTATTTTTTTCAGGAGTAGATACACTTAGAAATTATTTATGTATCTAATCCCCCCAGGGCCTCCAAATTTTTAGTGTTACAAGGATTTACTTGTCTGTTAATCCTCGTTAAATTCGTAGAATTCTTACCACGAATTTATTTCGCACGTAACCTCTTTTTAAGCCAAGGTATTATCCTTATAGCTTGGGATAGGTTACCGTACTTGATTTAATAAATACCATTCGACCGATGATTTCTGTCCATCTTAAGGCAAGGGGTACATTTATTTGGCGCTTAATTTTATTGTTAACTGGTTAAATAGAGACGGACTTGACAATTATAATATATATATAGTTAAAAATAAATCAGCGGTATAATTTCGTAAATATTAATAATGTATTCGGCCTGTGTTACAGGCCGACTACGTTTTATTTTTATTGTTAATAACTTAGATTTAGCAAACAACTAGAAAGGAAATAGTATACATATATTTAGATAAATTATTGTTATAAAATTGTAAATGAAATAAAGTGTCCGGCCTGTATTACAGTCCTAGCTGCACTTTATTTTGTTAATAATGAAATAAAATTGTACGTGTGAGTTAGTATAATAAAATTGTAAAATGGAATAAAGTGTCCGGCCTGTATTACAGTCCAAGCTGCACTTTATTTTGTTAATAATGAAATGAGATTGTATATGTGAATTAGTATAATAAAATTGTAAAATGGAATAAAGTGTCCGGCCTGTATTACAGTCCAAGCTGCATTTTATTTTGTTAATAATGAAATGAGATTGTATATGTGAGTTAGTATAATAAAATTGTAAAATGAAATAAAGTGTCCGGCCTGTATTACAGTCCAAGCTGCACTTTATTTTGTTAATAATGAAATGAAATTGTATATGTGAGTTAGTATAATAAAATTGTAAAATGGAATAAAGTGTCTGGCCTGTATTACAGTCCAAGCTGCACTTTATTTTGTTAATAGATGAAATAAAAATGTATATGTGAGTTAGTATAATAAAATTGTAAAATGGAATAAAGTGTCCGGCCTGTATTACAGTCCAAGCTGCACTTTATTTTGTTAATAATGAAATGAGATTTTATATGTGAGTTAGTATAATAAAATTGTAAAATGGAAGAAAGTGTCCGGCCTGTATTACAGTCCAAGCTGCACTTTATTTTGTTAATAATGAAATGAAATTGTATATGTGAGTTAGTATAATAAAATTGTAAAATGGAATAAAGTGTCCGGCCTGTATTACAGTCCAAGCTGCACTTTATTTTGTTAATAGATAAAATAAAATTGTATATGTGAGTTAGTATAATAAAATTGTAAAATGGAATAAAGTGTCCGGCCTGTATTACAGTCCAAGCTGCACTTTATTTTGTTAATAGATGAAATAAAATTGTATATGCGAGTTAGTATAATAAAATTGTAAAATGAAATAAAGTGTCCGGCCTGTATTACAGTCCTAGCTGCACTTTATTTTGTTAATAGATGAAATAGGAAGGAAGCTTCTAAAAAAAACAATTAAGTTTTATAGATTAACTCACTTTTATTGATGGTTTTTCTTTTAGCTGGTTTTATACAAGGATATGCCGGGCTTGATACGAAACTCGCTGGTTACAATAGTGGTGGCGGATTTCGGTGCACGGATTTACAGAAAAGAAATTGAACAAAGAAAAAAAATTAAAAAATTAGGTGACGTGACATTAGACTTGAGATTTGATCTGATCTTTGCTATTGAATTGTGCGGCACTTTTATATGTTCGGCGAGCCTTTTCGGCGGCGTGGTCCAGTGACAGTGGCGGGGGGGGGGCTTGGTGCATGGTGATGCATCTTATTATGCCGCGTATCGCAAAAATTTTAATTATACCGGTAATGTTTCTATTATTTATTAAAGTCAGTACATATTTTATAATTTGTTCGCATAATTGAACGTATTTCAATGATAACATGGTTATATAAAGAATATAAATTATGTTGAAGATCGCTTATGTGTTTAACGTATTTATTTACCCAATATAAATATATTTATATTTATTTATATATTTATTTGTCAATACTAAGCCCTATAATTATCTTTATAAGTTTCTAATGATAGATAAATTTTATTCGAATATGAAAAACGTAAATCATATATATAAAAAAAACTTAAAATAAAACTACATAATTATCGCGCTTAAATTGACAAATCTATTCTAAAAATTCCTAATGTATTTTTCTGAAAGAGTCTGATTATTAATAATCTTTGTAATTTTTAAAATAATTACAAAACTGTCAAAAGAAAATTATGTTTATATTGCATTGCAATAAAGATATTTAATCGATTATCCTAGATATATAATAAAGGCAGGTTTTCCTTAGAATCGATAAAAGGAAATTAAAAATAATTAAATTAAATAAAAGGGAAGGAACATCGGCAACCTCGCTATTTTCGTGATTGGTAAGGTACAAAGAGAAAATTGTATATAAAAGACACGTTGTTTATATACGGATAATATCTTATTACATTATTTGTCTGACTGTATCGCCTTTCCTTCAAGTATGCGAGTTGTTTGTTTCTAGCGCGAAGAAGGAAGAAAGTAAATGAAAGCTTAAAACGGTCTTTGGAGCTGGTTATATATTTAGTGCGTTTGATAGTTTTAAATTGCCTTAGATGATTCCTTCCTTATCCACTGCCAGAGGCAACGCAATTCTATTTACCATAAGGGTATATAATATATTCTAATATTACGGTACGGATGTAACAAAGACATTTTTTCTTATCCATTTAATATTCATTAAATAAATTAAATATTAAATTTGAAAAGTAGTGAGACAAAATTATATATTTATATGAATTTTTGATTTTTTGTTATTGTAAGATATAATAAATATAATAGAATATTAAAAACTCGTCCTTTTTTATGCGTTCAACTGTCATTAAATATATTTATTTATAAATAAATGAAATATTAAGTTTAAAATTAATGAGACAAAATTAGGATACTATACAAATATGTTAAAATTAAATAGTAAATGGTTTTTCGTGCATAATCATAAAATTAATCAAAAACAATGGCCAAGAGGCTCTAGAGATATTTACCTTCTTTTTTTGGAACAAATACAATATCAAATCATAATTATTTAAAACATACATCATTTATTTTGTTGTAATATATAATAATATTTTCTGTATTGTAATATATACAATATATAATAATATTTCTAATTAAAGTTTGTAATTTTATGCACACATATCATTTTTTTTAAACTGAAATAGCAAGAGTAATAAATTTACTTATTTACACATTGCATTTAACATTATGAAGCATAATCAACTTTTTCTTTCACATAAAGGTGTATATTTTAGACAACAATAATTACAGATTATAACGTATTTTGAAATATTTCTTCAAAACAAATTATCATTTTCTTTGAATTCTTTTACTTATCAAATTCTGAACAAGTTGTGAAATCCTATTACAACCTCTTTTTACAAAAGAAACAAATTTGGCAAGAATGGGTTACAGCTGACAATAACTTTATTGCTATAGTATCTCTTTAAATTAAATAATTGTTTAATAATTTCTTGTGACTATAAAATACTAATAAAACTTGATTCAGATGTTCACATAAATACTTATTTAGAAGCATCTATTAAGTTTTTATTTATTTATTTTTATTATTTTGCTACTGTTTCTGTTAATGGATATTTTTTTCCTAGACATATGTTTTATCATTTTTATATTAAAATATTTTAAAACGAATTTAGACAAAGGACATTTGTGAAATCCAATATGTATATTGTCAAGTATAATTTTTGGTATATTTTCAGAACTAACTTCTTCTTTTATTTCTCTTTTATTTTTGTATTTTCTAATAAAACTTGTCGCAAATATTAATTATATTTTTTTCAAACAATTGAACACACATGAAAGCATTGAAATCTATTGTGTATTGTCAAGTATGTTTCTTTAATTTTAAAGATACTTTTTTGATAATAAACGGACAGCCCTATGGCATGGTCATTAGCAACAACTTATTTGCATACATTATATGTAACTAACTATATATATTCTTACTTTGTACAATTCAAATTGTTTTGGAATTTAATGTACGTATTTTTATTTGTAAAATTATGCTAATGTGCATGCTACTTCTTGTACACTTCACACTGCAATATTAACATATCTTGACATAGTGTTAGATACGTTGTTTGCAGGATTCATGACGTAAGTCGTACACGTGAAACTTTGGGACACAAGGCTTGTTTTTTTAAATGAACTTAATTATTATCGTATTCTAATGAATTTTATTTTATTTTGAGTAATAAGAAGTAAATTTATTATTTTATTATTATTTATTATTTATTTAAAATTTAATCGTCTACCTTACGGTTTAGGACTTCTTTTATACAAACTTCTTTTTAAATTAAATACTATTATTTCACTTCTCTTTGGTTCATTCTTTCTTTTATTATTGTTTTCAATGTTGGTTGGCCCCTCGCATCTTCATTTAATATATCCATTATATCTTCAACCCTCCTTAATTCCTTTTTACATTCTTTTAAGACATGCTCCAAAGTTTCACAAATCCTGCACTTTTTCTCTTCCTCTTTTTTCGAATACATGTTCGCCCTTTCTTCATTTCCTATTCTAAATCTGGCAAGCAGTTTTCTCTCCCCTCCTTTTAAATTTGCCGCTAAGTACTTTGGTGTACTTTCTGTTAACAAATTTTTGTATCTCACACAACTCTTTAACTTTTCTATTTTTATTATTCTTTCTTCCCTGTCCTTTTCTGCCCATTTATCACATAACAATTTAATTATTTCTGTACTTTCGTTGGTTATTTTATCTCGTTCCTCTTTATCGAAGTTAACATTTTTCCAACATTTTTTCCTATCTTGCTCCCATTTTCCTATTGCATCCCTGCTTTCAGCTCTATCAATTTCTTTTATACATTCTATTACCAGTTATTTATCTGATTTTCTCGCCTTCATTTCATATTTTACTGCCCTTTTTATTGCTTTCAGACTTGTTGTCATTTCCTTTGTTTCTTCCATTACTACATAATCTGCTGTCGTTCCTTGTAATCCTAGTACCCACTTTAAATATTTCCTCTTTACCCTATCTATCTCTATTCTTTTTTTCCATCCACAGACTTCCGCTCCGTATAAACCTACCGATTCTACTAGTGACGTATATAATTTTATTCTTCTATTATATGAGTTTCTAAATATTTGTTCTCCTATCCCTCATGTTTTTCTCATTATTTTTTCTTGTTTCTTTTTGAGTTCTTTGATATGCTTGTCACATTCGCCGTTTTTTTGTAGAACGAAACCTAAATATTTTATTTCTTCAACCTCCTCTATTTTAACCTTATCCAATTTCCATTCCCTTTTAAGCATAAAGGATCCTTTACCTTCCTCAAATACTACCACCTTTGATTTTTCCGGACTAATTTCCAAGTCTTTTAACACTATATATTTTCTAAATCTTTCCACCATATATTTTAATTCTTCCTCACTTCTTGCTATCAGTGCAATATCATCTGCATAACTAATTGACCATATTCTCATCTCTCCCACCGGTATCCCTCCTAGAGGCTCACCTTTCTTTAGTGTTTCCTCTAAGCCCTTTATATATATATTAAATAATGTTGGGCTGAGTGGGCACCCTTGTCTAACACCTTTTGTTGTCCAAAATTCCGCCGATACTTCATTATTAACTCTCACCCTGTTTTTAGTTTCCTCATAATTTTCCAAAATTCTGTTTCTTAATTTTAAGTTTATTCCTATTTTTTTCATACATATTTTTAATTTTTCTCTATTCACCTTACCAAACGCTCCTTTAAGATCCCCAAAGAATACATACAGTTTTCCTCCTTTTTTCTTTATTTCTCTACTTATTAAATAATTTAAAACATAAACGCAGTCCATGGCCCCCCTATTTTCCCAAAATCCGAATTGCGTTTCACTTAACTTATCTTTGATCACATTTTTCAGCCTTTCGTTTAATATACTTGCGTATATCTTGTATGCCGTATCCGTTATCGTTATACCTCTATAATTTTTTACTTCTGTCCTTTCTTCTTTTTTAAACACCGGAGTTATTACCCCCATTTTCTAACCTTCAATAGACCCTCCCTCTTTCTAAAGTAACCTCACTATCTGTTTATAAGATTCTGCTATTCCTGGAGTTGCATTTATCTAAGCCTCATTTTCAATGCTGTCTTCCCCTACTGCTTTTTCTCTTTTTAATCTCATAATCTGCCTGTAAAACTCTTCTTCTTTATATCTTCTTCCTCATTATCTTCTATAATACTTTCTGTCTCCTTTAGGCTTTTAACTACCTTCCTTTCTGTTCCTTCTAAACTTTCCATAAAATGCTTTTTCCAGTCCTTCAGTTGTATACTTTCTTCTATGCTTTCCCTTTTATTTCTTCTTTCGTTTATATACTTCCAGACTTCTGCTTCTGATGTTATAGATTCTATTTTCTTTTCTTCCTTCTTTTTATATTTACCTTTCTTTTCCTTACACCATTCTTTGTACGCTTTTTTCTCCTTTAAATATTGCATTCTTGTTATTTGTTCATATTTATATTCTCTTAATTTTTTTCTGACTAATCTCTTCCTTTCTTTCCATTCCTTACTGTGTCACTTCCTTTGACCTAATACCCACTTTTTCCTCCACCTTTCAATCATTTTTCTTGCGTTGCAGATTTTTTCTTTGAACTCTATCCAAATTTTATTCTTATCTGATTTTTTACTACTCCATTCCCCTAATTCTTCATAATAGTGCTTTATTCCATACTCAGTCCAGTCGCTTCTTTTTAATATGCTTTCTTCCTTATTTATTTTACATTTCTTTATTTCCCCAACTATAGACACAACTAGTGGCATATGATCCTATTCACTTCTATCTCCCACTATTAACCTTTTAAGTTTATCTACAGCCTCAAAATTGACTATCACATAATCTATCACTGAGCTTCTTCTTTCCCCTATGTATATCCACTCTTCTGTTTTCATCACTTCATCACATCTATTTACGATCATCCATCCTCTTTCACTTAATTCCTGTAGTAATAGTGCACCTTCCTTATTAATTAATTTGTCCTTTGATTTTCTTGTGTATCTTTCTTTAACCTCACTTTGAATTATGCCCTCCTCTATACCAGTTCTCGCATCAAAATCTCCACCTATCATCAAGTATCCTTCCTCTTTTTCTTTTGCACTTTCTTTCAAACTCCGCAATGTTTTTTCAATATCTCTACTATATACAGTTACTACTTTCCATAGTTCATTATTTAATTTTATTTTTCTCATAGCTATATTTTTTTCACCACTTCTTCCCTCCATTTCTTTTAATTCTTTTCTCACTCCCGTTATAATTCCCCCCATCGCACGACCTTTCACTTTTTCTCTCGTCGCTGGTTTGCATTTCCAATTAAATTCCTTAGGTAAATACTTTTTTGTTTTATTCCACTCTTTTTCTTCTAACTATGTTTCAGTTGGCCCAATTATGTCGAACCTGCTTAAAAATTCCCATACTTCATTACATTTGTTTTTCACTCCAGCAATGTTTTTCACTCCTTTAAGCTCATTCTGTACTCCTTCATTTAATCAGACCTTAGCTGAAAATCCTCTTCACTAGTTCCCTCTCTCTCTTGCATTTCTTGTAAACCGTTATCTAGCTCACTCCATTTAAACCACCTATTATTTAATTGTAATTTCATACATCCTACTTTAACTATGCACCCTTTTTGCCTTTTTCTTTTCGCTATTTCCCTTATTTTTCTTTGTACCTCTTTTTCATTCCATGTCATATCATCTTCTATGTAAATTTTTTCCATACCTAACCTCCTTTTACTTATCATTACTCCTTTTTTTCTTGTTAACACTTTCAACTTCAGCTATTGTTATTTTCTTATTTTCGCTAATTTTAATGTTATGTGCTTTCACGTAGCCACATTTACTTTTTCTTTCAAGAATTCACTTACTGTTTTTTCTAAATCTTTATTTCCAAAGTTCGTTCCTTTTATTACTATGTTTTTTCTTTTATCTTCTCTTTTCTTTCTTTCTTTCTCCTTTTCTAGCCTGCTTATTCTATCACATAATACTTCTCTTTCCTTTTTCCATTCCCTTCTTTCCGTTTCATGTTTTTCTCTCAATAATCTTATTTCAGTCATCATCTCTGTCCATCTTTCTTTATTTCTTTTGTCACTTCTTTCTACTGCTTTTTTAATTTCATTTATTACACATTCTGTACTTTCAATCTGTTTTACGTTTTTCCCACTCTTCGGTGACTGTTTCGGTTGCGTCGCATTCTGTGTCTGTGGCGACGTTCCCGCTGTCACGCCTTTCGGTCTTCCCGTCGGCGTATTCTAACCTCAAACCTTATATATTTAATTCCTCTTTTTCTTTACCTCTATTTATTTATATTTCTGAGCTTTTTATTATTTTAAAGTTTATTATTGCCCTTTTACCCATCTAACACTTACTTTTTACTTTTTACTCTCTATTACTTTGATTTCATCGCTATTTCGTGCCGCAAATTCCGTGTACGTCTTACCCGTCTCGTTGCACTTCCCCTTCTCAAGTAAATTTATTAATAATTCTTTTTTAATAACTACATCTTATTAATATTTATATATTAATTTATTACAACCGCTTATAATACATTTATTTTTTTCATTTTCTATTAAAAATGTTAACTGAAACCATACTTAATGAATTCTTTAAAAATTTTATTAATGAAATAAACCTGCTTGTGTATTTCTAAAAACAAACATATGGTATAACATTACAATAAGTATGTAAAATTATAATTTATCTATTTATCAGCCGACCGTATTCGTAAAATCGTATTAGAAATGCATAAATAAAGTTGAAGACAAAACGTAATTTCAGAAATTTTATAAATCTTTTAGTTACTAATTGAAATTCATTACTTCCCTGGATGTAAAAATTCTTGTTTGGGTTTATTATATTTTTAATATCCGTAAATATTATACGAAATATATATTTTATTTTAATATCAAGTAACATAGACAAACATTGATATTAATTTACTGTAAAGATGTTAAACAATATTTATAAAAAAACTTTTTTTTATGTATGATACTATCACTAAATATGCAACATAAAGAAGCGTTTACATAATTTTGTATCTTATAACATTCTCAACTACTTCATATAAGTTAATAAAAGTTTATTTTATCCTAAAACAGATTAAATTATTTTATTTTCAAGTACGTAAAAAATCTCAATACTATTTTATTATTATAATGAGTTCTTAGTAAAGGGTCCGTCAAGTATGGTTTCAGTTAACGTTTTTAACAGAAAATAAAAAAAACAAACGTACGAGGGCAGTCCCAAAAGTACCCGACCCGACAAAGAAAACAGTAAAAAAATTGCGAAAATGTTTTTTATTTTTCAACATATTCTCCTTTCAGTTCGATACACTTTTCCCAACGATGTTCAATAGCTTCGATACCCGCTTTATCGTAGGAACCGTCAAGCTCCTCAAAATACCTATTAACCGCAGAGTCTACCTCTTCATTGTTGGCAAATCTTTTGCCGCCGAGCGATTTTTTCAAATTCGGAAAAAGAAAATAATCCGAGAGAGCCAGATCTGGCGAATAGGGTGCGTAAGGAAGCAATTCGAACTTCAACTCATTGATTTTAGCCATCACAATGACGCACGTGTGGACTAGTGCATTGTGATGAAACAACACTTTTTTTTTCGTCAGATGGGGCCGTTTTTTCTTGATTTCATCACTCAAACGCTGCAATAAGGCTGCATAATATGCGCCGTTGATTGTTTTTTCTTTTTCGAGATAATCAATAAATATTATTCCACGCGCATCCCAGAAAACGGATGCCATGACTTTGCCAGCTGACTGAACTGTCTTTGCTTTCTTTGGAGCCGGTTCTCCCTTTTTAGTCCACTGCTTTGACTGCTCCTTGGTCTTAGGTGTAAAATGATGGACCCATGTTTCGTCCATGGTTATGAATAGATGCAAAAACTCGGCTTTATTGCTGCAAAACATTGTCAAACACTCGATGGAAACATCCTCACGTTGCTGTTTGTGCTCCATTGTGAGCAAACGCGGCACCCATCTTGCGCACAGCTTTCTCATGTCCAAATTTTCGGTGAAAATGCAATGCACAGCACTTTTTGAAATGCCTGCCATGTCTACTATCCCGCGCACTTTTAGTCGACGGTCATCCAATACCATTTTGTGGATTTTCGTCACATTTTCTGACATAGTGACCTCACTTGGTCGACCACTGGTGTTCATCTTGGCAGCTCGTGTGACCTCGCTTAAACTCAGCTACTCAATATTTGACCGTTGTAAACGAAGGAGCAGACTTTCCCAGAGTAGAATTCGACTCGGCTTTGATATCGGTTGGACTTAGACCTTTCAAATGAAAGTATTGTATCACATAACGATGTCCGATTTTTTCCATATTTATAAATTCACTGAGAGCGTTCACTTTGGATGTCTGTAAAAAAAATAATAATAAACTTACCGTTATGAATTTTTTAAATTAAGTTGTTGAAAGGTGGTATTGTCAATCGCAGTAATTGTTTTTTTTAAAACTACCTGTATTCATAAGTCAGGTCGGGTACTTTTGGGACTACCCTCGTGAGGTTGTTTGAAAATAATATAATCAACATCTGCATCAAGTTTTATTAGTATTTTATAGTTATAAGAAATTATTAAACAATTATTCAATTCAAAGAGATATTATAGTAATAAAGTTATTGTCAGCCGTAACCCATACTTGCCAAATTTTTTTCTTTTGTAAAAAAGTTGTAATAGGATTATATTTACAATGTAACCACGGTTATTTACAACCTAACCTACAAATAATGAAACGACAGTTAATATTCGATGTTATCTCTGCGCTTCTTTTTAATATCTCTTTAATATTCAATATTAATTTTTTTAATATTTACGATTTTAATACTTCTCTAATTTAAATTTGTTATTCACGACTTTTACTGCATTTATAGTATATTTTTATTTATATTATATTAGATTTATACTCTATCTAGTCGTAGTTAGAATAACAGGTAAGCGGAGCATGAGAAGCGCAGCAAATTTAAATTTAAAGAAAGATACTTTCTTTGCATCTCCCCCTCCCCAGGTGGAGATTTTCAGTATTCAACTCCTTCTTCTGATGCTGGAAGTAATTTTGTTACATGAAATAGTCCAGTTTCTTGTTTTAGTTTTTCTGTTTTTATTTTGTATAATGAATCTGATATTGTTTCTATCATTTCGAAAGGACCAATTCTAAGTTCATTCAGTTTCTTTCTGTTTAGCCTGTTGCCATTTTCAATATACACTAAATCTCGTGTGTTAAACAAATGGTTCTTTCTATTTTTGTCGAAGATCGTTTTGTTATATTCGTGTAATTTTTTTGTTCTTTCTAGAGCAAAGTCTTGATCTCTTATCCAATTTTCTTTATTGTTTTTGGTTTTTAATCCTTCAGGTAAAATGCTGGTATCTAAGCCATCTAATAAATACTTAGGCATAAAGCCAGTTACTGTATGTTCTGTTGTATTGTACTTATCGATACATTCTCTAGCAATCGTTGTCCAAGCTCTTTTTTCTTGTTTTTCATTTATCTTGCTTTTTATCTTGTTGACTAGAGTTTGATTCAAGCGCTCGTTCAGACCATTAGAGAAAGGTGCATTAGTAGCCGTAAAAATTAGTCTAACGTAATTTTCCACCAGGGCTTCTTTAAACTGTTTTAAATTTATTCCTGAATATTTATCTGTAAGTATTGTTCCAATTTTATCCGTTTCTAGCACTTTATTCACTAGCTTGATGAAATCCTTTGCAATCTGCGTTTTCGATGTTAAAACGAAAGCATATCTTGTAAATTGGTCCTTAAGCAGATGTAGGTACCTTTTTGTTGATCTTTGTCCTCTGAAGCCTCCAATTGTATCAATTGACATTATTTTAAATGCTTTTGTTGCTAGTCCCAATCGTGACATGAGTCCATATTTTATTTGTCCTCTGGATTTGTTTTTGATGCATACGAGGGTGGTCTGAAAAATTTCCGACCTAACACAGATACAAGACATTTTTTCTTAATTTCTTTTTTTATTTCTCAACATAGTCTCTTTGCAATTGTACACACTTCTCCCAGCGATGCTCCCATCTCTTCAACCCATCCAAATAGTACTCAGCGTTTTCCTCTGCAAAATGACTGTTTACGAAGGTGATTACCTCCTCATTTGACAAAAATCTGTCCTCCGAGTGCAATTTTCAGATAAGGGACCAAAAAGAAGTCGCTTGGGGCTAGGTCTGGTGAGTAAGGCGGATGGTCAAGCAGCTGAAACCGTAATTCGTGGATTCTCGCCATGGCAACCGCTGATGTGTGAGACGGCGCGATGTCTTGGTGAAACAGGATTTTCTTTTTCTGCAAATGTGGACGTTTTTCCGCAAGTTCTGCCTTCAGCTTGCCAAGTAATGATGCGTAGTATGCTCCTATAATAGTTTTTTCTTTTTGAAAATAATCAATTAAAATAACTCCATGACTATCCCAAAAAACAGTCGCCATCACTTTCCCAGCCGAAAAAACAGTTTTTGCTTTTTTTGGAGCTGGTTCCCCCTTTGCAGTCCACTGTTTCGACTGTATTTTTATTTCGGGTGTATAATGGTGTATCCAAGTTTCATGTACAGTAATTAATCGGCGCCAAAACTCGGATTTATTGCGCCTAAACTGCGCCAATAGAGCGTTGGAAATGTTCATTCGAACACGTTTTTGGTCTAACGTGAGCAAACGCAGCACCCAACGTGCGGATAGCTTTCTCATGCCTAAATCTTGATTTAATATGTAGCAAACACGTTCTTTGGACATATTCATAACCTCTGCTATCTCTCTTACTTTAATTCGGTGGTCGTCTAGCACCATTTGGTGAACTTTGGCAATGTTATCGTCAGTGGTTGCAGTTTTTGGACGTCCCGAACGTTAATCGTCTCCTAAGCTCTCACGGCCACGTTTGAATTCAGCTGCCCAAAATTTCACTATGGTAAATGATGGTGCAGAGTCCCCATACACAGAGTTCGACTCATTTTTGATTTGCGTAGGCGTATTGCCTGTCAAAAACAAAAATTTAATGACAGCTCGATACTCAATTTTGTCCATTTTCACAACAACACTCACATCGACTCACTTAAACGACTGTCAACTAACAACTGCGCATCAAAAATGGCTGAAACTTTGGTGAGCAACTGTCAACAGATGAACAACGAAATTTGCTAGCTTTTATTGACGAGTGCTGCTATCTTCACGTTAAGGTCGGAAACTTTTCAGACCACCCTCGTATTACGCAGTTTCTACAGACTTTAATTACATTTGCAGTTATATTTTTAGCTATAATAAAGGCATATCCTATTTATCATTTGTTTAATCCTTATATGGCACCATTTAAAGTGTATTTCCTTAATTAATTCAAAGCTTAACTTTTAGATAATTTAATTTTTCCTTTATTTTTAATTTCGTTTTAATTTTCTGCAATGTTCTATTTTCTTTTTGGTCTGTTTTTATATCTTTTATTGCTATTAGATTAACTATTTTTAGCATTTCTACGGTACTTGCGAGGGGTTCTTGTACTGGATTTCTACTTAAACTATCAGCTTCGGTGATCTTTCCCCGGAATATATTTAATTTTGAAATCGTATTGTGACAAATAATAAGTCAAATCACCAAGTTCTTCATCGATTCTTGCTTTTATATGCTCTAATCATATGCTCTAATGGTTTATGATCTAAAAATACAGTGAACCTTCTTCCAATAAGCCAATGTTGCCAATACTTTACCGCTGCCTTGATTGCCAGGCATTCTAAATAAATCGCTTTTTTTCGTTTTTGCAAATCATTCAATTTTTTTGAAAAATATGCTACTGGCTTCTCTTTACTATTATTTTACACCTGTTTAAATACTACACCAATGCCTTCTAGAGATGCATCCGTTTTAATTCTTATTGGTAAATTTTTATCAAATATTTCCAACACCAGTTGAGAACATAATAACTTCTTAATATCTTTAAATAATTTTTCGTACTGTTCAGACCATATAAACTTTGCGAGTTTTCGCAATAGTTTGTGTAAAGGATCTAGCAACATTGAGCTTTTCGGTATATACTCGTTATTGTCGAATATTCTTTTCGGATTTTGGAGTGGAAAAATTTTGTATTGAGATTAAGTTATCTTTCAGTGGTCTTACTGCATTGTGTTCTATTATATGTCCAATGTATTTTACTGATTCTGCTGCAAACGTAAATTTTTTAAATTTTAATCGGAAACCTTCATTTACTATTGCTTTTATTACTTTTTCTATATGTTCTACATGGTCCTTGAATGATTCTGAAAAGATTAAAATGTGATCGATATAATTTTCTAAGAAGTCTTTTAAAGTATACTTTCTTAAAATATTGGATAAAATTTTTTGGAAAATAGCTGGTGATATTTTCAATCCAAATGGTAAACACGTCTATTGGTAGTGCCCCACTTGTGTAACGAATCCTATTTTTTGTCTATCTTCAAAGCGTAGTAGTATTTACCAAAAAACAGAATTTCTATCTAATGTGGTGAAATATTTACAGTTTCTTGTTTTTATTATTAAATCATTTATTAATGGGAATGGTTGAGTTTGTGGTATGATTATTTTGTTTGGATCTCGAAAGTCTATGCATAATATTGACCGTTTGTTTTTATCTTTTTTGAATGCTAAAGTCACTGGTGCTACAAAAGGGCTATAAGATTCTTCAATTATTTTACTTTTAAGTAATTTTACCACTTGACTTTCTATTTCTGTCTTATCTTCTATAGTGCATCAGTACGATCTTTTGCTACAATATTTATTAACCAGTAAGTCTATTCGAGCTTCGTAATTTGTAACGGTGCCTACATCATATTTATTTTTTGCAAAAACCGCTTTATACTTTTCTATCAGTTTGTTAATTTTAATTTTTTTTGTATCGTCTAAGTGATCTATGGTCTGTCAAGTAAGAGCGTGGTCGTGTTAATTTATAAAAAAATTCATTTGATGAAACTTTCATATTTATATATACATTGTACACATTACAAACAATGATGCAATTCGGTCAATAATGTGTCCAGTCACCACCGGCGTCGATAATTGCCTGGCATCTCCGAGGCATGCTTTCTACTAATTTGACGGCGTATTCTAGTGGGAAGGATCTCCAGATCCGACAAATTTCGTAAGACAACTGCTTTAAAGTGTATGTGCGTCTTCCACGAAGCTTTCGTTTAATATATGCCCACACATTTTCAATAGGGTTTGCATCGGGCGACTGCGACGGCCAATCCAATGTAACGATGCCAGATTGAGTCTTCCACTGAGTACAGAGCTTGCTGCGGTGTTTAGGATCGTTGTCCTCCTGCAGAATCCAATCTTCATTTTTGTGATGAACCATCGTTTGGCAGATGGCAGTAAAGCCTTATTGTAGATTTTTATCATTTTCTCGGCATTTAGGTTGTCAGTAAAGAGGTGCAAAGTGCCGAATCCCTGCTTTGAGAAGCAGCCCCAAAGATGCACCTTTATTCCATGTTTTACGGTCCGCTAAACAAGCCTATGGGTGGAAGTTGACCAGGCTCGCGTGAGGACAGAACGTGTCCATATAGAACATTTATCAGTAAAAATGACATTTTCAAAATCTCTATCAATATTCTCATGCGCCCAAGTGAGTCGCTTTGTCACATGTTTTTCATTCATTTCGGACGATGAGTACGAAGATGGGTTCGGATAGTTTCGTAGGATATATCTAAACCTTTTGCCATTAATTTTGCTTGTCCTTGCCGCAGTGTTAAAGCAGGATTCCGCGAAAACAGATTCACTATTCTTTTTTCATCTTTTTTGTTCACTTTTTCTATCGAGCCACGTTCTGGTAAATCATCGACATTTTTAGCCACTTTATATCGCTGTATTAACTTCTGTACAAATGCCTTCGACTTTCTCATATATTTAGCAGCCGCTGATTGCGACATTTTGGGACCTTTCGGGTGGACGCAAAGGAACACAGCCTCGTAGCGCGACGCGTACTTAGCACTCATGGCGTTTAACGTGATTCTCTTTCAAAAGATCTACGACAACTGAATCTTTGTTGACAATGCATCAAGGACAAAGCTTTCCTCTATTGGCTCGCGAAGGAATTAGAGTGAAATTTTTTATTACCTGTCGGTGAAGTCGACCACGTTCTTACTTGACAGACTGTAATAAGGTGTGATGCGCGAAGGAACTAACCTATTTATCGACGCCAAGAGTTAAGTGGGTCGAGAGGTTAGTAATATTTAGATACCTACCACAAATAAATAAAAAATCAACTACCTCGAGTCAAGTACCTTAAGGAAACAGTAGAAAGTGTTTAAGTTTTAACTATCGGTGGGGATAAGTATACTATTATTACATATAATTATTATAAAAGGTGAAATCTACTTTTATCTTCGTTATAAAGCAAAAAAAAATTTTGCTCTTCGTGGGCTAGGAACCGCTCAGACTGCCCGAAATGAGACTGCAAACTTTAAACGCGTTTTTCTCGAAACTACTTTTTCGATACGGTTGACAAGATATCTCAAGTTCTAATGCACCGATTCACTTAAAATTTAGTACAGACTTCCTTCATACTATCAAAATTGTTTCGACGAAGGGGTTTTTTGAATTTTTTTTTTACTATTTTTAAAAAATTCCCAAACTTGAAAAAAAAAGGCAAAAAAATGATCTTTATTTTCAAAAAGACGCCATTTTGTGAAAACTTTTTTTTTTCAAATCGACTACGTTGAGGTAATTTTACATCCTTGCTTAATAAGAAATTAACCTTAATTTTATGTTTCAGACCACCAGAAGAATCGGAATCTCGTCAACCAGGAGACACCTTTTTTTTTTGAGTCCCCACTTTGCCGGCCTCTACCGATTTCAATTTTGAATTTTTTTTTAATTATTGTACATTTTTATACTTTTCAAGTATCAATCAAATAATAAAAAAAAAGATCGTAAAAATGTTTACTATTTTTTTTTTATTATGCCTGTAAAATCACCTCAAATTCGAGCCTCTCGACTAGAATACCCCCTTAAACCAGCATAAATCCTCTGGGTGGTATCGAATACCTTTGTTCAATTTTTCACAATTTTTACATGGTTTCTTCTCATCGAATTTTTTTTTATCGTCTTGTCTTTCTACTTCTTTTGTAAAACTATTGTATTTTATCCCACTTGATTTTCACATTTCTTTATTTCATGCAGTAGTTTGGTTAAATTTTTACACTTTTCTTTATCTATTTTATTTCTGACAAATTCAGGCAATGCTGCTACTATAAGCATCACTAGGGTTTTTATACCCATACCATTGTCCATATCAAGCAATAGCTTTTCTTTCCTAAGAGCATATTCCATTAGGGAACCTTCTCTATATTTGTAGGATATAGCATGCATTTATGTACTCCATTCTTTATCTGCAAATGACTCCAAAAATTTCTTTTCAGCTTCCATTCAGCTTGCATTATCAAAGTTATTAGTGTTGATAAGTGCCAATTTAAACATGACTTGTCCAAAAATAATCTTAATGTCGCGATTCTTGTGTAGTCTTCACTGATTTCAAATCTTCTGCACTTCTCCTCATATGTCTCCAGCCATTTCTGCATTTGAGTGTTTGCATGAAAATCTTTTAATCATGAATTTCTCTGCTATGTGCTTCAAATTTAGTTGATTTTTCTTATTCCACGTGGATTCTGCAAAATCTGCTTGTGTTATCTCCTCTAGATAAAGATAATTAAATATTAGATTGCCATCTTAATCGAAGTAAATATCTTCCATTTCTTCAGTACATGTGATTCATATTACTCTTTCTTGGCCTCTTTGATTTAAACTTTTTTCACTTTTTTAAAATTATCTGTTTTAATCAATTTAGTATGGTTATTCACAAATATTTTAACTTGTGACAGGTGGTTTATAGAGGTTAAGCCACCGGCCATAGGCGAGAGAAATAGAGTTCGCGGCGCGACGATATGCGGCGCCATCGATCAAGCGACCGAGAGCTTGACGCGGGAAAAGGCGCGAGAATCCGCGGCGTACCGAAACGCGGCGCTATCGATAAAGAATCAATAGCGCTACACGGGAAAACCGATAGGTGAGAGGAGAAGAAGGAGCCCTTACCTCAAGCCTTCTTCTCGTCCGAGCCGTTTTGCTAGCCGCACGTGTCGTGATTTGTTCCGAGTTTTTTTGTTAGAAGAGATAAGCGATTTTCCGCAGCAGCTATAGAGAGGACGATCTCAGCTGCAGCACAAAGTAAGATGCCACTTTATCCATATAGATTAGTCCGCAAATAAATCCTATTTAGTCTTTTTCCTGACGCATGTGCGATCGCGTCAGGCATAGATATAGATATAGGAGAGTTACGCGCGAGACCGCGTAACTCAAAACCGATTAGGCCGCGCGAGTGCGAGTGAGAGGATCGATCTCTCTCCCGCACTATCATAGAATAGGCGTACGAGTAAGAGAAAGCCACTCTTACTCGTACAACCTGCGAGCACGTAGTTGAGCGAGAGAGCTCGTTCCTCTCGCTCAACCATAGACTGCAGCGTCGAGTGAGAGGGAGAGACGCTCTCACTCGAGCAGTCATAGACAACGGCAGTATAGAGGATGAACTGCTCCCTCGATATCCGTCGGCCATAAACTACATGGGTGTGTGTAGCCGCGTAAAGCGAAGAGGGTGCGCATGCGCAGTGCGCACCTTGAGAATTAGTATTGCGCGTAAGGCAATACTAATTGCTCTTCGCGTAAACGGACCTCTCCGCAATAATTAACGTATTTTGTATTGCCTTTGTTGTTTTATTTATTAAATAAGCTTTAAAAAACTGCTGGAGCGTTTGCCTTAAGGGGAAAAATCACAGTAAAATTTTCAATTTTTCGAAAAAAATTTTTTTCGCCTAAAAGGTGCTTTAGGGTCTTAAAAATAATATACCAAATGATGGAACACGGCAAAAGTGTCCGAGTGCCCAAATTTTTCATTCTGCGGTAACGCCACTCAGGTATGGTATCTCAGTACTTAAAACTTTAAACGCGTTTTTCTCGAAACCACTTTTTTGAGCTCGCCGAAGACATAACTCGAGCAAATCTTTACCGATCGACTTGAAATTTTGACAGTAGCTTCGAAATATTTTTCTCCACGGAGCTACGTAGGATTTTTTATTTTATATGACTTAGTTTTTTTTATCGAAGATTTGATGGCGTTTTTTTTTGTTAAAAATTTAACTTTATTTTTAAACATGCACCATTTTGTGAAAAATCAATACATCGAAAAAATCCTACGTAGCTCTTTAGCTGTTATTATATGAAAACTAAAAAATTTTGGTTTTTTCTTCCAGGTCAAAAATCAAGGAGTCTACGTTTTCGGCCATCGACACGCTTTCAAAAATAGGCGCCTTGGGGCATATGCTGCGCAGCCGCCATTTTTTAATATTTTTTATTAAAAAAATTACATTTTGTACTTTTTTAGTATTGCTATAAAACCTACTTTACAGATTTTCAATTGATACTTTTATTCAGCCAAAATTAATTCCCGAAAATATGCCTATTTTTTGTGTGCTACTGTGATTTCCCCCCTTAATTTATTCCCTATAGCTTCCCTATCCCGAATACCGCCGCCTCCGCAAGTATGCCAATCTAGCATTGGCACACAAACTGAGTAGCCAAGCCCAATGGGAGCGTCACTGGCAGCCGGGCCCTAGGCAAGGCCCCACACACAAGAAAAGAAAAAAAAGCAAGACCAGAGGAAGGTCCTGCGTTGCTAGCGGGGCGTAAATAAATATACCCCGTTACAAACTTCTGGCAACTTATATTTTTTATTGTCCTCTGTTGTGATTGAGGTTATGAAAACTAGGCTTGTTTTACTGTCGCTTGGCGAGGCAACATATTTAAATGCGAATTGCAGTTTTCTTGCCATCGCAAACAAAAATTGTCGTTTTATAAGACAATTAAGACGTAGGCTGATTCAGCAAACAAAATTTGTTTTTATAAATAATGTTGTTTATTACATTTTCAATTTAACTACAGTTATTTACAACCTTACCTATAAATAATGAAACGACAATTAATGTTTGATGTTATCTCTGCGCTTTTTTTTAAATATTTTTTTAATATTTAATATTAATTTTTTTAATATTCACGATTTTAATACTTCTTTACTTTAAATTTTTTATTCACAATTTTTACTACATTTATAGTATATTTTTATTTATATTATTTTATTAGATTTATACTCCATCTAGTCGTGGTTAGAATAACAGGTGAGCGGAGCATGAGAAGCGCAGCAAATTCAAATTTAAAGAAAGATACTTTCTTTGCATCTCCCCCTTCCCAGGTGGAGATTTTCAGTATTCAACTCCTTCTTCTGATGCTGGTAGTAATTTTGTTACATGAAATAGTCCAGTTTCTTGTTAGTTCTAGCCATACGGGAGAAGAACGGGATTCGTCGAGCTTGCGCAGCGATTCCAAGAAAAACTTTGCTAAAAACAGTACAACGTTTTCAGAGGCAATTAAATTTATGCCTTGAAGCCAATGGAGGCAACTTCGAACATTTTCTTCGTGATTAATAATTATAATTGTTATAATAGTGAGAGGCTAGGGGACTCACGTTAATCAAGCACCTTAAAGGGAACACAAATCTACGACGTCCACATCGTTGTTCCTGGATAGCGTTAAAAGTTGGGTGATTCGTATTTCTGATGCATAACATGCATAACTACAGAGATTTGGGTGAAAAGTTGATTTGACTTTCAAATGATATCTAAGAATCAACTTAACCCATAACATGACATTGTACAAGATATTTTGTACTTTATGTCAAAGTACTGCAAAGTACTGCTTTGGAGCCTCATAATTCGAAAATTACTTAATATAAAAATATTTTATTATAGTGTTTTGGAAAGCTCTCTAGTTAACCTACAAGAATGTGTAACAAGAAATAGTAGATTCCATCTAAAAAATTTAAGGTAACCTTCATGTGACCTTCAAATTGCTCTTCAAGGTCAAACCAATGGTACCATCTTATGTCCCCCTCGAAGCTATACAACTTTTGTCTAAAAAAATTTTCTGTATCTGGCTTACCAACAGAGAAATTTGAGTGGGTCACTTAAAATGGCTCACCCTGTATATATGTATTGGAATAAAATCTAATACATTTTTTTCTAACCTGTACTAATATATCACTTCTGAAAAACCAGAACATCTTTAATTAATACTTTTATTTACGACTCGCCTTGCAAAACTATACAGCAAACTGACAAATAACTAGCAAGGTATCGGCGCACTTCCCACACAAGACTCCTTTTTCCCTCGCATCAGCACAATATGAAACCAACTTGCTACGCGCTTAAAGTGAATGTTTACTAAGATACTAAAAAGCCTCCTCAAAAACAATGAAAATCACTATGAAAGAAAATATCTATTGTAAGAAAACATTAAGTAATATATACAAATTATCTTTAAATACTACCTAAAGATCTTTGTCATAAATCCATTTGCATCGAAATTATGTTATAAAATGGAATCCTCGAAAAAACAAAATGAAAATGACTATCAACGCATATACGATTTTATCATTAATTATTTTTATATTATAATCAGTTAACAACCAAAAATAATATCTATAAGAATTTAAAACTACATAAACCTTTGTAATTTGAGAAATATTCTCCATATGAGCATAATGATAAAAATGCAATGAAGTTGAACGAACTAGCGAAAAACTACACCGAACGTCAACATAGTAGCAAAGAAAACGGGATGTGAACATGTATACATACGTGTATGTACTGACACGAATTATCGACATGCAATTATCCAAACATCGAGTAACATGTATAAAATTTTTATAACACATCGTTCAATAAGTCCCGAGACTAACCCAGAGATGGTGCTAGTAGTACCAAACTGGCCACGTTTCCATAGAGTGCGAACCTTCACATGAAACGTGTAAAAATTTCACGTCGATCGGATCACAGACAGCAGAGTTATCGAGGTTAGAGTAAAGTCACTTTGTAATTTGTTTGAAAAATGGAAAAAAGCGAGTTTCACGTGTTGATAAAAAATTGTTTTTTAATGGGTAAAAACACCGTGGAAGCCCAGCAATGGCTTGAAGAAAATTACCCGGACTACTCTCCATCCAAACCAACGATTTGTCGTTGGTATGCTGAGTTTAAACGTGGTCGTACGGACACAAACGATGCGGAACGTTCGGGTAGGCCATTGGAAGCCGTTACACAGAAAAATGTGAGTGAAGTGTTAAAAATTGTAATGAAAAATCGCAAAGTGAAGGTCCGTGAGATTGCAGAAATGACACAGATATCATCTGGAAGCGTATTTACAATCCTTCATGAAAAATTGAGCATGAAAAAGGTTTTTTCCAAGTGGGTGCCGCGATTGCTTTCAGTGGAACAAAAACAGCAACGAGTCGACGATTCAGAGGGCTGTTTATCGCTATTTACTCGCAATAAAAAGGATTTTCTGCGTCGATACGTGACCATGGATGAAACATGGGTACATCATTTCACTCCGGAGTCGAATCGGCAATCATCTGAGTGGCGCACGGCTGGCGAAAGCCACCCAAAGCGTCCAAAATTGCAGCAGTCTGCTGGCAAAGTTATGGCGTCTGTTTTTTGGGATACACATGGCGTGATTTTCATTGACTACCTGGAAAAAGGTAAATCGATCAACAGTGATTATTATATTGACTTGTTGGTACGTTTGAAGGAGGAGATCGCAGCAAAACGACCGCACATGAGAAAGAAAAAAATCCTTTTTCACCAAGACAATGCACCATGCCACAAGTCCATGAAAACAATGGCAAAATTGAACAAATTGGGCTTTGATTTGCTTCCCCACCCCCCGTATTCGCCAGATTTAGCCCCTAGCGACTACTGGCTCTTTGTTGATCTCAAAAAAATGCTCCAGGGATAAAAATTTGGCTCTAATGAGGAGGTTATTGCCGAAACTGAAGCCTATTTTGAAGCAAAGGATAAATCCTTCTATAAACATGGTAACAAAATGTTGGAAAGGCGTTGGAAAGATTGTATCACTCTAAAAGAAGATTATATTGATGAATAAAAATGATTTTTGAAAAAAAATGTTGTTTTCGTTGTTAGTCTCGGGACTTATTGAACGATGTGTTACATACTACTGTGATCAAAAAGTAAGGTGAAATTGTTATTTAAAACTCCCGGGCATTAGGAAAGCAGGTAAATTTTTTTTCCTAGGTTGGTAGGACTGTCTATAACATTTGCCAAGCGTCTGTTTGTCAAAAGGTTTAATTATCTCCGAGTTACACGTGTTTTTGTAAACAACCAAAAGTGAATTTTTCGATTTTTACAATGGGTGATTTTGTTGAGCAAAGAACTTGCATCAAATTTTGTTTGTGAAACGAATATTCTTGTGCGGACACGTTGAAAATATTGCGGAAGGCCTTTGGTGATCAAACTATGGCACAAAAAAACGTTTATAAGTGGTACAACGAGTGCAAAGCGAGTCGAGAACGTGTTGAAGATGAACCGCGCTCTGGACGACCATCAACGTCTACCGACGAGGGCCACGTCCAAAAAATCAAAGATTTGGTGCTTGAAAATCGTCGATTGACAATTAAAGACCTCGCTGATAGTGTTGGAATATCATTTGGCTCAGCCCAAACCATTTTGAAGGATGTTTTGTGTCTCAAACGCGTCAAGTCTCGATTGGTGCCAAAATCGCTCAATTTTTTGGAAAAAAAGCGTCGCAATGATGTGTGTGAAACTTTGCTGTCTGACTATCAGGACCACTTGAAATGCATCATTACTGGAGACGAGACTTGGATTTACGCATACGACCCTAAAACCACCGACCAATGCAGCGATTATCGTGCAAAAGGTGAAGCAAGACCGAAAAGATCACGGAAAAGTCGATTGAAAATCAAGGTCATGTTGACAGTTTTCTTTGATTATCGTAGTGTGGTGTACTATGAATTCCTTCTGCCGGGCCAAACTGTCAATAAAAAATATTATTTGAGCGTTATGCGTTGTTTGCATGAAGCTATTTGTCTGAAACGGCCGGAATTATGGGCGAACAACTCTTGGTTCCTTTATCACAATAATGCACCATGTCATACTGCATTGGTTCTTCGCGACTTTTTTGCCAAAAACTCGACTCATATCGTTCCGCAACCACCGTATTCGCCTGATTTGACTTCGTGTGACTTCTGGCTATTCAGCAAAATCAAAAGGCCAATGCGGGGACGCCGTTTTGACACGATTAAGGAGATAACTGAATCGAAGAAGGTCTTGAAGACTATACCGGAAGAAGACTATTCCGACTTTTTCGAGGACTGGAAAAAGCGTTGGCAAAAATGCGTTTTATCGGACGGGGCTTACTTTGAAGGGGATGAAATTGATTTGGAAAAATAAATAAAGAATTTACATTTAATAAATAAATTCACCTTACTTTTTGATCACAGTAGTATCCACAAATCTTGGTTACAAATTTTTTTAAAAAATTTGCAAAGTAAAAATGCTTTTACATAATTTAATTTTTAATTAAAATATAACTAAAACGAGAAGCATCCGAAGACAGGGCCGATATACTAAAGGAATAAAACCGGAATCGACAACGTCGTTTTAAGGAGAAAAAAACTCAGAGACAAGCACTAACCGACACCAACATCAAAATCACCATGCACTGCCTGCCAAATCCCGTTGTGCGAATATAAGGAATACGGATCCAAATATCCTTGGCTGCCATACGAGCGATGTCACGTAGGATGGAAAAACATTTTGTGTGTTTGCCAATCTCGTTTTAGCTGCCCTTACTGCCAGCTCAACCTTCCGGATGTTGAGGTTGCCACTAAAAGAATGAGATGTGACGTCCCGTGGACGCCACCGAGCTACATACACTAACTCGGTCGTAACTCAGCTTACAATACCGCGAGCAACCAATCACGGCATGTGTCGAAATCGTGGCGTTAGTAAATCGACGCGACGATCTGCAGCCACCGTACATTGACACCTGCATTAACTGGTGTACGGCACCGACGGCTCCACCGACGCACTGATCGACAAAAGACATAATTCGGTTGTCGCCTTTATATTAACCAAAATATTAGGCTACACTTCATGAAGATTAATACTATTGGTCAAGTATCTGACCACACGATAGGAACCGAGGATAATAACACCGCGGCTTCCTGTCACGCCTTGTTCTCGACACGCGAATCTTTGAGGTGACGAAATTATCGTCGACTAACGTAACGTCATACTCAACCATGCAGGACCTGATGAAGTTAATCTTTAGTGTATAAATATAACGGATTATATCTAAGTTATGTTACCACGGTAAACCCATGCATTTTGAGTTAAGTGAAAAAAAAAAATGAATCGAAGTTAGCGAATGGTAAGCCCTTCGGGCCCTCAATATCGACTTTCCAATATCTTTTGGTTCTATTCAATATTTTTCAATAAAACAAAATAGAATAAATTTCGAAAACTAGAGGCAAAACTGTATAGGTTTCAAATTTTGAAAGTTGAACAACTTATATTTTTTAGAGGTGGAACTAAATTTTTCAAGTAGATTTTCAACCCACAAACGCTAAGTTCATAAATCCCAAACTCGCAAATGCCAATCTCACGAGTTCTAAGCCCTTAGATCCCAAATTTACACATCCCAAGCCTACAAATTATAAATCCACAAATCCCAAGCTCACAAATCCAAGGCCATAAACCCAACGAATAAAGTTTATCGTTATTTGTCGTACTCTCAAGTTGCTTCGATAATAATGGGAGTACAAATTAATTCGGTCCGTTTTTTTGCGGCAAAAATGCATTTATTTCAAAATAAAAAGAATTAAAAGATTAATCAAAGTATCGTCCATCGTTAGTTACTACTTTTTCTTACCGCTCAGGCAATCTTCGAATTCCGTCTCGAAAAAATGTCTCGACTTTTGAGGTGATTCAAGTTAGGAGCCAATTTTCGATTTCTACGAAAGAAGTGAACCGATGACCTGCCAGATCGTCCTGCATCCCTCAGAACAACCAGTAATCAAAAGGAGCAATGTCCGGAGAATACGGCGGGCGCGGCAAAATATCCTGCTTGAGCGTTTCCAAATATTTTTTCACGACTTTTGCGACATGAGGCCGATCGTTGTCATGCAGAAAAATAACTTTGTCATGTCTTTCCTTGTATTCTGGCTGTTTTTCCCGTAATGCACCACTCAAACGAATCAATTGCAGCCTATTACGATCAGCCGTTATGGTATCGTCAGGTTGTAGCAGCTCATAGTACACAACACCTTTTTGGTCCCACTAGATACACAACTTGATCTTCGAACCATGAATATTCGGCTTTGGTGTTAATGTTGAGGTCGATGGCAACGATTGACCGGGCATAGCGTAGTATTTTTTCTTCTTGGGATTATCATAGAATATCCATTTTTTATCCCCAGTAACAATTCTATATAAAAAACCCTTTCTTGGTTGCCTTTGAATCAGCTGCTCGCAACAGAAAAATCGCCTATCAATGTCTCATTCCTATGGATTGAATCACTTCCAATGATTCCGTAAGCTCCACTTGGTTTGACTCAGATCTTCATCGAGTAATGCCTCAAACTTTTTGTCTTCGAATTTTTTTAGCTGTCCAGAGCGAGGTTTGTCTTCAACGTTGGAATCTACATTCTTGAAATGTCGAAACCATTCCCTACAAGATTTATCAGTTGGAGCATTTTCACCATAAACTTCCACGAGCGATCGATGCGCTTTAGCTGTACTTTTCTTCTAATTAAAACAGAAAACTAAAACCTCCCGCAAATGCTGCTTAGTCGACACAAAATTGGACATATTTAACACAGTTGAAAACAAGTTTTTTTTATAAAACTCGAAGCGATATAAACTGAATATTATTGACAGATATCTAACCTCTTTGAAACTACCGATTTCAACTGTTACTATTAAATATTTATAATAGCCAGAGCCATCTTTTGAAAACGGACCGAACTAATTTGTATTTCCAATATTTTCAGTGTTTTATACGTCTTAAAAACATTCAGTCTACTTTTTGTTCTTGATAGATTTAAATGTTTTAATCATTTTTAATAATTTGTAATAATAATTTCGTTTAAATTCATTTTAAAAAATACTTATTTTGTATTGTTATTACGAGATAATTATTGGATATAAATTTAAACTGATGATTTCATTTTTATTATTATTATAAAAGTAAGTCTAATAAAAATGCACATGAATTTCATAATTTAATTACAAATTATTATTTCTTTTAGATGTTATGATTTCTTCAAATAGATTATACTTTTGTACTTATAATTATTTATTTAAAAATAGACTTCGATTTTAATTTTATTATAAATAATTTAAAAATTTTATAGGAATCGATATGTAAATAAATCCGATAAATATGATTAGCCTTCTTCTTACAGCTTTTCAATTTTTAATTATTTAAGGAAGGATCGCAAATAAAATTGAAATGATTTTGTTAAATGCAATAAATGATTTTACTAAAGTAATAACAAATGACACCTTAGATTTTCATGAACCGTTTAAATATAAGGAAGCTCAAACTGTTAAAGATGAAATGTTGTATCATTTTCCATATACTCTTTTTTAGCAACACATGAATCTATCAAAAATGAAGAAAATATATCAGACGATTATAATTAAAAGCAGAGGAATACGAGGGCCGTTCAATAAGTACCCGTGTTTGACGACAGCGGGCGTTCCTGAGGGAAGTTGGTATTATCATCGTGTGCTGCCATCTATCAAACGACGATAAAACAAATTTCAGACTGATTGATAGGTTAGTTTGGATTTGGCAGCCATTCAAGTAAGACGTGTTTCGTGATTTTCGCTAAGATTGAAAAAAAGCAGTATCGTTTGGTAATCCGCTTTTTGTTTTTGGATGGAAAAAAATGCGAGAAGATAAAAGCAAAGTTGGATGCTGTTTATGGCGACACTTCGCCATCTATGACCACAGTTAGATATTGGTTCAACGAATTCAAAGGTGGGCGAACATCCGTTTTTGATGAGGAGCGATCAGGACGCCCGGCAGACGTGGTTACCGAGGAAATCATTCAAAAAGTCTATGACATGATTCTCGCTGATCGACGAACGAAAGTGCGCGAAGTAGCAGAGGCCGTAGGTGTGTCGACCGGACCGGCAATTAATATTTCACATGATAAGTTGGCGATGAAAAAATTGTCGGCCTGATGGGTGCCGCGATTGCTCATGGTGGACAACAAGCGGATGCGGCTGTTAACTTCGAAGCAGTGTTTGAAGCAATTTAAGCGAGATCTGAAGGAGTTTTTGCGTCGAGTTGCCACCGTTGATAAAACCTGGATTTATCATTACACACCAGAAACTAAGCAACAATCAAAACAATGGATTTCTCCCGGTGAATCTGCTGCAAAGAAGGCGAAGACGGTCCCATCGGCCGGAAAGGTCATGGCGACGATTTTTTGGGATGCGAACGGCGTCATCCTCATGGATTTTTTAGAAAAAGGAAGAACGATCACTGGACAGTACAACAGTGAGTTATTGGACCGCTGCGACAAAAAATTGAAGAAGATATGGCCGCATTTGGCGAAAAAGAAGGTGCTGTTTCACCATGATAACGCACCAGCACATTCATCCGGAGTTGTCGCCGCCAAACTGCATGAATTGCGTTATTAATTGCTGCCGCACCCCCCGTATTCACCCGATCTGGCTTTCTGCGACTTTTTCTTGTTCCCTAACATGAAGAAATGGCTCGCGGGAAAAAATTTAGCTCAAACGAGGAAGTCATCACCGAGACAGAGGCGTATTTTGGAGAGTTCGACAAATCCTATTTTTTGGAGGGGTTAAAAAAATTGCAGGAACGTTGGGAGAAGTGTATCTTTCTAAAAGGGGACTATGTTGAAAAATAAAAAAAATTATTTGAAAAAATGGTGTCTTCATTTCTAAGACGGGTACTTATTGAACCGCCTACGTAGATTCTTGGAATAGATATTATTACCCTAAAATAGTCGAAGAAGTTACACCTGTTAATAAAGAAATAAATATAAAAACAATTCCTACAGAAACTATAGAAAAAATTCAGCCTTTAAATTTATTTTCGCATCTGAAAAAATTGTGTTAGATGTGTTTTAGACAAAGAAATTTTAATGGATTATGATATGGAATTGCATAAACGTAATAATTATTAAGCTGCAATCTCTAGTCCACAACCAATATTCATCTCCAAGATATAAAAATCTTATAAAATATTCTCGGTAAAGAAGCGGTTATCTTGATGTAAACCGTAGATAATTTGAAAACACTGTCGACTTTAGCTTAAGCGATTCTTACAAAACGCATTACGAGATTGATGGCTGCAGTAATATTGCAATAGTTCGCTGTGCTTAGTGTGAAAAATCTTCATGCTTCAAATACTTTTTAGAAGACGATCATTATTGTTCATTATTTAACGAATAAATAAAACTAATTGTAAAACTTTTTATAACTTATTAGAAATTTGTAAAATACTAGTATTAAAAATATAACGTTCTGCATTATTATGATAACATTTATCAGCTTATTTATTAGTTGATGTACTAACAATACAAAGATTTCCCATTAACATTATAAGCATTAATCGAATCCACAAAATTTAAATTCATAAGCCCCCAACATAATATTATCAAAATCGGGGTTTAGGTTATTGTATTATTTGCCTATATTGCTTTAATAGGATCTAGGGGTAGTTCATCTCCGTAATAAAAGATTATACGAAAACACTGAAACACGTCAACTTCTCTTTAGTCATTCTGTTTTAGAAAAATATTTTTGGATATTTTGATAACAGTTCTATAAAATTTGACACGAAAAAAATACTCGGAAAATATAGTTTTATCCCTATCAAATCTAAGGGTTATAATCCTTATAATCAAAACCCTACATACTTCTGTTGTCTTTTATATATGACAATTTATTCTATTTTTTTATTGAAAAATATTGACTAGAACCAAAGAAATGTGCTTTTGGTGTAGACTTCCGCTGTAATTAAAGTGCATATCTGTTGATAAAAAGAATACTTGTCTTTTATTTATTATACAATAATTTGATATGCTATAACATATATTAGTATTATTAAAATTAGAGAAAGACACCTAGGATAGTTTCTTTGTTAGAGTAATTTAGTGGTCTGAGAGCACTCGCGCACTCACTGGTTATTGTGCGTGGAAATTTTAGAATATTCATTTTTGTATATTCTTTGTGTATTTTGAGTGCACCGTAGGGATTAGACGAAAATGCGTCGCTAAGCACTTTAATCATCACTAGGTAGCCTCTTTTATACAACTAGCAAAAGCAAAGAAGGCGTTACAAATGGAACACTAGGAAACTGAGGCACTCTTCTCTCAAATAGAGAGAGAAGCCCACATGACGTTGTTAGGGCTGAAGACAATAGGCTCTAAGTTTGCACAGCTCGATAGGCTGACAAGGTGGCTTATGGGGGAATATGAACCAGAAGACTTTCGCGTAAGAGAGGAAGCGAATGAGCACGCTGCATAAGAGTAATATAGAGGCCCAGGTTAGAGAACTGGATGGTCCGCTATGTGCAAATTCTACACAGAATAAAGAAACACGTCCTCTCAAAGCGCTACAACGAGATGAGAGAGGGAATAATTTGGCCATGAGCAGAGTAAAATTTTCTCTTACTTGGCTCATGGCAGAGCCTGAGGGTGAAGCGAGCATCGATACTGATAATGCCGAAGCAGACGGGCAACAAGCAATAAATGTGCAGATTCTAAGGGGCGCAACGATACCGTTTCATGTAGAAATTGCCAGATATACATATGGCTCTAAAGAACGACAGATTTAAAGTTTATACGTGTATATATGAAATCTATACCTTTAAAAATATATACTAAAATTTCAAGTGTATATCTCAGATAGTTTCTGGTAACTTTAACATTAGTCGCGTTTTTCTCAAAACTACATTTTTCAAATTTGCTACAAGTTCTTTTATATATGTTTTTTAATACTATGAACCTCCAGTTTTGCGATCAAATAAGAAATGTAATTTTAGCAGGACAGAAATTAAATTTTCGCGCGAAATTTGAAACTTTTGTCAAAAACTCCGCCGTTTTGTTAAAATTCAATTTTTTTTTCGATTGAGGGTCATGGTACGGACAGTACCTTCTAGTTTAATAAACTTATTAATTTTTTTATATCAGGCACTGTGTAAGTAGCTATTACTGCAGCAGTGGGGAGCTTTTTTTTTAAGTTTTGGGAGATTGCGAATAACTCTCTGAATTTTTAATTTTTTGGTCCAAAAATTTTATCATGTATTCCTATTATTATTATTTATTATCCTTAAAGCATGAAAATATTCCATGCAGTACTTATCTTTGAAAAAATTGCCAAAAATCACCTTCTTTTTAGGCAGTCACACTAGTGGTGCCTCTTAATGATTTTAATTATTTGTTTATTAGTATACCCATTAGAAAACAATGCATTTTTAACAATATTTAATTTGTTTTGTAAATTGTTTTTATCTGAAAGGTGAGGTTTGGTATATAAGAGAATTAATTACTGATTATTTTTGTGTATTCGTTTTCTGCATTACTCTATGTCTTAGAGTGTTATCCAATTTTTCAAAATCAGAACATCTAGGAAAGGGATTTGTTTATTTTGTTCAATTTTTATGGTGAATTTAATGTTTGGATGTTGGTTGTTGATAAAGTCGAAAAATTTAAGGAGTTCATTTTATCTATGTTGCCAGATTATCAAGGTATCGTCACATAACATAACCACATTTTGGGTTTTTCGTTGGTTGTATTAAAGATTTTTGTTTCCGGATGTTTTATAAATATATTGACAATTATTGATGAAATCACAGCCCATTGCAAAATCTGATGTTTGTTTGTGAAAGAGGTTGCTGACTAAAAAGTATGTGGTGTTAAAACAGAGTTTGATTAGTGGTAGAAGGTTGGTGAGGAAATAAGGGACGAATTTGATAATATTGATTGTTTCGATTACCGATACGTTGGTAAAGAGTGACGAGACATCAAAACTTATAAATATATCTTGTGGTTCAATTTTGGTATTTTGTATTGATTTTTTTAGTTTGATTTGCCAGTAAAAATAAAAAACCTATGTTAATCGACCAATTACAGGATAGCTTTATCTCCGTCACCATCCTTGCCACCGTCAAGGCCATCTTTATATAAAAGACGTCGAAACTTGAAACTACCCATTTCAGGTCTGTTCTAAAGAAATAAATTGCAATGTTCATGAAACGTCATATTTGCCATTGGCTTAACCTTTAGAGGGACGGAATGACGCATACATGTGCCAGAATATAAACCATTGAAAACACATATTTTGAAACAAATGATTATAAAAATTATTAATAATAAATAATAGTTATATTAATAATTATTACGTATATACGAGGGCGGTTCAAATATGATGGAGACAAACGCTGTGGATGGCGCGCATGTATGTTTTGAAGGTCGTGGCTTGAGTATGTGATACCTGGGTCCCTTACGAACAGTGCAGCATAGTTTTCGTCGGGAGTGCATGTTTCACGCGCGTGCTACGATCATGAGTGAACGTCAAACGCCGACCGCCGTTGCGCAACGTATTGTCATTCGTTTTTTAGTGTGGAAAGGCGTTAAAAACACGGAAATTTTTCTGCGTTTGCGAAATCAAATAGGTAGTGAGTGCCTGAGTAGGGCTACTGTGTTTAAATAGGCCAAAGCATTCAAGGATGGTCGCGAAACCGTCGAGAATGAGCCGCATGATCGTCGACCGCGAACCAGCATCATACCAGACAACATTTGCCGCGTAGAACAACTCATTTTGGAGGACCGTAGGATGAATGTTCGAGACATTTCGGCTGAACTCGGCATCAATATTGGTAGTGTAGAGTCTATCATCCATGGACACCTTCAATATCGCAAAATAACGGTGCTATGGGTTCCCAAACTGTTGAACTTCGAGCAAAAATTCACGCAGTTGGAAGTTTGCGTCTCACGTTCGATACAATATCGAAATTGGGGTGGGAGGTATTGGAACCCCCCCCCCCCCCTACAGTCCGGATTTATCACCCTGCGACTACCACATGCTTGGACCACTGAAAAAAGCCCTCGGAGGTCAAAGATTCAACACCGACGACGAGGTAGAGGAGTTCGTGCGCACATGGCTGTCCGAGTTGCTCAAGGAATTCTTCGATACCGGCATCAAAAAGCTTCCAGTAAGGTGGACAAAATGCGTAACTTGTAAGGGGGAGTACCTAGAAAAACTGTAAATTTTTGTAAATTTTTTCGATAGTAAATAAACGTGTCAGAGCATTTGTCTCGATCATATTTGAACCGCCCTCGTACATATAGTTATATTTTTAAAATTCAAAATCACGAACTAAATATTGCTGTTTATTTCGCTCAACTTTTATTTTGAAAATATTTCATACGTATTCAATTTTTATAACCGATCTCGATTTAAAATTATATATTGAGCATATACGAGAGTCGTTTGAAAAGTTCGTGCAAAGTCCGAGAGATGGCACCACCGGTGCGTATCGAGGTCATGTTTAGTTAGTAGCATCTCTTGAATGAACACACACCAAGTTGCAGCCATATTGGTCTATTTCTTTGTGTTTGGCATTCGTGTGAATCAAGGAAGTCGAGTGATTTTCAAGAAATAGACGAAAAAGAATTTCGTGTGGTGATTAAACATTACTTTATGAAAGGCAAAACGCCTCAGGAGACTGAAGAGAAGCTTGATAAACATTATGGTGACTCTACATCTTCGATTAGAACAGTTTATAAGTGGTTACAAAATTTTCGGACTGACCATATGGGTACAAGTGACGCTGAACGTTCTGGACAGCCTGTGAAGGTTACGACTCCAGAAACCATTGATCAAATCCGTGATATGGTGATGGATGACAAGAGTTAAGGTGTGTGAGCATCTCGACTGAACGGGTACATAATATTTTGCTTGAACATTTGGACATGAGAAAGCTATCCGCAAGATGGGTGCCGCGATTGCTCACGCTTGACCACAAACAGAATCGTGTGAAGTGTTGCAAGGATGGTTTGCAGCTGTTCCAGAAAAATCCGAAGGACTTTAAGCGCCGTTTCGTCACTGTGGATGAAACATGGATACATTACTATACTCCTGAGATTAAACAACAATCTAAACAATGGGTTACCAAGGGGGAATCTGCACCAAAAAAGGTGAAGACCGTTCCTTCGGCCGGAAAGGTTATGGCGACTGTCTTTTGGGATTCGCAAGGGATAATCCTCAACTACTATCCGGAAAAGGGTAAAACTATTACAGGTGCATATTATTCATCGTTATTGGACCGCTTGAAAACCGAGCTGCAAGAAAAACGCTAGCGATTGGCCCACAAGAAAGTTCTTTTCCATCACGACAACGCACCAGCACACACCTCAGCAGTTGTGGTCGCAAAATTAATCGAAATAGGATTCCAACTCGTTTCACATCCCCCCTATTCTCTAGACTTGGCTCCTTCATACTACTATTTGTTCCCCAATTTGAAGAAATGGCTGGCGGGACAAAGATTTTATTCAAACGAGGAGGTGATTGCAGACACTAATAGATATTTTCCAGACTTGGACAAATCCTATTATTCGGAAGGGATCAACAAACTAGAACATTGTTGGACGAAGTGTATAAGTCTAAAGGGAGACTATGTCGAAAAATAAAAAAGGTTTACCCCACACGTAAGCAGTTTTTATTTTTGCACGGACTTTTCAAACGCCCCTCGTATTTATAATCTTCGAAGTATTATCTTTTACATATACTTAAAATAATTTTTCTAAAACAATTATTTTCAGAAAAACACACACTTACACACGCACACACTCGATGTATGCGACACATAAACACATGGGATCAAGAAGTCGCTACGTCTATCATCGATCCCAGATGATGCTAAGAGCGAATACTTTTATTATTTGGAATACTTAGGATTTTTAATATTTGAAGGATCAAACAGTTTTAATTTTACAATTTCGACCATAAAATCATAATCATAGACCCAAAAAATCCCTATATATATCTTTCCATGCATGTACAATATTTTTTTACAATTTTAAAGAATTTAACACAGAACAGTCCCATTACAGTCCCAATAATTGAATCCTCCAAGGGTTAAAAAACTCAACACTCGAGCCAACCCAAAAAAACATACAATATGACCAATTATCTTCGTGAAAGCCCAAAATCTTTAATCAAGGAAGCCGTAGGTACAGTCGATCAAGTCAAGTCCACCGAGCAGCCGGCGCAACAGTAAAAGCGACGGTAAGAGAAAACAGGAGGGGGAAAGAAGCAGTTCTTTAAGAAAGGTGAGATAGTTTAAATTCTTCGGATGCGGTCGATCGGGACACCTGCTAGCCGCATGTCCCAATTCCCAGAGACATGGAAAGAATTGAAGGTAGAGAGATCCTACCTCACTTTAGAGCGTATAAGGGCCGCTTAAGAAGTTTCTGCTGGGACAAGAGGGATATCAGCAGAAGTAATTCCCTTATCTTCTTCGAATGAAAACCCAGCTGAGAGACGGACTCTCTACGCATTCCAGAGCGATGGCATCTTGTGGTGGTTGCTGATTACGATAAAAAACTATTGTATTCGTGCTCTGATTAACACTGGTGCGTCACACACAGTGTTAGATTCTGTGAGCTTCCAGTTAGCTACAGCTTACACCTCTGCTACAAGAGACTTTCAAAGGAGCTAAAGTAGCAGACAGCAGATATGCGCAGATCGCCGACTACGCAAAATTTTTAATTAAAGTGCAAGGTGTCAGGAAGGAGCTATGTGTCACTATAATGCCTAGTTCAGAGTCAAATTGCTATTTAGGTATTGATATCACGGCATTCGAAGCGATGCCAGAGATCCGACTTCTGATCAGCTAAAAATCAGAGAAGCGACACAGCCGGTACAGCTAGAGATCGCTAGCATATCCCAGTCGAAAGGAATAGCGGCGTTGGAACTAGCCGACGTTTCTAAAGCTGAGAGGAACGGAGTAAATAAAATAGTGGAAAGACTTTTGACGATGGAGTCAGAACCCATAGGCTCCACATCCTGGATCACACATGAGATAGATACTGAAGATGCGTAAGCGTATAAAACAAAGATATTACCCAGTCTCGTAAAAGATTGAGAAAGAGATGCATCGTTAGGTAAAAGAGATGCTAGACGTTCACGTCATTGAGCTATCAACCAGCGAGTGGTTGTGATAGTCTAGAAGGCCAATGGCAAATATCGCAGTAACGAAACCAGATGTCTATCCGTTGTCATACAGGGTGAATCATTTTAATTTATAGATCCAAATATCCATAATGTTACTCGGCCTAGAAAAAAAAGGTTAGACAAAATATGTTCAGGACAAAAGGGGTCATAAGACCTTGTTAATGAACCTGACCTTGAATCCGATTTTCAAGGTTATTTGAACGTCAAAGTCATTACTTAAAATGGATACCCTTATCTTTTATAACAAGTTCTAAAAGAGTAGGATAAAATTTTACGTTAAAAATGATATTTTTAAAGTTTACATTCTGATTTTGAGAAGGTCAAATAAAGGTCAAATTCCTTAAATCGTAAAGTCAAGGTGATTTTTACATGGAAATTTCTATTTTTTATGTCGGATTCTAAATAAGCGAAGAATTTTACCTCTCACAGTTAATGTGATTCACTAATTATCCACGGATTAACTGCTAAAAGTTACCTCCGATGGCTTTAAGACACGCCAGGCTTTAGGCTGCGTTTTTCCGACAGAAGACATCCTACGAATGTGACCATTCGGAATTGGACTGAAAGAGCTTGCAACGAACATCTTGTTTGCCAATGCCGATGTTATGATCACGACGAAAATGATCTGCGAGCCGTAACTATTCTAGCAGCTACTTGTCTTGATTCACATGTTAGTACTCGTCAGATCGAAAGAGAAATCGACATACCACAAAAGACAGCTTTCAAGGGCTTTAGAATCTTATGCCTATTATATTATACCAATGCAAGCTGGGGTATATCGCATTCTAGCAAATGTTAGTTTTTGCCAGTAAGCTTTACAGATGATATAGAATGATCCTAACTTTTCGAAGGATAGTAAAATTGATACAACTGTCATTATTGGTCGGATTTTAATTCCTATTGGTATAGAGCTGTAGACAATAAACATCAATAAGGTCTCATGGTATAGTGCGAAATAATTAATGGTTACCTTATTGCACCCTACTTATTTTAACAAAAGATTGATGGACATAACTACTTATACACAGTTGCTAAGAGACTACTTACTAAGACACTTAGAAGATGTGGACTTAGCAACTAGGTTAAGAATGCAGTTTTAATAAAATGATGCTTTGCTATATTCTGCTATTGATGACACTAATTATTATTTGAACGCTATGATAGTCGGTGTATCGGGCGAGGAGGTCCAGTTGAACGGCCCGCTAGCTTCCCAATATAATATCACCAAATTTTTTTTGTGGGAGTATAAAAAAATATTATTTTTGCCAAAACATCTACTACTGGAAAATACATGATTAACCGAATTAGAAGAGCTTGCGCGGCAATCTCTAGAGAAATTTCGCTAAGGACTGTGGACAGTTCTGAAAGACATTTACATTTATCTTGAAGCCAACAGAGCTAACTTCAAGCAGTTAATCTGTTGAAAATTGGTCACATTAACTTAGAGAGGTAAGGGGACTTATGGAAATTAATCACCCCAAACGTGGAAAGCAAAAGGACTCATCGAAATCAGGTATTCGAAACGCAATAGACGAGACTCATGGTAATTACGCACATTAAAGGGAACATAACTTACTAAGTCCATTTTTTTGTTTCAGAGTAACGCCAAAAGTAAGGAAGAAGTGTTTTAATTTTTTGCGATTTCTTTAAAAACCACCTTGACACTCTGGGACCTAGACTCCAAGGTCAATAGTGAGTCAAGATCGTCAATATTTGTGCATTTTATATATTACTTGATAAGGCATCTTCAACGTTTAGCGTGCTCAGTAAATCGCTAACATTAAAAGAGGAAGCTTCTGAGCGCTTTAAAACAGTTGACCTCGATTTAATCGTCCTAAGACCAGTAAACAGATTTTTGAACTTGCATTTAAGACGTAAAATTCTCCGCTTATTAAAAATTGGTCTTAAAAAATAAAAATTTTCATGTAAAAATTATCTTGATCGTACGATTTTAAGTATTCGACCTTTATTTGACCTTCTCAAGGTCAGAATGTAAACTTTAAAAATATCATTTCTAACGTAAAATGTCTCGCTCTATCAGAATCCGTTATAAAAAATAGGAATTCCAATTCTAAATAATGACATTGATCTTCAAATAACCTTGAAAATCAGACTCGAGCTCAAGGTCATTAACAAGGTTTTGTCAACCCCTTTGTCCTGAACTTTTTTTGTTAAAACATTTTCTTTCTAGGCCGAGTAATTTAATGGATACTTGGATCTATAGATTAAAATGTCTCACCCTATGTATGGACGGTATTCCGCACAAGTTCAAGAGGATAAAATATAACACCACTCTAGACTTGAGCAATGCATACCACTAGATTTCTCTAAGGAAAGGCATAAGACCACAGATGGCATTCACTGTGCCTGAATTAGGACTCGACCAATTAAGGAGAATATCATACGGCTTATACCAGGCAGGTGCTTCACTTCAGCGGCTGATCGACATGGTGATCGGTCCAGAGCTCGAGTTATATGCGTTTTTGTATCTCGATGATATCATCATCGTCACGGAAACATACCAGGAGCATTTAAAATGGCTCAAGCCTGTGCTGCACAAGATAAAAGCCACTGGATTGATCGTGAAAAAAGAGAAGAGCATCTTCTGTCGGACAGAAGTAAGATACCTCGGTGTGGTGGTCAACCATGGTTTCTGACTGGATTCGGACAAGATTGTTCTGGTATTAGATTACCGTGTACCGAGAAGATACCGAAGAACCTCAAAGAGCTGCGAAGGTTATGATCTTTTTAGGAATGGCATTTTGGTACAGGAAGTTTCTTCAGGATTTCGAAACCGCTACAGAACCGATAACGCAGCTAAGGAAGAAAGAAAGGAAGTACAAGTGCATAAAAGAGCAGCAGACAGCCTTTGAGACGGTAAAAACGTTAATTGCCACCGCTCCAGTGCTCCAGTGCCCGGATTTTGAGAAGCAGTTCATGATCTAAATGGACGCTAGTGACACCGGCATCGGGGCTCTTCTGCTCCAATATGCTGATGGGCAATAAGTCGCATTACATATAGACGTCGCAATACTTCTTCAGAGAATGTTTTTTTCCTTTCCGAAAGCTCAGCCGAACGAAAGGAAGGAATGCGCCGCAGTAAAATCACCTACGTCGAAATTCAAGTAATAGGTAAGAGGCTTCTTTCTTCTTACAAGTAACCCTACCTAACTGCCACTTACCGAAAATAGAAAAATATAATACACGTATTTTCTTATAGCAGTCCAATTTTAATTTTTGGGGTATAAATCACCCTTGAAAGATGTAAAATAGTGAATAATTATAGTAAAATAACCAAATCTAGATGATTTTGTTTCTACCACTCAAATAGATGGTCTTATAGATACGACTATCATTTTCATGCATTTTTAAGATAGCTAAAACCGAATCTAGTGACTGTTTAATCTAAATAGGTGAGGGTCAAGATCAAATCTTAAGGATTAGGTTTGAAACGAATAATCTAACTAGTTTTTAGGTTTTTTAGGTCGCTGAAACCGAATCTGGCGTCTGTTTAAATCTAACAATTTAAATTCAAGGTCATTTAAAATTCATGTCATGATCGATAAATTCCACATAATTTTAAGCCTGAGATGATTAACCTACTGAACCAAGATTCTACATTTCTAAACTAAAAAATCCGAAGCTCGGAACCTCAAGCTCACAAATCTTAAGCCCAAAGCTTTCTGCTTAGAAACTCCAAGCTCACAAACTTCAAGTCCACTATTTTAAACCTATAAACTTCAAGTTCAAATTCACATACCTCCAGCTCATAAACTTCAAACACATACACCATAAGCCAGAAATTTTATGTCTATTAATCTTAAGATCACACAACCCAAGCTCATACACTCCAAGCCGACCACTTCAAGTCCACAATTTTAAACCTATAAATTTTAACCCTTTAACCACAAATTTACACACTCAAAGCCCACAAACTTTAAGGGCTTGGATTTGATGAGTTTGGTAACTAACTTATAAGCTTTGGTACCTAACTTATAAGTTTAGAGTTTGTATTTTTATAATTGGTGGATTTTGGGTTTATTTATAGACTTTAAATGTGTGTACATATGTGATATTATTCACCATTTAATAATGTATTTGCTTTTAGCATTACCTAGAAACGATAGCGAGGACATAGCAAATTTCGTTTCCTGTGGGGTGCTTGATTAACTTGGGTCCCTTTGTCTCTCACGGTTTGACTTATGAACCTAAAATCTAGAGCTCAAAACTTAAATCCAAGCCTTGACACCCCAAGCCCATCAACTTCATGTTAAAAATTTCAAGTCTATATACTTGGAAGCCTGCGATTCCTAAAAGGTTAACGGTTGTAGAATTGTGATTTGGAGTTGATAGGGTATATTTTAATTGTTAGCCTATGGTTTTTGGGTTTAGAGTGTGTAAATTTGAGGATGAAAGCTTGAAATTTATTAAGTTTAAAATTGTGGACTTGAGGTTGGTAGGCCTGTAGTGTTTGGGCTTGCCTTGTGAGCTTAAGATTTTGAAATTTAGAATTGTAGACTCTAGGTTCAGTAGGTTCAGCATCTCAGGCTTAAAATTATGTGGAATTTATTGATCATGACGTGTCTTCTAAATGACCTTGAATTTAACTTGTTAAAGTTAAACAGACACCAGATGCGGTTTCAGCAACCCAAAAAACCTATAAACTAGTTAGATTATTCGTTTCGAAGCTAATTCTCAAGATTTGATCTTGACCTCGACCTGTTTAAATCAAACGGACATCAGATTCGGTTTTAGCTATCTTAATGTATGAAAATGATAGTCTTATCTATAAGACCATCTATTTGTATGGTAAAAACAAAATCATTTAGTTTTGGTTATTTTACTATAATTATTTACATTTTTACACTTCTCAAGGGTGATTTATAACCCAAAAAATGAAAGTGGACCGCTGTAAGAAAATACGTGTTTCATATTTTTCCATTTTCTAACAATGTGCAAAGTTTCATTTGATTTGGCAAGTGGTAGTTAGATGGGGTTACTTATAAGTTACGAATTTTGCAGGTAAGATGCCAGTAAAAAAATAAGTATGACACGATAATTTGAAATATTTTTTGTTTCAGGAAGAAAATTTTGAAGACATGTCCTAGTTGCAAATTAGGGTATTTTAATAAGAAAATGTGTAACGTCGGTACATACCTCTTTTTTTGTTTCCTTCGTCCGTCGATAATTTTTCTCCTCTTTCTTTTTCCACAAACTTGCCTACAGGGAGAAAGGCCACATCGATCGTATCAAACTCTCACATAGGGCCTATTATTTTTATCCTACATTATTTTATTCTAAGATTTTTTGTTTAAGAATAATGGTGATCCCCGTTTGTCGACGTAATATGAAGAAGTAGAGCAATTAAATAATAATAACTCATTAAGAACTTTTGAGAAACGAAAAACATTTTTAGCATTAGAAATTGTTTACAATTTTTTTTTTTGTATGTAACAAAAATGTATAACAATTTAATAATTTAAATTTTTAATATTTTTTAAATAACAAATATTAACATAGAAAGAAAAATCAAAAAATGAAAATTTTAAATTATGTTACTGCGGATACTTTCTCTCGCACAAACAAAGATCGTGTTCATTAAATTTAACTCATTTTTTTCATCGAATCAACAATGCTTTTTCTAAAAATATTTTTGAATTATGTAAAATAATTTATATTTAAATGCTAATACAAAAATATGTCAACACATGATAAAATATTTATATGAACACAAAATATATAGGAAAGAAATAAATTAATTATAAACGCATCTGCTAATAACAAATGAAATTGTATGTTAAATTATTAACAAATATACATACATAAATATTAATCAACTTGACCTCCAAATGACCTTGAAGGTCATGGTCAAGGTCACAATTAGATTACTCGCTCAATATTCTACAACTTTTGTCTGTTATTCAGGTAGGGCGATTAAAATGGTACAACACCCAGTATATATAGTGATTGTGAAAGAAAGAGAGAGAGAGAGAGAGAGAGAGAGAGAGAGAGAGGGAGAGAGAGAGAGAGAGAGACTATGTCTTTTGTACTTACGAAACTCAAGCAGATGGCACTTTCTCCGTTGCACGAACCAGCTCTCGCGACCGATTAAACAAACACAAAAAAAATTGTATTAATCGCATCGGTGAGAGAGCAATAAAAAACATATATAAAAAAGAATGATCCCGCAACAAAAAAATTAAATCTCACAATAAAAGCTGACCGGTCGTGCACGCGAGAATCGACGCTTAATGAACGTGGTAGAAGAAGATGCAGGGCCGCGAACATACTTTGTTGAACAGAACTTAATCAGTTCTGTTTTGGTTGCAAGGTGATAGCGGGCGTAATCAAGAATAGGTGCACGTACACTGTCGTTTCACAGTCTTCTCCCACGTCACTGCACAGACCGCAAGTTCTCAAAAACAATAAAACTCGCGGAAAAACACACGAAAAACTTTCCGTATCGCGGAAAATAATAGCGAAGCTCATTATCTGATAAAAAAAACGCGTCAAACGTACCGGACTCGCATGAATTAACAAAATATTTGTAGATGAATATTTTTGTGATTACTATAAATAATGTTTTAAAACGTAATATTTTAAATTCTACTTTTTAAATATCAAAGTTCGAGATTAAATTTTTAAACAACAATTTATTTATTTCTAAGGTTAATTTTTTTAATGTTATTATTATTAAAGATATTAACCCTTTTAGTCACGAATTTTTCCAGCAATCAGTTTTTTAAGAAATTTGAAAAATAAGGGTTCTCGAGATCGCTGATTATAAATCTGCTATCGAAATTTCAAAATTCAAGATGGTGGATCCAATATGGCGGACCTTAAATTTGAAAAATTATAATTTTTTTTTTTTTAATTTGGTGTATGATTTTTGAGGTCGCTAATTACGAATTCGCTATCAAAATTTCAAAATTCAAAATGGCGGATCCAATATGATCGATATGTAATTATATGTATACTATGTATCGTACTACGTATGACTCTCCACTTCATCAGCCATTTTGAAAAATGTGAATCTAATAACTTATTCGCAATCAGCAATCTCCGAAATTCCTATTTACTAATATATTGAAACCACCGTATTAAAAATTTTGGAAATTTTTCAACAGATTCGTAATCAGTGATCTAAAAAATCTTAAAATTATAAAAAATTCTGTTAGTCATATTGGACCAGGCATTTAAAATTTTCAAATTCTAACAGCAGATTTGTAATAGCGACCTCGAAAATCCCTATACATCATATTTCAGAAAAAATTAACCCCTATACATCGAATTTCAGAAAAAATTAACATTTTTCAAAATTTTGATGGGCCATATTCGATCCGCCATCTTGAATTAAAAAAATTTTGATAGCGGATTCGTAATCAGTGACTTCAAAAATCCCTATATACTAAATTTCAGAAAAAAATTACCATTTTTTAAAATTTAGGTCTGCCATATTAGATCTGCCATTTTGAATTTTGAAATTTTGATAGTGGATTCATAATCAGCGATCTCGAGAACTCCTATATACAAATTATCAGATAATAATAGCTATTATTTCGTTTTGGTATGAATTTATTCTGAAAATTCTGCTTTTTTTATTACTAATTTGTTATTAACAATAATTATTTTGAATAATAATGCAATGTCATTTTACTTTCAACACTTGCTGGATTATTGTGATGACAGGGAACAAAAAACCGCATAGAAATCGATAAAAAACTGCTCGTAAACGTTAAAAAATCGATAGTGTCTAGGAGGTACACTGGTATACCGCTGTAACTGAAAGGGTTATTATGTAATTTGCAACGATATTTTTAAAAATTAACTTTTATTGTTTAACAATTCGGAATCAAGAATAGCTGCATATATATACAGGGTTCGGCAATAAAGCCTCTCGTATTTGAAGTAGCCGGCATGCGAGTTGTAGTGGGGGTACTGATGTCGAATTTTTCAGACGATTTATGACAATGGATAAAAAATGGCTCCATCACTACACTCCAGAATCCAATCGACAGTCAGCCGAATGGATTGCACGCGATGAACCAAATCCAAAGCGTGGAAACACGCAACAGTCGACTGCCAAGGTTACGGCATCAGTATTCTGGGACGCGCATGGAATAATATTCATCGATTACCTCGAAAAGGACCAGACCATTAACAGCGATTATTATATAGTAGTGTTGGAGCGTTTGAAGGATAAATTCACGAAAAAACAGCTTTGTTTAGAGAAAAAAAAGTGCTGTTTTATCAAGACAATACACCGTGTCACAAATCAATGAAAACGATGGTAAAATTGCATGGATTAGGTTATGAATAGCTTCCCCGTCCACCGTAGTTTCCAGATCTTGCCTCCAGTGACTTCTTCCTGTTTGCAGACCTCAAAAGAATACTCGCTGGAAAAAATTCAGCACCATTGAAGAGGTAATCGCCGAAACTAAGGCCTATTTCGAGTCTAAAGAGAAATCGTACTATAAAAATAGTATCGGAAAATTGTATGACTTCTATAATTGTTGCATCCCCCTTAAAGGTAACTAAATTGAATAATAGAATTAAATTTTACCAAAAAAATGTGTTTTACTATGTTAGCCTACGAACTTTTCAGCCGAACTGATAAATTTCTGCTATCTATCTTTTTATCCTACAGTACAAGCAATAAATTAAATTCTCTTCGAAAGCAGCATACTGGCCTGAGTTTTAACTTATATGTTCGTTTATTCTCAAACCACCTATTCATCCTTAAATTTCGCCAATTCAATTCTCTGCCGATTTGAGTCCATAAACTTTATTGTTTAGACTCGAAAAAGTCTATGTGCAGTCGGCGTCATTTTTAACGCATTAACACAATAATTTATCGTTAGAAGGACTAGGTTTAATGTGAAGTACGCACAAAGTAGATATTGTAAATACGGAAGTTGTTTCTTATGCAACATTAATCAGAATTTTTTTTGTGCAAAGATGTTGTATGAATGATAAATATTTATTTTTTTTTTTTTAAAATAATACAAAATTGTGAATTATTTTTCATATTTTGTTACAGTTTACTAGCTGGTTCAACATGCAGCCGGACTCGAATAGATGGCAGCACTGAGCTTGATCAAAATATGTACGTACAAGTTGTTTCCTGTCTCAATTATATTGAAAGTTTCAGATTGATCTGTCAATTATTCATAGTTACAATTATTGAAAGCAGTCTACTTCGAAATTTTCTGAAAACATGGATAGCGTTGAATTTCGTGCACTTATCAAACATTATTTTTACATGGAGAAAATGCAAAAGAAATGAACGAAAGGCTGGATAAATATTATGGCGAATCAGTTCCGTCGGTAACATCTGTTTGTTATTGGTTTACTGAATTCAAAAGGGACTGCTCAAACCCAAAAAGCGAACATGGTAGTGGACCAGAAAAAACGGCTACTACTTAACAAATGATTGAAGAAGTTCATGACATTGTTCTTAATGATCTTAAAGTTGAAGAGCATGAGTTAGCTAAGATCACAGGTCTATCAACTGGATCTATTATTTCCATTTTATATAAAAATTTGGTAATGAAAAAGCTAACCGCAAGATGAATGCCGCGTTTGCTCGTCCTTGACCAAAAACGACAACGTACTCGTGATTCAAAGCATTGTTTGGAGCTATTCAAACGTAATCCAAAAGACTTTGTTCGCCGGTTAATAACTATTAACCCATTAAGGACACTTTTTACATATTTTTTTCAGCGGCATAACTAACTATGAAATCGTTTGTGAAAAACATCGAAAAATATAATTTCCGTTGTAAAATTTTCTGATCTTTCGATAAGCAGAGTTAGAATTTCAAAAATATGCATATTAAAAAAGTTGTTATTGTTTATCTAACAAAAAACACGAAATTTCGATCAAAAAAAATGTTTCGTTCTATATTTTCGCATCGAAACTGGAAGCCAATATTTTCAAACTGTGCATTTTTTGCGTCCATGGACACTAACCTTCAAAATCCTTTATAAGGTTTTTCGAAATTAAACATGGCGGTATCCAATATGGCGGCTTAAAGATAACATTTTTGTGCTTATTCTAGTATTTTCGAATAAAACAACTTTTTTGTCATGGATGTTCGTGAAAATTGGTCTATAGAAGTTTTTTAAGTCACTGATCATGAATCTGCTATTAGTTTTTCCAAATTCAAAATGGTGGATCCAACATAGCGGCTAAAAATTTTCAAAATTATTCAAATTTTATGACAATTAGTATATAGGGATTTTTTGGGTCGCTGATTATGAATTTGCTAATTATTTTGTCACCATTTTTGCGTTAGATTGTTTAATTGCTATATTCTATTAACTAAATAAAGTTTAAGAATAGTTTTATTATTGTATATATTTTATAGGTCTTCGTAAATTATCCACGATCAAATAGTAAAAATTTAGTTTCATACATATGTGTATCTTTTTTTTTTAAACTTCTTTCTTAGGTGTGGCGACTCCCCCTAATTTACTATATTAATTTCATTTTTAATTATTTACATAAGAAAACAAATTTATAATATTTCTTAAGTTTTTAAAGTATATTATAAGACTGCAATGAATTAGCACAAAATGTATTTTTTTTGCAAATCTTTAATAAAATGTAGAAAGGCATAAATAATTTTTATTTTCAACCTATTGATATGTAAAAAATATGTGGTTATAATACATAAACTACGATAATGTATACTTGAATACGTATGAGCTCATGTATATGCATTACTTTCGCGTGTACGTACACATTACATACAAATTCTCTTACTAAGATACTTACAGAACATAATTTAATTCTATATTTAGTAATATATTTCTAATGTGAATTTAAACATTACAAATTGTTCAGTTTTAAAAGTAATAATAACTTCAGAAGAAAATACATTTATGAGTAAACTAATATGTAAATTATTAATAAAAATTTTAATTTTATTTCACGTATTTGTTTTTAATCCTCAAAAACAGTAGCACACTTATTCATAAAGTTCTTACAAATTTAATTGTATTCACATGTGAAATTTACATAGAAGTATAATTAATTTCAGCGAAATGCAGTCATTCTGAGTATTCACTGTAGCAAAATCAGTCACACTGACCTTGGTTTCGCATGCATTAAAAATTTTAGTTCCATGCACATTGATATCAATTTTTAAACTTTATTTTCATAATCAGAAGGCATAAGAGGTGCAATTATTTCTTGATATTACTGAAATATATTTTCTGCACCATTATGTTTAATAAATTTATATCATTGCTAATATAACGTGCAGATTTCTCATTGCATCGTTAATGATTTGGAACTCGCGCACATTTATCATTCGCATCCGCATCATCCAATTTTGTTGATTTTGAAATCATTTTATTAAGATCTAATTGAACAGCTGCATTGCCAATATGCGATCTGCAAACAGTAAAAGAGAGAGAAAATAGTTATAAAAAACTATTTTTGAAAACATATTTTTAATAATATTCAGTAGAAATAAAATTCAAATAAATAAAATTTCACCAAATAATATAAATAAAATATATAAAATTAAAATCAAATAACATAAATAAAATTCAAAGTAAAAAATAAATATAATGAGAAATACTATTTAGTGTTTTTAAATTAGAAAAAATGTATATGGGAAGCCCGAACAAAGCGGGCATCCTAAGAAAAAGTGAGTAAAAAATAGGGTAAGTATAAAAAAAAAGTTTAATTTGAATGATACTAGAAAGTTGAATGTGCAAATAATATATCAAAAAATTCCCTTTAATTAATCTGTTTCGTCCAGGAAGACCCTAAATTTTGCCTTTTACAATCACAAGATCACGTTATTCAAATTCTATTGTATTTTTGTCTGTTCTATTCGATCTTTTTGCCCATTTTACACTATCACCCGTCATTTCTGCAATATAGCGGAAAATGTACCAAAAAATTGCAAAAGTTTTTATTTCTCTTTCATATTGTCATAATTTTGAACATAAAAGGCTTATTGAATCGTACCTAACGTTAAGATTAGGCATGAACGTTTCTACTACAAGATATAATTGGTTCAGTGATAAAATTCAAAATGGCGGATCCAGTATGGCTTCGTTTTTGCTAAAAATTTAATTTTTTATAAATCGTATATTATTTATCAAGTGGCGCAGCCGTGGCAAGTATGGGTACTAAAAGCAACGCGACACGCTAGACCTTTATACTTTAAAATCGGGGGTGCGAAACTTAATTGCTAGAAAAATATCTTTTGATGTTTGAAAAATCAAATTAAGATGGTACTATCTTATTATTTTTTCACTTTTGTAAATATAAAAAACTCCAGCTTTCTACACCCTGCCATTGCAGAGATACAAGCACAGTTTCGCATTCTAGGTCCCATCGTTTTAATTTTCGTGTTTCCGTTTAGTCGCTATCATTATGATTATTTTCTAAATATCATTATGATTATTTTCTAAATATCATTATGATTATTGTATATATATTGTCACGGAGAACACTCCGTTTTCCGCGCGTGTTTATATTTCGCGCGATTCCGCGGTTCGCGAGCCGAGGTTAATTTCGGCTACGTTACGGCCCCGGGCGGGAAAATACGGTACACGCCGATAGATAGAATAGTCGTGTGCCGTATAGGAAAGATAGGCGAGTTCAGGCTAGGCAAGCTAGCTTCTTCCCGCGTTTTCGAGTTAGTTCTCTTCCGCCATTTTGACAGTTCGGACGCGTGCCCTCTTCCCGCGTCTCGACAAGTTTTTGCGCGACGTTATCGCGAGTTCTTGGCGCGTCCCGGTCGTGGTTTTTTTAGTGCAGGTGCGTAGCTGCGATCAGCGGCCCGCAGGGCACCGCCACCAGACCACAGGGGCGTAGCAGCAAGGCAACGGCACCAACGATTTCGTTGGGCGGCAGCGGCGTCCCGCTACTAGCGGCCTTATCCCGATTTTTGGCGTGCGCGGCTGGCCAGCCACCGTCGTAAGTTTATAGTAAATTTTGTTCGCTTTTGTTTGCGTTGGAGTAACCTCCGCCGGTTACTCCACCCTTTATTTTGTATTTTTTCGCGGTTCGTGCGAGTGAGAGAGCGCTATCTCTCTCACTCTCGTATACAGGGCGAGAGAGTTGCGTTCTCTCTCGCACCTATAGAAGCTTACGCGCGCGCGAGTGAGAGAGCGGTATCTCTCTCACTCTAGTGGTAGCAGTGCGGGAGAGTCGCTTTCTCTCTCGCACTTGCGGCGTATACGGCGCGCGCGCGAGTGGGAGACACCTTTATCTCCCACTCGAGTTAGATCGGCGCGAGAGAGTTGCGTTCTCTCTCGCACCCGCGTAGAGTTAGGCGCGCAAGAGTGGGAGAGCGCTTTCTCTCTCACTCCTACGGCGTAGTACGGGAGACCCGTTGTCTCTCTCGTACTCGCAGTAGAAGCGGCGCGCAAGAGCGGGAGAGCGTTCTCTCTCTCGCTCCAACGGGCTCCGTGCGGGAGAGTGTTCTTCTCTCTCGCACCCGTACGTTAGACGGCGCGCGCGAGTGAGAGAAGCCTTTCTCTCTCACTCTCATAGGCGTAGTGCGAGAGGCATTCGTTCTCTCTCGCACTCGTGGAATACGCCGCGCGCGGGAGACAGCCTCGCGCCTTATATCGCGTCTTACCGCCTGCGCTCCTCATACGCAGCCTTTATAATTTATTTTTTTGTCTTTTATTTTTTTGTAACTAATGTTTATAGTTAATTAATTTATTATTTATTTTTTTCTGTTTTTGTTATTAAATTATATTATTTATATTTTTAATTCGAGTCTTTTTCTTTCTTTTTCTCCTTTTTTTTTCTGTGTTTTTTTTGTTTTGTTTAGGGCGAGCTAGTCTCGCTCAAATTATTATATTTTATTTTTCTTCTATCATTTATATTTTTTTCCGCTACTTTCTTTTCATTTTTATTTATTGCTGCGACGAGGAGCTTTCAGCTCTCCTCCCGAATACCGCCCTCTCCGAGATCAACTAGCCAGGTGAGGACGACGACGAGCCGCGCAACGACGATTGCGCGGCGTTGCAACGGGTAAGTTGGGTCCGTAGACCGGCTTCTCGAGCCTGGACCCAGGAGCAAAGTCGTCCAAGACTTTAGCTTCCAAAAAGGGGGCGCAAAGGGCAATTTCGCGCCTTTTGCGGATTGCGCGTCCCCCGAAGCGAATTGCTCCGGTGGCGGTTAATGTTTAAAACTGCCACCCCGTTACAACTGGCGCCCTTGACGTGTGTAGAGGGAGCTGAGAGCAGGTAGTAAGAATTAAAAACGCGAAGCACGAACCGCACGCGTAAAATATTTTAGTTAAAAATTTTTTTTTGTTCTCTCTTCTCGTTTTTTCCCAGTAGAGCGAGCGAAAACGAGAAATTCGGATTTCCGAGTGTCAAGAGCACACACAAGGGGTGCGGAGATTTCTGACCTGCGCAACAGCAAGCGAGTAATCTGGCTTGAGAGTGCTCTCAGAAAATATATTCTTTCCTTTGTTTTTTGTTTGTTTGTTTCAGGAGGAAGAAATTTATTTTTTTTTAAATAACATATACATATATATCGATATTCTGAGCACCCTCAAGGCAGCGCAGGATTCTTCTCCTAGCTCCAAACAAATTGTGAATTAGCAAGGAGAAGAATCGTTCCGGCCAGCAAATAAAGACTTAAAATTAAAATTTTTTTTATTTTCTTCTGGGGTTGTTGAGAAATAGTATTTGAATTTTCACCCAGCTGGCACGGAACTAAAGCGTTTACGCGGACCAAATCGCTTGGCTGCTCGATAACGGAAACTCGAGAGCGCACCTGTTCTGACAAATAGTCAAATCAGGAATCTCCGCAGGCAAAAGCGCTAAGGGAACGGTCAGTAGACCAAAATTAGATAATCAGCCGAAGGCAGATAAGCCCCTTGTGAGCGCTCAGAAGTTGGTGCTCACAAACACCGTACCGAAAACAGCGTAAGCGAAAGTGAGCACCACTTCATTGCGGCGAACAATATGGCGGAACGGACTTTAGCTGCCATCGAGGACTGGGCCTTCACCCTGAACGGAAGGGAGCTCGAAGAGAACTTGGCCCAGCTCCAATTGCGCACCGATGGCAGCAGGTTCGCCCGAGCAGACCGGCTACAAAACTGGCTGCTCGGGAATTATACAGCGGCGGACTTCGCAGAAGAGGGGAGCCAAGATCCCCAAACCGTAGTACGCCGCAGCGAGCTACGTCAGCGCCTAATAAATAGACTGAGGTCAGAAGAAGGCGCTGACACAGAGGAACACCCATGGGAGCTACTCCTCTGCGACGATAGGGTTAAGAATAACCTCGAGAGGACGCTAGGAGTAGCCCAGCAGCCGGACAAAATAGTGGAAGCTCCGACTGCAGAGTCCTCCAGACTGGACAACGAGCCAGTCCAAACACATGCACCGGTTGGACGAGACGTTCACCATCGCACGCCAGCTAACCCTGACAGCGAAGCTCAGGGCACTAGCAGGCACGAAGAGAGCTGGATCACGCTGGTTAGCGAAAATAATAACCAGTTCCGTGTGCCAGCCTCTTTCGCGGCGATGATGGCCAACCTCCTCACAGAGGTTAGAGTGTTAACGGCCAAAGTGAACGCGCTCGAGACCAAATCGAGCAGTCAGGAAGCGGAAAGTCGGCGAACGCAGGTACAATTCGCCGACACATATACTTGCCATTACGCAGACGAGCCTGTGGCCGGCAGCACACCTCTACGTGCTCGCCCACAGCCAACCCCTAACCCACATCCTGCACGCCAAGCACCGCATGGCGTGTCTAAGGAGGGGGGGGCCTGTCCGGCAGCAACGTTTGCCCCGGACAGCAATTCTGCGTATCCCGCGAGCTTGGGAGGCCCCGAAACCTTTATCGGGCACTCAACGCGGCAATCGTCGCGGGATATCGGCCAAATAGTGCGGAAATGGCAAGTCCGCTTCTCCGGAGACAAGAACCAGAGCATTGACGTGTTCTTGGCTCGACTGGAAGACTGCCGAGCTCTGGCAAACTTGTCAGAAGAAGAGGTTCTGTCGTCGTTATCGGAACTCTTCACTGACAATGCGGCAACTTGGTACCGCAACGAAAAGAGCAAGTGGTCACGCTGGGCCGATTTTGAGGCAGCAGCGAGACGGTGGTATGGAACCTCCAGAAGGTTCCAACAGAGGTTAGCGTCCGAAGCGAACAGCCGGACGCAAGGGGTTGACGAGCCGGTACGGGATTATATCACCTGCCTAGTCGCTATCATGCGCAAGCTCTCCCCCATGCCCAGCCGAGACCAGCAGCTCGATATGCTGCACCGTAACTTGCGGCCAGAACTGCAATCGATGGTCCGGCGGGTAGAAGTCGACAGCGTCGAAACGCTGCTCGACCTAGCGGTAGAGGCGGAACAAACGTTCGAGTGCCGCAAGACCTACCGCCCGCCTCCACCACCTGAAGCCACGCTCTTGCCAGAGATGGCGTATAAGCCTCGGTCCGAAACACGAAGGCAGAGGACCGAGCACCAACCGTGTGCAGAAGGCAAGCCGGCGAGGGCAAGAGTCAGCGCGGTCGCTGCGACGCCCCCGGCGCTGGACGCTGCGAATTTTGCAGCAACGGTCGCTCGTATATTAGGCGACCATATGAAGTCCTGGCAGCGAGATTTTAAGTCTGCCAGAACTTCACCCCAGCCGACTCACCGCAGTCGGAGGCCTTCTCCGAGGGGCAAAGGCGAGAGCAAGCCAAAGCGCAGCTCGCCACCGCCCAAAGGGAAGCGCGACGAGCGCCAGGAGGCGCCGTCAACAAAGAAGGCCTCCCCCGTGCGCGCTCAAGTGCCACAAGGGCCTATAAAGTGCCACACCTGCGGCGAGCTTGGGTACACGGTAAGGACGTGTCCCAAATGTGCGGGAAACGGGTCGAAGAGCGGTTAAGCGGGGAGTTAACCGACTCGTCTTTGACGGTCCCCACAACCAGCTCAGCGTCTCCATCTTTATCGGAGCACGCTACGACCCCCGCCGACCTGCGAGAAGCTTTATCCCTCGCAGGACAGGTCGCACGCGCGTACAAACCTGAAGACGAAACCCGTTGGTGGCTTCAGGTGGCGGTAGGAGGTTACCGCCTACGCGCATTGTACGATCCAGGAGCATCGAACACGGTCATGGGTCCGATTGGCTTGCAAATTGCCAATGCCCTTGACCGTGAGCTCATCCCAGCCGAATCAGGACGCGTGAAAGTCGCTGATGGCAGGCACCTCCCACTGTTGGGACATGTCAAGTTGCCCTTCGCTGTCGCGGGGTTAACTCATGACATAAGGGTTGCCATAATGCCTCAGCTGGATGAGGAATGCTATGTTGGAGTTAATTTTATCCGAGCATTCCGCGCGGTTTTGGACCCCGACACCGACCGTCTACATTTTAAAGACGCGAATGTAAGTGTCGGCCTAGAAGTCGCCAGCATAGCTGCCGGCGTGGGTGCGCTAGCGTCTGCCGGCGTAGCCGACGTAACGGACGACCAGCGTGCCCGACTCCAAGCTCTGCTCGACGCAGTTTCGCCGAGCGGAGGGTCCACCCTGGGATGCACCCACGGGGTAGAACATGCGATTGATGTAGGCGACGCCTCACCCATCAAGCAACGCTATTACCCCGTCTCGGACAAGATTCAAGAAGAAATGCATCGTCAAGTCCGAGAGATGCTCCAGCAGGACGTGATCGAACCGTCAACTAGTGGCTGGTCTAGCCCGGTGGTGATGGTGCGCAAGGAGAACGGCTCGTACCGCTTCTGCATTGACTTTCGCAAAGTCAACGCGGTTACGAAGCCGGACGCTTATCCCCTGCCTTACATGCAGGATATCCTGCGCAAGCTGCGGAAGGCGAGGTATATCTCTACCCTCGACCTGAGCAGCGCCTACCATCAAATACCACTAAAGGTTGACTCGCGACCTATCACGGCGTTTACCGTACCAGGCATGGGGCTTTTCCAGTTTAAAAGGATGCCGTACGGTCTTTCATATGCAGGCGCGACCTTTCAGCGCGTAGTGGACCGTGTTATCGGCCAAATTAGCGCCGAGATTTACGGGTCCCTATTGGATAGTGGAAACCAGGGGCTCTAATTGCTTCAAGCTCATCAGCGAGCGAGGTGAGCTTGAAGATTTAGTTCACGCTGAACATTTAAAGGCGTACTACGGTGGGCAAGCGCCTGAAGAAGACGACGTCGACCCCGCCGAATTACACCGAGAGCCCCAACCACCGAGGGAAGAGCAGGCAACGCGCGACCCGCCTTTGGCGAGCGCTCCGGCTCCCGCAACAGAGCCACAGCCGACGAGCGAAGGCTCAGCGGAGCCCGTCGAGCCTGAATCCGAACCGTCCGAGGTCAACCCCGAGCCTAAAAGGAGAAGGGGTAGACCGCGGAAAAGCGCGAGCGTGCGGACCCCCCCAGTTTCGCGGCCGGGGCAGACCGAGAGGTGCGGAAATTCGCACGTGATTTTCCCCCGGTTTACCCCGTGCCCGATATGCTATTGATCCCACACGCGCGAAGCGTGGCAGAATCCGCTTATCAAAGATAAGCGATTTCTGGGAGGGGGGTGTCACGGAGAACACTCCGTTTTCCGCGCGTGTTTATATTTCGCGCGATTCCGCGGTTCGCGAGCCGAGGTTAATTTCGGCTACGTTACGGCCCCGGGCGGGAAAATACGGTACACGCCGATAGATAGAATAGTCGTGTGCCGTATAGGAAAGATAGGCGAGTTCAGGCTAGGCAAGCTAGCTTCTTCCCGCGTTTTCGAGTTAGTTCTCTTCCGCCATTTTGACAGTTCGGACGCGTGCCCTCTTCCCGCGTCTCGACAAGTTTTTGCGCGACGTTATCGCGAGTTCTTGGCGCGTCCCGGTCGTGATTTTTTTAGTGCAGGTGCGTAGCTGCGATCAGCGGCCCGCAGGGCACCGCCACCAGACCACAGGGGCGTAGCAGCAAGGCAACGGCACCAACGATTTCGTTGGGCGGCAGCGGCGTCCCGCTACTAGCGGCCTTATCCCGATTTTTGGCGTGCGCGGCTGGCCAGCCACCGTCGTAAGTTTATAGTAAATTTTGTTCGCTTTTGTTTGCGTTGGAGTAACCTCCGCCGGTTACTCCACCCTTTATTTTGTATTTTTTCGCGGTTCGTGCGAGTGAGAGAGCGCTATCTCTCTCACTCTCGTATACAGGGCGAGAGAGTTGCGTTCTCTCTCGCACCTATAGAAGCTTACGCGCGCGCGAGTGAGAGAGCGGTATCTCTCTCACTCTAGTGGTAGCAGTGCGGGAGAGTCGCTTTCTCTCTCGCACTTGCGGCGTATACGGCGCGCGCGCGAGTGGGAGACACCTTTATCTCCCACTCGAGTTAGATCGGCGCGAGAGAGTTGCGTTCTCTCTCGCACCCGCGTAGAGTTAGGCGCGCAAGAGTGGGAGAGCGCTTTCTCTCTCACTCCTACGGCGTAGTACGGGAGACCCGTTGTCTCTCTCGTACTCGCAGTAGAAGCGGCGCGCAAGAGCGGGAGAGCGTTCTCTCTCTCGCTCCAACGGGCTCCGTGCGGGAGAGTGTTCTTCTCTCTCGCACCCGTACGTTAGACGGCGCGCGCGAGTGAGAGAAGCCTTTCTCTCTCACTCTCATAGGCGTAGTGCGAGAGGCATTCGTTCTCTCTCGCACTCGTGGAATACGCCGCGCGCGGGAGACAGCCTCGCGCCTTATATCGCGTCTTACCGCCTGCGCTCCTCATACGCAGCCTTTATAATTTATTTTTTTGTCTTTTATTTTTTTGTAACTAATGTTTATAGTTAATTAATTTATTATTTATTTTTTTCTGTTTTTGTTATTAAATTATATTATTTATATTTTTAATTCGAGTCTTTTTCTTTCTTTTTCTCCTTTTTTTTTCTGTGTTTTTTTTGTTTTGTTTAGGGCGAGCTAGTCTCGCTCAAATTATTATATTTTATTTTTCTTCTATCATTTATATTTTTTTCCGCTACTTTCTTTTCATTTTTATTTATTGCTGCGACGAGGAGCTTTCAGCTCTCCTCCCGAATACCGCCCTCTCCGAGATCAACTAGCCAGGTGAGGACGACGACGAGCCGCGCAACGACGATTGCGCGGCGTTGCAACGGGTAAGTTGGGTCCGTAGACCGGCTTCTCGAGCCTGGACCCAGGAGCAAAGTCGTCCAAGACTTTAGCTTCCAAAAAGGGGGCGCAAAGGGCAATTTCGCGCCTTTTGCGGATTGCGCGTCCCCCGAAGCGAATTGCTCCGGTGGCGGTTAATGTTTAAAACTGCCACCCCGTTACAATATATATATATATATATATATATATATATATATATATATATATATATATATATATATGCATTGTAACGGGGTGGCAGTTTTAAAGGTGAACTACCGCCGGAGCAAATAACCTCGGGGGACGCGCAATTCGCGAAACTAATGCGTAGCGCCCCCTTCTCGGCTGTTATAGCCTGCGACGACGTTGCTCCTAGGTCCGGGCACGAGAAGCCATCTATCGGACCGTACTTACCCGCTACAACGCCGCGCAATCGTCGTTGCACAGCTCTTGTGTCGTCATCACCCGGCTAGCTGATGTCTTGGAGAGAGCGGTATTTGGGAGAGGGGCTGGAATCCCCTCGTTATTTAAAGTTGAAAGGAAAGAAAAACTAAATAAATAAATTAGAAGAAAAGTAAAATATTATTTGAAAAAGGAAAAAAGATATGAAAAGCAAAAACAATAATAAAAGTAAAGGAACAGGAAAGAAAGATAAAGGAAATGAAAAGTAGAAGAAAATTAAAAGAAATATTAAAATAAATAAAATAATTTAATAAATTGATAATTTAACAAAGAACAAAAAAATTATAAATCACGATAGAAAGATAAATTATAAAAAAAGAAAATAAATAATAAACAAAATAAATATTACAAGGGATAGACGAGGGACGCACACAGTAAAAGATATATTTAAGACTAGCCTAAATACGCGCTACTCTGTGCGAACGGGCTCTAAGCGCTAGAGTCCGCAACTCCCTCGCAATGGACTCTAGGAGCGAGAGAAGGAAAGACCTATCCTACAAGCGCGCGCTACGCACGATATGAGTGCGAAAGAGAGCGAATTTCTCCCGCACCGCGACTAATGGAGTAAGAGAGAAAGAGCTATCATACCCGCGTGCCCCGTATATTATACAAGTGCGAGAGAGTAGGCGACTCTCCCGCACTGAGCCCGTAAGAGTAAGAGAGAAAGCGCTCTCTCACTAGCTCGCGCTCAGCCTTACGCGGGTGCGAGAGAGAACGCAACTCTTTCACACTGAGCTTACTAGAGTGAAAGAGATATCGCTCTCTCACTCGCACGAACCGCGCCAAACGAATAAATATAAAAAAAAGAAAACGAAGTAATCAGCGGGGGTTACTCCAACACAAATAAAAAAAGAGAAAATTATACGCGCCGCCGAATATATGAAAAAAGCTTACTTTTGGCTGGCCAACTGCGCACGCTAAACTAATGCCGCCTAAAGCGGGACACTGATGCCGCCGGAGAAAAAGGTGCAGCGGGGAACGTCGCCTTGTTGCTTCGTCCCTGTGGCGAGGTGGCGGCTTTCGGAATACACGAATCGGCTACACGGCACCTCCACCACTCACACGCGACCGGCGGCACGCCAAAAACAAAAAAACTCGTCGCGCGAGAAACTCTTCGAAACCGCGAGAAAAGGGACGCCTCTCAAGAGTAGCAATCGCGGAACTCAACTCGACTAGACGTGGGAAAAACACACTCATCTAGCCTAAACTTAATTATTCTATCATACGATCCACCTATCTTTTAATGTTGGCGCGTACCGTATGTTCTCGTCCGAGACCGTCGCGATACCGAGGTACGATTTCACTTGTGCGAGCGGAAAAAGCGCGCGGAATACGAACACGCGCGAAGTACAGAGTGCTCTCCGTGACCGTATATATATATATATATATATATATATATATATATATATATATATACAGGGTGTCGCAAAAGTCCCGGAACGACTGCATATTTCCTAAGATGGGGTATATCGGAAAATGGTCAAGGTCAATCCTTAAGTAACTCTCAACGAGAAATTCAATGGTAACTTCTATTTTGACCTTGAGAATGTCCTTGAAGGTCATTTCAAGATCAGGTCATGTTTTTTAAATGGGAACTCCTCCTTCCTTTGACAATGGCAAACGAAAGAGCGGGAAATTTTACGTTAAAATATGTACTTAGGTCATAAGGACAAGTTGACCTTAAAAGTCAGCCACGGCTATTCAAACATGAACGCGGTCTGGTTATCTTTTGACACAGGAATTCCCTAATTTTTTTTTAAACCTCTGTATTTAAATTAGTAAGGTTTATGAAGTGTTGACTGTAGGCGTGACCTTAACAATGTCCTTCGAATTCCCTGAAGGTTATTTATAGCTCTACTTATTTTTTAATAAAAATTCTCTTTTTTGACATTGGCGATCAAAAGAGCGGGAAATTTTAGGTTGAAATAATGATAATAAATGAAGGCACTTAATAATGACACAGATTTTAAAGATAATGTAGAATCATTCATTATGAGGTTTGGTTTTTAATCGCAAATAAAAAACATAAAGTTGAATTCAATAGTAAAAATTTTATTGTGAGTCAAAAGAACAATCTATGACATTTACTTTTTAAAGATTATCTCATTTAAGGGGGGGGTATGGTTTTGAGGGTTCAAAAAAAGTGATTTTTTTTTATTGCATATTATGAAAGTATAGTAACTCAAGAATGTTGTCTGTTAATATGAAGTCAATCGGAGCAAAACTCACAAAGATATAGCTTTGGAAGTAGGCGTGTCTCGAACGACTACCTGAGCTGTAACCGCTCAGCGGAAAGGCAGCTGCTTCTCAATCTCTTTTGTTATTGTCCCTAAGCAGTTTACAGAAAGGTCTTAGACAAGGTCGTTGTAACGGTACCTGGTGTTGGTTCATTTTCGAAGCAGACGCGGAGTGTAACAGTCGTGTTGTATTTTCTTACTCTATTTCGTTGTGATATTTTTGTTGTTCGCAAAATGCCGAGAAAAGTTTCAAGAGAGTGTAGAAAGGAGTCTGCCGAAAGTTGAGAGTGGTTCAGCAACTGTCGTCGAATTTGCATCTTCAGTGGCTGCTTGTGTTTTCAATGAAGGCTGTAACGCTTATTTAACCTTCCTAGAAGATATGCGAATCAGTACTGGTCCAAGTTGTCATGGATGGGCGCTTCTAACCGACGATATTCGAATGAACAGAGCAGATGAGCGAGCAGCTGAAACCGCTAAAAATGATAGAATTCGCCGCAGACTTGATCAAAAAGATGCTTTGGACATTCTTGACGAAAGTTCTATACTCTATGGTCCCGGCATTGATGATTCTATGTGAGTAAAATAAAAAATAAATAGCTTACTAAGTTTTATCAGGGTCTTTTCGCTACGAAAAACTTTAAACGCGTTTTTCTCAAATCGATGTTTTTTGAGTCAATGCACTCTGTAACTCAAAATCTATTCAACCGATCGTTCTCAAATTTTTTACAGTATTTCCTTACATAATTCATGAGGTAACCCTGTTGAGATTTTTTCGTTTTTGATTTTATTTTTTTTATTATTAACAACAATAGTCATGAATTCAGGCCAAAAATCGGTATTTTCACTTTCAAGTCTTGTAAAAAGTTCAAAAATTTAAAAAAAATGGAAAAACTCGACAGGGATATCTAGAGGGACATAAAAATTAAAAGAAAAACTTTGGTTATTTCATTTCAGATGATCCAGTGCTGAGGTATGACGTGCACCGCAAAATGTATTTTTTCTGAGGCGCCTGCGAAGAATTGCTGCCATTCGGTCAATTTTCAATATTTTTCAACCAATATTTCACATAACTACTCTCTTTAATGTATAATAATTAGAAATAAATTTACTTTTACCGTACGCCCAAAAAAAAATCTGTAAAAACCTGTTTTTTTCTGCCTTCAAAACCCTACCCCCCCCCCCCCCCCTTAAATGTTGACCGCGACTACGCCGTAAATGGTCCATCCTGAGGGTCCAATTTTGGACGACGCGTTCCAGCATAGCGACCGGTATCTCGCAAATGACACAAGTAGTGTTGGCTTGCAAAGCGTCGATTGATGCTAGCTTATCCTTGAAGACCAGAGACTTCCTGTAACCCCAAAGAAAATAATCTGAAAGTCTGATATCACACGATCTAGGCGGCCAATTTACTGATCCAAAACGTAAAATCAGGTTCTCACCAAAATGATTTCTCATTAAGTCTATTGTTTCTCTCGCTGTATGCGAAGTAGCGCCGTCTTGTTGAAACCAAAGATACCACGGGCTTCAATTTCAGGTAGCAAAAAATCCGTTATCATGGTGCGATAGCGGTCGCCATTGACAGTTACGTTCTAACGGACTCATTTTGAAAGAAATATGGACCGATGATTCCACCGGCCTATAAACCACACCAAACTGTGCATTTCTGTGGCTTTAGTGGTAGCTGCTGAAGCTCTTCAGGTTGTTCATCAGACCAAATACGGCAATTCTGCTTATTGACGTATCCATTGAGCCGAAAATGCGCCTCATCACTCAACAAAATTTCGCGATAAAACAGCGGATTTTTATTGAGCTGATTCAGAGCCCAATCACCAAAACACGACGCAAACCTCAGTCGCCCGGCTTCAATTCTTGCACGAGTTGAAGTTTGTATGCCTTGAAACCAAGATTTTTACGTAAAATACGCCAAGTTGTTGCGTACGACAAACCAAGCTGTTGAGAACGACGCCGAATCGATTCGTCACGGTCTCCAGCCACACTCTCAGCTACAGCCGCTATATTCTCTTCACTTCGTGCTGGATGTGGTCTAATCGGTCGAGTATCATCCAATCATGTATGCTGGGTTTTAAATTTTCGGATGGTATTGGCTATAGTGGTTTCGGTAAGTCGACAATGCACACCATAAGTTGCTCTAAGAGCACGAAAAACATTTCTCACAGAACGCTGATTTTCGTAATACAGTTGAACAATTTGGATACGTTGTTGCGGTCTTTCCATGATGATTTATCAAACAATACTGAATAAAAGTTACATTACAGTTTGACAGAAGTCATGCGTGATCTGTAAAAAAAAGCCCATTGAAAATCAAACCTCATAAAGAATCACCCTTTAGATAATCAAGCATTCCGAAATCTGAAAGGACTCACTCAAATTAAGCATAGGCGAAGGAAACACTTTTTACTACATCGAAGTTTTTGATCCCGGTTAATATTAAAAGTAAATAATAAATAGTTAACCTCAAAATAACTTAAAAGGTCATGACTAAGAAAGCTTATCCTACTTTGAATGCTTTTGTCTGACATTCAAGGTCAACGTGTCTTTATGACCTAAGTACATATTTGAACGTAAAATTTCCCGCTCTTTCGACTGCAGATGTCAAAAAAGGAAATTTTTATTAAAAAATGAGTAGAGCTTACAATAACCTTACAGGAATTTAAAGGACATCGTCAAGGTCACGCCTACAGTCAACACTTCATAAGCCTTGCTAATTTTCATACATCGGTTGTGACGTGGTGTTTTGCACCAGTCACATGAGGAGGCCAAAGCATAGCTTGTAAGCCTCCTCGTAGCCTGCAATACCCCTTTACAATCTAAGCAGTCCCGCAGAACTGCCACATTTTCTAAATAACAGCCACGCAGGGCTGTATACACATTGCACCTCCTCCGGGTACAAGGGGCTCGGAGCTTAAGTAAGGCTCCAGCGAGGAGCAAGTCTCAGGAGCCCATGGCTAGTCGATGGCAGTGCTCGCACACACTGCAGCAAGGGTCCTACTCCAAGCTCCTTCCTGTCCTTGTCGTTGTCCCTTACCTGTAACCTCCCAGACAGTAATTAAAATAAGAAGAAAGTAATAGCATCAGTTGCACTGTTGAAGGGAAATACAGACTGCCATACCACACCATAGGAAAGTGGACAAAGGAAGGTTAGGGAGCAAGGAAAATACATCAGCACAGCTCCTACGGGCAAGGAATTACGTATCTGGAAGTGTCTAGGAGCGTTGCTTTGCTGCCGCTGCTAGCAGGCCATAGCTGTCCCCGACACCGCCGCCTCGCCTTCTCCGCCGCTTATCACCCGATCCGCCTGCTGTTGATTCGCCGCATTGCCGCACCTGGAAAGGAGAAAGAAGAGAAAAATCAGTCGACGCCTACTAGCCATGGAACGCGTCGACTTACCTGGACTCCTTGGACATCATATAAAGATTCTCTCCGCTCACGGGAAAATATATACAACACAAGCACTCGCGAGTGGAAAACCTAAAACGCGCGCTGCTGGCGCGCGGTGGTATCAACTACCGACAGCGCTGAGCGCGCGCAGCGGCTGCGTTGCGTAACGTATTTTACACGCACGTTGCGCCGGTGCAGAACGCTTATTTAAAACCCGCGCTCGCGAATGTGCCACGCAGAAATTTCTCGTTCACTCCATTCCGGTGCGTTTTCGCAAGAAGTCAGGAAAATGGTGAGCAGTTGACACTCCGTCAGGGTCCGTTTCTGCGAGGAGTCGCAAACGAAATAGCGCCTTAGAAAAGATGAGCGTGTTCAAAGCAGGCGAAACGTGTTTCTTTTGGTATTCGAATGCGTGTAAGAGATCTGGTAAGTGCACCGCGGTGCGGTAGCTGTTACCAGAAGGCATCCCGTCCCTGAATTGTCCCCGTGTCCTACCCGGCTGTGTGTGTGTGCGACCGCGACGCGTGCTACGCGCCATTTTTGTCGTTTTTGTATTATGTATGCCCACGACTGCTCTAACCGTGAGCTAGCCGTGCAAACGGAAATGCCACTTAAGATACCGCGCTACAGGTGTGTAGCTGGCGCCCTGGGCTCGCGTAAAAACGCGAGATAATTATTGTAGCTAATTTTTAAGTTGAATAAACGTGTTCGTTTTTTGTTCATTTTTAATCGGTTGTTTTACTTGCAATAGCAAGTAACCCACCCGCTTCCCCCAACATTTGTACGCCACCCTGATCTTCAGTGGCGTTACACGGTTTAAAACAAATTGGGGAGTTTCTATGCCAAAAGTTACCCAGGCCTTGTTCATGTTTAAATGGCCTTAACTAACCTTTAAGGTCAACGTGTCCTTATAACCTAAGTACATATTTAAACGTGAAATTTCCCGCTCTTTCGATTGTCAATGTCAGAAAAGGGTGATCCCATTTAAAGAACATGAAATGACCTTTAATGACATCATCAAGGTCAAAATAGAGGTTACTATTGTATTCCTTGTTAAGAGTTACTTAAGGATTGATCTTGACCATTTTTCGAAAAACCCCACCTTAAGAAATATCTAGCCATTCCAGGACTTTTGACACCTGGTGTGTATATACACAGTATGTCGGAAAAGTTCCCGAACTTTTGAAATAAAAAATCGAAAATTACATCTAAAGAAATTTATTCCAGTTAACTTTCAACATAGTCCCCTTCCCTAGATATACACTCATTTGAGCGCTGCATGAGTGATTCGAAGGCTCTCTGGTACTCCTCTGAAGTTATCGCTGTGAGACGCTTGGTGCAAGCTGCTTGAATGCTCGGTACATCTTCAAAAAATCGTCCTTTCAAGGCCATTTTTAGCTTGGGAAATAGAAAAAAGTCGGCTGGAGCCAGATCTGGCGAGTATGGGGCGTGATTGATGCGTGGGATCTGATTTTCGGCAAGATAACGCTTCACAATGTTCGAAGAATGAGCAGGCGCATTGTCATCCAGAAAACTCCACGATCCTGGTTCCTTGTACTCGGGCCTGATGCGATTAATCCGGCGCTTCAGACGTTTTAACACCTCTACGTAATACGCAGCATTCTCGGTGGTGTTTGGGGGCTCAAATTCTTTGTGTATCAGGCCTTTGGAGTTGAAGCAAGCGATGAGCATCGTCTTTACCCGTGATTTTTGTTGGCGCACTTTTTGAGGCCTCGCACGACCCTGACTGAGCCAACTGGATGACTAAAGCTTCGTGGAAGGATCTTATTGAAAGCACCAAGTCTCGTCTCCAGTCACAATTGAGGTTAGAAAGCACGGAGTAGTGTCGCAAGTCTCGATAAAATCTTGACAATATTGGATGCGAGTTTCTTTCTGCTCTAGTGTGAGAAAGTGCGGAACAAATCAAGAGCAGACCTTCCTACGGTTTATTTTTTCTTTCAAAATCAACGCGACGCTATTCTTGCTCATGTTCAGTTCGTCTGCCAACATTCTGAGAGACATGTGGCAATCCTGCTCCAGTAGCGCGCGCATGCGAGCCTCGTTTGTGTCGGTTACAGCTGTTGACGGCCGGCCGCTTCTCTCGTCATCTTCGAACGACTCTCTACCCTTCTTGAACCGACTGAACCACGTGTAAACAGTTGTACGCGACACTACACCTTCACCGTAAGCAGAATCGATCATTTTTTTCGTTTCCGCGAAAGTTTTTTTAAGTTTATAGCAGAATTTTATTGCGCCACGATGTTCAAATTTCTCATCCATCGTAGAGCTTGCACCGGGGTACTAAACACACGTTCACTCAAGCACGTCTATCTCGGCAACTAATGAACGGATACTGGTGAAAAAATTCTCAGACACTCCAGAAGGATGTAGCAATATAGTACCAGTGACGTCCAAGAGGTGGCGCCACTTGTACAAGCGCTACAAAATAAGTTCGGGAACTTTTCCGACATACTGTGTATATATATATATATATATACACACCAGGCTGTTCAATAAGTTTTACGGTTAGATAAGAAAGAGTGTTGCTACTAGTCTAATTTTTTTTTTGTTATGTTGGTTCACACTTCATATGAACGTATGTGAAGTTTCATTTCAATCTGTTAATTCATTCTTTGTTTACATGCCATTTAGTATCGACGTGTCACAGTATTTTCTTACAATGGAAAAAATCAAGTATCGTGTGGTGATTGAATTTTTATTTTCGGAAGGTTTAAAAGCAAAGGAAGTTAATGAAAGAATGTTGAAAGTGTATAAGGACTCTTCGCCTTCAATTAGTACAGTAGAAAGATGGGTTGCTGAATTTAAACGTGGTCGTACAAGCCTTAAAGACGATCCACGTCAAGGACGTCCAAAAACAGCAACAACACCAGAAATCGTAGAAAAAATACAGGATTTCGTATTGGAAAATCGTCGAGTGACTGAGAGAGACTTAATAGAAGCCCTAGGCGTCACATTGGGCAGTGTAAGCAATATTTTAATTCAAGTATTGGGTTTTAGAAAGCTGTGTGCACAATGGGTGCCACATTCGCTAACAATGGAACAAAAACACATTCGAATGCGACTTACTCAGCAACATTTAGAGCGTTTTCGAAAGAATAAATTGGATTATGTGCGTCGGTTCATCACTATGGATGAGACTTGGGTCTATCACTATGATCCTGAATCAAAACAAGAGGCTAAAGAGTGGTGCGAACCTGGTTCTTCGGCTTCGAAACGAGTTCGTGTCCAGAAATTGGCCAAGAAGGTGTTAGCATCAGTTTTTTTTGGATGCGAAAGAAATTTTGTTTGTGGATAACTTGCATACTTGTAAAACAAGAAATTTTGAATATTATTGTAACCTTTTAAACCAGCTAAAGAAAAAAATTTGTGAAAAAAAATCCGGTTTGCAGAAGAAAAAAATCCTTTTTCATCAGGACAATGCACCGCGTCGCAAGAGCATTTTGACAATGGCTAAAATCCATGAATTAAAGTTCGAATTGTTGGTGCATCCACTGTATATACCAGATTTGGCCTCTAGTGACTCCAATCTGTTTCCAGACCTAAAAGAATTCATGCGTGCAAAGCATTTTTCATCAAATGATGAGGTAATAACAGATGTGGAAGCGTATTTTGCAGCCCTTCCAGATTCTCACTTCAGGAATAGAATTCATAAATTGGAATCTCGTTAGAACAAGTGTATTGATGTTCAGGGAGACTATACGGAATAATAAAGTGTATTTCAAACCATAAAATTGTGTTTTTCTTATCGAACCGCAAAACTTATTAAACAGCCTGGTATATATAACACATCGTTCAATAAGTCCCGAGACTAACAACGAAAACAACATTTTTGTTCAAAAATCATTTTTATTCATCAATATAATCTCCTTTTGGAGTAATAAAATCTTTCTAACGCCTTGCCAACATTTCTATACCATGTTTATAGAAGGATTTATCCTTTGCTTCAAAATAAGCTTCAGTTTCAGCAATGACCTTCTCATTCGAGCCAAATTTTTTTCCCTGGAGCATTTTTTTGAGATCAGCAAAGAGCCAGTAGTCGCTGGGCGCTAAATCTGGCGAATACGGGGGGTGCGGAAGCAAATCAAAGCCCAATTCGTTCAATTTTGCCATTGTTTTCATGGACTTGTGGCATGGTGCGTTGTCTTAGTAAAAAAGGATTTTTTTCTTCTTCATGTGCGGTCGTTTTGCTGCGATCTCCTCCTTCAAACGTACCAACAAGTCAATATAATAATCACTGTTGATCGATTTACCTTTTTCCAGGTAGTCAATAAAAATCACGCCATGTGTATCCCAAAAAACAGACGCCATGACTTTGCCAGCAGGCTGCTGCGTTTTTGGACGCTTTGGGCGGCTTTCGCTAGCCATGAGCCACTCAGATGATTGCCAATTCGACTCCGGAGTGAAATGATGTATCCATGTTTCATCCATAGTCACGTATCGACGCAGGAAATCCCTTTAATTGCCAGTAAATAGCGATAAACAGCTCTCTAAATCGTCGACTCATTGCTGTTTTTGTTCCACTGAAAGCAATCGCGGCACGCACTTGGAAAAAACCTTTTTCATGCTCAATTTTTCATGAAGGATTGTAAATACGCTTCCAGATGATATCTGTGTCATTTCTGCAATCTCACGGACCTTTACTTCGCGATTTTTCATTACAATTTTTAACACTTCACTCACATTTTCCTGTGTAACGGCTTCCAATGGCCTACCCGAACGTTCCGCATCGTTTGTGTCCGTACGACCACGTTTAAACTCAGCATACCAACGACAAATCGTTGGTTTGGATGGAGAGGAGTCCGGGTAATGTTTTTCAAGCCATTGCTGGGCTTCTACGGTGTTTTTTCCCATTAAAAAACAATGTTATATCAACACGCGAAACTCGCTTTTTTCCATTTTTCAAACAAATCACAAAGTGACTTTACTCTAACCTCGATAAGTCTGCTGTCTGTGATCCGATCGACGTGAAATTTTTACACGTTTGATGTAAAGGTTCGCACTCTATGGAAACGTGGCTAGTTTAGTACTACTAGCAACATCTCTGGGTTAGTCTCGGGACTTATTGAACGATGTTTTACTGTGATGTACCTTGTTGAAAATAAGATTTTAAATATAAATACATTTTAGTATATGTACATACAATTCTGAAGCCGGCGCTTACGGCGGCGAAGCATACGAGGTCTGGCTATTAAATAACGAGACTGCGCGCCTAGAGGGCGCCGTAGAGGGGTGGAGAAAAAAACGAGTAGTGCGTTGGGAATCTAGATATCTTGTCTATGCACGTACCAAAACACGTTCTCGTCACTATTATTGTATTTGTGCAGTAGCGGTTTGAAACGAACGTGTTTTTTTTTCGTGCCGAAAACCATGTGTGACGAAAAACAGGAGCAACGTATCAATCTCAAATTTCTCGTTGAATTGAAAAATACTCCGACTGAGTGCTGTAAATTGTTGCAAGAAGCCTATGGGGACAATTCTCTATCTCGTGCGCGTGTTTTTGAGTGGTGTAAGCGCTTCAGTGAGGGCCGAGTGAGCACTGAAGATGACCAACGCCCAGGTCGCCCTGTCACTGTTTCAACTCTGGAAACAGTGACCAAAATCAACCAAATTGTGCGTGCAGATCGTCGAATGAGCATCCAGATGATTGCCGAGGCAGTAAACGCCGATAAAGAAACGGTTAGACAAATTTTACACGAGGAATTACGCATGACAAAAGTCTGTGCGAAGTTGGTGCCAAAAAACCTGACTCCTGACCAAAAGCTCTTGCGTCAACAGGTCTGCTCAGATTTCCTTGAAAGGTTAAAAAAAGATTCCGGACTGATGAAAAACATTATTACCGGCGACGAAACGTGGATTTTTCAATACGATGTTGAAACAAAGCGGCAATCGATGCATTGGAAGACGCCTGAATCGCCCAGAATCAAAAAAGCAAGGATGTCCAAATCAAAATTCAAGGCAATGTTGATCGTTTTTTTTCGACATTAACGGTATCGTGATGACTGAATGGGTTCCAGAGGGTCAGACTGTCAACCAGACTTACTATTTGTCAGTTTTGGCAACACTGCGAGAACGAGTTCGTAAGAAACGGCCCGAGTTGTAGAAGAACAACTCGTAGATTTTGCACCAGGACAGCGCACCTGCCCATAACGCGCTATCTGTGAAGCAGTATTTGGCCGGTAAGCGCACTCCAGTGCTCGAACACGCGCCGTACTCGCCAGATTTGGCACCGTGCGACTTTTTTTTGTTTCCGAAGATAAAATCTGCTTTGAAAGGGACCCGATTTGAGTCGATGGAAGCGGTAAAGCAAAAAACGGCAGAGCTTCTAAAGGCCCTCACCAAAGAAGACTTCTAACACTGCTTCGATCAATGGAAAAAACGTATGGAAAGGTGTGTGGCGAGGGAAGGGGAGTATATTGAAGGGGAGCATTCGAATGTAGAATAATTTTTATAATAAAACCCTTTTTTGTAACCAGTCTCGTTATTTAATAGCCAGACCTCGTACGTAGCCTTCCTTATTTTTGCTCTACTTACTAATGCATAACGCCGAGCGTTAGGTCAACAGATCAATAATCGGTCGATTCGAAGAATTGGCCCAGGGTAGGCAAGAGAGGTTACACTAATCTAAATACTTGCCTAACTTTACTCAAAATTAAAATTAAGGAAATTCTTAGAAACTCAAACCATGATTTTTTTACTCTTTTCTTCGAAGCGATAAATTAGGCGAGAGTCGCCGTTGCTATCCAGGATACTTACCAGTTGTAAAAATATGAAACTGGAATTCTTTGGTAAAAATCATACGTCCGTTATTTGATATGATAGAAAATATTTTATTAAAAATAGTCTCTATTGCTATTTATACATTTTTCTTACCTCTTCGGCAGTTTGTGAATACCACGTCAAGAAAAGTTTTTTTGAAGGGAATCAGTTATCGTACTTTTTGATACGAATTGAAGCGTTGTTCAGCGAGAGCGTGTACCATTAATGTGAATACGAGGTGTGGCAGAAAAGTAATAAGATTGATTTTTTATTTATCATTTTTCTTATTTTTATTTTTTTCAAACATCAATGTTATCCCCTTCGAAGTAGTTCCCTTAGGCAGCTACACACTGATGGAGATTTTTCCACTTTTGATAGCAGCGCTAGAAGTCTTGAACCGGTATGGTTTTCAGCATGTCCGTTACACTCTTTTGGATGTTTTTCGAAGTCCCGTAATGACGTCCTTTGAGGACATTTTTCAGTTTGGGAAAAAGGAAAAGGTCACAGAGATTATGGTCAGGTGATTAGGGAGCTGGAGAACCACAGGAATGCCTTTTGAGGTTAAAAGTTCTGTGACAGAGAGGGCAGTGTGACATGGGGCGTTAGCATGATGGAGCATCCATTTGTCTGCAACGTCTGGTCTCACGCGAATGACCCTTTTTCTAAGCCTTTCAAGAACGTCTTTATAAGAAACTTGGTTGACACTTTGACCTAGAGCAACAAATTCTTTGTAGACGATTCCCTTCTGTCAAGAAAATAAATCAGCATTAATTTTATCTTCGATTTACTCATTCGAGCTTTCTTTGGTCGAGGAGAACTCGCAGTGTGTCACTCCTTACTCTGCCTCTTAGTCTCAGGATCGTATTAAAAAATTCATTATTTATCGCCTGTGATTACACGACTAAAGAAATCTTGCACATTAGCGATTCTGTTAAGAAGATCAGGAGACTTGTTTTCTTGATTGTCCGTCTGCTAAATTGTAAGGTTTTTCGACACCATTTTGGCCCAGACCTTTCACATGTGCAAATGTTTATTTGAAATTTGATGAATGGTAAATCTGTTCAAATTTAATTGTTCACTCAACATTTTTAATGTTAAGCGACGGTCTAATCTCACAAGGGTGTTCACGCGTTCGATGTTTCCGTCGGTTTTTGAAGATGAAGGCCTTTCTGAACGGTGTTCATCTTCAACGTGTTCTCGGCCTTTAAAAAATGATTTGTACCAGCGAAAAACTTGAGCTCGGAATAAAGATGTTTCCTATAGGCCTGTTTTAACTTTTCTAACGTCAAACTTGCCGAATCTCCAAGCTTAACACAAAATTTAATGGCATAACGTTGCTCCAAATTTCGCTGTTCTATTTTGCGTGACGCACAACCAAAACACAATTTCACTAATCAGTCACAAAAATCACGTAGTTAACAGAAAGAGTGCAAGCGATCTGGCAACAGCGCAGCGTTGCCAGATTATTTGCAGTGTTGCTAGTCTCAGTACTTTTCTGCCACACCTCGTAGATGATAATCGGAAGGGGCCGGAGTTTGGAGAAAAAGCCTCATGCGCTAGTATCTCCCAACTAAACGCCTCGATTGTTTTTTGATCCGTTTTGCTGTGTGTGATGGGGCCATTATGACGAAGTAAAATGACTTCGTGTTGCCTTTTTCCACATTCCAGTCGATTTTTACGCAATGCTTGATTTAAATCGATCATTTGCTATTGGTAGCGATCAGTGTTAACGGTTTCACCAGGTTTTTGCAGCTCATAATAGATTACACATTTCTGATCCCACAAAACACAAAGCATCGTTTCCTTTTCAAAGCAATTTATATATATTTTTGCTTTTCCCAAGTCTGGGATCAAAAATAAGAGTTTTTATTCCAAAAATAGAAAATGACCTTGAAATAGTTGAAATGATCTTGAAAATGACCTTCAAGGTAATAGGTAAGTCATCTAACCCTGTTCTATGTTAAACAACTTTTGTTTGAAATATTTTTTGCTAAACCGTATTTTTAAGGGTGTAGGTTAATTTGATCGTCACAAGATCCTTAGAGGTAGAAGTTGGCGATTCTCATATGTAATACTTGATCTAAATGTCGAATTCTCCGCTTTCACAGAATCTGGATCTAAAACGAGGGTTTCAATTTGTAAAAACTAAGTTAACCTTGAAATAACCTTGAAAATTATCTTGAAGGTCGCAGAGAAAGCCACCATACCATATGCCCCTCAGAAATCAGCAACTTCAATTTCAACTAAATTTTACATAACCATATATTTGAGATTGTCGAAAGGGTGTAAGGGAGATTTGAACCATCCTGTGTAAATATCGTGAGCATCCACAAAGCATTGTGATTATTTTTGAATTACACTATTGAGTGTTTATATATTCTAAAACAGGATAATTGAGATAAATCCACAGTATATAGACATGTTCACGAGGTGTGTTCAAAAAGTAAGGTGACTTTATATCTTTATGAAATAATATTTATTTATTCATCAATATTTATGTTGTCCCCTGCCCTGTCAAACACCATACAAACTTTGAACAGGAAACAAACCAGATTTTGGGCATAAGAAAGTGTTTGAAGCTAATGCGTATGTGTACGTCCCAAAACAAATGAATACAAAGCTGGACTCACGAGTAAAGAAACCTATTTTGGTGCGATGCGACAGCGAATAATCAGACTACAGGCTGTATGAACCGAAAAACAGGAAAGTAACTATCGTTAGGGACGTGAATTTCAATGAAAAATCGATTGAATCAGAATCTGCTTTACCGACGTATAGTACCGCAGTGGAGACAGTTAAAGAAGACAATGCCAGAAAAGAAAAAAAAATCGTTGGAAACCACTTATTGGCAAAACTTCGTGTGTGAAAACTCAGAGATTTCAGACAGGTCTTTGAAATATTAAAAGATACCAAAAGAAACGTCTTCCAATTCAAGGCGCGTCTGTGCACAAGAGACTTCTTATAATGACGCGAAGTAGATTACCCGGAAATCTCACCTGTCGTAAGGTACGACTTTATTTGAATGCTGTTGGCGATATTCACAGATAAGGGTTTCGAAATACTTCAGTTCGACATGCAAATGGCGTTTTTTTCACGAGAATACATGCATGGAGATCCTAGATAATGGTTTAGAGATCAACCAGGAAGAAGGAAAAGAAAAACGTATCTCATGAAAACAAAAAAATCTTCTATACGGGCTCACAAGCTGCATTTCTGGCATGTTAACATTGCTGATTTACTGAAACGATTTGTGAGCGAAAAGCGCCGTGAGCGACGCGAAGTACGCCACCATATTCTTCACGATACGATAGGAATTTTTCGCGACTCACGCTAGCTTGCAGCCTCTATAGTTTGCTATGTAACCTAATCACTGAAATCTTGAGGTTTCTGGACGACAGGTTCACATTTTAGGTAACGTATTTCGCTACCTGGCGCGTGTGGCTTTTAGGCCATGGGCGAACCTATGCATTAAAGAAAAGGACTTAAGGGGCTATACCAGTGTGAACGCTGAAAATTTGGGTGATTTTCGGGAATTTTCTAAAAGAAAAAAAAATTAATAAAATATTATAAAAATATAAGAGCATAGCAAGCTATATTTCAACTGTATCCCATAATTTTTTTATCAAAAAATATTAAAAAATGAGCGACTTATGCGCTGTCTTCGGAGGCGCCAAAAAAAAAAGTTCCTCCACTGCTGCCATGATTCCGGCCGAATGAGTAGCTGAAACCAAAAAAAAAAAAAAAAAAAAAAAAATTCGTTAAACTAGGAGATATTTCCTTATACAAGGTCGTAGAATTTTTGAAAAATATCAAAATTTAACAAAATGCCGTAGTTATCAGAAATATATTTTTTTTTGGTCAAAAATATGGTCGCTTTTTTTAATGCTAAATCGTCAATTTTCATCTAATCAAAAAAATCTTAAGTCATTGTAGAGTAAATATATTCAAGAGTACTCAGTTTAAATTTGAAGTCAATCGGATAATTGCTCTTTGAGTTACGATGGAAGCGAATTTGAAAAATGTCATTTCGAGAAAAACGCGTTTATAAGGTAGATGGAGCTGTTTACACCTGTGAGCGGTTGCTCTTTAGAAGGCTGCCATTCGAAAAGTATTAGAGATACAGCCTTGAAAATTTCACAGGATATTCTTAAAAGTATAAACTGTCGAATAAGACAAAAAAAAAAAAAAAAAATATCGATGTTTTGAAAGTTTCACACTGGTATAGCCCCTTAAGCTTGCAAGCTAATATCAATAATAATCTAAACTCGATTTTAAATGTTTACGTTATGACCCACTTTTGCCAGATTTACAATTTTCTAATACAATTTACGCATGTATTTTTTCATAATTACAGATTTTTTAGATTCGCATACAAATTTATTCACATTGTTTACTTTTCTCAAAACATATAAGGAATTTTCATTGTTTCGTGTTGCGCGGATTTGTTTACATTCTCGCGCTCTAATATTAATTATCTAATATTATCTAATATTAATTATAATCCTTACAAAATTAATTCTTTTAAAACCATTGATATGTTACTTATATTACATTTTTAATTTGCAAATAAATTACCAATCTGTTTGTAATATACATGCAGGGTGGTTCAGAAGTAAAAAAATTTGAAAGAAAAATAAAAAACGAAAAACACGTGTTAAATATTTTTAAAAAAGCTATCTAACCATATCAAACTTGACCCCCCAACCCTATATCTATAGGTTAATTGAAAAAATTTTAACAAGAACCCCTATTTTTTATTACAGATTATAGTAAAATACGGTAGTTTTGTCGAAAACATTTTTTGTTACTATTATCGATAGGCGGTGTTACAATCGTAAAAAATTAGTTTTAACAAGATTGTATGATAGCTTCAAAAATAAATACATGTATATGTTGAAATAAAAAAAGTTTAATTCATTAAACTCTAGCGATATTAAACTCTAGCTTCTAACCTTACCATGCTGGCGGTAGAGTGGGTGGCGATTTCGAAATCAAAATTTTAATTTTCTATTGTAGATTCAGATTCTTTATTCAAAAAGTTTTCCCTGAAATTCTCTAATTTTTGATAGGTAGAGCTGTAATTGAGAAAAAAAGTTAAATTTAAATTTGCATATTTATTCGCAATAATTAAAATTTTAAAAATTAAGGAGCAATAAAAAATCTTGTAGAAACATGAAATCAAACTTTTTGTCCGCACATTTGGCACCCGGTGATATTATTACAAAAGTTGGCAGTGTGGCCTAATTTTTCGCAGATTTGAAATGCTTTTACTTTAAGAAAACATAATTCTTCAGAGTGCTCTTAGTGTAGTAGAATTCTTTTCTTTAGAATCTCTGCCTTTCACGTAACGCGTTTTCAGCAGTAATTTGTCTATCTGCAGTAATCACATTTTTTACTATATCGAATATGTTTTCCGTGTTTTCCAGCCTGGCTTCAATTTTAGGTTTTAGCCCTTATTTAAAACAATCTTCTATGTTTTCGGTTAGTGTCTTAAACGCATTATCGAGCACTCCCGTCGCTATTTTGAGAGCTTCATTTATTTGTACTCCTAAATCTCGCATTCGGTTGGCAGAAGATCACGCTTCCGTTGTCGCGTTGGTATTCGTTATCGAGTCCCCGTAAAAATTGTTGTTTGGTTTTTGTTGCGGCGTATATTCTTTTTAAGAAGTCTTTAAGTTGTTCTATGTTATGAAAAGGTGTGCCGAGAATGGCAACTCGCCCCTCTTCGTGAATTTTGCTTCTGATAAGTCTTAATAAATTCTGCTCTTCGTTAGGTCCAACGATTTTTCTAGCTTCATCACACCCCTCTAAGAACTGATTTCGTGGAATATTTGATCTGTTAAATTCGGGGACTATTTCGAGTTCGTCTTTTAACGAAATAATTTGAGCTGCGACCACCATGACAGGCCCTGTTTTGGTATTCGCCAGATTGTCGGGTCCAATTAAAATAGTTCCCTTTTCCTTATTGTCTTTGTTGCTACACACGGATATGTTTAATCCAGGCTTGATGTGAGCCACGCCTCAGGATACACTAGGGTGTGAAGTGTCAATAACTCCTGTAGTTGAGTGCGAGATTTTTTCGATTTGTTTACCAGTAGGGGTAGGTGCTCTGGTCTGGAAAGAATAAGGTGAGAGCGGCTTTTTCCTTAAAGAGTTAGGTGTCTCGACCTTTTCTTTTGAAGTTTGCTACCTCGTGACTCTTTTATTGGTCATGGAGCGTTCGTCGTCACGCAGCTTCTTAATCCTGCCATTCAAGTCGTTTAGTTGTTCCTCGAATTCTACGATTCGGGTGTCAACAGTTTCGAGGTTACCGGTAAGACTAGTAAATTCTTCTTTGAGAACTTCTACTGTGGTCGACGTTTTCCGCAAATACAAGCGACGAGTTTTTTCCAAGCATTACTCGCGTAAGAAAATTATTTAATTAATTATTTTGTTTGATTTCTACTTTTTATTTCTCCCTTTTTACAATATATTTTTTTCCATTATTTAATTCAAGGTTATTATCGTTCTAATGGTTTGTTGAAATAAAAAAAAATTACGTAATTAAGATTTTTGACGATTAGGTATAGATTTGTTCTTATTATTAGGTTGCTGCAAATGAAATGGCCGATTTAGCAATGATATAAAGTTGGCTGCAATTTTAGTGTATTATGTTGGCACAAGGCGGCGCAAATGATATGACATATTGAAGTATAAATACTGCTACCTAGGATTATGGAGTCATTTCTGTTTTGCACTTCATAGTGATCGTAAAAACAAAAAGAGAAAGTGAACATGGAAGTGAATCAAAAACGGCTACTTTTACTATATGAATTTAAATTAGAGCACAACGCAACGGAAGCAACGAGGAATATCAACAGCGCATTTGGGCCTGATACAGTTAGTGAACGAACCACTCGGCGGTGGTTCGAAAAATTTCGATCCGGAGATATGGACCTTGGAAATGAACCACGTGGACACCCAGGACCATCGATCGATAACGACGAGCTGCGTGCATTAGTGGAGTCTGACCCCCGCCAAACCATAAGGGATCTTGCCGAGAAATTAGGCGTTCACAATTCGACAGTTTGCCGCCACTTGCAAGAACTTGAAAAAGTGAAAAAGCTTGACAAATGGGTTCCGCATGATCTTACCAAGCAAAACATGACGTGTCGAATGGAGATTTCAAGTTCTCTTCTCTTCCGCAACAAAAGGGAACCGTTCTTGCACCGAATTGTGACCTGCGATGAAAAGTGGATTTTATACGATAATCGTCGCTAATCGGCCCAATGGCTAAATGCTGATGAAGCGCCAAGACACATGCCGAAACCAAGCCTTCATCGAAAGAAAATAATGGTAACTGTTTGGTAGTCTGTAGCTGGAGTTATCCCCTATTCGTTCATGCAACCTTGCGAAACCATCAATGCTAAGAAATACTGTGCTTAACTGGATGAAATGCATCAGAAATTGATAGTCCAACGACCTAGGCTTGTCAACAGGGATGGAGTGATACTGCTTTATGATAACGCACGACCTCATGTATCGAGAACAACGGTCCAAAAATTAAACAAGCTGTGCTATGAGACTCTTCCTCACCCTCCATATTCACCAGACCGCTCACCAACAAATTACCATTTCTTTAAACATTTGGATCACTTTTTGACAGGAAAAAGATTTAATAATGAAGCTGCTGTCAAAAATACCTTCGAGGAGTTTCTTCGAACCAGAAACTTGGACTTCTACATAACTGGAATAAATATACTTGTATCTCGTTGGGAAAAGTGTGTTATATCTATTAGTACCTATTTTGATTAAATAAATTGTTTTTATAAAAAGCTACAGCTGTTTAAAAATTTATTACTAAATCGGCCATTTCATCTGCAGCAACCTAATAGGTATAGAAATAGTTTTTTATCTTTTAGCATAGGAACTCCCCAATTTTTTTTGAAACTGATGTATTAAAATTAGCAAAGTTTATGAAGTGTTGACTGTAGGCTTGACTTTAATGATGTCCTTCGAATTCCTTCGAATTTCTTTAAGGTTATTTCAAGCTCTACTAATTTTTTAATAAAAATTTCTTTTTTGAAACTCGCAATCGAAAGAGCGGGAAATTTTATGTTCAAATATGTACTTAGGTCATAAGGACACGTTGACCTTAAATGTCAGACGAGGTCATCTAAACTTGAGCAAGGTCTGCTCACCTCTTGGCATAGGAATTCCCCAATTTTTTTTAAACAAATGTATTAACATTAACAAGGTTTATGAAGTGAAGATTGTAAGCGTAACCATGACGATGTCCTCTAAAGTTATTTTAATTTTAGCTTTTATTTTCTTTTAGCATTACCCAGTAACAACGGCGTGGACGTAGTAAAATCTGTTCCCTTTGGGGTGCTTGATTTGCGTGAGTCCCCTTGCCTCTCACATTTGGGTGCTTGATTTGCGTGAGTCCCTTTGCCTCTTACGTTTGGGGTGCTTGATTTCCGTGAGCCCTCTAGCCTCTTACATTTTCTATCAAGACTTACAATTTAGTGTAGATATTTAAAGTGTAAACCTTCAGCTCATTGGCAAAAAGCTATTCTATTGTAGAAATATGCAAGAGCATTACGTATCAATTCTCTGTTAATTGACGCAGCCTCTTGGAGTATCCGATTCTGCGACTCATCTAAATTTTGAGGTTGAGTTGCGTATACTTTACTCTTTAAATAACTTCATAGAAAATAATCAAGAGGCGTTAAATCAGCAGATCTAGCAGGCCACTCGATTTCACATCTTCCAATCCATCTATGAGGAAACTGGCCATCGAAATATGTCCAAACAAGCCTACTATAATGAGCGGCTGCTCGGTCCTGCTGGAACCATTTTTAATCAAAATCATCACCTGCTAGCTCTCTTATTCTCAGTAGAATTCGATCTCAAAGCCATTCTTCATATCTATCAGCAGTTAGATTACCATCGATAAAGAAAGGGCCTATAAGACAATCATTTAAAATACAAGCTTAAACATTTACCTATTGTGGATTTTGAGTATGATTCTCTAACATCCAATAAGGATTTGTGTCGGACCAATATCGACAATTGTTTCTGTTTACTTCGCCTTTCAATGTAAAAGTCGCTTCATCTGAAAAAACTATGTTGTATAAAAACAGAGGATTTTCATCGATTCAAATCATCATTGTTTATCAAACTCTATCCGACGATCATTTTCATTAAGCTCCTGTACTAAATGAATTTTGTATGGATGAAAATGAATGTTTTTAAAAACCCTTCGTACTGTTTCATGAGAAACATCAAACTGATCACTGGCACTACGTAAAGAAATTTGCGTATTTTCAACAAATCCTTGAGCTATTACAATTTGATTTTCTTCGGCTACAGACTTTGGTTGACCAGTTCTCTCAAGATCTTTAATAAATCCATGATTCACAAAGCGCTGTACAGTCCATGAGACAGTTAATTTTGAGATATGACTATCCACTTCTCTATTACGAAAATTGAAATTAAATAGATCTCGAACTTGATCATAAGATCACACTCGATCACCCCAACTCTGCATCATTAATAAAGATACTCTCTCTCGCTCTCAAAGTTTAACATGCGCTAAAGTATTTTATAAGAATTAAGCTACAGAGTAAATCGTGATCAACAAGTTATTTAAAAGTTGTAATATTTGTGCAAAGAGAAAAAAATAATGTTTTAAATTAGTCAGTGACTAATAAAATAAAAACAATTAGTTAGAAAAGCAAAAGACTTTAAAAAAGAAATATTAATAATGCAAAATAGAAACTAAACTAAATTATTTGTAATCAACAAATAAAACACTTTCTTATCAATCCAAAGTGAATTAACAAACATTTATCAAGATAATATAAAAGAAGAGTAGATTCTAATTAATAATGAAATTTAAAGTTGAAAAAAAAAATTGAAAATACTACTATTCTCAAAGGTAATTCGACCTGAATTGAATTTAATGATAATAAAGATAAATTAAAGATTAATTCAATTTAATGATAATAAATAATAAAGGCACTAACTAATGACACAGATTTTCAAGATAATAGATAATCAATCATTCCTAAATCCGAAAGGACTCACGCAAATTAAGCACAGGCGAAGGGAACACTTCTTACTACATCAAAGTTTTTGATCCCGGGTAATATTAAAAGTAAATAAAAAATAGTTAACCTAAAAATGACTTTAAAGGTCATGATTAAGATAGTAAAAAAATAGAAAACTAATCCTACGTTAATGCTTTTGTCTGATATTCAAGGTCAACGTGTCCTTATGACCTAAGTACATATTTGAACGTAAAATTTACGGTTCTTTCGCTTGCTAATGTCAAAAAAAGACTTTTTATTAAAAAATGAGTAGAGCTTGAAATAACCTTGAAAGAATTCGAAGGACATTGTCAAGGTCATGCCTACAGTCAACACTTCATAAACCTTGCTTATTTTAATACATCGGTTTAAAAAAAAATTGGGCAGTTCCTATGCCAAAAGATAACCAGACCTTGTTCATATTAAAATAGACTTGGCTGACCTTTAAGGTCACAACGTGTTCTTGTGACCTAAGCACATATTAGGTGTAGTAAAAAGAAATCCATTATTTTTGCATTAAATTGAAGGTTTTATTTAGCATAGATAGAATGATACGATTTAGGTCAAATATGCACCGTTTTGTTCGATAACTTGTTGCCATTTTGGAAGTAATTTCATAATGCCTCTCTCGTAGAAACCCTGGTCCCTATTGTCAAAAAACTGGGACAGTCGATTTTCACAATCTTCTCTTGAGGCGAATTTTCCACCTGCAAAATCATTTTTCATGGACAGGAACAGGTGGTAATCACTTGGTGCCAGGTCCGGACTATAAGGTGGATGCATAAGAACTTCCCAACCAAGCTCCCGGAGCTTCTGGCGAGTCACTATCGATGTATGCGGCCTGGCGTTGTCCTGATGGAACACAATTCCTCTCATATTGGCCAAAGCTGGCCGCTTCTGGGCGATTGCTTCTTTCAGACGGTCCAATTATTGACAGTACAGGTCTAAATTAAGAGTTCGGCCGAAGGGGAGCAGCTCATAGTAGATGATTCCCTGCCAGTCCCACCAAACACACAGCAAAACCTTCCTGACTGTCAAACCTGGCTTGGCCACCGTTTGCGCCGGCTCACCGCGATTTGACCACGACCGTTGTCGCTTGACGTTGTCGTAAGTGACCCACTTTTTATCACCAGTAACCATCCGCTTCAGAAATGGATCGATATTGTTGCGATTCAGCAGCGATTCGCAGATGGAAATTCGGTCCATGAGGTTTTTTTGCGATAACTCGTGTGGCACCAATACATCGAACTTCTTTTTGTATGCAGCTCTATTGAAGTGGTTCCAAATGGTTTTTTGTGCAATGTTTAGCTCCTAGGCAATCGGCAAACAGTGCTGACGTGACGGTCGGACTCGACGATTTCCATTATTTTATCGACAATTTGCCTTCCAGAGCGTGGTGCATCTTTGACGTCAAAATTACCGGAACGGAATCGACGAAACCAAAATTGCGCGTGATGGCTGTTACAGTATTAGGACCATAAACACTATTCACATTTTCAGCTGCCTGGCTTGCGTTTTCGCCTTTATCGAAGAAAAACTGTAAAATATGGCGTATTTTCTCTTTGTTGGTGTCCATCTTTGACGCGTGCTAAAAAAATACTGAGTCAAGCAATCACAAAACTGTATCAGAAGCTTTTTTAGTACGTAATCTTATCTTCGTAACGCCATCTAGTGTAACCCGATCGCACTCTTACAACGGGAGATACAGACTACTAAAGCCATCTATTGGCAAAATAATGGATTACTTTTTACTACACCTAATATTTGAACATAAAATTTCTGGCTTTTTCGACTACCAATGTCAAAAAAGGGAGTTCCTATTTAAAAAACATGATCTGAGCTTGAAATAATCTTGAAGAACATCGTCAAGGTCAAAATAGAGGTTACCATTGAATTTCTTATTGAGAGTTACTTAAGGATTGACCTTGAACATTTTCAAAAATACCCCACCTTAGCAAATATACAGCCGTTTCGGGACTTTTGTGACACTCTATATATATCATCACGGGGAGCACTCCGTACCCCGCGCGTATTAATATTTCGCGCGCTTTCGCGGTCGGCAAGCCGAGTTTAATTTTGGTAACGTGACGGCCCCAAACGGAAAAATACGGTACACGCCGATAGATAGAATAGTCGTGTACCGTATAGGGAAGATAGGCTAGTTTAGGCTAGGCAAGCTAGCTTTTTCTCGCGTTTTAAGGAGTTTTTCACCGCCATCTTGATCGCGCGGACGCGAATTTTTCTCACCGCATCATAGCAGTTTTTTTTCCGCGTCGTTCCTTTTTTGTGCAGCCGTCGGTGCGCCCTCGGTCGTGAGTTTTTTTTCGTGCAGGTGCGTAGCCGCAGTTAGGAGGAAGCAGGGCCTCGCCACCAGACCACAGGGGCGTATCGTCGAGGCGACGACACCAACGACTTGGCGAGACAACATCGGCGTCCCACTTCGAGCGGCTCTATTCTTTTGCAAGCGTGCGAGGCTGGCTAACCCTTACCGTAAGTTTCTTTTGTATAGTTAGCGGCGCGCATAATTTTGTGTATTTTTATTTTGCGTTAGAGTAACCTCTGCCGGTTACTCCGCCATTTTTTATTCTATTCGTTTTACGCGGTTCGTGCGAGTGAGAGAGCGCTATCTTTCTCACTCTCGTATAGCCAGGGCGAGAGAGTTGCGTTTCTCTCGCACCTGTGTAGGAATAAGCGCGTGCGAGTGAGAGAGTGATATCTTTCTCACCCTAGTAGTGTCAATGCGAGAGAGTCGCTTTCTCTCTCGCATTCGCAGTAGATACGGCGCGCACGAGTGGGAGAGCGCTTTCTCTCTCACTCCTGCGGGCACAGTGCGGGAAAGTCGCTCTCTCTCGCACTCACAGTAGATACGGCGCGCGCGAGTGAGAGAGCGCTTTCTCTCTCACTCCTACGGGCTCAATGCGGGAGAGTAGTCTTCTCTCTCCCACTCGTATAACATACGGCGCGCGCGAGTGGGAGAGCTCTTTCTGTCTCATTCCAGTAGGCGCGGTGCGAGAGAGGTTCGTTTTTTCTCGCACTCGTATCGTGCGTAGCGCGCGTGAGCCCCGTTCGCGCGCAATAGCGCGTTTTTATATCAGCTGTTAGATATATCTTTTTACCTGCGTTTCTTGTGCGTTCTTTTTGTGATTTTTATTTTGTTCATTATTTAATTTTTTTTGTTTTGTCTTAAATTATATTTTTTTTGTTTATTAAATTGTTAAATTATTTTATTTATTTTAACATTTTTGCTTTTTTTATATTTTTAATTTCCTTCCTTTTTCTTTCTCTCTTCTTTGTTTTTTTTTGTTATTGTTTTTCTTGGCTTTTTATTTTTTTTTTTATTTTCATAAATTTATTTTTTTTTCAGTTCTTTTAAAGTACTTCATATTTTTTTTTAGTTTATTTATTTACACTTTTTTTCTTTTTTTCAACGAGGAGATTTCAGCTTCCCTCCCGAATACCGCCCTCTCCGAGACATTAACTAGCCGAGCGAGGACGACACACGAGCCGCGCAACGACGTTTGCGCGGCGTTGCAACGGGTAAGTTGGGTCCGAAAGACGGCTTCTCGTGCCCGCACCCAGGAGCAAAGTCGTCCAAGACTTTAGCGGCCGAGTAGAGGAGCTGCGGATTAGTTTCGCGCCTCCCGCGAATTGCGCGTCCCCCGAGGTTAATTGCTCCGGTGGTGGTTACCTTTAAAACTGCCACCCCGTTACAATATATTATTGTTTTGGGTGCCAAGTTGACATGCACGGGCTCGGCTTAGCATTTCTTGCTAGGGTAAAGTGCATCTACCATTTTTCTTAATTTTCCGGGAAAACTAGTAAATTCTTGGCTTACGTTTAGGTTGGGTTTCACAACGGTCTGTGTCAGTGGAGAGTGCATCAAGTAGGTTATGAAGGGTGGCTTTTTCACGGTAGAGCGCTTAGGTATAAATCAATGAGGGCGGTAGATACGATCGACGCGCATCTTTCTCATTGACTAGTGAGGGCAGAAAAAGCAGCGAGAAAACTTATCGGCTGACGCAAGAAAAGAAAACGGAGGACGTGTACCGACGTTACAGAAATATTTGATGACCATTCGATTCTCTGATGTTTTCTTTTTCACGTAAGCAATTGAGAAGTTTTGTTCAATCAGCTTTCAAATGTACACTAACAGAACAATCAACCTGAAAATTTATATACAAGCTAGTGAGATGTCAGGCTACAGAGAACAAGCCAAACACTTGACTTGCTGGCGCTATCTTTAGGTGATGCCGGAAACTTTCCACTTCACTCTCGTATTGGTCAAGTAAAAGTTCTGTAAGGTGTAATGTGCAAATAATTTGTCTCTGAATAAATTTAAAGAAATATAAAGAAAATAAAGATTTTATAAAGAAGAAAATAGAAACGAGAATGATAAAGTATGAAAAGTTAGCAAAATATTTGGTTTATTCCGAAAAAATTTAACTTTATTTAGTTGGTTTAAATGTAATCTATCTCTTGACGAAATCATAGAGAAATATTTCAATAAGTTGGTTGCAAAGTTTCTCTGCAGTGAATACTTTATAAACCAATCAGATTTAGAATCAAATTATGGGCAACATGTTCCTTTGATAGATTCATTATTGATCTTGATTTTTATTGCGAAGAGCATTCTAAAAATAAGATGTATTACATACAGTTGATAGGATCTAGAGTTGCAATGAAAATGATTAATAGGTTTTTGGCCAAGAAAATAACAAACAATTTACAATATTATCATCTTTGTTTTGATAATTTTTTTTCTTCTTGGGTTTAGTAATGCACTAAAAAAAACTTTGACTTTAAGTAACAAGTACGGTCAGAAGAGACCGAGTAAAAGTTGATATTACAGTTTCAGACAAAATAAAAAGGGGAACATTTAGAAGTTCTTATTATGAAACATTAAAACTAAATTCTATAAGAGTCATATATTTAAAATCTGTAACCATCATGTACATATATAGTACTGAACCAAAAAGTGTGATGCAGAGATACGACAGCGAAAATAAATTTTGAGTATTGTGACAGGCGGCTTATAAAGGCTAAGCCACCTGCCATAGGCGATAGAAAGAGAGTTCGCGGCGCGAAGATACGCGGCGCCATCGATCAAGCGATCGATGGCTTGACGCGGGAAAAGCCGCGGCGTACCGAAACGCGGCGCTATCGATCAAGAATCGATAGCGCTACGCGGGAAAACCGATAGGCCAGAGGGGAAGGAGGAGCCCTCCCCTCAAGCCTTCTTCTCGTTTCGCCGGTCTGACGCACCGCACGTGTTTCGAGCGATTAGGAAAGATACGCGAGTTTTTCCGAGGATTTTTCCATGGTCTCCGCCGCAGTTATCGAGAGAACGGACAAAGGAAGCGATAAAGTAAGTGGCTACTTCAACTTTGTAATTAGTCCGCGAGAAATTATATTCTGTCGTTTCCTGACGCGTGTGCGATCGCGTCAGGCGTATATATAGATATAGTAGAGTTACGCGCGAGCCCGCGTAACTCAAACTCGATGAGACCGCGCGAGTGCGAGTGAGAGGATCGATCTCTCTCTCGCACTATCATAGAATAGGCGTTCGAGTAAGAGAAAGCCACTCTTACTCGGGCAACCTGCGAGCACGCAGTTGAGCGAGAGGAACGAGCTCTCTCGCTCAACCATAGACTACAGCATCGAGTGAGAGTAAGAGACGCTCTCACTCGAGCAGTCACGAACTACGGCAGTATAGAGGGGGAACTGCTCTCTCTATATCTGCCGTCTATAGACTACACGTGTGTGTGTAGCCGCGCGAAGCGAAGAGGGTGCGCATGCGCAGTGCGCACCTTGAGAACTAGTATTGCGCGTGAGGCAATACTAATTGCTCTTCGCATCAATAGACCTCTCCGCGATAATTTATTATATTTGTATGGTTTTGCTGGTGTTTATTTATTAAAGAAGCAAGTTTGCCCAGAGCTGGTGCGTTTTTATTTTTTATCTTCCCTATAGCGTCCCTATCCCGAATACCGCCGCCTCCGCGGGTGTGCCAACCGATCGTTGGCACACATACTGAGCAGCCGAGCCCGGTGGGAGCTGCACCGGTCGCGGGGCCTTAGGCAAGGCCCCTCACACACACATAGAGTAAAGCAGGACCAGAAGAAGGTCCTGCGTTGTTAACGGGTGTGAATAAATTTACCCCGTTACAGTATCTATAAAGTTTCCTAATGCTTTTTTAAAACTACCGAATTGTTTTTTTAAAATACAATCAATTTATAAGAATGTTGATACTCACAGTGTGAACATTGCGATAACATATCACCGCTTTTTTAGAGCAAATAATGAACGTGCTGTACCTTTTTAAAGCTTATACACATTTTTTTTATTGACGCATTAGTAATACACAATATACTTTACCCGAACAATAAGAAGGGAGCATTAGATAATAGGTCATAATTGGTCAGATTATTCTATAGATAAATTCAACAGGTCAAAAAATTATTCCCCCTAAAAAAAGAAAAAGTTTCCCACTTAAAATAATACATGAACTTAACATTTGAATATGCAATAAAAATGTGTTGCCAAAGAAAAAGAAAATACAAATTGTATTAAGAAAATTGACGAATACTGCATTACTTTCAAATTTTACTTATGAACTATTGTGGACATATATTCAACCTATATAGCTTTTCATGGTATAAATAAGAAAAACTGATAACTACTTGAAAAAAATAAACAATTTTTAGTAAGTTCTGGTTTATATATACATAAAAAAGTGTAAAATTTATGATAAGAAAAAAAAAAAATTGTGCGAAAAAAGAGTATATGACGCACTATGGGGTCTCGAATTTAGTTCACCAGTTAGTGACGGAATCACCAAAAATATAGTACACAATTATAATATCTACTTTTTTTTTGACTGTTTTCATCGACAAGTTAATCAAAACACTCTGAGTTTATTTTGCGCAGGAAATATATTTGTCTGGCCAGTGATAATACAATTAGATTTATATAAATAATGATTTAAAATATAGTTAATTCAATAAAAGATATGAGGCTATAAATCATAGAGAAGTTTTTCAAAGTAAGACTTTTAATTTCATAGAATTTGATATTAACAGGTTGTGTTACGTGGCTCGTAAACGATCTATGTAAATTTTCCGTTATTACTGTGTCAAATGTAGACATTTTTATCATATATGCTACGTTAATTATAACGTGGAATGTTGCTTTTTTCTTTCCAATTATAATTTTACATCACTGAATATTTGTAAAGCGTACGTAAAACAAAATTTATTTTATTGTAAAAGTGTAGGTTATATACACCTTATTAAAACAGAGCCTTCAAAAAACAGTACAGCCCGAAACGCGTTAATTGATGAAACTTATTAGAAACTACATTTAAACATACTTAACTGTTTCTTGCTAACGCTAGAATTGAAGTTAAACTTTTGTTTTTTAATATTTACTTAAAATTTTGGTTATATTTCAAAGATTTATATAACTTAACTAAATGTAAGAAAATATATCAGATTATCATAAACATATAAATTATAAATATTACATAAATTAAATTTTTTACATCATAAATATGTATCGTATAATAATTTGATGTTACTTACCAGCTAGATACAGTATTAGTATTCTTCAATTTTCTAATTTCTCTGGTAGCCCACGTAGCTAAGTTTTTTGTTTTGATTGTGCGTGACCTTCTTCCTTTATTTAATAAATCAGTTAATGATTCTGTTTCTATCATAGGTATTAGTTTCGTTCCAAAAGCACTAGCTAAATCTCCAATAAGGCCAGCTGATGCTGCAATATTACTATCAGAATGTTCTCGATCTTGAGCTATAGTTGTAATAAATTGAAGAATAAATGGAACTCTAGGCTCGACTAAAGATACATCAGGACTTGGGCTGGTACCATCTCCACGTAATCCTTGTATAATTCCAGTATAAGCTTCTAAAATACCTTCTCTAAGTTCGTTTAAGTAATCTATCATGTCATAATCAGATCTATCTACATATGCTTGTGAAGCCTGAGCTAAAGTATGTAAGACGACGTCCAAATATTTTTTGAATTCTAAACCAATACTTAGAGCAATATCGCCAAAAACAGAAAGTATTTGCGGTTTCACAGATCGATGAACAGTATTATCACTAAGATTTTCTAACAATAATGTCATTATTTCATCGCAATATGGAAGCATTTTGTTTTTTAAAACACGATAAATGTCACCAGTCAGACCTACAGCTGCACAACATACTTGATATTCAGCATGATTTTTCAATCCAAGGCATAAAAATGGCTTAAAAGCTTCCATATATTTTAAAAAACCTTCTCCAAGTACTTCTACGAGTGTAGATACAGCCATTAAAGCATCTTCTTGTACACCCCCGGATTTACATGAATTAGAATTAAACATTGACAACAAGGCAGTCATTATTGCATCTGAAATTTGAGGAGCGTCTTCTGGAGTTACTTTTCTCAATACAGATTGTAAAGTAGCACATAGCAAAGACTGTAGATCATTGTATTGAGCTCGATCGGAATGATTTTGTATGTGAGATTCCATTTGCATAACTTGTTGCAACCGTTCTAATATTACCATCGTAGTTTTTTGTACAGTAACGTAACAATCGCGAGGCGAATTTTTTACCATCTCCATAAGAGCTTCATAAGCAGCAGATCTTAAATTTGCTTGAGCTCCGTCAGGTCGGTCTGTTGTTTCTAAAAGTCGCTGAATAATAAAATCAAAATAATAAGACATACAATATGTTTCTGGCTGCTGATAATCTATAACTTCAGCAGATTCATAACTAGCTTCTGCTAGTCCAGTAAAAGCCCAGCATACATTAGCAGCTACGCGAGGTTCTGCTTTTAATCCATTTATTAATGATTCTAACAATGGCTTTAAATAAGTTTCATTTATAGCTGCTTCAGGAATTATCTCACATATTCTTCCAAAAGTCCACGCAGCAGTATCACGTACAACGACGCTACTATCGTACATTAATTCAATTAACGTTGGCATAGCTTGCTCCACTAGGGGCTTTAATGTATTTGGCTCCAAGCCTCCTAGAATAGATCCAAAAGCCATTAATGCAGCATCTCGATATCTCCAATCTGGATTTTTAATATTATCTTTAACAAAAGGAAGAACATAGGGTACAATACTTTGTTCACAGCAAGATGCAAGTAACATTAAACATACACCGGCAGCTTTTGATGGATTCCAGTCATCTTCATCATCAAATTCTTCTTGTTTTGTTAACTTTCGCATAAGAACTGGAACTAAAAATTGAAGAGCGCCTTTCGCATAATGCCGGGATACTTTTGATGGCGGTCTCCCGCCTTCTGTGGCTTCTCCTTCTTCCATAAAAAGATCAACTTCTTCATCAGATACATTTGACCAAAACTCAATTCCTTGTAGAGCTACTTCATCAATTTCGGATTTCATGGCTTCTAACGTAATCTAAGAAAATAAAAATGGATATTCAATTGTTAATACAGATGCATATATATTATATAATCAATAAATATCAGTACATACATTTATCAAAACTGTTTGAATAATTATGCTTCATTCTACAATTTACGCATATTTCTAGCCATTTATATTTTTTTTATATTTTTATTTTTTGAGAAGCAGTGAATAAACTTTTAATATTTTTGACTATAAATTACAATTTTTAAATAAAATGATGCAAGACAGATAAAAAATGGTGGACCAAATTTAAGAAAATCATTTTAATTTTAATAATATTTTGCATATAAAGATGTTCCGGTTTCTGATTATGAATCGCAAGTCAGTTTATAAAAATATACATGGACTTTTAAGACTTAGGATTGCCATTTCTGATACTCCATTTTAAAATTTAAAATATTGTCTTCGAATTTGTTACCTAAAATACTCTTAATTAAGTTGCTATTATTAATTTTAAAAAATTTAGTTCCAAAAAATATAGATTTTATTAAAGATACGTTATCTTTCCTTAAGGTTATATTATAAAAATTAATTTTTTGTATTAAAAAACAAAATTCTTTTTTAATTATATTTAGTATATATATATATATATATATACACATATATTTTTTTTTTAAACTTTAACATCTACTTTACGCTAGTTTTTAGGTCCACAATACGGACCAAATTTTGCAATGTGGAGACCGAAGCACATAAACATGAAAGACACTGATGCTTGTTTCAATTATTAAAGGTAACAATCGAAAGTCCAGCTATTCTACTTAAGTTTTTACTCTGCTTGCAATTCGTTATCTGCGAACTGTTTTAGTCGTTTCTCACGTCAAAATCACCACTTTTGAATTTTTTGAACCACTCGAAACACGGTGTTTTACTAAAGGCATGTTCACTGTGAGCTTCGACAAGCATTTGATGCGATTCTGCAGCAGTTTTCTTCAAATAATAACAAAAAAACTAATGTTGCCCTCAAATCCTAGTTTGTAAACACAAAACTCAATATATTAAAATTCTAGAAAAATAAACCAGTGTATGGAGCTTGGATTGTTGTATATTGAAAATCTTCATCGTTAGAGAGAGATGATGGCGCTATAGAAATAGTCCCTACACTGAGGGCTAGTACCATCTATAGGGAAATTCTGGTTTCATACTTCTACACTTGGTAACTGATGGTTATCTCTACATAGAAGAAATATGAGAAAGAATATTATTGAAGGCCTTTATTATCGCAATAGAACCTAAAACTATAATTGTTAGAATTGTCTATTTGTCTGAGCGTTTGTGCGCGCTAATCTCAGAAACAGCTTAACCGCTTTGCGTGCGGTTTTCACTGATGTATTGTGGTAACTTTCACTTAACATTTAGTGTTCGTTTTTTTTTTCAATCGGTTCATAAATAAAAATTATGTTTTATGTAAAATAACTGGTCAATGGATTTAACTAAATCTTTAGTTAACTATATATTTAAAACATACAAATAAAATGAAAAAAAGAAAAAAAAACGAAATAATTAAAAAAGAGAACAAGAAAGAACGATATGATAATAACCAATTATAACGAAAGCAAAATTTATTTAATAAAAAAAGAAAAGAAGGAGATAAATCCAAAAAAAGAAAAAAGAACTAACAAACCAAAAGAAATCGTCACAAAATAAAAATGACACAAATGATATCCGGTGGACGAGTTCCTTATCCTCGGTTAGCGTATGCGTTAAGTACCGAATGCATCCGCTAGGTGCGATGCCAGAGATCATAGTCCCGCAAGTAAATTAGGACGTCAGGGTTACACGAGGAACTGAGTTTTGTAGCGTTAGTTAATGTCTCTTGGAGTAATTCATATTAAGGACTTAAATTAAACTTTAATTAAAATTAAAAAAAAAAGATTATCTATTACTCATTTCTTTTGTTCTTGATAATATATCGAACAAGTTCAGTATACGTGACTTTATAGTTAAACTGTAAATACACATAAGTTTTATACTTTCTTTTATTTGGCTTTCTATCTTTCTCAATTTTTGTGTGAAAAAAATCTGTAAGTACTTAAAATTTAATCTTTTATGATAAGTAAAAAATCTAACCTCTCTCAGTGTAGCAAAATTGCTAAAGGATGAGATTAGATTGATCACAGGAATCTAAAGAAGTTTGTAGGGAGAGACTTGATGTATCTCAGGAACGTCAGACCAGATTTCGTGATACAGAAAATTTGGCTCAGCGTGAATCTTGATTAGGTTTACATCGTTCTCGAATGATAGCCTTTCAGATTCAAGAGAACAGTGAACAACGCGAGACACGTTTATCTGCCAATAGCAAGGCACATGTACCGCCGCGTGAGTCTGAGACCTTCACTTATAGTGAAACTCGCTTGTGCTCTTAGAGAGTTCGGATAGCGTTCGATCTCAGGATATGAGAATATTTTGCTATAAGAAAATCTGGGAAAACCCAAAAACTGAAGCCTGCGCGAACGAAGTCGTGGGTAGCAGCTATCAAATAAAACTACAAACTCTTAAGAATATTGTCAAACTAATGTTTACGTTAGATTCATAAATTATTCTCCACGTTATCATGTTATGATAAATTCTGCATACATATAGCGGGCGAAGCTGCGATGAGGGACGCTAGCAAAAATAAAATATTCTAAAACAAGTAATAAAAGGTTATTTATATTTTATTTACAATTTTATAAAGTTAACTTTTATAAAGTTAACTTTTATAAAGTTAACGTCGAAAAATAACAATATTCCAGATGCTAAGTGCCTCTGTTGCTAAGCACTGATGTGGTGCCTGCCGGTTGATAGAACATGGTTTATCATGCAGTCGTGCGGTAATACGTACTTCCAGTAACTTTAGGTTACCTTCTTCTAGAGTTAGATATAATATTAGGATGAATACAGAATTGATGTTGATCGATATTAATTGTCTGACAGTGCATGTACCTATAATACTTACAAGGAAACCACCCCAACCCGACCCCACCGATTTTAATAATTTTTGGATATGTTGTAATAGACAAAAAAAATTAGACACGTGTCTTTTTTTATCGGCTAACATCCACTTTTAAAGGTTGAAATCCACCCCTGAAAACCACCTCGAAAAATCGTTTTTTTAATATATCTCTACATCTAATAAATATTTTTAAATAAAATCAACGCCAAAATATTTCTCATAAGTAGGCGCTTCTACTAATATAACTTTAACACCAAGGGGTTGCAACCCCTTTTTCTATAGGGGTCTGAATTCTATTTTTTTTGGTATTTTGCGATTCAAAATCTGTTAAATAATGTCGAGTGGGTTAAAAACTGCATTTATAATGAGGAAATGAAAAATTGAAATTGACGTATTACGGGGTTTTTTAAGAAAAAATTTTTTGGAGGGTGTGTTACCTCTAAAAACCACCTCTACCAAATCACAAGCAGGCTAACCCACCTAACCCTGGTCACAGTGTGTCTATTAATTATTTGTTCTGTTATATGTACCATATGACAAGCGAAATTTATTAGATAACCAAGCTACCCCTAACCTCTAACCCCTAACCTCAAAAACCCAAAAAACCACCCCTATAAAACCACAAGCAGGTAAACCTACGTAACCCTGGCCACAGCATGTTTATCTGCACAGTGTGTCCCATGCAAAACGTAACTTTTTCAAAAGAAAGACAAAAACTCAATATTCCGGCAAATCTCATTTATTTTATTCAAAATAGTCTTCTTCGGCATCAATACAACGTTTTGCACGATAAATTAACATATCAAATGAGTTTTTGAGATCATTTTTATCCATCGACTTTATTATGTCGGTCGTCGCTCTTTGGATGGCCTTCTACGTCGGCATAACGTTTTCCTTTCATAGGCAAGTGCAATTTGGAGAACAAGTAAAAGTCGCACGGAGCCAAATCCGGCGAGTACGGTGAATGGTTGATGGTTAAAATGGAATTTTTGATCAAAAAATCCGTGATCAAGTTCGATCGATGAGACGGGGCATTATCATGCAACAAACGCCAGCTCCCTTTTTCACGGTATTGTGGCCGCACACGACGAATACGGCTAAGCAAACGCTTCATAACACCAAGATAAAACACAGCAGTAATCGTTTGACCAGGTGGAACGAATTTACGATGAATAATACCCTCCGAATCGTAGAAACAAATCGACATTGTCTTGACTTTTGACTTTTCAAGACGACTTCTTTTCAGATTTAGCTCGGTTGGGTGCTTCCATTCGGCACTTTGACGCTTGGTTTCGGGATCATATTGAAAACACCATGTCTCGTCACCAGTCACAATTGAATATTTCAAGTTTGGGTCCTTTTTTGACTCTTTAATCAAATCCTTGAATTCGGAGCAATTTTTCGTAGTCGGTCAATTTGTGTGGAACAAAGCGTGCACACGCCTTCCGTAGATTCAAATGATCGGTCAAAATGCAATGAATTAAATTTTTGGACATTTTCAATTCCATTTATAAACATGGCAATGAAGATTTTGGCTCATTTTTTATAAATTCACGATCTTATTCAATGTTACTTTGAGTAACCACGGTATTCAAAGGACCTGGATGTTCGTCGTCCTGAATGTCTTCACGACCTTCCTGGAACAGCTTATACCTCTCATACACTCTGGTACGGGATAGACAATTATCGCCATAAACTTGTTTCAGCAAATTATGCGTCTCAGTAAAGGATGTACCGAGTTTAAAACAGAACTTAATATTCGCTCTTTGTTCGAAGTTCATTTTTTGACCGATGCCACAAACACACTGTCACTTTAAGCGCGATATTTTGGTTTCCATTGAACCAAATGTCATACAATTTTGACAGGATGTCAGTTAAGAATGGACCTTTCTATTGCTAACATCCACCAATAGGTGGCGCCAATATAAATCGATGTTTTGAAAAAGTTCCGTTTTCCATGGGACACATTGTGTATTATTTTTTTAACTAAATATATCTCACGTTACAAGCGAGCTATGTCTGCAGAAATCCGACCCTTGACCTCTAACCCGCCCAACCCTAAAAAACCTCCCCTACAAAACCACAAGCAGGCTAACCCAACTAATCCCTGCCACAGCATGTTTATTAATTATTTTTTCTGTTATTAAATATATTCCATATCACAAGCGAACTATATTAGCTAACCAAGCTACTCCTAACCCCTAACCGTTCAAAATCCAAAAAACTAACCCCATCAAACCACTAGCAAGCTAATCCATCTTAACCTGGCCCTAGCGTGTTTTTCGATGATTATTTTTTTTTTAAATAAATATATCCTACATAATAAGTAATTTATGACAGCAAACCATTGTACCCTTAACCCAATGAATCCCTAAAGATCACCCTTACCAACAACCCACGAGCAGTCTACTGCCCTCAACCCTGACCACAGCGGCGTTTATCGCTCATTTCTTTTTGAAATAATTGTCAAATCGAAACCTGGGATCAAAAAAGTCACGTCTAAAAATAAGTATCTAATGTAATAAGACAACGTATTAACGTTGTCTTATTATTTTCAAATGAACTTTATTAAAAGTTATTCTTATAAAAGACTATATTTTTGACTCATATGTAAATTAAAATGTATTATTTGACATAGTTTTCACAGTAATGATAATCTTCAAAGAAGTGCTTGAAACATAATGACTTTTTACACCAACCACATCGTATTATTGCAACATTCTTACATCCTTCTACTTCGCAGTTGACATTACAAGATTCTCGAAAACTAAAATCAACAGGATTATTAGTTTTATCTGGTTTTTAGGTAATATAGCCGCTTTTATACTAAGAATATTTAAAAATATCCGTATATCTCGGTGAAGAAAACTGGTTATGTACCGGCGATTGTAATGTTATAATGTTATTTCTTACATGTAAATTCAAGTCATAATTCATCAGCATTACTTGATCTGAAAATTGCCTCACGAAATTAAAGACTCTTCTTTCAATTTACAATAATAGCAAATAATAAATTATGGTGCCACTTCGAAAAATATGTTTGAAATTTAAAAAATTGAGCCTGCTTCAGAATTGTTAGAGGTACCCACACAGCATGAATTAATTCTGATTAAGTATGAATTAATTCATGATATAATAAAATTATTTCAGAATTAATTCTGTATTAATGCTATGCCCGCTTTTTGATTCCTTCAGAATTAATTCATAAAATAATTATAAAATAATTCCAAAATTATTGAGGAATCATTTCATAAAATAATTCTGTAATAACATTCGAATTTTATATATATATATTCGAAATAATTTATTATTTGCTATTATTGTAAATTGAAAGAAGAGTCTTTAATTCTTCGCCATTTAAAAAACGGAATGAGTGTTATATATTAAAATTTCAATGTATTAATTTTATATTTATTGTAATTTAGTGTAATAATATAATGTATTGTTCTGTTATTATTCGTTTAAAGAATAATTTATAACAAAGTTTGATTAGATTACTACTATCATCATTGCTCTTTTAAGAAAATTATAATGTTTACAAAGCATACGTTATCTGCATTTTTATCTAATCCATGTTTCGAGGAAGATAATTTCTTGTGTAAACATCATTGGGGAAAACATCCGACTTGAATTTGATAAATAATAACAGTTCAACTAAAGTGAATTATTTATTGTGCTGGATGTATAAACACATTTACTTGTATTGTTAAATAAAATTTTCTTAACACAAGAATATTATAAATAATAATAAGAAGAAAATTTTTTGATTACTAAGTAAATATTTATGTCACTTATCACGTATAATTTTAATCACATGTTTTGATTTTTGAATCAAAATTATGTATTAGACTAGGTTTTTTTTTTAATACTTTACAACTGCGAAAAAAATATTTATTTAGTGCTTTTATTTTAGATTTAATTATGAAGGGTAATGCTTTGAACTTATTGAATTTATTATTCGCATATTTTCAAAACTTACAAATACCAAGCAGTGAGATTAATTTCAAAGAAATTGAATTATCAGAGAAGTTAAAAAAAATATTAATAGATGCAGCACACGAGTTCAATGATGTGAACATGATTGTTGAAGAAACGTTGGATTTCCATGAAGAATATAAATATAGTGATGCTCAAATAGTCGAAGATAAAATACAACATCACTTTTCTGATCCAGAATTTGCACTAACGAATCATTGTACAAATGATGTTGAAGAAGTATCATTTGAATATAAAAATAATGCCGTAGAGTATTAGAGAAGCAGAAAAAAGGGAAAAAATTTAAAATTAGAAACTGTAAGTAATAGATTTAAAAAAGTTTCATTAATAAGTCAACTTAAACGTTGGGCCAAAACAATAAATAAAGGTGGTACTTATCGAGAAAAAATTGCCCGAATCTGTCAGTATACATTAGACAATTACAAAGCGGCTATTGAAGCTGGTTCGATAGTGCATGACAAGAATATACGTAAATGGGCGTTACAAGCACAAAAAGAACTTGGCTCAGAAGATGAAAGATTCAAGGCTTCTGCGAATTGGGTATTAAAGTTTGAAAAAGCTCATAGAATTGTGTCCAGAGAAATAAATAAATTTATTACTAAAATAACATTAGAAGGTGCTTCAGAGCTTCAAGCTAGTGCCGAAGCTTTTGTTGCTGACGTGAAATCGTGTATACCAAGAATCGGAATAGCAAATATTTATAATTCAGATCAGAGTGGTTTCCAATTAGAAATGCATTCAGGAAGGACATTAGCGATAGAAGGAGAAAAACAAGTGCAATGTTTAGTACAGTCAGTTTCATCGACAACCCACAGTTACACAATTCAACCAACTATATCAGCTACAGAGAAACTTCTATTACCACTTGTTTTAGTATTAAAAGAAAAAACTGGTAAATTCGGTCCTATAGTACAATCAACTTTGATAAAACGAAATAATGTGCATGTGGAAGCATCAAAATCTGGAAAATTAACTACAGGTGAGATTATGTTTATGGATAATAATGCAATAATATAAAAAGTATTCTATAGCAACATTTTATTTATTTCAGAGTACTTCAAAATTTGGTTAAAAGAAGTATTTTATCCAAATGTTGGTCCTCAATCTATTCTTTTACTTGATTCTTAGAGTGGACATTGTGCGAGAGTTATAGAGAAAACGATGCCAACGAATAAAATTGTTAACATTAAAAAAATTCCCACTGGAACGACAGGGAAGATCAAACCTTTTGATGTATATGGTTTTAGGGTTTGGAAAAATTTCGTGAGGCAATTTTCAGATCAAGTAATACTGATGGATTATGACTTAAATTTACATGTAAGAAATAACATTATAACATTACGATCGCTGGTACATAACCAGTTTTATAAAAGCGACTATATTACTCAAAAACCAGATAAAACTGATAATCCTGTTGATTTTAGTTTTGGAGAATCTTGTAATGTCAACTGCGAAGTAGAAGAATGTAAGAATGTTGCAATAATACGATGTGGTTGGTGTAAAAAGTCATTATGTTTCAAGCACTTCTTTGAAGATTATTATTACTGTGAAAACTATGTCAAATAATACATTTTAATTTACATATGAGTCAAAAATATAGTCTTTCATAAGAATAACTTTTAATAAAGTTCATTTGAAAATAATAAGACAACGTTAATACGTTGTCTCATTACATTAGATACTTATTTTTAGACGTGACTTTTTTGATCCCAGGTTTCGATTTGACAATTATTTCAAAAAGAAATGAGCGATAAACGCCGCTGTGGTCAGGGTTGAGGGCGGTAGACTGCTCGTGGGTTGTTGGTAAGGGTGTTCTTTAGGGATTCATTGGGTTAAGGGTACAATGGTTTGCTGTCATAAATTGCTTATTACGTAGGATATATTTATTTAAAGAAAAAAAGTCATCGAAAAACACGCTGGGGCCAGGTTAAGATGGATTAGCTTGCTAGTGGTTTGATGGGGTTAGTTTTTTGGATTTTGAACGGTTAGGGGTTAGGAGTAGCTTGGTTAGCTAATATAGTTCGCTTGTGATATGGGATATATTTAATAACAGAAAAAATAATTAATAAACATGCTGTGGCAGGGATTAGTTAGGTTAGCCTGCTTGTGGTTTGGTAGGGGAGGTTTCTTGGGGTTAAGCGGGTTAGGGGTCAAGGGTCAGATTTCTTCGGACATAGCTCGCTTGTGATGTAGGATATATTTAGTTAAGAAAATAATAGATAAACATGCTGTGGCCCGAGTTATGTGGGTTTACCTGCTTGTGGTTTGATAGGGGTGGTTTTTTGGGTTTTTGAGGTTAGGGGTTAGAGGTTAGGTGTAGCTTGGTTACCTAATATATTTCGCTTGTCATATGGTAGATATAACAGAACAAATAATTAATAGACACACTGTGGCCAGGGTTAGGTGGGTTAGCCTGCTTGCGATTTGGTAGAGGTGGTTTTTAGGGGTAACACATCCCAAAAAAATTTTTTCTCAAAAAACCCCGAAATACGTGAATTTTAATTTCTTATTTTCTTATTATAAATGCAGTTTTTAACCCACTCGCCTTATTTAACAGATTTTGAATCACAAAATAGCAAAAAAAATAGAATTCAGACCCCTATAGAAAAAGGGGTTGCAACCCCTTGGTGTTAAAGTTATATCAGTAGAAGCGCCCACTTATAAGAAATATTTTCGCGTTGATTTTATTTAAAAATATTTATTAGATGCAGCGATATATTAAAAAAACGATTTTTCGAGGTGGTTTTTAGGAGTGGATTTCACCCTTTAAAAGTGGATGTCGGCTGATAAAAAACATGTGTCGAATATTTTTTTGAGTATTACAACATATCTAAAAATTATTAAAATCGGTGAGGTCGGGTTAAGGTGTTTCCCTTGTTAGTATCTAGTTACAGGTCCTGTCGAATTACATACTAAAATTTCGACAACGCTTACAAAGATACAGTCTGTCAAGTAAGAGCGTGGTCAATTTCACCGACAGGTAATAAAAGATTTAGCTCTAATTCTTTCGCAAGCCGATAGAGGAAAGCTTTGCCCTTGATGCATTGTCAACAAAAATTTAGTTGTCGTTGATCTTTTGAAAGAGAATTACGTTAAACGCCATGAGTGCTAAGTACGCGTCGCGCTACGAGGCTGTGTTCCTTTGCATCCACCCGAAAGGTCCCAAAATGTCGCAATCAGCGGCTGCTAAATATATGAGAAAGTCGAAGGCATTTGTACAGAAGTGGATACAGCGATATAAAGTGGCTAAAAATGTCGATGATTTACCAGAACGTGGCTCGATAGGAAAAGTGAACAAAAAAGATGAAAAAAGAATAGTTAATCTGTTTTCGCGGAATCCCGCTTTAACACTGCGGCAAGGACAAGCAAAATTAATGGCAAAAGGTTTAGATATATCCTACGAAACTATCCGAACCCATCTTCCTACTCATCATCTGCAATGGCGCAACACAATGAAGAAGCCTCTGTTGACTGAAAAACATGTGACAAAGCGACTCGCTTGGGCGCATGAGAATATTGATAGAGATTTTGAAAATGTCATTTTTACTGATGAATGTTCTATATGGGCACGTTCTGTCCTCACGCGAGCCTGGTCAACTTCCACCAATAGGCTTGTTCAGCGGACCGTAAAACATGGAATAAAGGTGCATCTTTGGGGCTGCTTCTCAAAGCAGGGATTTGGCACTTTGCACCTCTTTACTGACAACCTAAATGCCGAGAAAATGATAAAAAACTACAAAAAGGCTTAACTGCCATCTGCCAAAAGATGGTTTATCACAAAAAATGAAGATTGGATTCTGCAGGAAGACAACGATCCTAAACACCGCAGCAAGCTTTGTACTCAGTGGAAGACTCAATCTGGCATTGTTACATTGGATTGTCCGTCGCAGTCGCCCGATGCAAACCCCATTAAAAATGTGTGGGCATATAATTAACGGAAGCTTCGTGGTAGACGCACATACACTTTAAAGCAGTTGTCTTACGAAATTCGTCTGATCTGGAGATCCTTGCCACTAGAATACGCCGTCAAATTAGTAGAAAGCATGCTTCGGAGATGCCAGGCAATTATCGACGCCGGTGGTGACTGGACACATTATTGACCGAATTGCATCATTGTTTGTAATGTGTACAATGTATATATAAATATGAAAGTTTTATCAAATAAATTTTTTTATAAATTAACACGACCACGCTCTTACTTGACAGACTGTATTATAAAAGTGTTTACAATAATTTTGAATTATGTTACACGTGTTATGTGGATGCCGTATATTCCTAATGTATTTCATACATTGTGTATTTAATATGTTTAATTATAACGAAAAATATAACTTATTAAAAATAATCGTTGATTGTCGTTGCTTCTTATTTTCTAAGGTTGTTAGAAACTTAAGCCATTATAAAGTTACACAAAATTTGTTCGTATTTCGCAATTTATACTTTATTTAGTGGAAAAATGGCTATGTCTAATGTATTTCGTATGGAGCAGCTTATGCATATTTAATCAATAAAAAATATAAAATATTCGATATTAGTGTCGGTCGAAGTGGTTTCTTAGACAACTGACTCGCAAGAAAATTAAAAATTATAAAAGTTTACAATAAAAATTCATATACCGATTTTTGTCATTTTCAAATAAAAATGGATAGAATTGCATAAGGCTGGTCCATCCATATATTATCTGTATACGCATTACAAATACAATTAACTTACTTTTTATAACATAATTATAAATGAAATATTACATTAACAAAATATTATTATTCTTTATCTATTTTAACATAAATTAGTTAAATATTTTACAATAACAATATTTTACAATATATTGCTAATTTACTATTTTCTTTTTTTTTGTAAATGGTAGACTTTCCAATAATAAAGTATTTCAATTCTGTCGGTTCGTATACGAATTGTGCGACAACACATGCAGGCAGAAGGTCGCAATAAATAATCCTTTTTAATTGAATAATTGCAATCTGAGTTTATTCACAAATTTATTCTTAATTAACAATAACTATGCTTAATTTAATTTTCTACTTAAATCTATTTGTAATTTTAAAAAGAATCTTGAAGCGTAACAGGCGCGTTAGATTTAGTTTGTGTACAGAAGTGCGGATACGTCTAGTTGGCGGCTTACTCAAGCAAGGACTGACCACGAGGCGTCAAGTAAAATATTAATTGCTGTAAAGTCTACAGGTTTGACGAAAAATAATACACGGGCTACCGCGAGAACAATTTTCCCGCGTTACAAAAGAAAAAGCATGCGAGACTGCGAGCGCTGCCGAAAAAGTCCAGAAGGCGTCGAACTACTCGCGAACTCTCAAGAGCACGCTATCGGCTCGAAGAATATATAAATATATATATATATATATATTGTAGCGGGGTAGGAGTTTTAAAGGTAAATCACCGCCGGAGCAATTACCCTTGGGGGATGCGCAATTCGCGAGAGACGCGAATCCTACCGTACACGAAAAGCCGTCTTTCGGACCCAACTTACACGTTACAACGCCGCGCAATCGTCGTTGCGCGGCACGTGTGTCGTCCTCGCCGACTAGCTGAAATCTCAGAAAGGGCAGTATTCGGAAGGGAGGCTGAAATCCCCTCGATATAAAAAGTCAAAAGACAGGAAAATAAAATAAAATAAAATAAAGCATAATATGGAAAAAAACGAAAAGCAAAGAATATAATACAAGCAAAAAAAGAAGGAAAGAAAGAAAAGAAAAAAAAGTAGAAGAAAACCAAAATAATAAAATAAATAAAATAATTTATTAAACACAAATGTAAACGTAATAAATAATAAATAAAATAAATATAACAAAAGATAAACGAGGGACGCAGACAATACGATAGTTCTAATAGCAGAGCAGGCGTTACTCTACGCTAACGGGCTCTACGCGCTAGGGTCCGTAGCTCTCTCGCAACGGACTTTATCAAGCGAGAGACCTCGCAACTCTCGCGCGGTGGACTCTAGCGTCCACGCGCGCACGCGAGAGTTCATAACTCTCCCGCGGCGGACCCTAGGAGTGGGAAAGAGACCTTCCCACTCGCGTGCGCCGCGTACTATATGGGTCCGAGACAGAACGCGCCTTCCCCGCACTGTAACTACTGGAGTGAGAGAGAAAGCGTTCTTCCACTCACGCGCGCCGTATTCTATGCGAGTGCGAGAGAGAACACGACTCTCTCGTACTGATCCTACTAGAGTGAGAGAGATAGCGCTCTCTTACTCGCACGAACCACGCTGAACGAATGAATAAAGAAAAATTAATAAAAAGGGACTAACCTGCGGAGGTTACCCCAGTATAATCAATTTAAATAATACGCGCGCTCGCCTATGTACAAAAAAGGAAAAACTTACTGTTGGCTGACCAGCCACGCACGCGAAACGAAAAGAAAAAGCCGTAAGAAGCGGGACGCTGTTGCCACCGGTGAAAGATGCGTCGCGAGGCAAGTCGCCTTGCTGGTTCGCTCCTGCGTCAGAGTGGAGGTACACGGTGCGTTCCATTCGGCGTCGCTGTCCTCCAACACTCCACGTACAACCGGGGAGCATCAGAGCGCGTCCAAACGAGAAAAATGGCCGGACTAGACTAGTAGACGCGGAAAGAAGTTAGCTAATCTAGCCTAATCTTAAATATATCGCGATACGATACACGCCTATCTTTAAACGCTGGCGCGTACTGTATCTTCCCGTACGAGGCCGTCGCGATACCGAGGTACGATTTTACCTGTGCGAGCGGCGAAAGCGCGCGAAATACGAATGCGCGCGGAGTACGGAGTGCTCTCCGTGACAATATATATACGTACATAAATTGGATAAAATGCGACATTAGCAAATTTATGTTTCTTTCAGTAAAATATTTTCAATTAACAATAATAAAATTTGTGACGACTAATAATAATAATAATAATAATAATAATAATAATAATAAAATGACCTGAATCAGAGTAACGGAAATTGTCTAAATTTACTATAATTACGAAAGTGTTTGTTACACTAGATAACAAAGGACGTAAGGCTGCGCTGTGTTCTGAATCCAATTTCATTTTTTTTATAGCCGGGTTAGAAGACGTATCTCGGAAAAGATAAGTAGGTAGAAATAAGGGTAGTTAAATTAAGAATATGGTCTTTTGCGTATGCAGATAATATTGTTCTGTTGGCAGAAAATAATGAAACGTTGTTAGATATGTGACACTTTATAAAGATTTATAAATAAGGAAGGTTAATATTTAGTGCTGAAAAAATAAAAATAGCTGTGTTCAATAGAGGAAACAACAGTAAAATAAGAAAGTGGAATTGGGGAAAAAGGAGATCGGAGAAGTCACTATTTTTAAATTTTAAGGATTTTTTTTTAACTACGAAAATAATTACTAAGATCATATTTGGGAGATAAATAATAAGGGAATTATAGCAGTAAAAAAAACTTGGGGATTAGCAGAAAGAAGGTATAAAGGGGATTTTAAAAAAAGACTGATGCTGTTCAACTATTTGATTAGAAGTGTAATGGGGTATGAGGTAAAAATATTAGGGTGGGCAAAAAAAGAAGGTTCGGAAAAAATAAAAATAGACCACATAAGATGGATATGAAAAACTAATTGGACTTAAAAATACATTGTGTAAAAAGAAACGCACATACAGAAGTTAGCCCTAAGGTGAGGAACTAGTACTATTAGGTTTGAAGAAGAAATCGCACTACAGGAGGAAAATAGACTATGCAGAATTTGCTGGAAAGAAAAAAGAAAAAGAAAATAAGATGATCTTTACAGTACAGAAATACAAGAGTACTACAACGAGGCAAAATTCAGCTATTCATATACAGGTTGTTTCATTTTAATCTCTTCACGCAAATATTAAGTTCGTTGAATCTATCATATTTTTCCTCAGGTAAATTTTCTGTAAACTCTATAGCTTTATCGCACTTCTCAGAATAGTGATCAAATGTACTCTAGTCTAACCTGCACAATGTACATAACCTATCCACGTCACTAAGCCAGTATTTATTCGCATTTTTTGAATGTACTAATAAAACGAATAAGTTGCTGGTTAAGAATAGACTCATTTTATTGCCTTCATTTAGCTATGGTACACTACTATCCTAGTACATATTTTAATCATTAGATGGCGTTAGTATGAAGTAAACCAGTATTATTTTGATATTAATAAACATTCCAACAGTACCATTTATCAAAATAATCTAATATCAATTAATAACAAAACCAAGAGCAGCAACTTGACCTTGACATTTTTAAACATTTTGAACTCCTAATAATTTTACAAAATAGTTATGTTTAACACTACTTAGACTTTTCATTAGTATATCGGCAGGCATCTCAGATGTTGACAAATAAACAATTTTTACAAGCTTATTAGAAACCGCTTCTCGTATAAAATGGTAGTGCACATCTATGTGCTCAGTTCGTTTGTGAAATAAAGGGTTTTCCGTCAACTTTTGAGCTCCCTGGTTATCGTTGTAAATTACTACAGTATAGTTACAATCAACAATATCCGATAAAAGACTTTTTAAATACATTGCCTCTTTACAGGCCTCAGCAATGGCCATGTATTTGGCTTCAGTACTCGACAATGCTACTGTTTGTTGCTTCCTGCAATCATAGGATACTACACAACTTGACAATTTAAAGCAAAACCCTGTGTAGTATTTCCTATCTATAGTATTTGAAGCCTAATCAGCATCTACAAAACCTTCTAAATTACAAGTGTCTTTAGTAAACTTCAAACCATAAGACTTAGTTTTTTGCAAATATTTTAAAATTCTTTTTGCATGATGCCAATGAACTGAACAAAAACAATTATTAAATTAACTAAGATAGCTCACACTATATGATATATCTGGACGTGTTAATACTGACAAATACATAAGATTTCCTATAAGCTGTTGATAGGGAAACTGTTTGTCAACACATTCTGCCTTATCTAATTTCAAATTCCATTCCATTGGAGTATCTTTAGTATTACAATCATTCATATAAAACTTTTTAAGAATTTGTTTTACAAATTGTTCCTGAATAATGGAGATACAATTATCATATTTCACTCGCATGCCTAAACACATTTTTATTTGACCTAAGTCTTTAATTTTAAATTTTGACATAAGCTTTTCCTTCAAATCATTAGTCATAGTATTACTATTAGAAAAAATGAAAAAGTCATCAACAAATATTGTAATGATAGTCTGCTCATTTTTACATTTTTGTATATACATAAACATGGTTCTGAAACTGACTTTACATAATCCATATCTATCAAACAATCATTTATTCTGGCATTCCATGCCCTAGCAGACTGCTTTAAACCATAAACTGCCTTTTTAAGTTCAAGAACACAATCACTTGGACAATGTAAACTAGGAGGTGCCTGCATGTACACATTTTCTGTTAAAAAACCATTTAAAAATGCTGTAACTACATCAAGATAAGTGATTTCAAAATGAAATTTTACACTTAATGCAAACAGAAGTCTAAGTGTAGAGTATCTGAGAACTGGTGAGTAAGTCTCATTAAAATCTACTCCATGCTGCTGAGTGCAACCTTTCGCCACAAGTCTAGCTCTATACCTGACACTGTTATTGCTTTCTGACTTTTTCTTGAACACCCATTTGCACTGTACTACTCTATCTGCCTCCTTTTGGCTAACAATCCCTCACGCTTGGTTGTCTTCAAACGCTTGAAGTTCATCGGACATAGCCTGCTGCGACTTGCCTTTTTCTGGACCGTTGGTAGCTTTATCATAAGTTATGTATTCAGACCAAGACTCTGGTTCATCTCAAACACAAAGATTTGCAAGACCATATCTTTCAAGAGGTTTCCTGATGCGCTTTTCCAACAATCGAGGCTCTTCATTTTCAGATAGATCTTCTTCTTCAGATAATGTCTGATAAGACTCTCCTTTAGTCGAAATTGTACTTTTTTCTGAATGATATACATAAGTAGGATCGTCCTGATTTTTCAATATTGTTTCACTTTTTTCCGTAGAACTTTCCTCTTGTACTGATTGCTGTTTTTTTATCTGTCCTTCGTTTATTTCTATCTAAGTGGTATCTTGCTCTATTACAATGACATCTCTGCTGGTTTGTATTTTTCTAGTTTCTGGGTTATACAATCTGTAACCTTTCACGTTCTCTGGGTATCCCACTAATATGAATTGAACTGCATTCTTGTCCCATTTCAACCTTTTATTTTTAAGAACATGCATCATTACTGGGCTTCCAAATATTCTGACATGACTAAAATCAGGTTCTTGTTCAGTCCATACTTCAATCGGTGTCTTTTGGTCTAAACCTGAAGCCGGCGATCTATTTTTCAAGTATACAGCCGTGTTAACTGCTTCTGCCCAAAAACTTTTATCCAGTTTGGCCTCGAACAATAAACATCTTGCACGTTCAACTATAATCCTGTTGAAACGCTTGCTGAGACCATTCTGCTCCGGAGTGTATAGGTTCGTCTTCTGATGGATAATTCCACTATCTTTTAGATAATTTTCCATAATATCTGAACAAAACTCCCCTCCATTGTCGGTTCTCAATGTTTTTATCTTTGTTCCTTTTTGATTCTCAACCATTCTTTGAAATTCCTTGAAATACTGTAGAGTCTGATTCTTCTCCTTTATAAAATATACAAATGCCATCTTGCTAGCATCATCAACAAACAATAGAAAATATTTTGCCTGTCCAATCAATCGAACCTCCATAGGCCCACACAGATCTGAGTGAACTAAATTTAGCATTTCTGTACTTCTATGGTTTCGTAATTGAAACGGTTAACGACTCTGTTTCCCTTTACAACATACTTGACAGTTGGATTTTTAAATATCAGCCTTTATATCAAACGATATTCCGTCTACACCACCATTTTTCATCTTCTGCAAATCATTACTATTAATGTGTCTTAATCTTCTATGCCATTGTTTTGCATCTGTAGTTTGAACTGCTACCGCCAACACTTTCTCTGACTTCATTGTATTCAACTTATACACACCATTTTGTAAATTTGCTATTCAAATAAGCTCATTTCGTTGGTTATGTATATAACACACATCACTTTTGAAAGTAACTTTGTTTCCTCTTGCTATCAACTGGCTTACTAATAACAAGTTTGTGGTTAGATTAGGTATGTATAAAATGTTTACTTTAATGTCAAACTGAGAATTATTCACAAGCGTAGTAATCTGTGTACCTCCAGCACACACAACTGGCACAGTCATATTATTTGCAGCAATAATTTCCTTCATATTGTGTACTTTTCTCACTTGCAATAAGTTTTCTTTGCACATCTGACTTGCAACGATTGACATCATTTTAATCCCGCTTCTATTATCTAAATACCCTAGCAGTTTATTTTTAACAATCCTCTTACAGTATTTATTGTATATGGACTTGTTTATATAAATAAAAAAGAATAACGGTGACCTTGAGTTTTAATAATGACAATTAAGGCTGTTAAGCTCTCCATTACTGTTGAATTTCGCTTTATCTGAAAACATAACGCATAAAAAAAAGTTTGAATCGTCGGCAATCATTTGTTGCGCCCATTGGTAATACTGTAACTGTAATTTCATATCAATAGGTATGACATCCTGAGTTTAAGTGATATAATATGGGTGACAACGTTGACTGTTCAGTATTTTCTAAGCAGTAGCCATAAGTGTGGCTACTTATAGCTACTGTTTAGAGAATACTGAACACGGGTTACTGAATACGGGTACTGATGTGGAAATTTAAATGAACTATTGTCAGGACGACCAATACACGAACATCATTCTCATCATAATTATGACGTTTTCTAACGCGTGATAGCTGCCCTTGTTGAGCTCTATGATTAATGTCGCGAATAACAGTGTGATAAGAATGTCTTCTTTGTGAATATCGATTTCGATACAGAGTAACAGCTTGTTCATATTTACGCCGACGCTCATCAACAATCAATAAGATATCGAACCTTTCAGCCGCCAGATAATCAACCATAGTTTAAATTAAATTAGATGAAAAACTGTACTTGTATAGAAACATAAAAATTAAAAAAGTTTTCTGTTTGTAATGAAATGAATACGAATTTCAAGCAGAAGAAATGAGGATAATAAGTGAAAAAAAGAAGATACAGACAAACAAAATTTAATTAGGGTACGTATTTAATAACTTGTATGCTATTGTATCCGAACAGTAAATGCAATTAAACTAACTTTTTTTATTAATTCATTTATTTATCATTTAACGGGGCTAGCCCATAATACAGAAAAATACAAAAGTTTTACAAACTTTATAAAGTTTCATAACTTTATGAAAACAAAAAACCAATTCAAGCTGAATTTAAAGTTTTTTGAAATATAAGCGACTAAACTAGAGAAATTCAATGTTAAATGTTAAAATTATCATCAATCACGAATCTTAAAGTTTATATTTATTAAACAAACCCTTCAGGGAGATTCGAGATCGTTTATTATTAATCTAGAGTAGAATTTTTACTGAGAAGTCCCCAAAGAGGTCGAAAGTTGTAATGTATGAGAGTCAGCTGTAAGCGCGTATGGATAAGCGTAGCTGACGCCCCGGTGTGTGTGTGTGTGTGTGCGAGCAAGTATATGTGAGCGCACGCTATATGCAAAGGGTTAGCGCGTCGGCACTCTGCCCGGTGTCGCGAAAGCGTTCAGACTATACAACCAGCAACGATATAGGCTAATCTGTATCAAAATTTGTACTATACTTTTACTTTACATTTATTTAAATAAATATGTTTGTTAAATCAAGTTTAGGTTTCGAGTGTTATCTAATTTATTGTCACATAGAGACATCACAAAAGTATTCCAAGTGCGGTCAAATTTTCAATGTTTTTAAAAGCCGTTAAAAAACTTTTCTAGAAAACTTATGTGATTGCTGATTACGAATCTGACCAAGTCTTCAAAGTTAATTATTACATACCATACATACAAATCATACCAGCTATTTATAATAAATTCATTCAACGCAAGAAGTACACTTTCTTCACACACATCAAGAACACTTACAAAAATATGGCCTTATACGCAAATACACATACTTACACAAATACACGTGGAGTAAAACAAGCGCCACGCCCACGCCGTTGATTATGGCTAAGGCTGGAAACGGTAATAACATCATGCAAGTGCACTTGAATTGATATTAGCACAAAACAAAATCTTGCATGGTCAAGCGAATACCATATTCGGATTCAGTCATTCCAAAAACCCTCGAATTTTTAATAAGCTATTCAATAAAATAAGCGGTAACAATCAACTTCTTCTACATTAAGAAATAAATTTTTTACTTTACTGTCATTAATTTTACAATAATGTTAACACTTCTAACTAATTTTCCGTCTCCTAAAGCCCTTAGAACAAAAACAATATTCAAAATTTTTTAATTTACCTACAAGAAAAATCTTTCATTATTCTTAAATTAACACTTTACATATCGATGCTGCTTACGAAAAGTAGCACGTTTCAAATTTGAGTGTGAGTGTGCATGCGTATATGTAAACGCACGTCGATGTATTCAGAGTGATTTAAAAGCCTTGCCTAGAATCTCGAAAAATTTATAAAAAATAAAAAACAAAAAAGCAAGTGTTAAATATTTTTCAAAAAGCTATCCAACGGTATCAAACTTGATCCTCCAACTCGCATCCTGGAGGTAAAGCTTTAAAAATCCATATAAGAACTCATATATTAGGTGTAGTAATAAGAAATCCATTATTTTTGCATTAAATTGAAGGTTCTATTTAGCATAGATAGAATGATACGATTTAGGTCAAATATGCACCGTTTTGTTCGATAACTTGTTGCCATTTTGGAGGTAATTCCATAATGCCTCTTTCGTAGAAACCCTTGTCCCTATTGTCAAAAAACTGAGACAGTCGATTTTCACAATCTTCTCTTGAGGCGAATTTTTCACCTGCAAAATCATTCGTCATAGACAGGAACAGGTGGTAATCACTTGGTACGAGGTCCGGACTATAAGGTGGATGCATAAGAACTTCCCAACCAAGCTCCCGGAGCTTCTGGCGAGTCACTATCGATGTGTGCGGCCTGGCGTTGTCCTGATGGAATACAATTTCTTTCCTATTGGCCAAAACTGGCCGCTTCTGGGCGATTGCTTCTTTCAGACGGTACAATTGTTGACAGTACAGGTCTAAATTAAGAGTTCGGCCGAAGGGGAGCAGCTCATAGTAGATGATTCCCTGCCAGTCCCACCAAACACACAGCAAAACCTTCCTGACTGTCAAACCTGGCTTGGCCACCGTTTGCGCCGGCTCACCGCGATTTGACCACGACCGTTGTCGCTTGACGTTGTCGTAAGTGACCCACTTTTCATCACCAATAACCATCCGCTTCAGAAATGGATCGATATTGTTGCGATTCAGCAGCGATTCGCAGATGGAAATTCGGTCCATGAGGTTTCTTTGCGATAACTCGTGTGGCACCCATACATCGAACTTTTTTTTGTATCTAGCCTTATTTAGGTGGTTCCAAACTGTTTTTTGTGCAATGTTTAGCTCCTGGGCAATCGGCAAACAGTGCTTACGTGACAGTTGGACTTGACGATTTCCATTATTTTATCGACATTTTCGACAATCGGCCTTCCAGAGCGTGGTACATTTTTGATGTCAAAATTACCGGAACGGAATCGACGAAACCAAAATTGCGCGTGATTGGCTGTTACAGTATCAGGACTATAAACACTATTCACATTTTCAGCTACCTGGCTTGCGTTTTCGCTTTTATCGAAGAAAAACTGTAAAATATGGCGTATTTTCGTAAAAAAATACTGAATCAAGCAATCACAAAACTGTATCAGAAGCTTTTTTAGTACGAAATCTTATCTTTCTAACGCCATCTAGTGTAACCCGATCGCACTTTCACAACGGGAGATACAGACTACTAAAGTCATCTATTGGCAAAATAATGGATTACTTATTACTACACCTAATATTTTTATTGCATATTCAGATTCTTTAAATAAAAATACGTTGGTTTTGTAACAAATTTTATTTGATTATTGATAGATAGCGCTGCAATCATGGAAAATAAGTTCTTACGCAAATTCTTGAAGATTGCATAATAGTTTCAAAAATAAATATGTAAATTTTCTGAAGAGTTAATAAGCTCAATAGATTATTCAATATTTGTAACTTGTTATTTATAAAAAATCTTTCCAACAATATGAAACCTGACTCCCTAATCTTACTAGGGATTTTTCATCACAGATTCAGTTCTTTTAGTCGAAAAATTTTTTTTGAAACTTTTCCATTTTTTATAAGTAACGTCAAATTCTCTGTATTTTTTGTCAAATTTTATTATATTCAGCGTCTACCAGGAACGACGGCGTGGACAAAGTAATATTTTGTTTCTATCGAGTTGTCTGTTTTAAGTAAACTTGTCTCTTTACTACGACCTGTTTTCCTAAATTTAATTTTTTTCATTCTCAAATTGAAAGATTCCTTTTTCTTTATTCGATATATTTTGAAATACTTGCGGAATAATTTCATTCGAAACTATTTTTATTCTTGCTTTCAATTCTTCAATAGCGTTTGATTTTATAATAGCTTTTTAAGTATCCCCAGTCCAAATCCTCATTAAAAAAGTCAAAAGGAATTAGATTAGAGATGATCTTAGTGACCTTTCAAAGGTGCCTCTACAAGGGTAGTTCCAGAAGTGCCCGGCCTAACAAAAAAAAAGCATGAAAATTTTTGGTAAAAAACTCTTAATTTTTCAAAATAGTCTCCTTTTAGTTCAATAAGCTTTTTTTAACGATGTTGGAGGACCAAAAAACAGTTCACCAAAAAACGATATAAACTTTTTTATGAAAGCTCGACTATTTATCTTACAAATGTCTCTCGTTGAACCCGACATCCTCCTTAGTATATCCTCTCCGACGTTAGCTGAACGCTAAGGTTACATAGCGCCTAAACAGCTTCTTTTCTTTAGAGATTTGAAATAAATAGGTAATTTAGCGAATAAAATTACACAGCGAGTTAAAAATTATAAAGCATTGTAAGTAGTAATAAACTTATATGTAGCAAATAACATATATTAAGTAGCATTAAGAAAGAAGAGGATAAGATTAAGAATAAAAAAGCAGTATCATGAATATATAAACCACCAATAGATAAGGTTCTCGGTGAACTAGAACGAGTCGGCCTCGAAACACAAGGCAATGTAATCGAAGTTAGGCAACGACTGGTCAGATATGTAAAGGCACACTCATACATATATAGAGACTAACCAGATAATCCAGTAGAATACAACAAAGAAGTCATAACACGAAACACAGTGGAAGGTAGAAAAGAAGCCCTTATAGCATCTTTCTCAGTCAATTATACTGCACCTTCGTTCGTACCAACAGAAGCGCAACCTATATGCCACTTATAATATAAATCGCGAAAGAATAGAGGAATTAAAATCATCATACTAAATTTCTCAGATGCACAAATACTACAAAGTATACCAGAACTACTAAAAGGCGAAGCGCAGCTACGGTTTCGCAATCTAGATAATAGAAATTCGTAGGCCCAAGTAGAAGACAACAGACAAATAGCTAAAAGGAAACAAAAATCAAGTGAACCAATAAAAAGATACATAACAGCGAACTCAACACTCATGCGCCAACGCGGCAGTATCAACACAGCCGAGCAACTATACACAGTATGTCGGAAAAGTTCCCGAACTTATTTTGTAGCGCTTGTACGAGTGGCGCCACCTCTTGGACGATACTGGTACTATGTTGCTTCATCTCTCTGGAGTGTCTATGAATTTTTTCACCAGTATCTGTTCATTAGTTGCCGAGATAGACGTGCTTGAGTGAACGTGTGTTTAGTACCCCGGTGCAAGCTCTACGATGGATGAGAAATTTTAATATCGTGGCGAAATTAAATTCTGCTATAAACTTAAAAAAACTTTCGCGAAAACGAAAAAAATGATCGATTCAGCTTACGGTGAAGGTGTAGTGTCGCGTACAACTGTTTACACGTGGTTCGGTCGGTTCAAGAAGGGTAGAGAGTCGTTAGAAGATGACGAGAGAAGCGGCCGACCGTCAACAGCTGTTACCGACGAAAACGAGGCTCGCGTGCGCGTGCTACTGAAGCAGGATTGCCACATGTCTCTCAGAATGTTGGCAGACGAACTGAACATGAGCAAGAATAGCGTCGCGTTGACTTTGAAAGAAAAAATGAACCGCAGGAAGGTCTGCTCTCGATTTGTTCCGCACTTTCTCACACCAGAGCAGAAAGAAACTCGCATCCAATGTTGTCAAGATTCTATCGAAACTTGCGACACCACTCCGGGCTTTTTAACCTCAATTGTGACTGCAGACGAGACTTGGTGCTTTCAATACGATCCTTCCACGAAGCGCCAGTCATCCGCTTGGCTCAGTCCGGACCGTGCGAGGCCTCAAAAAGTGCGCCAACAAATATCACGGGTGAAGACGATGCTCATCGCTTACTTCGACTCCAAAGGCCTGATATACAAGGAATTTGTGCCCCCAAACACCACCGTGAATGCTGCGTATTACGTAGAGGTGTTAAAACGTCTGAAGCGCCGGATTAATCGCATCAGGCCCGAGTACAAGGAACCGGGATCGTGGAGTTTGCTGGATGACAATGCGCCTGCTCATTCTTCGAACATTGTGAAGCGTTATCTCGCCGAAAATCAGATCCCACGCATCAATCACGCCCCATACTCGCCAGATCTGGCTCCAGCCAACTTTTTCCTATTTCCCAAGCTAAAAATGGCCTTGAAAGAACGATTTTTTGAAGATGTACCGAGCATTCAAGCGGCTTGCACCGAGCGTCTCACAGCGATAACTTCAGAGGAGTACCAGAGAGCCTTCGAATCACTCATGGAGCGCTCAAATGAGTGTATATCTAGGAAAGGGGACTATGTTGAACGTTAACTGGAATAAATTTCTTTAGATGTAATTTTCGATTTTTTATTTTAAAAGTTCGGGAACTTTTCTGACATACTGTGTATAATGTACTGTCTGTCAAAAAAGTACTGGGAATTTTAAATTAAAACAACATTTTTACGTTTAATAATCAAAATTTATTGAGTTGCCTTCAAAAAAGGCTCCATTTGCTCCGATACATCTATGCTAACGGCACTTCCAACCATCGAAACATTTTTTATAGGCGTTTTCCAGGATGGCCTTCAGCTCGCGCGCCGAATTTTGTTTTATGGCTTAAATCGACTGGAAACGGGTTCCACGGAGCGGCAATTTAAGTTTTGGAAAGAGAAAGAAGTCACAGGGAGCCAAATCCGGCGAATGCGGTGGTTCTTCAAGCGTGTTCGTTGAGTTTTTGGCAAAAAAGTCGGTCACAATCGTAGCTCGGTGAGACGACGCGTTATCGTCGTGCAAAATCCACGAGTTGTTCGCCCACAAATTTGGCCGCTTCTTACGGACACGCTCACGCAAACGTTTCATAATGCCTAGGTAATACTCTTTGTTTACCGTCTGACCCTCTGGAACGAATTCGTTGTGCATCACGCAACGGATATCGAAGAAAACAATGAGCATCACCTTTAATTTCGAGTGGCTTTGGCGTGATTTTTTCGGTTTTGTCTCGTTTTTTCCCACCCATTTTGATGCTTTCTGGCTTGTTTGCATATCGTACTTGTACATCCACATTTCGTCACCAGTTATGATGCATTCCATAAATGCGGGATTGGAATTGGCGCGATCCAGCATGTTCGAAGCGACCTGTTCGCGATAGCGTTTTTGAAGAAAATTAAGCTCTTTTGGAACGAGTCTTGCGGCCACTTTTCTCATGCCCAAAATATCAATTAAAATCGTACGTGTGGACTCGTGGGATATCTCAAGTTCATGTGCTATCTCTCTCAAGCTGGTATGACGGTTTTCAAGCACCATTTTCTTAATTTTTCGACGTTATCTGCGGTCGAAGCCGTCGATGGGCGTCCGGAACGAGGCAAGTCTTCGACGACTTCACGACCCTCCTTGAAGGCTTTGTACCACTCATACGCACGGGTTTTCGATAGTGCTTTATCACCAAAAGCCTTGTGCAACATTTTCAATGCATCGACACACGAAATTTCATTCGCAACACAATTTTAGACAAATTCTTTGTTTAACGTAATCACCCATTGTAAAAAATCGGCACGCACTATTGACATCGACTGACTTAACCAGCTACTGTAAACACACTCGTTGACAGATTTCGCTCAAACTTGGCACAGTCATTAAGGACAGTTGTACCAACCTAGAAAAAAAAATTTTACCTGCCTAAATTGCCCCGCCAGATTTAAATCGACAATTCCCGGTACTTTTTTGACAGAATGTATACACCAGGTGTAGAAGTATGGAACCAGAATTTTCCTATAGATGGTGCTTAGCTAACAGTGCAGAGACCGTAAAACCGCTTTCGCAGCGCCATCATCTCCCTCTAACAGCTAACGAAGATTTTTAACACACAACAACCCAAGTTCCATACACCGGTATATTTTTTCCAAAATTTTAAACATGTCAAGTTTTGTGCCTACGAATTACGATTTGTGGACAGTATTGGTTTTTGGTTATAATTTACAGAAAATTGCTGCAAAATCGCATTGAGTGCGTGACGAAGCTTACGGTGAACATGCTCTTGGTAAAACACAGTGTTTCGAGTGGTTCAAAAAATTCAAAAGTGGTAATTTTGACGCGAGAAACAAAGAACGTGGGAAATCTCCGAAAAAGTTCTTAGACAACGAATTGCAAGCCTTATTGGATAGAGATGACATTTAAACTCAACAAGAACTTGCGAATTATCTGGACGTACTCAACAGATACAAAAAAAAGTCATTTCTCCAACGAACCATGACCGGTAATTAAATATGGATATATTGTGAAAATCCTAAGCGTTAGAAATCATGGGTAAATCCAGGCGGACCATCTACGTCTATTCCAAGACCAAATTACTTTCAATAGAAGACAATGCTCTGTGTTTGGTGGGATCAGAAGGATGTAATCTATTATAAGCTACTAAACCCTGATGAAACCGTTAACACTGATCGTTACTAACTGCTAATGATTGATTTAAATCGTTTACTCGTATTACGTGAAAAACGACCGAAATATAGAAAAAATACAGCAAAACGAGTCAGGAAAACGATTAAGACGTTCAGTTAGGAAATATTAGCGCATGCGGCTTATTCTCCAGACTTGGCTCTGTCCGATTATCATCTATTCACATCAATGGGACACGCTCTCGCTGAACAACGCTACAATACGTATGAAAATTTACGAAAATGGCTCGATAACTGGTTCGCTTCAAAAGAAGAACTGTTTTTTTGGAGTGGCATTCATATGCATGAGAGGTGGGAAAAATGTATAGAAGCAATGGAGAATATTTTTAATAAAATATTTTTCATCATTTTCAAACAACAGACGTGTAATTTTTACAAAAAAATTCTGGTTTCATACTTTTACACTTGGTATAACATGAAACTAGAACTCCGCATAATAATACTCACGGAATTATAAAATACAAACGATTTAATTTAACGAGCGATAAACTAAAAGAAATCTGAAAAAAAATAATAAAAGAAAAAAGAGCTCGAATAAAACGCACATACAAGTCATGGTGTTAACTAACCAATATGACAAAAATACATACTACTGGCGATGTAAGTAGCATAGATAAAAATGCTTCCAATGTTAAAATGCACAGAAAATATTCTCTTTATACAGCTGAAAGTACTACTACTACATACTAACTAGAGATAGCAACTACCAGCGATCAGGAAACAAGCGAACGGTCGGCAAACGACTAGAGCGGATATGACTGAACACGACAGCCTTTGGTACGTCAAAATCTACACAGTCGGAACAACATTCTCATGAAACCAAGATCCCGGAACAGTAAGCTCATATACAAACGCCGCAAAAATATGCGTAGGCCGACGATGACAAATTTACATAGAAGATGAGACAGCAACAAGGGCGGACGGTAGACTAACAAAACTAAGAAAAAGCATGGAAAAGAAGCTCGTCATGGAAAACCTCAACTTCTATGTTCTAGGCAAGGACGCACTACAGAAGTTAAATATAAGAATAACTTTAACATTTTAGTGATCTTAAGACAGCATAGAAAGAATTATCGTGCAGTAGTACAATTGCATAAAATTCGTTTTCCAAATCAAATTCGTCATCTAAATCATGTAGCGATACAATTGAACAGAGAGAGAGACAGAGAGAGAGAGAGAGAGAGAGAGAGAGAGAGAGAGGGAGGGGGTAAGGCTTTAAAAACGACAACGTCATAGGACAATGAATGTTGAAAGAATCGATGCACACGTTTTAGTAGAAATTGCCGTGGTTAACTTGGATCCTCGTATTTTTACTCGACAAGTTTAAATTCAACCTGCTATTTCAGAAAAAAACTAGGAGAATTTTAAAAATCTATCCATTAAGAGATAACGCCATCTAATTTTCAAACAAGATTAGAATTTTGTCAATGGAAGAGAAAAGATTAGAATTTTGTCAGTGCCGGTGCACTGCAGAATGACCCAGAATTTTTTAAGTATGTTATTTTTTCCGGTGAGGCCTCTTTTCACAATACAGGTCAACTAAATTAACACACAATGCTTATTAGGTTCAAGCAGTCGATCATCAAAATCGTTGAAGCCTTATAACATGGTATGGTATCATTAATGTTTTCCATAATGGATTTTATTTTTTTTATCATATTAATTTACAAAACAACCTAAATTTTTCAAATTCTGAACTACCGAATCTTATATCTAATATTGATTTATAAACAAAAGTATGCATGTTCTTCCAACATGATGGAACACCTGTTCACAAAGGTATAAACGTCTAACAGTGTTTGAACTAAAGATTTCCAAATCCCATTTCCTAAAATAATGGTTGATATGGAATGTATTTCCTAAAATAATGGTTGATATGGAATGTATTTCCTAAAATAATGGTTGATATGGAATGTTGACGTGAAATTCTCAATTTGAAAAAAAAAAAAACTTTAAAACTTAGAAGTTAATATTTTGATAAGCCTTCAGCTTATAAACTATGAGACAACATTGAACTTTGAGCCAAGCGTAGAACTGGTGAGTTTTTCTCTATTCAAGTTAAAATCTACAAAATTACAAGATTAATTAGCGTCATTTCAAGAGAAATCTCTAAAATATCATGTTTGGACATTTTGATCATTATTATGACTTCTTGACATTATTAAAACCTCTAACTCCTATTATAATACATATGCTGGAGCACATAAGTCTACGCACTTCTAAAATTTAGAGTCGAAAATGAATGTTTACGATTAAAAAAATAAACTTGACCTTAAAATAAAATTAAAATTCGACTTCGTGATTAAATCCAAGATTTATTTTAGGGATCTAACTGAATCCCTTAAATATTAAGATACTTTGGTATCTGCTTTTTTTAATTTTGGGCTTCCCAACCGAATTATTTCGATGATTCCTTTGAATGGGGTCACCTTGCATAATATTATCTATACATCTAACAAAAGTGTCACTAATCGCTGTCTGTACATGGTAGACATATAAAAAAAATATCATTGGAGGCCTTTATTAACAAAATAGAACCCAAAACAATGATTTTTAGAATTTTGGTCTATTTGTCTGTGCGTTTGTGCGCGCTAATCTCAAAAAACAGTCTAACCGATTTGAGTGCAATTATCGTTTATGCATTGTGGTAAACTTTACTTAACATTTAGTGTTCGTCTTAATTCAATCGGTTCATAAATAAAAGTTATGGCAATTTAAGAAATCACGTTGAACATTTATTGAAAGAAAATGCTATAAAAACTGTTCAGTTGATTTAGCTAAAACTTTAGTTCACTATAGATTTAAAAAATACAAATATAACAAAAAAAAAAACGAGAAAAATTAAAAAAGGGAACAAGAGAGAACGATAAGATAATAATCATAACAAAATCAAAATTTACTATCATAAAAAAGGAAAAAGAGATAAATCTAAAAAAAAAAGAAAAAAGAATTAACAATCCAGAAGAAATCGTTACAAAATAAAAACTACACAAATAATATCCGGTGGACGAGTTCCCTATGCTTGGATAGCGTATACGTTAAGTACCGAATGCACCCTTTAGATGATGATGCCTAAAGATCGCACTCTTGCAAGTAAATATTTAGTACGTCAGGGTTACATAAGCAAATGAGTTTTGCAGCGCAAGTTCCATGGAGCGATACATATTATGTATTTAAATTGAACTTCAATTAAATTAAAAAATTAGCCATTACCCGTTTCTTTTGTTTTTGATAATATATCTAACATATTAGGTTAACACAGCTTTATAGTTGAACTGTAAATACATATGAATTAGGTACTTGCTTTTACTCAGCTTTTTTTCTTTCTCAATTTTTATATGTAAAAAAAATCTGTAAGTACACGGAAAAAAATATTAGCTTCACAGTATAAAGCGTCGAAAGGTATATTAATTAGTTGTGTAGTTTTGAAAGCATGTATACAACCTATTGAAGCATGGAGACCATCTTACTATTATAACAACCTAAAGTGATTTTAAAAATATTGTACAGATACTTTAATTTAACAGTAATGATACCTTACATGTGAAGTACATAAGTAAATAATAATCTATCGTTGCATACAGTGACTCCTATGGCAAGAGGCGGCCTTTATAACGAAATTTTAAGCCCCTCCCATTGACGCTATGCAGTTGGACATAAGTGAGATCTTTTGGTTTCCGCACGAGTGTTGCCAAAAATATGCAAACAGAACCCCTTCATATAACTAAAAAGAAAACTAAGGGACCAGGTGTCCCTTCCCAATTTCAATAATACTGAGATACGTTACTAGTAGATCAAAAATTAAAAGAAGCGCATTTTTTTATCGGCGGATATACACTTTAAGGAGGTAAAACCACCCCGAAAACTCCGGTAAATTGTGTTTGACTTCATTTGTTAATCATCGAAAATCTTCCGCCATTTTAAAAATTGAAAAGTAGTCAAAGTCATATCTGGACGTGAAATTTTCTGCTCTTATTTCCGGAATCAAAAATAGAGATTTCCATTTGAAAAAATCAACTTAACCTCCAAATAACTCAAGGTCAAGATCAGAGTCAAGTTGAAGGTTACCATCATTTGACCTCTTTGAAACTCTAAAAGTTTTGTCTAAAACGTTTTTTTTTGGAATAATATTGTTAAAAAAAGTTATAAAATGTAGAAGACACAAATTGTCCAAATTTCCAGAATTATCATTTTTATTTTAAACTTGATGTTCCTAGGCGGTTGTTAAAATGAAAAAACCAAATTTTCCGTGAACATTCAAAGTAAAAATCTTTACCAGCAATGAAAACTAACTCAAAAAGTCATAATGCACTTTGGTAAGGCTGTCTAATATAGCAGCTATATAAAACATTTAATATGATCGTTCGAACTTGATAAAAAATTACGATATTTTTGATTGCTCTTGCCAAAAAAAAATACCATAGTTTGTTTCTTCAAATCAGATAAAAAATCTGATAACGGTATCTTACAGGGCGACCCCAGTAACGTATAAAATCATTAATCGTATGAAAAGCTTTACGTTTTTCACTGTTCAGTAGAGTCACAAATCGAATCTAAATTTTTTAAGCTCCGAAATTTAAAGGTTTTTAAGAGGATTAATTATGCAAATGTTAAATCGGTAAAAAAGACTACGTATAATTCAATGTAGAATCGTTCAACTTTTTGATTTATTTCAACAAGTAAGTTAATAACGAAGTGTGAGTAAAAATTTTGAATAAGCTCAATGAAATTAAAAATTGTTCTACAACGATGAAATTCAATATCGAAGTTTACATGTCTTATGATTTAGTACTCGAACTTCTCTTTTATATATAAATATTATTGGAAGTTTATAATTTTTTCATCGTTTTACACTTTTATATATATATTACAATTCTTTTAATCGTCTGGTAAGTATTAACTTGCTGCAGATGAAATGGCCGATTTAGCAATGACATAAAGTTAGCTGCAATTTTAGTGTATTATGTTGGCACAAGGCGGCGCAAATTATATGACATATTGAAATATAAATACTGCTACCTTGGTTTATGGAGTCATTTCTGTTTTGCACTTTATAGTGATCGTAAAAACAAAAAGAGAAAATAAACATGGAAGTGAATCAAAAACGGCTACTTTTACTATACGAATTTAAATTAGAGCAGAACGCAACGAAAGCAACGAGGAATATCAACAGAGCATTTGGGCCTGATACAGTTGGCGAACGAACCACTCGGCGGTGGTTCGAAAAATTTCGATCCCGAGATATGGACCTTGGAAATGAACCACGTGGACACCCAGGACCATCGATCGATAACGACGAGCTGCGTGCATTAGTGGAGTCTGACCCCTGCCAAACCATAAGGGATCTTGCCGAGAAATAAGGCGTACACAATTCGACAGTTTGCCGCCACTTGCAACAACTTGGAAAGGTGAAAAAGCTTGACAAATGGGTTCCGCATGATCTTACCGAGCAAAACATGACGTGTCGAATAGAGATTTCAAGTTCTCTTCTCTCCCGCAACAAAAAGGAACCGTTCTTGCGCCGAATTGTGACCTGCGATGAAAAGTGGATTTTATACGATAATCGTCGCCGATCGGCCCAATGGCTAGATGCTGATAAAGCGCCAAGACACATGTCGAAACCAAGCCTTCATCCAAAGAAAATAATAGTAACTGTTTGGTGGTCTGTAGCTGGTGTTATCCACTATTCGTTCCTGCAACCTGGCGAAACCATCAATGCTGAGAAATACTGTGCTCAACTGGATGAAATGCATCAGAAATTGATAGTCTAACGACCTAGGCTTGTCAACAGGGATGGAGTGATACTGCTTCATGATAACGCACGACCTCATGTATCGACAACAACGGTCCAAAAATTAAACGAGTTGTGCTATGAGACTCTTCCTCACCCTCTATATTCACCAGACCTCTCACCAACAGATTACCATTTCTTTAAACATTTGGATCACTTTTTGACAGGAAAAAGATTTAATAATGAAGCTGCTGTCAAAAATGCCTTCGAGGAGTTTCTCCGAACCAGAAACTCGGACTTCTACAAAACTGAAAGAAATGTATTTGTATCTCGTTGGGAAAAGTGTGTTGCATCTATTAGTACCTATTTTAATTAAATAAATTGTCTTTATAAAAAGTTACAGCTGTTTAAAAATTTATTACTAAATCGGCCATTTTATCTGCATCAACCTAATACAAACCTGTTTAATATATTTACTCCTCCACAGCATAGGTCGTTTATGAAAATTTTTTTAGGTATTTAAGCTAATGGTGAAACTTGTTAAAAATTTTCTAAAAAAAGGCAAAACTTTCTAACAATATGCATAGATCTGAAAAAAAGTTTAGCTTATTGAGTAACTTAATTGATTTCAGTATATAGTTTTTTAGTAGTGTAAATTATTCTATTGTTTGCATAAGTTCACTTTATTGAGCGAACTATACGAATATTGTATGAACTTAAATAAATCAATGTGTTATGTATTTATACTAATAATAAAAGCCAGATTATTTATTAAAGTTTTATTGTGGTTAATATAAATTATGTTTTAGGCTTTCAAAATGATTTTCAATACCATTAACGTGATAAATATGCTTCTGATAACATTCCAAAGCCTCAAGTTAGATAATACGCTAATAAAATAGCAAGAGATTGACATAAAAAATAGTATTCAGAAAATGTTATATAACGAATGGAAGAATTCAAGAACGTTGATATAATTCACGAGGAAACATCGGCTTTTCAAGAACCATATAAAGATGTCGAAATAAAAATCGTAGAAGATAATTACAAAATCTGGTCTATAGATAAAGATATACAAGAATGCACATTAGATGTAGAAGAATTGGATCATGACTATCAAGCACATGCCGCGGAATTTTGGAATAGTGGGATAACCAAAAATTTTGCATTGAAAATTGTTTAAAATCGATTCCAAAATGTGCAATCAATTACGCAACTAAAACGTCGGGCGAAAACTTTAAATAAGGAACTTATAGAGAAAACTCTCGAAGGAACAGATTATTTACAAAGAATAGCTGATAGATTTGTCATTAAAATTACAAAATTTATTCAAAAAAAGGTATAGAAAATGTTTACAATTCAGATCGAAGTAGATTTTAGTTGAAAATACATTCTGGAAGAACATTGGCGGTTAAAGGAGAAAGCCAAATACAATATCTGGTGCAATCTGTAACTTATATAGGGTGATTCATTATGAGGTTTGGTTTTTAATCTCAAATAAAAGGCATAAAGTTGAATTCTATAATAAAAATTTTATTGTGAGTCGCAAGAACAATCTATGACATTTAGTTTTAAAAGATTATCTCATTTAAATGTTGACCGCAACTACGCCGTAAATGGTCCATCCTGAGGGCCCAATTTTGGACGACGCGTTCCAGAATAGCGACCAGTATCTCGCGAATGACACGAGCAATGTTGTCTTGCAAAGTGTCGATTAAAGCTAGCTTATCCCTGAAGACCAGAGACTTCGTGTAACCCCAAAGAAAATAATCTAAAGCAGTGATATGACGATCTAGGCGGCCAATTAACTGGTCCAAATGTGAAATCAGGTTCTCACCAAAATGATTTTTCAATAAGTCGATTGTTTCTCTCGCTCTATGCGAAGTAGCGCCGTCTTGTTGAAACCAAAGTTCACCGATACCACGGGCTTCAATTTCAAGTAGCAAAAAATTCGTTATCATGGTGCGATAGCGGTCGCCATCGACGGTTAAGTTCTGACAGGACTCATTTTGAAAGAAATATGGACCGATGATTCCACCGGCCCATAAACCACACCAAACTGTGCATTTCTGTGGCTTTAGTGGTAGCTGTTAAAGCTCTTCAGGTTGTTCATCAGCCCAAATACGGCAATTATGCTTATTGACGTATCCATTGAGCCAAAAATGCGCCTCATCACTCAACAAAATTTCGCGATAAAACAGCGGATTTTTATTGAGCTGATTCAGAGCCCAATCACCAAAACACGACGCAAACCTCAGTCGCCCGGCTTCAATTCTTGCACGAGTTGAAGTTTGTATGCCTTAAAACCGATCTTTACGTAAAATATGCCAAGTTGTAGCGTACGACAAACTAAGCAGTTGAGAACGACGTCGAATCAATTCATCACGGTCTTCAGCCACACTCTCAGCTACAGCCGCTATATTCTCTTTACTACGTGCTGGATGTGGTCTAATTGGTCGAGTATCACCCAATAATGTATGCTGGGTTTTAAATTTGCGGATGGTATTGGCTATAGTGGTTTCGGTAGGTCGACGATGCACACCATAAGTTGCTCTAAGAGGACGAAAAACATTTCTCACAGAACGCTGATTTTCGTAATACAGCTGAACAATTTGGATACGCTGTTGCAGTGTAAGTCTTTCCATGATGATTTTTCAAACAATACTGAATAAGAATTACATTACTTGTACAGTTTGACAGGAGTCACGCGTGATCTGTAAACAAAGCCTATTGAAAATCAAACCTCATAATAAATCACCCTTTATAAGCCATAGTTATATGATTCAACCTACAATCTCAGGCAATGGAAGACTTCTATTGCTTCTTTTTTTAGTTCTTAAAGAAAAAAGTGGCAAATTTGGATTAGTTGTGCAACAAAAGTTATTTAGTCCTGATAACATCTACGTTATGACTTCAAAATCTGGATAATTAACTACAGGTGTTAATACATTTTTTATCGTATTAATACATATTCAATGCATAATTATGATTTTTTTTTAATTTATTTAATTTTAGATCACTTCAGAACTTTGCTAAAAGAAGTGTACTATCCGAATTTTGGTTTATCAAGTGTTTTGTTGATTGATTCATGGAGCGGGCACTACCCTTTAGCAGTGCAAGAAATTCAACCTCAAAATAAAGAAGTTATCTTAGAGTTAATACCAAAAGGAACAACAAGTGAAATTTAGCCACTAGATGTATTAGGATTTAGAATATGGAAAAATTATCTCAGACATTTTTCCGACAGTGCAATATTAATGAATAAAGATTTAAATCATCATGAACGTAATAATATAATCATTCTCTAATCTTTAGTACATAATCAACTGTCGTCACCAAGGTATGTAAATTTATACAAATACGCTTGGTTTAAAAATGGTTGCATAGATATAAAACTTGGCTAGTTTGAAAATCCAATTGATTTTGCTTTTGGGTCAAAATCTACTGCTCGCTGTGAAGTAGAGAGATGTTCTAATGTTGCAATTATAAAATGTGCTTGGTGTAAAAAGATGTTATGTTTGAAACATTTTCTCCATGATTATCATAAATGTTCACTTTACAAACCCTAATAATAAATTTATACTTCTTATGCAGACTTATATTTTAAATAAAATAAATACAACATTTCATACTCAATATAAATTGATAAGATGTAAATATAATAAAATATTTTAAAATATATAAAATAATTAAACATCTTATTTATCTTTTTATTTCTTAAACTTTAGATTAAGGATTTCGTGGTAACTTACTTCTTAAAAACTGATTGTCAAATTGAGTAAAATAACGACCAAAATTCTATAATTGTACATTGAGAGAGAGATCGGTCCTCTCACTCACACTCGCACGGCCTATACGGATTAGATTTACGCGGTCTCGCGCGTACGTTCGTCTATATCTATATATGTCCTGACGCGATCGCACACGTGTCAGGGAAAATAAAAGATACTAAATCGCGAACTAATTATTACGATGAAGTGGCCACTTACTTTATCCGAGTATTAGAAATCGTTCTCTGTTAAGCTGCTGCGGAAACGGCGAAAAAATCGCTATCGGAAAATCGCGTAAAACTACTCGCGGAGAAATCACGTGCGGCACGATGAACGACTCAGACGAGAAGAAAGATCGAGGGGAGGGCTTTCGCCGCGTTAGCGCCGCGTTTCGGTACGCCGCGGATTCTCGCGCCTTTTCCCGCGTCGTGCCATCGATCGCTTGATGCGTATAGTCGCGCCGCGAATTCTACCTCGCACTGCATGGCAGGTGGCCTAATCTCGATAAGCCACCTGTCACACTACATTACAATGCAATTTATAACCTAATCCAGCTGATTTAATAAATTTTACACAAAAAGAAGCACAAAAATTGCACATTTACTCCTAAAGAAAATAGGGGTTGCAACCCTTTTGCATAAAAGTTATGTCCATAGAAGCGCCTTGTCATAAGAAACAATTTGGCGTTGGTTTTATTTAAAAATTTTCAGAACTTTGTAAGATATTAAAAAAAACTGTTTTCGGGGGTAAACTTTAAGAGTGATTTTCACCCCATAAATCGACGGTGAGGTAGACCTGAGGTAGCTTCCTTGTAAGAGAAATTGTTATTTTTTATTTATGACAAACGGTTTTGAATGATTGTAATTAGGATGATTATGATTTAATATAAATATGTAAAATATTTGTAAAATATTTTACATTGTTTATATATAGAAAATGTAAAAAAATGTCTGGATCGTGAATTCTAAAGCTTTGAGAAAGAGCTTTCAAATTGTCGGCGTAGTTTTTGTATCTAACTAAGCTACTGAGAATTCCCAATTAAAAGCAATTCTAAAAGTAATCAGTTTGAATCTGGTTTGTTAATCGGAAATTATTAAAATAAAACCAACAAAATTAATTAAATCCTATTTAGACCAATTATAAAATTTTGCCAATTTTAAACAGATTGAATTAGTTGTATTCTGCAACAAAAATATTATTTTATTTAGAAATACAACTGATTAAATCCTATTCAAACAGACAAAATTTTGTTACTGGTCTAAATAGTTTTTAATCGATTACACTGGTTTTAATTTGAAAATTCCCGATTAAAAATCTGATTAAATCAAATACTTTTTGAATTGGTTTTTATTGGGCATTTTCAACTAAATACCTCAGTACTTTGCTGAAAAAAAAACCTTCATAAAACTAAATCGCGTAAAAGTTTGAGAGAAAAAATTAATTTAATTTTATTATTGCGTAATAAAATGTATAGAGAATGAAAATACATATATGTAACTCACATTATTTTAAAGGACTCGACATAAACCTCAAAAATGAAAGCATGCGGGAGTTTCTGTAATTATTCTACTTTGAGGTATAAAACTTGGAAGTTGTGTTAACTTCGGTTTAGGGTGGTCAAAAGTAACTGGACGGTACTGTATATTGGAATAGAACATTTTAGTCCTCTGCTGAAGTATTATACTATACTTATAATATATGATTAATTATATATAGGTTTCTTTTTTATTGGCAGTTTAGTGACTGCTATATTTTATTATATTATCTATTATTTCTTTAAGTAAAAAAATTTTAAACTTAATTAAAAAAATCAAATTTTATATATATATATATATGTAAATTTAAATTAACATAACTTATTTTAATACAGAATACTTACTGGAAACAATGCTCGGGCCATATATGGTTCCATATACTGGTAATATAAAGACATTATTTTAACAAGACATTGTAAAGCTGCTACTTTTATTTGCGTATTTGTTGACTGTGTTGCTTCACAAACAACTTCCATAATAAAATTTCTTTCAGACTAGAAAAATAAATTATCATTTAAGAAAGTTATTTTGGTAAATACTATAATATTAATATTAATATCTACGTATGTATAGTATTAATACCTACATATACAATATTTATAACTGAATATTAAAAATTTGTTCGCACATGTATGTGTATCGTTACATAAAATTTCGCAAATGTCATAAAATATAATTGTTTCTCAAAAATGAAAATAATATTATATTAAATTAATCTTAAAGATTTGATAATATTAGGACTTTGAATAAGTTCTCGCTCTTTCTTCAAAGATGGCAGTTGTAGTACTCCATGCATGGAATTTTGAATGGTGACGCATCTGCAAGGAAATACTGTGTCTAACCTTAAATTTCACATTATGATATTTCACTTTAGTGTAAAAAAAATAATTTTTTATTGGTTCTGAAAATGTCTACTTTTTTGCTAAATGAAATATATTTGCTGGGAATTTTATTGCACTATTTTATTCAAGAGGAATCTGCAGCTAAAGCACATAGAGTTCTTGTTGAGATACCGTGACAATGCTCTGTCGGATACTACAAGCAGAGACTAGTTTCGCCGCATCAAAAATAATAATTTTGAACTTGAAGATAAAGAAAGTTCTGGCGCACCGAAAAATTTGAAGATAAAGAATTGGAGGAATTACTTGATCAAAACTGATGCCAGACGCTAGCAGAACTTAAAAAAATATTACAAGTAGATGAATTCAACAGTTTCAAAACGTTTAAAAGTATTAGAAATGATCCAGAAGCAAGGACTTTGGATGCCGTATAAACTGAAGCCAAAAGACGTCGAACGGCGTTATCTCACGTGTGAGCTACTGCTTCAACGGCAGATAAGAAAAGGTTTTTTGCATCGTATCGTGACTAGCGATGAAAAGTGGATACATTACGATAATTCAAAACGTAGAAAATCGTGGGGTGAACCCGGCCATGCATCAACATCGTCCGCAACACCAAATATCCATGGTTCGAAGCTTCTTCTCTGCATTGGGATCAGCAGAGTGTCACTTATTATGAGCTGCTCAAACCGAATGAGACTATCATGGAAGATCGCTATCGACTTCGATTGATGCGTTTGAGTCGAGCCCTAAAAGAAAAACGGCCACTATACAAGCAGAGAGACGACAAAGTGATTTTGTTACACGACGACGCTCGGACAGTCCCTTCCGATTTTCACCTATTCCGTTCGATGGCACATGGTCTGCCTGAGCAGTGTTTCCATTCTTACGAAGATACTAAAAAATGGATCGATTCTTGGATAGCCTCAGAAGACATATCGTTTTTCTGACGCGGAATTCATATACTGCCAGAAAGATGGGAGAAAGTGGTCTCTAGTGATGGGCAATACTTTGAGTTAAATGTTTCTGTGCTTTATATTTTAAATAAAGCTTTTATTTTGTAAAAAAAAAAAAAAAAAAAAAAAAAAAAAACAGTAAGAACTTATTCAAGGTCCTAATAGATTAAAATGTTTACATTTTTATTTAGATGGTATAGATAAAGCTTTTTTTTAAAGACGGCTTAACAAGTTTCAATGAAACTTTTTCTTTTACTAAGAGAATGAGAGTGAGAGTGAGATTAGATTAGATTTCTATTTATTAAAGCTACTGGGTAAGACTCCACCTGGTATAAAAGAATATACAATTTTATATAGGTGAATGAAATACAAAAAAATACAACAATGATAATATATATATAAATTAATAACAAAAATTATAAAAATAATAAAAATAATAAAGGCACATTAATAAAAGAATAATGTATAATATAAAATATGAACGAAGAAACTAAACAAAGGCAAAAATAAAAGAATGGTAGTGTTAATAAATAGTCAGTAAACATTACAATAAGTATAATAATTGTAAATAAAAGAGATATAGGAGGTAAAAGAATAAATTTATAGTCCCTGCATAGTGATAAAGTAGAATGAGTACCGCGAAAAATCAATAAATAAATAAATGACTAGGACAATAGCACAAAACATAAATGGTGAGAGGTGAGCCAATAAATAGAATTGAAGTGAAGAGCCGAAAGGTAAAATATTAAAATAAAACAAAGAGGGTAAAAAATAAAAGTAAAAATATATAAATAAAATAAAATAGATAAGTAAATGAGACAAAGAAAATAATAGTGATAAGAAGACGAAATTAAAAGCTAAGTCAAGTTATTAAAATTTAAAGATAACTAAAGTCAAGGATATAAAATGAAGTAAAAACAGAGATAGTCAGTACAAATTGGAATATGAAATGCTTTGTATAAAGTGAATGACTGCTCTACAAGTTTGGAAAGTAAAAGCCAAATTAAAATTAACGTGAAACGTGGATGAAAATTTACAGACGTTAATACATTAATGTAGATGAACTAGACTAGTCGTACTATCCTACCGAACAATCACTGGTACTAGCTTCTAGTACCTTCGAAAATGAATTCTCGGAGGGCAATTCTAGTGGAAGTAAGGAAGAGCTAATATCATCAATACTGTGCTTAGATACATACATATGAAAGTTATTTCGAGTTTCTGTATAAGCTGGGGGCAGTACAAGAGGCGTTGAGGTCATCTACAAGAATACTTTTCTGGAGGATTAGAGTCAAGATGCTGAAATAGTGTAACTATGTAGGAGGGATGGTCACGTGACAAGCAAGAGGAAGTCAGCAAAACCGCCAATTAAGAGAACGAAATTCTCCTCTGGGCCATCGTCATCAATCCAAGCTGCGTCCTAAAAAAGGCACTCTCTCACGCAGACCGATGTTCCCGAAAAAAAAAATAGACGCAGGCATTAGGTGCGCGATGCAATTTAATATTTTAATACGCATGGAAAATAAATTGTAAAAATTAAGGTAACTTATATATATCTATATATATATCACTACCAAGTAATATAACTTATATTTTGGCAACATTAAGAGCCATACTGTTCGCAGTAGCCCAATCCGTGACAGCAGCCACCTCATGTAAAATGCTTTGGACAAGCTCACGCAGGTCGTTTGAGAAGGAGGATGCATCGATTTGCAGATCGACCGCATACAGAATATGATTAGCAAAGTTTAATTTGCGATGTAAACCATTAATGAAGACATTAAGCAGTAAGCTCTGCCTATAAGCGGTTGCGCAAATAGGAGGCAAACCAGAAAATAACAGTGCCGTAAACCTTAAATAAACGTAATTTAAGTAGTAATTTAAGCAGCATGAGGTATGGAATCGAAGGCTATTTGAAAGTCAAAAAGTATCTATAGAGTGACTTCACGCTGATCAATATTGCTCTAATATGTTCAGTGAGCTTTAAGAGAGCTGTCTGTGTGCTGTGCCCGCGATGAAACCCTTAGTATGATAAATTAATTATGTGATTTGATTCAAGGAAATTAGTTAATAGAAGAGAGGCAACTTCTTCGAATATCTTCGATGATTCACAGAACATTGAGATACGATGCAAGTCAGACATTGAGATAATTATATTTGTTTTTGGAAGCGACCTCGCATAGGAGAGTGGGGTAAAAAGTTTCCGGACTGAACTAGAGATGGTGCCAGCAGGTCAGTGTTTGCCTTGTATCTGTAGCCCGACATCTCACTAGCTTGTATATGAATTTTCAGGTCAATTGCTCTGATAGTGTAAATTTGAGAGCTGATTAACAAGATGCCTCAATCGCTTATATAAAATGGAAAAATCAGAGAAGCGTGCGGTCATCAAATACTTTTATTTATGAGGCCAAACACCATTACAAGTTAAAAGAGAACTGGATTTCACGCAGAAAGACTCTTCTCCATCATATTCAACCATTAAACAGTGGGTTTTTTAATTTAAAAAGGGTCGCATGAACACTTCTGACAAACCACGTTTAGGACGCCCTGTTAAGATCACAACCCTTAAAATGATTAAAAAAAATGCATAAAAAAGTGATAACGAAGGACTGCAGATTAAAAGTAAAGAAGATAACTGAGGCTACTAAGATATCAACTTAACGTGTTCGCAAGATTTTATTGGGAGTACAAATTAATTCGGTCCGACTTGTGATCAGAAATACATTTATTTCAAAATAAAAAGAATTAGAAGATTAATCAAAGTATCGTCCATCGCTAGTTACTACTTTTTCCCACCTCTTAGAGAATTTTCGAATTCCATCTCGAAAAAATGTTTCGTCTTTTGAGGCGAACCAAGTTAGAAGCCAATTTTCTATTTCTGCGAAAGAAGTGAACCGATAACCTGCTAGATCGTGCTGCATTCCTCGGAAAAACCAGTAATCAGAAGAAAAAATGTTTTGAGAATACGGCGGGTGCAGCAAAATATCCCTCTTGAGCATTTCCAAATATTTTTTCACGACTTTCGCGACATGAGGCTGAGCGTTGTCATGCAGAAAAATAACTTTGTCATGTCTTTCCTTGTATTTCGGCCGTTTTTCTCGTAATGCACGGCTCAAACGAATCAATTGCAGCCTATACCGATCGACCGTTATAGTATCGCCAGGTTGTAGCAGCTCATAGTACACAACACCCTTTTGGTCCCACCAGATACACAACATGATCTTCGAACCATGAATATTCGACTTTGATGTTGATGTTGAGGTCGATGGTAACGATTGACCGGGCATAGAGTAGTATTTTTTCTTCTTGGGGTTATCATAGAATATCCATTTTTTATCCCCAGTAACAATCCTATGTGAAAAATCGTTATTTTGTTACCTTTAAATCAGCTGCTCGCAACAGAAAAATCGCCTGACTATGTCTCTCGGTTTCAGTTCATAAGGCACCCAATTGCCTTGCTTTTGAATTATTCCCATGAATTTTAATCGTACAGAAGCTGCTTGTTGAGTCACTTCCAATGATTCTGCAAGCTCCTCTTGCGTTTGGCTCGGATCTTCATTGAGTAATGCCTCCAACTTTTTGTCTTCGAATTTTTTTGGCTGTCCAGGGCGAGGCTCGTCTTCAACGTTGAAATCTCCATTCTTGAGACGTCAGAACCATTCCCTACAACATTTATCAATTGAAGCATTGTCACCATAAACTTCCACAAGCATTCGATGCGCTTCAACTCCACTTTTCTTCCAATTAAAACAAAAAACCAGAACCTCCCGCAAATGCTGCTTAGTTAACACAAAATTGAACATATTAGGTGTAGTAAAAAGAAATCCATTATTTTTGCATTAAATTGAAGGTTCTATTTAGCATAGATAGAATGATACGATTTAGATAAAATATGCACCGTTTTGTTCGATAACTTGTTGCCATTTTGGAGGTAATTTCATAATGCCTCCCTAGTAAAAACCCTTGTCCCTATTGTCAAAAAACTGGGACAGTCGATTTTCACAATTTTCTCTTGAGGCGAATTTTTCACCTGCAAAATCATTCGTCATAGACAGGAACAGGTGGTAATCACTTGGTGCGAGGTCCGGACTATAAGGTGGATGCATAAGAACTTCCCAACCAAGCTCCCGGAGCTTCTGGCGAGTCACTATCGATGTATGCGGCCTGGCGTTATCCTGATGGAATACAATTTCTCTCCTATTAGCCTAAACTGGCCGCTTCTGGGCGATTGCTTTTTTCAGACAATCCAATTGTTGACAGTACAGGTCTGAATTAAGAGTTCGGCCGTAGGGGAGCAGCTCATAGTAGATGATTTCCTGCCAGTCCCATCAAATACACAGCAAAACCTTCCTGATTGTCAATCCTGGCTTGGCCACCGTTTGCGCCGGCTCACCGCGATTTGACCACGACCGTTGTCGCTTGACGTTGTCGTAAGTGACCCACTTTTCATCACCAATAACCATCCGCTTCAGAAATGAATCGATATTGTTGCGATTCATCAGCGAGTCGCAGATGGAAATTCGGTCCATGAGGTTTCTTTGCGATAACTCGTGTGGCACCAATACATCGAACTTCTTTTTGTATCCAGCCTTATTTAAGTGGTTCCAAACGATATTTTGTGCAATTTTTGGCTCCTGGGCAATCGAAACAGTGCTTACGTGACGGTCGGACTCGATGATTTCCATTATTTTATCGACATTTTTGACAATTAGCCTTCCAGAGCGTGGTGCATCTTTGACGTCAAAATTACCGGAACGGAATCAACGGAGCCAAAATTGCGCGTGATTGGCTCTTACAGTATCAGGACCATAGACACTATTCACATTTTCAGCTGCCTGGCTTGCGTTTTCGCCTTTATCGAAGAAAAACTGTAAAATATGGCGTATTTTCTCTTTGTTAGTGTCCATCTTTGACGCGTGCTAAAAAAATACTGAGTCAAGCAATCACAAAACTGTATCAGAAGCTTTTTTAGTACGAAATCTTATCTTTCTAACGTCATCTAGTGTAACTCGATCGCGCTTTTACAACGAGAGATACAGACTACTAAAGCCATCTATTGGCAAAATAATGGATTACTTTTTACTACACCTAATATTTAACCCAATTGAAAACAAGATTTTTTTATGTAGCTCGAAGCGATATAAACTGAATATTATTGAAAGATGTCTAACTTCTCTGTAACTACCGACTTCAGCTGTTACTATTAAATATTCATAATAGCCAGAGCCATCTTTTGAAAACGGACCGAACTTATTTGTACTCCCAATATATGAACATTTATGGATGGACAAGCTCTGTGCTAGATGGGTTCCGTATTTGCTAATGGTCAATTAAAAATTTACCCGAAAAACTGTTTCAACTAAAAATTTGGCGCTGTACAAACGAAACCCTATCGAATTTTTGCGTCGTTCCATAATTGCAGATGAAACTTGGATTTACCACTACACTCTTGAAAGTAAATATAACAGTCAAAGCAATGGACTGGATCAGGTGAACCAACTCCAAAGTCAAAAACAATTTTATCGGTCAATAAGGTTATAGCGACTATTTTTTTGGGATGAGAAAGGGATTATTTTTATTGATTACCAGGAGAAGGGTGAAACCATCGCTGGTCAATACTACGCAGTTATTGCGGTGTTTGAAGGACGAAATGAAAAATAAATGATCTTACTTGGCAAAGAAAAAAATGTTGTTTCACTATAACAACGCACCTGCCCATTTGTCGGTTGCTGCGATGGCTAAAGTCAACAAATGAAGTTTGAATTGTTATTCCAACCACCATATTCACCAGATTGAGTCCCCAGCAACTATAATTTGTTTTCTTACCTTAGAAAATAGCTTGATGACCGTATGCTCCTCTGATTTTTCCATTTTCACGTAAGCAATTGAAGCGTCTTGTTAAATCAGCTCTTAAGCGTACACTAACAGAGCAATCAACCTAAAAATTTATATGCAAGCTAGTGAGATGTAGGGCTGCAAAATACAAACCGAACACTTGACCTGCTGGTGCTATCTCTAGGTCAGGCCGGAAACTTTTCATCGCACCCTCGTATGATTTTTTCCAAATCATAGGGAAGACACCGGTGTTAAATGAATAATTTATTATGTCTAGAAGAGGTTGGTAGACCGAAGAGCAGGCAGGCTAAATCATGTGGGGCGAAAGGACATTTGGTCCAACAGCTTTGAAAGTAGCAAAATGGACAATCCTCTCTGCATACTCATTATTTACTCGTTGGAAGATGAATTCTTAGTAAAGTTTTATTGATAAAATTGACACGAATTCAATGTTCAAAAGAGCAAAATTTCGAGAGCAGGCTAGAGCGAAGTTATTGATATTACTAATAGTAAGGTATTTATATTATTATATTATTTATATTATTATATTATTTATATTACTAATAGTAGGTTCACAAGGTTGAAGTAATGTTTATTAGAAAGATCGGGTCTATTTTATTTCTTTCGAAGTACTCTGGAATTGCTCAAGAAACTCAGTTTCTTCTCAATGGCTCTATTCTTGGAAGTATCTACTAAATTCCAGATAATCCTGCGAGGCGACTTAATTTCAAAATCAGAGTTCAGTCTCGATCTACAACCGAGCTCTACACGATTAGCGTTATCTCGATTAATCATGAGTTTTTTAATTTCTTGTGTAATCTACGGCTTGCTACGTGAAGAGAGTGCAATCCGACGAAGAGATGTAAATTTATTAACCGTTTGAGTCCCAAGCAGCGCGATCGCGATGTTGAGATTTTATGTTGAGAAAACCCAGCACATTTCGAGCATTGTGAACAACTGATGGTGCGTTACCGATTGTCGAAATCGCGCGTTCAGATTTACTGACGCAAGTACACCACACAGTCCCTTTTAATGTAAATAGTACATTTTACAATAGGTAGAATAATATTATAATAATGCAATAATACACTACAAAATAAGAATTACTCAGTTTTGGACTCTACGACAGTGTTTTCTCAGTATCCTGGGACTCAAACGGTTAAAGGCCTGTATCAAAGCGTCGTGTAGCAAATAGCCGGCTCATTTGTATATGAGTTTGTCCTGCTAATATGGTTGATTCTTGACGAGAGCAAGGTCGAGCTTAAGTACTAAGTTCTCAATAGAGGTGTGATTTAGGTTCGTGTATATTCATATTTATGAGTATAAGAATAGATGCTAATGTTTAATTTTAATTTAATTAAGTCATGTCTAGCAACAAAGGGTGCAGACGATTTAGCATATTGCATTATGTCGTCAGCATTATAAATAATAAAAATATCCAGCAAGGTGTGAGAGATATGATCTGCATGCTTGGTGTGATGTCTAGAATCCGAGGGGACTAAATACTGACTAATGTTGACAATGTAAAAAAAATTAAAAGCAGCAAAATCTGTGTTCAAATTCATCTTAAAACCCCCTGTAATAAAAAATTTGGTGTGGGTTTTGGGAGGGAGAGAGAGAGAGAGAAAGTGCAGAGCTGAACGAAAAGAATTAAGAACTGAAATACCTGTTTAAAAGAAGTAGACGGAGATTAAGAAGCCTACGAAAGCGCAAATCGCCTCGAAGTCCAAAATAACCCGTACAGGCTAGCTTATACTATAGAAATCAAGCTAGTCAAGAACAAAAGCCTGCCAAGGACAAGTAAAAAAGGTTATAGAATGAAGGAAGAGAGTTTTAAAATCTTAAATAATGTAGAGAAATTGACGATATTAAAAATCGTAACAGAGAAGACCAACCAAAAGGAGCTTATGCCCAGAAAAATAGTGCGTTTGTAACGAAAGATAATAAAATAGCACAGACTGTACATAATATGCAAACGGTTATTAGAAGTAGTTTCTAGAAAGTAGTGGAGCTGATAAAAAAGTCCTCATGAAACATAGACCTTACTAAAGGAAACGAAAATGTTTCTTGAAAAAGAGCAAGTGGGTTTTATGAAGGCACTTAAAGATAAGATTATCTTTCAGGAACTAATGCATCAAACAAGAAAGGTCAAAGGAGAATCCTGCAGAAGAAGAGTTACTTGTAGCGAAGTGGAAATCAGACACGGGAAAGTGAAAAATAGTGGTAAAAAAAAAAAAAAAAAAAAGAATAGAAAATAGATCTAAAAAAAATAGTGAAAAAATAACTCGACTTCCGAAATATAGTTTAAATAACAAGCGGAATCTTTAACGGGATAGAAAACCAAAAACCGAAAAGCTGTAGTTGTTAAAATGAGAGAACCTGTTACTTATGTTATGCAGGCGCGCTATGGGAACTAAAACAGATTATGAATCTAAACTAAATATCGTACATTAAAAAGACAAGAACTGAAGAAAAGCTCTTAGAAGCTAAAAATGAAGCAAAAATCGAAGATTTAAAGACCGCGATAGAGCAGATGCTAGAAAAGCAGGCGACAATATGCACAGTGGATATAAATGTATAGAAAAAGGAGTAGAATAAACTATCAGGCGGCACGTGAAGAACTCTTTTTTTTTTTAAATAGTAATGAAACCGCTATGTATAGACTTCCAAAGAATAAAGGAAACTCCTCCAAAGCTAGCAGATCGAACATCAATCAAAATTATTCTCAAGAAAGAAAGAATTTAAGTTGAGCTGATAAATTGCAGGATAAAAAGAGCGAGTACAAATAATTACAAGGCAGCGTTGTTAAGGATGCCTTGAATTTACGCTGCTCGAAGATGCAAAGAAATGGATAAAACGAACACTTGCTGCTTGTAAATAAGTAGATAAGTATTGAGATCATTTTACAAAGAACTTATTAACAAACTTTTTTACGTTGTTCGCCAAGACAAAAAAAAAGCTGGTGCAAACCATGTGCTGAGTAGCGGAACGTGCATTGCACTGAAAAAAAGATGAAACGGAGACTTTAATCGTGATAAAGTCTGAACGGTCGGAGAAAAACGAGCATAAGAGTGATAGTGAAAAATGATTTTTTAACCATTATAATTGTTTGCAGTTGCTCGTTTTTTAAAACGGAACCCTCATTTTTGACTTCTCTGCGAACTTTGGTTGGCGAGTAGACAAAGTCTGAAAGAACTTTGAACTGTTTTGAATGATTAATTTTTCTTATGTGGTTAGCTTAATTTTTCGTGAAAAGAGAGTGTTAAATTTACTATGCTCGTGAAGGTACGAGATCTGTCCGAAAAGAATCCGACCTGCTTTTATATCTTCGCGCCAGAGTGTTTGAGCGACTTCTGAGAGGCATGATCGTTAACAGTAAGTTCACGAACTTATTGGTTGCTCGCCGATACCGACAGGATGTATAGTTTATTTATATAATGTACAGTGTATTTCTTTACAAAACCTTCTTTGCGTTCGTCGAATTTTGCTGTTGTTAAAAATGACTGAAAGATTAGATCAACGAATTTGTATCAAATTTTGTTTTAAACTTGATGCTACTTTAAAGAATGTCACTCACCCAATGACAAAACATAACGCCAGTGCAGAGATATGAAGGTAAGTTGGATACTTTTCGGACAGACATCGTATATAAGAGCAATTACCCAAAATTTATGAATATTACGATTTGTAAACAATTAAATATTTTTTTAAGGCACAGCCTTGGCTTGCATATTTTTTAGTTCGACTAGCCTCGAATAATCAATTAATTAATTTTTATAATTTTTTTAAAATTTTAATTTTTTTTGTTAAAATTGTTTTATTACGCGAATATTGTCATATAAATAATAAAAAAATAATAATAATAATCAATTTTGGTAATATAATATATTTATTTTTGTAATAACTTTGAATTAAATGACTATATAATATCATTCTGAACATAATTACATACGTTTTAAATAATGTTACAAACTAAAAGTGCAATATTCTTTCTATTTTGGTATTAATAACAAAAAAAAAAAAAAGGAAAATTATTGGTCCAGTAAATATTGTTAAGGGGGAAGGTACACTTAGAGCATAAGAAAAAAGCGTTTTCTCGGAAATTGGACCAAGTGTAACGTCGGGTTGATGTTCCAAGCGCGTTTTAGATTAACGCGAACTGCTTTTCGCCTTTATGAGCCTACTGTATTACTGTAGTAAGTACTGAAACTCATGGGCTCGGGACGGCGGAGGAGTTAAAGTTGTAAGAATTTTTAGGGATGGAAATGAAATTCGGGACTGGACAACCGTATAGGCCGATGTTGGCCTATAAGCTGTCCTGAAAAGGACCTACTAAGTGTTTTTCTTTGGATAGAGATATTTAGCCGATTCTGGCTAATACTATCTCTTTGGAAATGAAAGAAAAAAATACACAGTCTTAGATAAACTTACTTTTTATTGAATGTGAGATGCAAAGAATAAGGACGATCTTGTCTCTCTCTTTCTGTCTCTCTGTTGCTGTGGTTGACTTCTCGTTGTCTTCTTCTTCTTCTTATTTATAAAATTGAATAGTCGGTTTGGCGTAGTTGTTTCGTAGTGGCTTCCTAGTAGTTTCCTTGTAGTTGCTTAAGATCTGCTCGTAGTGATTATTCCTTGCTTGCCTGTAGTAGTGTAACTTGTTCCTTAGTAATGTTCCTCGTAGTAATATTTCCGTAGTAGTTTCCGTAATAATGTTTTGCGTAGTACGTCGGTCCTCGATGGTTTCTTTGAGTTCGGGATCTTCGCGAGACCTAGGGTCTCCAAAGTCAGCGGTCGACTCGAGTTGATAGTCTAAATCGATAGCAAGTTCGTTTTCTGAAGTACGATAACTGTTTTTCGTAGCTGCATTACTATCGTGATCTTCGTCTTTTACGATTTCTAAGATATTCCCCTCTTTGTTATCTATGTTGTCGAGTGCATTTCCAATCTCGAAGGATTGCCTTTTTCCGTTCCATGTCATCATGCGGTTGGGATAGTCAAGGTGTACTTTGTTTTCGCGCAGAAAATCACAGCCTAATATTCCTTCCCCTAGGATATACACGTCGTCTTTTATGACGTTAAATTTTATCGTACTTCCTAGCAATGAGATCTCTATCGTTCCCCAGGTAGGTATGATTTTTTTTTTCAATCCCTCTCAAATTGTATCTTTCTGTCGTATCAATTTCTTCTTTGGGTGGTAATAGGCTTGATTTTATAAGGTTTATCTCGGATCCCGAGTGAATCAATAGTTGCTTTTCCGTGAAGGTCGGTTGATTTAGTATTTTAGCAAAGGGTAGTCCGGTTTTTGTTCCGCTTGTGATATTGTGCAAATTTTTGATCAGGTGCGGGTAATATTCATCGTCCCAGAGTATTTTAATGCGCTTATCGTTTACTAGTATTGTATCGTCTCCGAAGTCCAATTTTGCTTTAGTGGTTTCGAAAAAATTCCCTCCTAATACTCCGTCAAAAGGGATCGGAAAATTATTATGTACTATGATAAATTCGATTATTTTTTCTCTGATTTTTACCTTTGTTTTCCCCAAGCCTTGCTCTGTTTCGCCTCCCAAGCCTTGTAGTGTAAATTCGTCTAAAGTCTTGAGATATTTGTGATCCGGCAAGACGCGTGCTTTTAATACACTAACCTCTGATCCTGTATCGATCATGAGCGTGCTGGGGAACCTATTTTGGAGGAGGCTGAGGCTTACGAACGGTACAGTTTTACAAGTTTTTATGGCATTAACTCTCTACTGAAATCTTCCAGTTCTATTGGGAGAGCTGAGCGCACTTGAGTTCGTGGGGCCTCCCTGATGGCGCTTTGTTGGGGGAGACTCCTCTCGTTTTTTGCTTGGTTATATCTCTTTTTTCTGCACTCGGTGACTGCGTGCCCTTTTATATGACAATTGCTGCAGATTGGTACGTTGGTCACATTGGTGGGTCTTTGTTGTCGGCAGACTGCTGCAGTATGGCCGGGCATGTCGCATTTGTAGCACCGCAACTCTGCTCTAGGCGTATTGTTGGTGCGTTTAAAGCAATTCAATGCTGAGTGTCCTGGCTTGTTGCATAGTTGACAGGCATCGACTGCGCGTCTGTTCTTACTACACTGCACTGCGGTATGTCCTCTTTGCCCACATATTTGGCATTCAGTATCATTGTTGCAGAAATTGGCAGTATGTCCTAGTTTTGCGCAAATTTGGCAGGTTTTTGCTTTGAGAAAACAGGTTTCTTCTAAGTGTCCAGGTTTTTTACAAAAGCGGCATACTGCTAAACTGTTAATCCATGCCTCGTATCTTGTGTCCTTCATTCTTTTCAGCTCTGGTTTCGCAACCTCTTCGCTCGCGTAAAAGAGTCCTTGTTTATGGGCTCGCTGTTTATCGCGAAGGGCTGTTTTGGAGGCGATTTGTCTTTCGGCCAGTACGGCGTTCTTTACGATGTCTGAGATATTGTTTGTTTCTTTCATTCTATTCTCTATTTCTGGTTTCAGACCTTGCTTAAAGCATTCTACTATGTTTGCTTCTGTTTGTGCTCTAAATTCGGAATCGAGGGTGCCGGTAGCTATTTTATAAGCTTCGTTAATCTGCGCTCCCAGATCTCTCATACGATTTGCAAAAGCGATGACGTTTTCATTGTCTCGCTGGTACTCGTTTCCGAGTTCTCCCAGCAGCTGTTGCTCAGTTTTAGTACTGGCGTATATATCCTTGAAAAAGTCTTTCAAAGATTCAACCGCCGGAAATGATAACCCAAGGATCGCGGCGCGGGCTTCTCCTTTTATTCTACTTCTGATAAGTCTTACTAAGTTTGATTCATCGTAGGGCCCGACTATTTCTCTGGCTTCGTTGCAGCCTTCTAAAAATTCGCTTACTGGGATGTTTTTTCCGTTGAATTCAGGGACTACATCGAGGGCGTCCTTCAGAGATATCAGAAAAATCGGTTTTTGTTCGCCTTGATTTCCGGCGTCTCTACCGTAACCGGCCCTGTTAGGTTAAGTCATTGTCGGGGAGTCTGGATCTAAGATGTTTAGATCGATCAGAGGTTGGTATATGGGTGGAGGGGGAGTGATGTCTTCTTTTGTAACGTCTTCACTTACTCTCAGGGGAGTGTTGACGGGGGAGGCAAGACTTTGGTATTGGGGAGAGCGAGATACAGGCTGTCTACGGGTAAAGGGATCGGCAATTTCGTCTTTATCTTTTTCTGCTTTTAATGCCTTAGCGACTTGTTTCCTGGTTTGTCTCCTATCGGTCATTTTTCGCTCGAATGAAGAATGCAAAAATTAATATACAGGCTTGTTCCCTGTTGCTTAAGGCTAATATGTTGAAGTCTTAAGTTAGGTGACAACATGTGGAGATACTTGTTTCTAAGCAGGAGATTGTTACTTTTATCTTACTTTACTTTCATTATTTATTTATTTATCTATTATTTACTTGTTTTAGTCTTATTTATTTGGTCCAATTATTTCTATTGTTGCTTATTTTACCTATCGTCTAAAATTTTTTTTTTTAGTTTACTTAATTTATTTTTGTTTGCTTATTTTTAGCTCGCGAATTAATTGATTTCGCTCTCCTGGAAGGAGCGGTATCATTTGTATAAATTTTTATTAGTTTGTTTATAATTATTTGTTAGGATTCGCCGTTGAAGAGGTTACTAATTTTAATTTCCTTTTAGTTCAAAAAAAAAGGTTTATTTGGATGAATTTAATATATCCGTATTTTTATTTTAATAATATAAATTTAATATATTTTTTTTTTGAACCCGTAAGCAATTATTAGATGGGAGCAAAAAAAATTTTTTTTTTTTTTTTTTTTTTTTATATTATTGTTTCGTAGTTTTAGTATAATGCTAGTATTTTAATTTGTATTTTAAAACCAAGACAGTGTGTGAACGATGTTCAACATGTGTATTTGAAATCTGATACTCGTATATGTAATATTACCTCTATTATGCTTATGTTAAGATTTATATAGAAAATATTTAATTAATACAAGTTTCGATATTATAATGTAATGCATGTATGTTTAATTGGATTTGAAAAAAAATTTTTTTTAATTTTTTTTTTTTTTTTTTTTTTTTTTTTTTTTTTTTTTTTCAACTAACTCGTGCTAACTTATGGCTCAGTTCAGCACTTTCTTTATTCATGTAATTTCCACTTTATTTATTCAATTAATTAATTTATTTCTCTTCGTTTGATTCGTCATTTTATTATTTTATTATTTTAGGTTTATTTATTTGTTTATTTAATTACTCACTTTTAATTTAGTTACGTTAATTTTGTACCTTCATCTATCTTTTATAATTTATTTGATTGCTTTTGCACTTTTTACTTATTCATTCATTTCTTCACCCATTGTATTAGGTTGTCATTATTATTTTTTTTTTGCCTTTCTTTTACTTATTTTTAATTCTTTTATGATTTAATCTATTTATTATTTCTCGTGGTTTACTTTTTCACTTGTTTCAACCCTTTCTTTAACAATTCACTTATTTTTATCAATAGAGCACGGTTAACACTTTTGTTCACTTTATTATTATTTTATCATTAATCGGGTTTTTAGTTTATTTATTATTTATTCTCTTCTTATTTAATATTTTATTAACTTATTTGTCACTTTTTTTTTCCTTTTTTTTCTTTATTTATTTGCCTTTTCTTATTTATCTTTAATTTATCTCTTTTTATTCTCTTGACACTTTATTTATTATTTCACTTTAACAACAACAACAAATTGTTTAACGTCAACACTTTATTTATTATTTCACTTTACTATTTCACTTGCTTTTCTTTACTTTATTCACTTGTATATTGTATCGATATATTATTATATATTTCTTATAATAAAAGTTTTTTGTATCTTATGCTGTTTTATCTTGTCGTTCGTTTATCTTATTTGATTTCTTTTATTTACTTGCTGTTTATCTTTTTCTGTTTATTTGATTTTTCACGATTTATTACTCATTTTCTATTTTGGATTATTATTTTTATTATTGCACCTTTTTAATTTATTATTAATTTATTTATCCTTCTTAATTTGAGTTTTTCTTTGTATTTGATCTTATATTGATTTATTCACTATTTTATTTCCTTTTATTCAGATTCAATTTTTATTTCATTTATAATGTTTATATTTAATATTTCTCTTTTGTTAATGCTTCTACTTTTAATTTTATTTGTAAATTTGTTTAAAATGTCACAATAATTTTTTTATGTTCGTTTCGTTATTATCTCGTAAAAAGATAGAGAGAAAAGTGAAAATGAAAAGGACGAACTCTTACAAACTCGCAGTTTTCTCTGAAGATTTTGAAGAGGAAAAAAAATTAGTTTCTTCTCCATTTTTCTTCAAAATCCCTCCGGGGCCTCCATAAAATTTGTTGTAACGTCGGGTTGACGTTCTAAACGCGTTTTAAATTAACGCTAACTGCTTTTTGCATTTATAAGCCTAAGTACTGAAACTCATGGGCTCGGGACGGCGCAGAAGTTAAAGTTGTAAGAATTTTTAGGAATAAAAATGAAATTCGGGACTGGACAACCGTATAGGCCGATGTTGGCCTATATGCTGTCCTGGAAAGGACCTACTAAGTGTTTTTCTTTGGATAGAGATATTTAGCCGATTTTGGCTAATACTATCTCTTTGGAAATGAAAGAAAAAAAATACCCAGTCTTAGATAAACTTACTTTTTATTGAATGTAAGATGCAAAGAATAAGGACGATCTTCTCTCTCTTTCTGTCTCTCTGTCGCTGTGGGTGACTTCTCGTCATCTTCTTCTTCTTATTTATAAAATTAAAGTCTGTTTGGCGTAGCTGTTTCGTAGGGGGTTCCTAGTAGTTTCCTTGTAGTTGCTTAAGATCTGCTCGTAGTGATTATTCCTTGCTTGCCTGTAGTAGTGTAACTTGTTCCTTAGTGATGTTCCTCGTAGTAATATTTTCGTAATAATGTTTTGCGTAGTACGTGGGTCCTTAGTAGTGTTTTCTTCTTAGTATTTTGGGTAGTACGTGGGCCCTTAGTAGTGTTTTCTTCTCAGTATTTTGAGTAGTACGTGGGTCCTCGAGTGCTGCCTGAGGTCTGCTGCTTGGTGATTATTTTGTGCCATATTTAACTGCGTTGGAGAAGCTACTCAGCAAATTCCTTCTTTGGCCGGGAAATTCGGGGAGAGGCCGAGTTTTTCAGGCCCCCTCTTCCTGGCGGGCTTCTCGGTTAGAGAGAGTGAGAATTAGAGAGAGAGAGAGAGATGATCCATTTTTACAGAGTTTTTACATAAGTTTATTATATACAATAAAATTATGTTAATTTAAATTGTATGATCGTGTGCCTTTTAAGGTTGAGCGCATTTTACAACAGAACAAAGTTTTTCGTCGCATTTTACATAATTAGATAAAGAATGAGTATTTAAATAATAAAGAAAAGATTGCTATGAGTGTTTTATTATTACAAAAGAGAAAATAATTGTAGAATGATAGTTTAAATAGTCATTCTTTAGAAATTATAATTTTTAATTAATGGACTGTTGGAGGAGTACTTAAAAAAAAGTTATTAAATAAATATTTGCTAAGATGATTGTTAATTTATATTGAAATTTTTATTATTATTAATAATTCTGATTACAAAATGTAATTATTAATGCCATTTTTTTTTGTACAGTTTTGTTTATAAAATAAAATAATGTAGCTGGTCGCGGACTATTATTCTATTCTAGCGAAAAAGTAATAATAAGGATCGTTAAATGGTTAATTTAAATTAATTATTTCTTTTAATTCATTTAATTAATTACTTATTTTTATTTAATTAATTATTAAAAAAAAATTATTTTGAGTGTATTACAAGAATTCATGATATTCCAGACGATTGCGCGATGTTCTAAATTACGCTATAAGAAAGACTACCTTGCATGAATTTGTGTGTCGAATGTCAATGAAATTTGTATTGACTGACTTGGCGATTTAGTTATTTTCTCACTTAGAAGGAAGAATTTTATTTTATTATGACATGTGTGCAATTGTATGTAAAAATTGCATCGTAGTAAAACTGAGTTTAACGAGAGCGGCTATTTAACTCTCGATTCAAGCTTGGGTTGAGTTTCCCAATGGTCTACGTCAGTGGAGAGTGCGTCGAGTAGGTTGTGGAGGGGATTATTGTGTTGGTAAAGAACTTTTCGGCTGACAAAACACAAAAAAAAAACGGAGGTCATGCACCGACGTTACACAAGTATTCAAATGAATTGAAACAAATTTTTTTCCATATAAAAGATATATATATATTATATAATATAACTCATAATTTATGACAAAATGTTAGTAAACGTGCAAGATATGGTACATTTGCAAAGGGCTCACAAAAAACCGCTTTCGATGATCTCAGCTGCTCATGACTGGATCACGTGAATTTAAAAAAAAAGAGGGGATCATTAGATAATTGTATAATGATCTGGTTAAACAAAGGGTCTTAAAAAATTTTTATTTTTCCCAAAATGGCGAATGTTGAAAGTCAAAATTTTGATTTTGACTAAAACTTTGCTCACATTTTCGGCTATATAAAAAAAAAAAAAAAAAAAAAAAAAAAAAAAAATATTCATCGCTCAAAATATCCTTCGTTCAAATAGAGGGTTTATAATATAGAAGAAGTGTACAAGATTTCAAGTCGATAAGTTAAGCCGTTCTACAGCTACAGTAATCGACGATTTCGAAAAACACGGTTTCAACAAAAACGCGTTTAACGTTTTAAGAACGATTTACATGCAGATAAAATTTCTTTTAACTTACAGTGAATCGTCTATTCCAGCACCAAAAAATGTTTCTTTCTTTTCTTTATAGGCAGCCTCAGTAGTAATTTGACTACGTCAGCGAGCTATTCTTGTTTCCTGAGTGCTGTCTAATGAACGACGGTTAGCTGAGCCGATTCGATTGCAATCTACCTGCTTATTCATGTGCATGCGGTCCCCATTTTAACTCCATCGCGACAAAAATGGATAATAGTCCGCGCGTACACTCATTGAATGTGCAGGTAGCAACATTGGCGGCTATACTGACGGTAGTAAGGCTTGCAGGTAACGTTTTCAGCATGATCTTCCAAACGCTTTGATTAGAGCTTTCATTGCTATTCTGCGTAAATTCTCCAATGCATCTTTGCAATAATTCGTCACTTGTAAGACTTTCGTAAATCGGTTTTATAGCACTCAAAACTTATCACGGTAAGGCAACGATATCGTGTTTGAAAGACGCCAAGTTATTCTCCGCCTTTGCCGTTTAATATTTGCACCATGAGTCAACATCTAGTGGACACTTGTCATGCTGCGGCTTTTTATCGGTTGAACTTTTGCGATAACACGTAGCCCAAATGGCATTTTTTATTTTCTTAACTGAATCACAGTTATCACGAAAAGCGTTGCCAAAATACTCAGATAATTAATCATTGACCTTTATAATATATCTATATACAGGGTGCGTACGGTATTTAAGGACATGCAAAAATGTGACTATAACGTCGCGAATTTTTATTTTTATTTTTTTTCCTTTTAAGATAAGAAATGGCGGACTACAACATCACTCAAGAAATGAAGAAACATGCTGTCATCGTCGCTATATGTGCGAACCATACAGATTTAAAAATCTCTAATTTTCTTAATTGCGCCCGTTCATTCGTGCATAAGGTTTGCCGTGAATTGGAAGCATCAGGAGGCGATACAGAATCGGTTGCAAAACGCAAAAAGCACGAACACCGTTCTGACACTGTCCGATTTGCAGAATTTTTAGAGCAAGTGCAAGCGATCATAGACGAGGATCCTTCAAAATCAATGAGGGTCCTTGCGAGTGAGCTTCATGTGTCTGAGCGCCTTATTCGTAGAGTTGTCTACGAAGACCTTCGATATAAGTGTTACGTGATGCGCAGAGGACAGTTCATGTTGGAACGACCACAGGAACGGAGAGTTCTCCGATCAAAACGTCTTTTAAACAAAATCAAACACCCTGAGGCACTAAAAATGTTATGGTTTTTTTCCGACGAAAAAAATTTTGACCAAGATCAAAAGACCCATCGCAGAAATGACAGATGGCTATGTTCAAATCCTACGGAGGTTCCTGTTGTTATGCACACAAAATTTGCAGCCACTGTTATGGTTTTAGGTGTTGTCAGCAACGAAGGACATGTTATGCCATCACACTTTTTTACTCAAGGACTTCGAGTAAACTCTGCTGCATACATTGAGGTTTTGGAGACGGTAGTAAAACCCTGGATAGACAATGTAAGCGGAGGCAGACCATACATTTTTCAACAAGACTCTGCTCCTTTACATAAAGCGATGGCGACACAAGATCGGATAGCCGAAAATTTTCATGACCACATAACACCGAACCTATGACCACCTAGCTCCCCAGACCTTAATCCTTTGGATTATTACGTATGGGGCGTAGTTGTGCGTGAGACCAATAAGCGTCCTCATAACACAACTTCTTCGCTGAAGACTGCTATTAATGCCGTTATGGTCAATATGAACAATGAGCATTTGATTCGGGCATGTAATCGTTTCCGGACCCGGATCGAATAGGTTATTGCTGCTAATGGCGATTTTATTAAATAACTTCATAGCCATATATTAATTTAACGTTGTATAAAAAATTCTTAAAATTTCATTCAATTTTATTAAAAATACAAGCTAATTAATTTTACTCTCAAGTTGTCCTCAAATACTGTACGCACCCTGTATATACACATATATATATACAGGCTATCCCATTTTAATCGCCCCACGCGAATAACTGAAATAATTTCCTTTGAAAAAAAATATTTTTAATAAAAGTCTTACGGTTTTAAGGGAGCATCCAATGGTGACGTTTACTGTGACCTTGACAATGACCTTCAAGGTCATTTAAAGGTCAAGTTAGTTTATTCAAATCGAAACCTCAACTTTTGACCCCGGAAATAGAAAGTGCGGAAAATTTAACGTCAAAATACAACCTTGACCATGACCTTCAAGGTCATTTTAAGGTCAAGTTAGTTTTTTTCAAATAGAAACCCGTAATTTTAACGCCGGAACTGGAACGAGGCAAGACATAGGGTCCGCCCATTTAAGGGAAGTATCTCAATACCTAGCCAGTCAAGGCAAAGCCTGGAGTCCACCCATGTTAAGGAAAGACTGCTAATACGCAGCAAGTCAAGGTCAGAGCAACAAGCCCGCCCAGTCAAGGGAAGACTCACAGCACCCAGCCAGTTAAGGCAAGGCAACGAGTCCGCCCAGTCAAAAGAAGAATCCTAGAACTCAGCCAGTTGAAACGTTTCTTAAAACAGATGTTCAATTCGTCGTCTATTTTCTTGAATGCACATATTTATTCTTCGATGGAAACTCAGACGGACCCTCTCTAATGTTTTAACCGTGATAGATTCGAGAACTCTCCTTATTCTTTCTCTCATGTCCGCTGTTGTTGTTGGAGCTTGCGCAAATACTTGCTCTTTTACAACACCGTATAGAAAGAAATCCATCGGTATAAGATCTGGTGATCTGGCTGGCCATCCATGTACTTAGCTGCCAATGACAATCCAATGATTGGGACATGTGGTATCCAAGAATGCCTTAAATGGTAATGTACGGTGTGCTGGTGCCCCATCTTGTTGAAACCACATGATTTGTCTCAAGGCTAATGGGACGTCCTCTAACAATTGTTGAACTTCATTCTGGAAAATATTTAAATGGGAAGAGTCATAAAAATTATTATTATAAAAAAAATGAACCAATCATATTATTTCCTATTATACCTCCCCATACATTCAATGACCACCGTCTCTAGATACAATGATCCCTTTGCCAATGAGGATTTACTTGGGAATAGTATTAGGCATTATGGAGATTGACAGCTCCTATATTGTCAAATTTTGCCTCGTGTGCAAATAAGAATTTGTCGAAATAGAAAGGATCTTGGCGGATTCTATTAGATGCCCATCTGAAAAAATTTAAATGCCGCTGGTCATCTCCGATCTCAAAACCATGAGTGAGACGGATATGGTATGGATGGGATTCCAAACTTCTCAAAATGCGGTTAGTAGTTGTTTTTGAACTCCATGCGTTCGACTGATTTGCCAAGTAGAAATATGGGGATCATGAGCAACCGAAGCCAACACACCTAGTACAATATGCCCTCTATAGCCAGTTTTGCGCCTTTTTCGTGTCAGATTACCTTGTTCAGCTCTACTTACTAATCGCTTAATAGCCTTTCTATGTGGATGTTTAGAGTCCGGATATTTTTCTTTATAACGCCTTTGTACAGCTCTGTAGATGTCTTGACACTCGCCAAAAACCTTAATTATATAAACTATTTCCAGTGGCGTATAATCAGCCATGAAGGGAAAAAAATGTAAGTCTACAGATAAAATAATTCAAACCCTCTTGATTACAAAGATCAAAATTATTGCAATTAAAACTATTATCGTATAGACCTTATAACGAAAAAAAATTTCTAATTTTGTCTTATAAGTGATCATGATGCCATGGTTGGTTTTTATGTAGAAGAGAGTTAAAGGTGCGCAACGGGGGTTGAAAGGTAAAGGAATTCAACAGCTGGAAGACAATGGCATTTCTTTAACTGAGCAAGAGTCGTCCCCTAAACTAAACTGACCAAGGTCATAATTCAACATCACTTTTTTCGCACTCATTAATATCGGCATGAAAACAGAGATATTCGTCAATAATTATTACGATCTTAATATGTCTTTGACTTCAAGGTCAAGGTCAAGATCATAAGCCGCCGTAAAATGTTTCACTCTTTCTATCTCCACGTTTAAAGGTAGGGTTTTCCCAAAGGCGTCTACAGGATTTTATGCAGGGGGGGGGGGCAGAATGTTACTCACTAGAACTTTCAATTTGCCCGTAGTGTGAATAACTCGACTTTTATTGTGTATTTATACATCTTTTGGTAATAAACTTTCTCACCACAGCAAGGTAGATGTATAATAGAGAAAGTTGTTTTTTATTTTTTTTTTAATTTTTTTTTTATTAAGTGTACAACTTAGCTTCTGCCGTTTTGCAATAGATGGCTGTAGCGGTAAGTGGTAGTTGAAATAAATAGATCATAGATGTCATACAATAAGCTTAGGTATTTGTAAACATAACGCCATCAAAATATTAGTCGATTTGTGTCTGCATCATAAAGTTATTCTCGATTAAACATGTCAGCTTACGAGCCAAATTCTCGTCATTTGCGGGAGGTTTTAATTTTCTGCTTTAATATGAAGAAATCTGGGACTGAGGCTCATCGAATGCTCTCAAATACCTATGGTGAGGCCGCTATTAGTAAAAGAACGTGCCGAGAGTGTTTTCAACGCTTCAAGAACGGCGATTTTAACGTCGAAGACCAGCATGGCGGTGGAAGAAAGAAGGTTTTCGAAGATTTGGAGGCATTACTTGATCAAGACTCGTGTCAAACGCAACAAGAATTGGCAGGATCATTGGGAGTGACGCAACAAGCCATTTCAAAACGTCTGAGAGTCGTGGGAATGATTCAGATACAAGGAAATTGGGTGCCGTACGAGTTGAAGCCGAGAGATGTTGAACGGCGTTTGTGTGTTTGTAAACAGCTGCTTGCAAGGCAAAGACGGAAGGGATTTCTGCATCACATTGTGACTGGGGACGAAAAATGGGTTCACTACGATAATCCCAAGCGCAGAAAATCATGAGGATATCCCGGCCATGCTTCCACGTCGACGGCCAAACCGAATATTCACGGTTCCAAGGTCATGCTCAGTATTTGGTGGAACCAGCTCGGCGTAGTATATTATGAGTTGTTAAAACCGACTGAAACAATCACAGGCGATTGTTATCGAACGCAATTAATGCGTTTGAGCCGAGCACTGAAAGACAAACGGCCGCAATACAACAAGAAACATGATAAAGTGATTTTACAGCATGACAATGCTCGACCCCATGTCGCGAAAGTGGTCAAGACATACTTGGAAACTTTGAAATGGGAAGTCCTACCTTACCCACCGTATTCTCCAGACGTTGCTCTCTCGGACTATCACTTGTTTCGATCAATGGCACACGGCCTGGCTGACCAGCACTTCTGGTCTTATGAAGAAGTAAAAAATTGGATCGATTCGTGGATCGATTCAAAAGATGATCAGTTTTTTTAACGCGGGATTCGTATGCTGCCCGAAAGATGGGAGAAATTAGTGGCCAGCGATGGACAATATTTTGAATCATAAATGTATAACCAGTTTTTTACAATTAAGCCTCGAATTTCGGAAAAAAACGGCGGAAGCAAAGTTGTACACCCAATATATGTATATTTTTCTTTATTTTGTATTCTTTTTATCTATTTTTTTTTCCAATTTTTTTGATTTTTTTTTTTAAATCTCAGAAAGCGTTTTTGTTATCTATTAAATCTCATTAATTTGGATTCCGAATAAAAAATACATTAATGATTCCGAATATCGGAATCATTAATGTATAATTTTTAGTTTTCTCTTGCCTGGTTTCGGTTTCAATTTTTAATCTTTGTCAGGAATGTCAGGCGAAAATAGAAAAACCAATCTTTTTTTGTCTTGGCCAAATTTATCTATAACTTTTTGGATGAAACTGTCTTTGTCTTCGTTGATTTTTTTCCGGTGTACACTAAGCATGCAAAGGCCACTGGTTCAAGATTCTGACATTGTGGATCTAACCCATGTTTTGACATGTCTTAGTGTACTAAACGATCTTTCTATAGTCTCCGTGGTAACTGGTAAAGTGAGCGATTTAATAAGCAATGTTCTAATATTGGGCAAGAACTCTACTCTCTTTAACATTGCTTTAGTAGACAGATCAGATGTTGATACGATGTCGTACCGTATAAGACCCTCATGGAGTAAGGCTTCTGTTTCATGCGTTCGTTCAATATCTTTTAACGACACTTTGAACTGCTCCTGGCTTAGTTTTTTAAGTTAAGATGGACGGAGGCTGAACAGATTGAAAATTTTAGTATTTTCTTCGGAAAATCTCATGTATAGTGAACTTGTAATCGAATCGATGTAGGGTAAAAATAATGATAATTTGTAGTACTCGAGTGGAATTTTCCACTTTTGTAGGTATTTGATTCACGAACAATTCGTCTGGCAACCATTTTTGTTTATCTCTTGTAGTTTTCTCAGGATATCGAAAAAACAAAAAAAAAAAAAAACAAATCATTTTTTCCACTCAATTTAAAAAAAAAAAAAATGACGCAGGTTCCAGTTTATGACCCACGAGATGAGAGACCTTTTTTATTAGCTTTCTGTAGACATTTCAATTGTAAAATCGCGGTTAAATATTTTTTGATTTTTATCCCTCTTTTTCGGCTTGTTTTCCTGGACTACTTTGTTAACGCCCTCTTTTACCATTCCGTCGCGCGTCAAAACTTGAGAGAAAGTAGGATTACCATTATTATTTTTCTATAACTATTACTGAAGGTTACATTTTTTTACCATTACTAAATTACTATAACTAAATTACTATTACTAAAAACTGAATTACTAATGACCTATTACTAAAGGATGGTTCTTTAAGAGTAAAGAGGGTCGTGAAAAATTTTGTAGTGGCATCAACTTCTGAACCTTTAGTGTACCAAAATTTTGGTTTGAATCAATATATATAATTTATATACATATGAAACTTGTTACACTATAAAATATTTTAAGCACATTTTTTTTTTGTCTGAACATGTGGAAAAAAACCTGCAATGCCAGGCAGCCAGGAAGGCGGCAATTGCCAGTTTTGCTTCCGCCCCTGGGTTTCCCCATTGAAAAAACTGACTTGTTGGCCTTTCAATATACTTGGAGATCATAGTCAATGTCATAGTCGTATTCGGTCGTAAAATTTTCCGCTCTTTCTATTTTCGGGGTCAAAAGTAGGGGTTTCGATTTTAAAAAACTAACTTAAACTTTAAATGACCTTGAAGGTCATTTTCAAGGTCACAGTAAAGGTCGCCATTAAATGTCCCTCTTGAAAACCCTACAACTTTTATTTAAAATATTTTTTTCGAAGGACTTACTTTCAGAGTTATTAGCCTGGGGCAATTTAAATGAGACACCCAACGTGTGTGTGTGTGTGTGTGTGTGTGTGTGTGTGTGTGTGTATGTGCGCGCGCGCGCGCGCGTGTGCGTGTAGACACCATATACATAACACATCGTTTAATAAGTCCCGAGACTAACAACGAAAACAACATTTTTTTTCAAAAATCATTTTTATTCATCAATATAATCTACTTTTAAAGTGATACAATCTTTCCAACGCCTTTCCAACATTTCTATACCATGTTTATAGAAGGATTTATCCTTTGCTTCAAAATAGGCTTCAGTTTCGGCAATGACCTCCTCATTCGAGCCAAATTTTTTTCCCTAGAGTATTTTTTTGAGATCAGCAAAGAGCCAGTAGTCGCTGGGGGCTAAATCTGGCAAATACGGGGGGTGGGGAAGCAAATCAAAGCCCAATTTGTTCAATTTTGCCATTGTTTTCATGGACTTGTGGCATGGTGCATTGTCTTGGTGAAAAAGGATTTTTTTCTTTCTCATGTGCGGTCGTTTTGCTGCGATCTCCTCCTTCAAACGTACCAACAAGTCAATATAATAATCACTGTTGATCGATTTACCTTTTTCCAGGTAGTCAATGAAAATCACGCCATGTGTATCCCAAAAAACAGACGCCATGACTTTGCCAGCAGGCTGCTGCGTTTTTGGACGCTTTGAGCGGCTTTCGCCAGCCATGCGCCACTCAGATGATTGCCGATTCGACTCCGGAGTGAAATGACGTATCCATGTTTCATCCATGGTCACGTATCGACACAGGAAATCCTTTTTATTGCGAGTAAATAGCGATAAACAGTTCTCTGAATCGTCGATTCGTTGCTGTTTTTGTTCCACTGAAAGCAATCGCGGCACCCACTTGCAAAAAACCTTTTTCATGCTCAATTTTTTATGAAGGATTGTAAATACGCTTCCAGATGATATCTGTGTCACTTCTGCAATCTCACGGACCTTCACTTTGCGATATTTCATTACAATTTTTAACACTTTACTCACATTTTCCTGTGTAACGGCTTCCAATGGCCTACCCGAACGTTCCGCATCGTTTGTGCCCGTACGACCACATTTAAACTCAGCATACCAACGACAAATCGTTGGTTTGGATGGAGAGGAGTCCGGGTAATGTTCTTCAAGCCATTGCTGGGCTTCTACGGTGTTTTCACCCATTAAAAAACAATGTTTTATCGACACGCGACACTCGCTTTTTTCCATTTTTCAAACAAATTAAAAAGTGACTTCTCTCTTACCTCGATAACTCTGCTGTCTGTGATCCGATCGACGTCAAATTTTTACACGTTTCATGTAAAGGTTCGCACTCTATGGAAACGTGACCAGTTTGGTACTACTAGCACTATACCTGGGTAAGTCTCGGGACTTATTGAACGATGTGTTATATATGTACAGGGTGTCCCAATTTAATCGCCCCACGCGAATAACTCTGAAATAATGTCCATTGAGAAAAAATATCTTTAATTAAAGTCTTAGGGTTTTAAGGGGGCATTAAATAGTGACATTTACTGTGACCTTGACAATGACTTTCAAGGTTATTTGAAGGTCAAGTTAGTTTTTTCAAATCAAAACCCCTACTTTTGACCCCGGAAATACAAAGAGCGGAAAATTTTACGATCGAATACGACTATGACCTTGACCATGATCTTCAAGTTTATTGAAAGGCCAACAAGTCAGTTTCTTTATTGAGGAAACCCTACCTTTAAACGTGGAGATTGAAAGAGTGAAACATTTTACGAAGGCTTATGATCTTGACCTTGACCTTAAAGTCGAAGACATATTATGGTCGTAATAATTATTGACGAATATCTTTGTTTTCATGCCGAAATTAATAAGTGCGATAAAAGTAATGTTGAATTATAACCTTGGCCAGTTGAGTTTAGAGGACAACTCCTGCTCAGTTAAAGAAATGCCATTGTGTTCCAGCTGCTAAATTCTCTTTCCTTTCAACTCTCGTTTTGCACCTTTAACTCTCTCCTACATAAAAACCAACCATAGCATCATGATCACTCATAAGAAAAAATTGGAATTTCTTTTTCGTTATGAGGTTCATACGGAAATAGTTTTAGTTCCAATAATTTTGAACTTTGTCATTAAGGGTGTTTGAATTATTTTATCTGTGGACTTACATTTTTCTCTGTCATGGCTGATTATACTCCACAAGAAAAAGCTAATAAGATTAAGGTTCTTGGCGAGTGTCAAGACATCTACAGAGCTGTACAAAGGCGTTATAAAGAAAAATATCCGGACTCTAAACATCCAAATAGAAAGGCTGTTGCGATTAGTGAGTAGAGCTGAACAAGGTATTTTGACACGAAAAAGGCGCAGAACTGACTCTAGAGAGCATATTGTACTAGGTGTGTTGGCTTCGGTTGCTGATGATCTCTATTTTCTACTCGGCAAATCAGATAAACGCATGGAGTTCCAAAAGAAACTACTAACCGCATTTTGCAAAGTTTGAAATTCCATTAATACCATGTCCGCTTTACTCATGGTCTTGAGATCGGAGATCACCAGCGGCGTTTAAATTTTTGTAGATGAGCATCTAATAGAATCCGCCAAGATCCTTTCTATTTCGACAAATTCTTATTTGCAGACGAGGCAAAATTTGACAATATGGGAGCTGTCAATCTCTTTAATGCATGTTACTATTCCCAAGTAAAACCTTATCAGCAAAGCGATCATCGTGTCCAGAGACGGTGGTCATTGTATGTATGGGGAGGTATATTAGAAAAAAATGTGATAGGTCCATTTTTTTATGATAATAATTTAAATGGTTCTTTCTATTTGAATATTTTTCAGTATGAAGTACCACAATTGTTAGAGGACGTCCTATTAGCCTTGAGACAAATCATGTAGTTTCAACAAGATAGAGCACCAGCACACCGTACACTACCAGTTACGGCATTCTTGGATACCACATGTCCTAATCGTTGGATTGGCATTGGCAGCTAAGTACATGCATGGCCAGCCAGATTACCAGATCTTACACCGATGAATTTCTTTTTATGGAGTGTTGTAAAAGAGCAAGTATTTGCGCAAGCTCCAACAACCACAGAGGACATGAAAGGAAGAATAAAGAGAGTTTTTGAATCTATCACGGTTGAAACATTAGAGAGGGTCCGTCTGAGTTTCCATTAAAGAATAAATATGTGCATTTAAGAAAATGAACGACTAATTGAACATCTATTTTAAGAGACGTTTCAACTGGCTGAGTTCTAAGAGTCTTCTCTTGACCAGGCGGACTCGTTGCCTTGCCTTGATTGGCTGAGTTCTAATAGTCTTCCCTTGACTGGGCGGACTCGTTGCCTTGTCTTGACTGACTGGGTTCTAAGAATTTTCCATTGACTGGCTGAGTTCTAAGAATTTTTGCTTGACTGGACGGACTTGTTGCCTTGACCTTGACTGGCTGCGTATTAACAGTCTTTCCTTAACTGAGTGGACTCCATGCCTTGCCTTGACTGGCTACGTATTAAGATACTTCTTTTAAATGGACGGACCTCATGTCTTGCCTTGTTCCAATCCCGGCGTTTAATTTACGGGTTTCCATTTGAAAAAACTAACATGACCTTCATATGACCTTGAAGGTCATCGTCAAGGTCACAGTAAAAGTCACCATTAAATGTCTCCTTTGAATCCCTACAACTTTTATTTGAAATATTTTTTTCCAAACGACATATTTTTAGGGTTATTCGCGTGGGGTGATTAGAATAGGACACCTTGTTCATATATATATATATATATATATATATATATATATATATATATCAGGTGTAGTAAATAGTAATCCATTATTTTGCTAATAGATGGCTTTAGTAGTCTGTATCTCCCGTTGTAAAAGCGCGATCGGGTTACACTAGATGACGTTAGAAAGATAAGATTTCGTACTAAAAAAGCTTCTGATACAGTTTTGTGATTGCTTGACTCAGTATTTTTTTAGCACGCGTCAAAGATGGACACTAACAAAGAGAAAATACGCCATATTTTACATTTTTTCTTCGATAAAGGCGAAAACGCAAGCCAAGCAGCTGAAAATATAAATAGTGTTTATGGTCCTGATACTGTAACAGCTAATCACGCGCAATTATGGTTTCGTCGACTCCGTTCCCGTAATTTTGCCGTCAAAGATGCACCACGCTCTGGAAGGCCAATTGCCGAAAATGTCGATAAAATAATGGTAATCGTCGAGTCCGACCGTCACGTAAGCACTGTTTCGATTGCCCAAGAGCCAAACATTGCACAAAAAACCGTTTGAAACTACTTAAATAAGGCTGGATACAAAAAAAAGTTCGATGTATGGGTGCCACACGAGTTATCGCAAAGAAACCTCATGGACCGAATTTCCATCTGCGGCTCGCTGCTGAATCGCAACAATATCGATTCATTTCTGAAGCGGATGGTTACTGGTGATGAAAAGTGGGTCACTTACGACAACGTCAAGCGATAACGGTCATGGTCAAATCGCGGTGAGCCGGCGCAAACGGTGGCCAAGCCAGGATTGACAGTCAGGAAGGTTTTGCTGTGTGTTTGATGGGACTGGCAGGGAATCATCTACTATGAGCTGCTCCCCTACGACCGAACTCTTAATTCAGACCTGTACTGTCAACAATTGGACCGTCTGAAAAAAGCAATCGCCCAGAAGCGGCCAGCTTTGGCCAATAGGAGAGGAATTGTGTTCCATCAGGATAACGCCAGGCCGCATACATCGATAGTGACTCGCTAGAAGCTCCGGGAGCTTGGTTGGGAAGTTCTTATGCATCCACCTTATAGTCCAGACCTGGCACCAAGTGATTACCACCTGTTCCTGTCTAAGACGAATGATTTTGCAGGTGAAAAATTCGCCTCAAGAGAAGATCGTGAAGATCGACTGTCCCAGTTTTTTGACAATAGGGACAAGGGTTTCTACGTGAGAGGCATTATGAAATTACCTCCAAAATGGCAAAAAGTTATCGAACAAAACGGTGCATAATTGACCTAAATCGTATCATTCTATCTATGCTAAATAAAACCTTTAATTTAATGCAAAAATAATGGATTTCTTTTTACTACACCTAATATATACACTACCGTTCAAAAGTTTAAATGTTAATTTGAATGTTAACGACAATAAAACACGTAAGTTATGATTTATTATACTCAAATCTTAATCAAACGTTAGGTTAACATTTAGTAAAAAATATTCAGTACAAATAAATGCAAAAATAATACACCCTATTACTTTTGTGGTCATAAAACACGTGTGCTGGTCTATTTTCAAGATAAGGAATAATTGGTAAGAAATAAGTAATTTTGTTCATTATTATTATAAGCACGGTCATCATAATGAATGAACTTCAATAATAACATGTTTATTTAAAGATTTATTTACGGTATTTTTTTTCATTTAATAAAAATCGGGTGTTTCCAAACTTTTGAACGGTAGTATATATATATATGTAATACGAGTGCTACTCGATTATAAAAATTCAAGGGTTAGATGAATTAAACACGGATTGTTCTTTAAAATAAACAAAGTTTTGATTTTTATTTTATAGTATTGAATAAATCAAAATCACAAAAACAAGTTATTCTCTATTTACATTGAGTCACTAACCTAAAATAAACAAAGAAACCACATTTGATGTTTATTCTTTACCCTAAATTTTAGATAATTTGCACAGTTTTAAATTATTATATTATGTTAACTTATAAATTGTATCGTGACTTCGCACTTTCTGTGATTGCACTGTCTTCGACCTTTCTATCATTCGCATGTCAAGCGTGCCACCTTATCTACTTGCTTGAGAGCGCGCTGATATTCAAATATTACTACATATAAATCTAAGGAAGTAAACTTCCTTACATCTCCCCTCCTTGGGAAAAAATTTGTTACAAATTTTCCTGGAAACTGCACAGCGTTATTCGATCGATGCATGGTATTGTGCTAGAAATAATTTTATTATGTGAAATAGATTCGATTCCTTTTTTCTGTGCCCTGTGTTTATTCTCAATATTGAATTCGAGATTTTTTCTTCAATTTTGTACGGTCCAATCTTTATTTCATCTAATTTTTTGCTATTTAAGCAATTTTCGTTTTCTATGTATACTGAGTCGCCAACTTTAAATAGGTGGTCTTTGCGGTGTTTATCAAATAATTTTTTGTTGGACTTGTGGTATTTTAAACTATCTTCCGCTGCTATCCACCTATCTAATTCCAGATCATATGGTTTTTCTGAAATTAATCCTTCGGCAATTACAGAATAATTTTGACCTTTTAGTAGGTATTCCGGACTGAATTTTGTTACTATGTGTACTGTTTTGTTATATTCATCGACGCATTCTCGTGCAATTCTCGTCCATGCAACTTTCTTTTCTTTTTCATTTAGTTTGGGTCTAATTTTGTTAACCAGTGTCTGATTTAATCTCTCATTTAATCCATTTGAAGAAGATGCATTTACAGCGGTAAAAATCAGCGGGATATCTTTTTCTTTCAGAAATTCGTTGAATTCTTTGGAGTTGATGCCAGGATATTGATCTACTAATATTTTTTTTTATGTCTCCTTGGTTCAATGCTTTGTTTGTTAGTTGTACAAAATCCGCACCTATTTGTGTCTTCGACGTTAATATGAATACATATCTTAAGAGATGATCTACCATTAAATGTAAATATTTTCTTGTTGATCTTGTACCACCAAAGTCTCCTATCGTGTCTGTTGACACGATTTCCAATGGTTCGCATGCTAGGCCCAGCTGTGATAGTAAACCGTTATCATTCCCTATTCTACATTCATTTTTAATGCATATCTCGCAATTTCTGCAAATTTCTGATATATTTTTTATAAAATTTTTAGATGTGTTATATGGTGATAACATGAGTATTGTTTGATTTATGCCAATATGGCCCATATTTATATGCAGTTTTTTTATTAAATCTATGCTTAATCTTTCTGTTAGAACTATCTTTTCTTTACGTTTTACCTTTTTAAAATACACTCCTTTTTTTTTTTATTGATTTTGTTTTTATTTTATTAATATCATCATTGTTCTTCTGATCTTGTATTATGTCTTCAAATTCTATCATGTTTACCGTCCTCAGCATTTCTTTGTGGTTATCCTCAGGGTCCACTACTGGATTTCTACTGAGACAGTCTGCAAATTATATTTTCGTGGATTGTATTCTATCTCCATGTCAAACTGTGACAAATATATGATTAAGTCGCCCAATTCTTCATCTGGTCTTGCTATTATTTTAAGATTTTCCAAAGATTTATGATCTGTGAAAACTTCGAATGGTCTACCCATTAGTAAGTGTTGCCAATATATTATTGCCTCTTTGACTGCCAGGGTTTTTAGATATGTAGCTTACTTTTTTTTCTGTGCCACCGTTAGTTTTCTTGAGAAGTAGGCAACTGGCTTTTCTTTGCCATTTTCTTCTGGTTGTGGTTATTTCAAAACAGCCCCTAATCCGAGTAAACTTCCATCTGTGTAAATGTGGACTGGCAATTCTGGATCATACATTGATAGTACTGGTTGTATGCACAAGAAGCTTTTTAGATAATTGAAAGTTTTGTTGCAGTCTTCAGTCCATTCGAATTGTTCATTTTTCCGCAATAATTTATGTAACGGCTCTAAAATAATGGCATTCTTTGGGATATATTCATTATAAAAATTTATCTTACCTAGAAATTGTCAAATATTTTTTCGATTTTCTTGAATCGGAAAATTCTTAATTGCTATCAAATTATCTTTCATTGGTGTGACAGAGTTGTAGGAAATTACATGTCCCAAGTATGTGACTGAATTCATAGCAAATTCGCATTTCAACAATTTTAGTCGAAATCCTTCTTTCTTTATTGCCACTATTAACTCTTTCATATGCATTATATGTTCTTCAAGTGTTTTTGGAAATATCAATATATCATCAATATACACAGTATGTCGGAAAAGTTTCCGAACTTTTGAAATAAAAAATCAAAAATTACATCTAAAGAAATTTATTCCAGTTAACTTTCAACATAGTCCCCTTCCCTAGACATACACTCATTTAAGCGCTCCATGAGTGATTCGAAGGCTCTCTGGTACTCCTCTGAAGTTTTTCTGTGAGACGCTCGGTGCAAGCCACTTGAATGCTCGGTACATCTTTAAAAAATCGTCCTTTTAAGGCCATTTTTGGCTTGGGAAATAGGAAAAAGTCGGCTGGAGCCAGATCTGGCGAGTATGGGGCGTGACTGATACGTGGGAACTGATTTTCGGCGAGATAACGCTTCACAATGTTCGAAGAATGAGCAGGCGCATTATCATCCAGCAAACTCCACGATCCCGGTTCCTTGTACTCGGGCCTAATGCGATTAATCCGGCGCTTCAGACGTTTTAACACCTCTACGTAATACGCAGCATTCACGGTGGTGTTTGGAGGCATAAATTCTTTGTGTATCAGCCTCGTTTTTGTCGGTAACAGCTGTTGACGGCCGGCCGCTTCTCTCGTCATCTTCTAACGACTCTCAACCCTTCTTGAACCGACTGAACCACGTGTAAACAGTTGTACGCGACACTACACCTTCACCGTAAGCCGAATCGATCATTTTTTTCACTCAAGCTCGTCTATCTCGGCAACTAATGAACGGATACTGGTGAAAAAATTCTCAGACACTCCAGATGGATGTAGCAACATAGTACCGGTGTCGTCCAAGAGGTGGCGCCACTCGTACAAGCGCTACAAAATAAGTTCGGGAACTTTTCCGACATACTGTGTAGTTTATCAAAAATCACATAACTTGTTTTTCCTGATGATGCTGCTCAATATCCTTTGGAATATTGATGGTGATGTTTTAAGACCAAAAGGCAAAACTGTCCATTAATAATGTCCCTCTTGTGTGATAAAACTTGTTTTTTTTCTGTCTTCGATCCGCAAAGGAATGGACCAGAATGCCGAATTGATATCCAATTTCGTGAAAAGTTAACAATTTCTCGTCTTTATCAAAAGATCATCAAGCCGTGGGAAAGTTTGTGGTTATGGCACTATTATTTTATTAAGATCCCTGAAATCTATGCATAATCGACTTCTTTTTCCTTCATCTTTTTTGGAAGCCAATGTTACAGGGGCTGCAAACGGGCTGTAAGATTCTTCAATTAAATTTTTGTCCAGAAGTTTTGCTATTTGATCTTCAATTTCTTTTTTATCTTGTATAGTACATCTGTACGGTTTTTTGCTGCAGCATTTATCTAATTGTAGTTCTATTTTTGCTTCATAAATTTTTACGGAACCTACATCATACTTATCCTTTGCAAATATTGATGAATATTTGTTTATTAAATTCTCTATCTTAACTTGTTCTTCACTTTTTGCTCTGTTTGTTGTGGCTCCAAAATCATTTATTTTTATATCTTTGTTGAAGTTTAATTTATAATTTTTTTTTCAGTATCATCTGAGTTATCAGTAATTTTAGGTTCATCCTTAGTAGTGGAAATTATTTGCTTTTCATATTTTTCAAAATTCTCAGTCACACCCATGGTAATGATGGGAATAGTTGACTTTTCTTTTCTTTCTTTCTCTTCATGGTTATTTTGCTTTATTTCAAGTTTGTCATTCTGTATTAGTTTGAACTTTTTTATACAATCGAGTCCAATTAGAAAATCATCTGTAAAATTCACATTATCCATAATGCAAATATTTACTTCTTTTTCAATCTTCATTATTTCGACTTTTAATTTTATTACTCCATTATTTTTGTTCACACCATTTAATTGATTTCAAGTAAACTGTTCTTTTTTTATCGATTTTATTTCTATCTAGGTTCAATAATCTTGAGTTAATTAATGATATTGTTGATCCTGAATCATAAACTGCTTGAACATCTAATACATTATTTAAGGTTACCTTGGTTCTGATTAATGGCATGCTTTCAAGTTTTTTGGGTCTTCAAAATTTTTTAAGTCTAATAGTTCCGTTGTTTCCAATATTTTCTCATCTCTAAGCCAGCATTTTTCTTCTTGGTGAAATCTCGTTCCTTTACCTTTGTTTTTACAAATAATACATGACATTCTTTTTTTTATGGTCATCTTTCAACACTTTTGTATTTATTGGTTTTTTCTTTATCAGATGCTTAAGTTTTCCTATTTCGTTGCATAATTCTTCCGTATATTGCACAGTTTCTTTGTCTATTCTATCAGCAATGAAGTTTGGTAATCCAGCTGCTATTAAATCAATCAATGTGCCAGTGTCTATTGTTTTTCTAATTTCTAGTAGTAGCCGTTCTTTTTTTATTGCATAATCAATTAAACTACCTGCTTGATATCTGAATGACAAAGCATATCTTATTGGGGACCATCCCTTATTTGCAAAAGTTTTACAGAACATTTTTTTCCATTTATCCTATTCTGAATCTATGGATAATTTCATTAGAGTGCAACTGTACCAGTCTAAGTACTGTTTATCAAAAAAGAATTTTAATGTTTCGATTTTTCTTTTGTTTTGTACAATATCAAATCTGTAGCACTCTTTTTCAAATTCTGCTAACCACTGAGTGGCATTTGTAGTCTTAGTATTAAATTTTTCGATAATAAAATCTTTGGTTATTTTTGACAAACCTTTTTCTTCAGTTCTCTGTGTATTTTCAATTAGTTCGCTAATAACTTTATCATTGGACTTTCTACATCTGATGTTGTTTTCTCAATTTCACTTATTTCTTCTAGAAAAGTATTATTAAATTGTAGGTTTTTATCTTTATCAAAGTAGACATCTCTCATTTTTTCTGTCACGGTAATCCATATTTTTCTTGTTTGGTGCCTTTTATATATGCTATTTTTCTTATCTTTGTAAATGTGGTTGTCCTTGTTAATACTGTATTTTGCTGCAAACTGGTCATCGCTTTGTAGCACAAAACGTCTATTTTCTTGTGTTGTGATTGAGGTTATGATTATTGTGTTTGATTTTGTGTCGGCAGCGGCCACATATTTGAACTCAAACTATAGCTTATCCATCTTTGTACTCGTAAACGAGAATGTAGTTTTGTAATACGAGTGCTACGCGATGTTATCGCACAAGTTGCTACAAGAAAGAAATTAAGTGGGACGGGCGATTGGCGCGTGATATAAACACGTGCTCATTGACCAATAGGAGCGAAGATTTCGTTTGGTGACAAGTTCCGACGCATTTGTTATTGTGTATCATTTGTTTACCGTAAATCAATTATTACGTGTTTAGTTCCGCTTAACGTAGGAACATTTCGATTATTAAGTGTTGTAAATAAACAGTGAGCATTGTGTGTTAAGGGAGATTTCTGCTGTTTATTTATAGATTTATTTACAAGTGAATTACAATGTCACCACCGACACAAAGTGATATTTAGAACTATTTTAAACCAAATGAATATGACCAGGATAAGGCTGATCGTATAATATGCAATAAAACCTACTTTTGCAAGGGCCATACATCTTCGTCTTTAAAAAATCACCTAAAATCGATGCACCCAGCAGAGTTTAGTTTATTTGAAAGCTCGAGTAGAGAAAAACAATTGCGGAAGAAAAAAACTGCCGCAGGTAAGTTTCATCATAAAAAAATGTTAAGATCCCGCCTAAACCAATATCGCTCCATATAAGATTCTTTCAAATTTTTCTTCCTCACTTTTTGCACTAGTAGTCGAGTCGACAAAATAAAGTTCTACACGTGATTTTTTTTTTTTCAAATTAAAATTCAACAAGCCTTCGTGTATAGTTCTGACTCAAAGTTGGCCGGTTTATTAATCACTTTTTGTTAGTTTTCGATTTCATATATTTTAATTAATGTGTGCTTTATTTTAGATAAAATTGGCACTCCTGTACAAGAAGCAAAGAGACAGCTCTCATTAGACGCAGTACTTCTAAAAGAAAAGAAGTGGGACACTAAAAACTTTAAATCGAAAAAAATTGATAAGGTCATTGGAGAAATGATTGCACTTTAAAATTTATCGTTCAGCTTTGTAGAGGGGCTGGGTTTTCGCAGGCTGATACAAGAATCAGTGCCACGATATAATTTAAAAGGACGCCATTTTTGTTCCTGACTTTATGTGCAAAGACTTATATGGCAAAGTTGCTGAAAAAGTTAAAGCATTAATCGAAAAATTTGATAACATATCGTTCACATCTGACATTTGGTCGGATCCAAGCTCAAATGCTTCTTTGCTTAGCCTGGCTTGCCAGAGAATAGCAGAAAACTATGATAGATCATCGATTATATTGGAATGCAATACATTCAACGACCGTCCCACTGGTGACATTATTTCCGAAAAATTTAAATCAATGCTTTCTGAATCGAATATCAAAAACGAAAAAGTGCATTGCCTAATTCGAGATGAAAGAACTAATATGAAAAGAGCCGTGCGATTAGCAGCATTGAATGACAGATTGCACAGTTCACAAGATGCAACTTGCTATTCGCAGTTGCTTAGATTCGCAAAAAAAGATAAAATTAATCAAACAAAAATGTAAGAAAATTTCTGCTCATTTCAATTATTCTACTATCGCTCAGAAACAACTGCAAGCAATTCAAGACAGGCTAAATCAACCTCATTTCAAAGTATTTTAGGATTGTATAACGCGATAGAACAGTATATTTTACACGTTCGAGTCTTTTTTAAAGGTAAGGGACGCCCTAAGTCTTTATATCAATGAAAGTGAGATTAACTCTATTTTACCTGAAGAGTAGAAAATCATTAGAAGTTGTATAAGGTTATTGAAGAAGCCACGCGGTAACTAAACAGCTCTCATGCCCTCATTTCCACTGTAATACCAATAATTCAAATGCTTGATAAAAAAGTTGATGACTATTTTACAAGAGCACAATTAAAATCTAATTCGACAGGCCGTCAGAATACTGAAAACTTAAACTTTCAATAAAGTTTTCTCACTTAGTAGAGAACAATTTACATGTCATCGCTACCTACTTAGACTCTCGCTATAAGCATAAATTTTTTATACCAGTGGCTAAGGAATAGATTAAAGAAGACATTTTGATGATGAGAAATACTGAGTTGACGTTTCCGCTTCTCTTAATTCCGAAGGGGTTAAAAGAATGAGAATGACAGTTTCTTCAAAAAATGATACTGATCAACTAGGACCCGGGCTGCCCGGTATGGTCAAAAAATCCTGCTCAAAGAACGATCTTGCTATGATGTTGGATTCGTCAAGTAAAGATGAGAGTGAGGTAATATCAGAAAATGTTAACGCTAAAACTGTACTAACAAAGGAATTGCTTTCTTACCGCATTAAAAAAAAGGGTTAATGTAGATGCAAATCCTCTAAAATGGTGGAGCGTTTCCCAAGAAGAATTAGAACTATTATCACTAATAGCACATAGATTTTTTATCGACGCCACCAGGCAGTGTTCCAAGGGAACAATTGTCCAGTGGCGCGAGTTTAATTTACCCACCTTTGCGTAACGGACTTGACCTCGAGAAGGCGGCAATATTGCTTCTTATTAAATATAATGCTACAATTTTTAACTTCTACTACTAAATAATTAGATAGGTAATAAAAATACAAAAAAACATACAAATCTTGTTATTTTATTTCTTGAGTTTCTTGTAAAGAAAACCAGATGCGCATCCGCAGATGCGTATGCGGAAAAAATTCGCATCCATAACATCCTCGGTACACACGCCTTGCTGGGTAAATACAGCAAGGCGAGTGAACGCCGCGCATGCGCAGTGCGCGCCTAGTGTATTAGTGTTGCTCGTGAAGAAAACTAATTGCGATCCTCGGTAAGAGGTCTCCACGCGATAAATAATTCACTTTTGTACGATTTTATTAAGTTTTTCGTTAAAACAAAGTGATTAGCGCATAACGGGTGCGCATTATTTACCTTTCCCTATCTAGCGTTTCTGTCCCGAATACTGCCGCCTCCGCGGGCATGCCAACCTATAGTTGGCACGCAAACTGAGTAGCCGAGCACGGTGGAATCAGCACCAGCAGCAGGGCCTTAGGGTAAGGTCCCTAACACGTGATAGAAAGCAGGATTCCAGGAGGATCCTGCGCTGTATACGGACCGGCACTGCACGAGAGTGCCATTGCACGACGGCTAACGCCCGTTGGCACTCGAAGCTGCATCAAGGGACTTAGCGGTCTGACAGGTCCGAAATCTGCGCCTGCGCAGTGCACACGTGTGAGGGAGAGTCTCGCATGTGCCTCCGAAAGAAGAACCCCATTACAATATATATATATATATATATATATATATATATATATATATATATACATATACATACATACACATTCATGTGTGGATATTTTCAAAGCATTTATTCCGAATGAATTTGTATAAATGATTGCTTGTCAAAGTAATTTATACAAAGAAAAAAAAAAAAAAGATTGGAATTGATAAATTCTAATAAGTTGAAAAAAAACTCAAGATTGAATAAATGCGATGAAATCATTGCAGATGGACTACAGTCTGTCAAGTAAGAGCGTGGTCGTGTTAATTTATAAAAAAATTTATTTGATGAAACTTTCATATTTATATATACATTGTACACATTACAAACAATGATGCAATTCGGTCAATAATGTGTCCAGTCACCACCGGCGTCGATAATTGCCTGGCATCTCCGAGGCATGCTTTCTACTAATTTGACGGCGTATTCTAGTGGCAAGGATCTCCAGATCCGACGAATTTCGTAAGACAACTGCTTCAAAGTGTATGTGCGTCTTCCACGAAGCTTCCGTTTAATATATACCCACACATTTTCAATAGGGTTTGCATCAGGCGACTGCGACGGCCAATCCAATGTAACGATGCCAGATTGAGTCTTCCACTAAGTACAGAGCTTGCTGCGGTGTTTAGGATCGTTGTCCTCCTGCAGAATCCAATCTTTATTTTTTGTGATGAACCATCGTTTGGCAGATGGCAGTAAAGCCTTTTTGTAGATTTTTATCATTTTCTCGGCATTTAGGTTGTCAGTAAAGAGGTGCAAAGTGCCGAATCCCTGCTTTGAGAAGCAGCCTCAAAGATGCACCTTTATTCCATGTTTTACGGTCCGCTGAACGAGCCTATTGGTGGAAGTTGACCAGGCTCGCGTGAGGACAGAACGTGCCCATATAGAACATTCATCAGTAAAAATGACATTTTCAAAATCTCTATCAATATTCTCATGCGCCCAAGCGAGTCGCTTTGTCACATGTTTTTCAGTCAACAGAGGCTTCTTCATTGTGTTGCGCCATTTCAGATGATGAGTACGAAGATGGGTTCGGATAGTTCCGTAGGATATATTTAAACCTTTTGTCATTAATTTTGCTTGTTCTTGCCGCAGTGTTAAAGCAGGATTCCGCGAAAACAGATTCACTATTCGAATTTTCATCTTTTTTGTTCACTTTTCCTATCGAGCCACGTTCTGGTAAATCATCGACATTTTTAGCCACTTTATATCGCTGTATCCACTTCTGTACAGCCTTCGTCTTTCTCATATATTTAGCAGCCGCTGGTTGCGACATTTTGGAACCTTTCGGGTGGATGCAAAGGAACACAGCCCCGTAGCGCGACGCGTACTTAGCACTTATGGCGTTCAACGTAATTCTCTTTCAAAAGATCAACGACAACTAAATCTTTGTTGACAATGCATCAAGGACAAAGCTTCTTTCTATCGGCTTGCGAAGGAATTAGAGTGAAATCTTTCATTACCTGTCAGTGAAGTCGACCACGCTCTTACTTGACAGACTGTATATGCTTTACAAGCACTTTTCATACTTATGGGCATCATAACAAAGCCTCAGATTATTATGTATTGGTCTAAAGATCCTATGGTTGAAACACCGATGTTTTCCAAAATTATGACACTGAAAAGATTTCAAAGTATTCTTTCTCTTCTGCATTTTTCAGAAGAATCTGAGTCGGATTACAAGCTTTATAAAATAAGACCAATCGTTGAATACATTGAAGATCGTTTTCAGAGCATTTTCAGGCCTAGTGAGAACATTTGTATTGATGAATCTACGACGAAATGGCTAGGACGATTGAGCTTCAAACAGTTTAACATAAATAAAAGAGCTCGTTCGGATTGAAAATTTATGAAACTTGTGATTTAAGCAACGGATATATACTACTGTGATCAAAAAGTAAGGTGAATACTTCCAAATCAATTTCATCCGCTTCAAAGTAATCCCCGTCCGCTAAAACGCACTTTTGCCAACGCTTTTTCCAGTTCTCGAAACAGTTGGAATAGTCTTTTTCCGGTATAGCCTTCAAGACCTTCTTCGATTCGGTTTTTATCTCCTCAATCGTGTCAAAACGGTGTCCCCGCATTGGCCTTCTGAGTTTGCTGAATAGCCAAAAGTCGCACGGAGCCAAATCAGGCGAATACGGTGGTTGCGGAACGATATGAGTTGAGTTTTTGGCAAAAAAGTCGCGAAGAACCAATGCAGTATGACATAAAGCATTATTGTGATGAAGGGACCAAGAGTTGTCCGCCCATAAGTCTGGCCGTTTCAGACGAATAGCTTCACGCAAACGACGCATAACGCTCAAATAATATTTTTTGTGGACAGTTTGGCCCGGCAGAAGGAATTCATAGTGCACCACACCATGATAATCAAAGAAAACTATCAACATGACCTTGATTATTGATCGACTTTGCCGTGGTCTTTTCGGCCTTGCTTCACCTTCTGCGCAATAATCGCTGGATTGGTCGGTGGTTTCAGGGTCGTATGCGTAGATCCAAGTCTCGTCTCTAGTAATGATGCATTTCAAGTGGTCCTGATAGTCAGACAGCAAAGTTTCACATACATCAACGCGACGCTTTTTTTCCAAAAAATTGAGCGATTTTGGCACCAATCGAGACTTGACGCGTTTGAGACACAAAACATCCTTTAAAATGGTTTCGGCTGAGCCAAATAATATTCCAACACTATCAGCGAGGTCTCCAATTGTCAATCGACGATTTTCAAGCATCGAATCTTTGATTTTTTGGACGTGGCCCTCGTCGGTAGACGTTGATGGTCGTCCAGAGCGCGGTTCGTCTTTAACGCGTTCTCGGCCCGCTTTGAACTCGTTGTACCACTTATAAACGTTTTTTTGTGCCATAGTTTGATCACCAAAGGACTTCCAACATTTTTAACGTGTCCGCACAAGAATATTCGACCCGCAAACAAAATTTGATGTAAGTTCTTTGCTCAATAAAATTACCCATTGTAAAAATCGAAAATTTCACTTTTGGTTGTTTACAAAAACACGTGTAACTTGAAGATAATTAAACTTTTTGACAAACAGACGCTTGGCAAATGTTATAGACAGTCCTACCAACCTAGGAAAAAAATGTACCTACCTTCCTAATGCTCGGGAATTTTAAATGACAATTTCACCTTACTTTTTGATCACAGTAGTATATAAATTCAAAATTTATGTAGGCAAAAGTCAAAATGATTCTCATCAATCATCACTTGGTATTTCTGGTGATGTAGTAATTGAAATACTTAATGATTTAGGAGGACAAGGCTGATCATTACGAGGGTGGTCTGAAAAGTTTCCGACCTAACACAGATACAAGACATTTTTTCTTAATTTTTTTTTTATTTCTTAACATAGTCTCCTTGCAATTCGACACACTTCTCCCAGCGATGCTCCCATCTCTTTAACCCATCTAAATAGTACTTGGCGTTTTTCTCTGCAAAATGACTGTTCACGAAGGTGATTACCTCCTCATTTGACGAAAATCTCTGTCCTCCGAGTGCAATTTTCAGATGAGGGAACAGAAAGAAGTCGCTTGGGGCTAGGTCTGGTGAGTTAGGCGGATGGTCAAGCAGCTGAAACCGTAATTTGTGGATTTTCGCCATGGCAACCGCTGAGGTGTCAGACGGCGCGTTGTCTTGGTGAAACAGGATTTTCTTTTTCTGCAAATGTAGACGTTTTTCCGCAAGTTCTGCCTTCAGCTTGTTAAGTAATGATGCGTAGTATGCTCCTATAATGGTTTTTCCTTTCTAAAGATAATCGATTAAAATAACTCCATGACTATCCCAAAAAACAGTCGCCATCACTTTCCCAGCCCAAAAAACAGTTTTTGCTTTTTTTGGAGCCAGTTCCCCCTTTGCAGTCCACTGTTTTGACTCTATTTTTGTTTCGGGCGTATAATGGTGTATCCAAGTTTTATCTACAGTAATTAATCGGCGCCAAAACTCAGATTTATTGCGCCTAAACTGCGCCAATAGAGCGTTGGAAATGTTCATTCGAACACGTTTTTGGTCTAACGTGAGCAAACGCGGCACCCAACGTGCAGACAGCTTTCTCATGCCTAAATCTTGATTTAATATGTAGCAAACACGCTCTTTGAACATGTTCATAACCTCTGCTATCCCTCTCACTTTAATTCGGTGGTCGTCTAGCACCATTTGGTGAACTTTGGCGATGTTATCATCAGTGGTTGCAGTTTTTGGACGTCCCGAACGTTCATCGTCTCTCAAGCTCTAACAACCACGTTTGAATTTAGCTGCCCAAAACTTCACTGTGGTAAATGATGGTGCAGAGTCCCCATACACAGAGTTCAACTCATTTTTGATTTGCGTAGGCGTATTACCTTTCAAAAACAAAAATTTAATGAAAGCTCAATACTCAATTTTGTCTATTTTCACAACAACACTCACATCGACTCACTTAAACGTCTGTCAACCAACAACTGCGCATCCAAAATGTCTGAAACTTTGGTGAGCAACTGTCAACAGATGAACAACGAAATTCGCTAGCTTTTATTGACGAGTGCTGCTATCTTCACGTTGAGGTCGGAAACTTTTCAGACCACCCTCGTAATTGCGCTCCCATCCAATTCTTGAAAATTGGACAACATCTCTATTAACTATTTAATGGTTCGAAAAAATCTATTTACCTCCTGAAAGAAAAGAAAGTGCATTGTGTTTGGATTCTTTAACTAGACAGAAAGAAAAATTTTTTAAAAATAGTAACAAAGGGATCAAAGAAGTAAAAGTGAATACGATACCTACCAAAGATACTGGATTCTCCCAGTCACTAAATGTGTACAGATTTAGACCATGGAAAAACTTTTTGTAACTTTTTTTTCGATTTGATTATTTAAGATAATTTTGACATTGACTTACATTTAAGAAAAAATATTCTGGAAATTCAATCTCTAATCCACAATCAATTTTCATCGCCACGATTTATAAACATCTTTAAATTTGCATATTGGAAATGTGGTTACATTAAGGAAAAACCTGATATAAAATCAAAACCCCGTTGATTTTTGTTTAAAAAATGTTGACGCTCGTTGTAAAACATACGATACAATGGCAGTAATAAGATACACTTGGTATACCACTCCTCTATGTATACAAAACTTTTTATCTATTACTGGCAAAAATTCTCCATATTATTGTAAGAAGCGCATTTAATAATCATTCTATGACTGAAATATTAATAACTTACGTGATAGGGAAGGGGACTCACGCTAATCAAACATCTCAAAGAGAACGTAATTTGCTACGTCCTCACTGTCGTTCCTGGGTAATGCTATAAGCAAATACACTATTAGCCCTTTGCACTCTAGCGGCGCGGAAATTGCGCCCACTAGATTTAAAGTGTTAACTCGAGCAGCACCGATATGGCGCTCGGCTGATTTGAAGTATCGACTTGAGCGACGCTACTGCAGTGTTCAGTCTTTTGTAACTCGATCTGCTTGTTTACGATGTGTAATATGATATTCCTCCCGGAAATACTTTCGTAGACTAGGCTTGGCTTACATTTTTAGCCAAAAAGGCCTCGAGTGCAAAGGGTTAAATGGTTTATAATATCGCACACAAACACAAATTTAGAGTCTATAGATAAACCCGAAGGCCATCAACTACAAAAATGCAAACTCTGAACTTTCAAATTAGGTACCAAAGCTTGCAAGTTAGTTACCAAACCTTTTGGATTAAATTAAATTTAATTAAAAATTTTTTCTAGTAATTTTCAATCCTTTTTTACTAAGTTTAATTAAATCTGTCACCATCTCCGTTATATACTGCCTATCTTAACCTTTTCTATATCAAGGGGCGCGCCAGCGCCTCGTGGCAAGTATTGGTACTAACCACGGGCGCCTAGCGCACCCATTTTTACATTAAATTGATGCATGAAAAAATCAAGAAATGTTTTTTAATTATACATTTTTATATTTAATAAAATGTAATCGATCACCTTTGTTTTTTTTTTTATGTTCTTTCAAATAAAAAAAAAGCATTAACATTCGTGCATTCGTTACGAATATACGATATGCGCCGCCAAATTTTTATCAAATCGCTCTTCAAGCATTTCGTCTAATATCTAGATTTATATTAAGATAAGATAATCTAAACAAGATAATCTCTTGTTTTTATCTCATCGTCTCTTTATATGTATATATACTAACTATACTAAAATATCTCGTCATCTCTTTATATATATATATATATATATATATATATATATATATATATATATATATATATATACTAACTATACTAAAATATCTCATCATCTCTTTGTATGTATATATATATATATACTAACTGTACTAAAATAAAATATATATAGTATATTTGTAATAAATGTGTTGTAACGCCACTGGGGATCAGGGTGGCGTACAAATGTAAAGAGGGGGAAGCTGGTTGCTTGCTAGTGCAAGTTAAACGACTGATTTAAAAATTTAGCACACGAACACATACGTTTATTTAAACTAAATTGCAAATACAAGAATTTATCGCGTTTTTACGCGAGCCCAGGGCGCCAGCTACAATCGTGTAGCGCGGTTTCTTGCGCGGCAAATACTTCGCGCGGCTAACTCACGGTTAGAGCGGTCGCGGGCGTACAGCATACACAACGGTTGAAAATGGCGCGTAACACGCGACGCGGTCGCATACACGCAGCCGGGAAGTATACGGGGACGATTCGTTGCAGGGATGCCTCCTGGTAAAAGCTGCTGCACCTTGATGCACTTACCAGATTTTCTTCCACGCTTCGGACTACAATACAATTTTCTCGCACGCTCGTATCGTTTTAAAAGCTACGGCTGGTATCGCGACTTGTTTCTCAAACGGACCCGAGCGGAGTGTCGACTGCTCGCTAATTGTGACTTTTCGCTACAACGGACCCGAACGGAGTGAACGGGAAGCTTATTGCGTGGCACTTTCGCGAGCGCGGCTTTTCAATGATCGTTCTGCGCCGGCGCAACGTACGTGTAAAGTACGTTACGCGACGCAGCCGCCGCGCGCGCTCAGCGCTGTCAGCAGTTGATATTACTGCTCGCCAGCAGCGCGCGTTGAGGTTATCCGCTCGCGAGTGCCAGTGTTGTTGTTGTGTATTCCCTGGAGCGGCGAGAATCTACCTCAGATGTACGGAGGATCAAGGTAAGTCGACAAGTTCCATAGCTGGTAGGCGTCGACTAATTTGTCTATATTCTCTCTGTTCCAGGTGCGGCCATACTGCGGGTCAACAACTGCGGCTCGGACGAAGAGCGGTTGAGAAAGCGAAGCAGCGGTGTCAGGGACAGCGATAGCCTGCTTGCAGCGGCAGCGAGGCAACACTATCAGACACTTCCAGGTGCGTATTTACTTGCACTCAAATGCTGTGCTTCTATGTTTTGCCTGCCTTCTAACCTCCTCTTCCACTTTCCTTTGATGTTGTGTGGCAGCTTGTACTTCCTTCCAAGGTGCAGCTGCTACTACTATTTTCTTCCTTATTTAATTACCGTCTGGGAGGTTGCAGGTACGGGGATCACTACAAGGATAGGAAGGAGCTTGGAGAGGAATCCTGCTGCAGTGTGTGCGAGCACTGCCACGACTATTCATGGGCTCCTGAGACTGGCTCCTCGCTGGAGCCTTTACTTGAGCTTGAAGCCCATGTACCTGGTGAAGGTAACGTATGTACAGCTCTGCGTGGCTGTTAGTTAGGATCACGCGTGGCAGTCCTGCGAGGCTGCCAAGATTGTAAAAGAGGGATATTTCAGCTGCGAGGAGGCGCATAAGCTATGCTTTGGCCTCCTCATGTGACTGGTGCAAAACACCACGTCACAGTGTATATATATTATACATACATACTATATTTTAAAATAATTTTAAATGAAGCTATTTGTGTGTGTGTATATATATATATATATATATATATATATATACACTATTTTAGAGGTTATTTGTGTATTGATTTGATTTATATATACCATTTTGGAGGTTATATTTTTTAAAGATTTTAACGAACCTATATATATATATATATATATATATATATATATATATATATATATATATATATATATATATATAGGTTCGTTAAAATCTTTAAAAAATATAACCTCTAAAATGGTATATATAATTTTATATATATAATTTTAATAATATAATTTTTAATTTTTAAATAGTATCAATACGTATTTAATTTTTTTTAATACTATCAACACATTCTATATATATATATATATATATATATATATATATATATATATATATATATATATATATATATATAGAATGTGTTGATAGTATTAAAAAAAATTAAATACGTATTGATACTATTTAAAAATTAAAAATGTTATACTTTTACTTAAAAGTGTTTATTGTTGGCATTATTTAAGTAAATAATAAATAAACATGAAATAATTGTGCTCAAAACGAAAACAATTAAGGGGTTATTAATTATGTTTACTATTTCTTCTATAGTGTAAAGTATTTTTTTAAATTAAGATATAATTACGATTTAAATATATTGAATTTTTAATTATTTCTTAATTTTAAAAAATACTTTACACTATAGAAGAAATTTTAAATCTAAAATTAATACAAGTGTATATGGATTGCCATGCAACTTATGTTTCAAATTTAAATCTAAGTTCTACAAGCGTTGCATAGTGCAATGGTTAGGGTGTCTGCTTTATAATGCGAAAGACCCAGGTTCAATCCCACCGTAGGACAAACACTTTTCTGCATTTTTTTCCGTAAAATAATGTGTAAAATAACATGTGCGACATTGCGAATAACCGATTAAATATAATGCGTATGTTAAAAATATGTATAATCATAATAAAAAATAAAATTCTAGAACATATAAAATACTTAACTACAGTTTTTATAGAGGTTTTAAGTAAGTATTTGAAAAGGTTTCATCAACTACTTACAATCATTATAATGATCAGCTTTTTGGTTTTCACACAAAAAAGAAATATGTAACCGTTCTAAAAGCTAATAACTATTTATATTCTAGCATTTATTGCATCTTTGTTTGTAAGGACATTTCCTAAAAATGAAAATCTATAAAAATCTAATAAAATCTTATGAACATTTATTAAATTTATAAAATGACGATAAAAACTTCGAAACATTAATATACATTATTGACTATTATTAGAGTCTAAAATGCACACATTATAAGATTTTAATATTACCTAATAAAAGCTAATAATCATTATGAAGAATTACTTTTTGTTAATAACATTTATATACACGTGATTTTTTCCGCTTGGGTTTCATGAAAGAACATTTCTTTAGAACAATTTTTAAAAATGGGTTGTTCTGTTGTCAGTGCTAGAGCTGATAATATTATACTATATTTGATTGTAAAGTATTTGATTGTATTGATGGAGTTTGTACTGGTCTTGGATTTCCACCTAAAGTTGTTGAAGAAATTGTTGCAGTAGTTAAAGCCTACACAACTCGAGTTGATGATGGTGCTTTTCCTACTGAATTATTAGATGAAATAAGTGAAATATTACAAAAAAGAGGAATCGAATTTTGTGTTACAAAAGAGAGAAAAAGACGTTGTGGTTAACTTAATTTAGCTTTATTTAGATTTACAGCAATGGTTATCGGGTAAGTGCACTTTTTTTCAATGATGAAAGTAACTATAAATTTATTTTTATTCATAATAATAAAATTTAGTTTATTAAAGTTATAAAATTCACTTATTAGTCTGCTTATTTATTGAATATTCACTTAGAAAAAAATTCAAGCAATTTCATATATTTTTCTAATTTTATTAAAAGTTTATATCTACAATATTAATACATTTTTATTATTTTATTGTATTATTTTTATTATCCGTCTAAAAAGTTATAATAAAATTGTTTTTTGGGTTTTTAATCAATAATATATTAATAACACAATCAATTGCAAGTCTTATTACACCTTACTAGGTTTCTTTGTATTTGCTTCGCAATCATTTTTTTTTTTTATTCTCTGCTACCTATTTTTTGCTCATGATCATACATAATAGTTGAAAGTTTCAAAATATTGTTTCATTTACTTTTGCACTGCATGATCTCTATCTATGGCATGGTATACGAACATTTATTATTGTACTTTTTTCAGCCTTTTCTGGATTGGAGGTGTTTCAGAATTTATCAAAAACAATTAATTATTTGTTTAACAAAAGTGTGATTATTTAATTAATCAAAAAGATTTAAAACTTAAAATGAGTAATGGTAAGAAAAAATTTTTCTTAAATTCAATAATTAATTTCTTTTCATTATTTATAAATATATTTTTTAGAATTCACATTGGATATAGTTAAACAAACTTTTGTACTCAAAAATAAAAATAAAAAAGAAAATCGTCAGATATACAAATTAGATATTTTGATAAATTTCATGGAAACTGAAACATGGATCGATTTGACTCCTACAAATTCAAACTTATTAATGTTATATGAAGATTCGTTGTGATGATAAATAATTAATGTAAACAATTGGCTATAAAGTTATATTTTATTAAATATTTAATCACTTGTTTCTTATTTGCCGCTAAATTTACAATTGTGTGCCTATTCATTTCCAATTCTCTATGTTCTTGCAAAAAGTAAATTGATGTTTATTTCATTAGAACATCAGCATTTTATTTTTAAATACCAATAAATTAAAATTATTTTTTAAATTAAATTTTTATTTTTACTCAAATTTGTAAAACAATATGATCAAAACAGTTTATTTTTTTTAATTAAATAATTTATGTATTATATAAAATAATTAATTGATTTTATTATATAATACAATTTGAAAATAAATTTGTAATATAAAATATATTGCAAGTATTTGCGTGTATTTAATTTATAAAAATTATATTTCTTTCATATTTATAAATTTGTATCAACACAAATATAAATTAAATCTTTCAATTAACAACACAAATATAAATTCAATTTTACCAATATTTTTATTATAAATTAATATGTTATTTTGTACATGAAATTACAAAATAATTTGTGCATGATTATTATATATTACTTGAAATTCCACTTATTTTTATAATAAAGTTAATATCAAAATTATATTTCTTAAAATTTAACTTATTTTTATAAAGTTTTTACACAAACATTTTGTAAAATATAAAAATGATAAAATTATAAAAAAACAATGGCCAAAAGTTTCTCGAAATATTTACATTCTTTTCTTGGAACAAACGTTAATTTTATAACATTATACAAAATTTAACAACTTTTTAAAATTTCATTTTCTTTTATCTATACAACTAATGCATCATATAGTGCAATCATTCTTCACAGATTACTTTCATAATAAATCTAATATAATATTTTATAATTTGATATATATTCTACCCAATTAATGAAATCTAAATGCGACCTTTTTAATAAAAAGAAAATTATGGTAAGTATTGGTTGTTGTTTAAACATATTTTTCTGTGCTCTCTTCATGAATTATCAATTTATCGAATATTAGTATGGCACCTGTGAGTAACTTATCAAAAAGAATATTTAAAATCAGCATTTTTGACTCTCGAAAGTTGTGAAATCAAATAATATTGCTAAGTATTTTCTTTTTTATCAACACATTTTTTTTTAACGATAGCTGATCATCGATGTTGTTATATATAATACGAGGTCTGGCTATTAAAAAACGAGACTGCGCGCCTAGAGGGCGCCGTAGAGGAGTGGGGAAAAAAACGAGTAGTGCGTTGGGTATCTAGATATCTTGTCTATGCACGTACCAAAACACGTTCTCGTCACTATTATTGTATTTGTGCAGTAGCGGTTTGAAACGAACGTGTTTTTTTCGCGTGCCGAAAGCCATGTGTGACGAAAAACGCGAGCAATGTATCAATCTCAAATTTCTCGTTAAATTGAAAAAAACTCCGACTGAGTGCTGTGAATTGTTGCAAGAAGCCTATGGGGACAATTCTCTATCTCGTGCGCGTGTTTTTGAGTGGTGTAAGCGCTTCAGTGAAGGCCGAGTGAGCACTGAAGATGACCAACGCCCAGGTCGCCCTATCACTGTATCAACCCTGGAAACAGTGACCAAAATCAACCAAATTGTGCGTGCAGATCGTCGAATGAGCATCCGAATGATTGCCGAGGCTGTAAACGCCGATAAAGAAACCGTTAGACAAATTTTACACGAGGAATTACGCATGACAAAAGTCTGTGCGAAGTTGGTGCCAAAAAACCTGACTCCTGACCAAAAGCTCTTGCGTCAACAGGTCTGCTCAGATTTCCTTGAAAGGTTGAAAAAAGATTCCGGACTGATGAAAAACATTATTACTTGCGACGAAACGTGGATTTTTCAATACGATGTTGAAACAAAGCGGCAATCGATGCATTGGAAGACGCCTGAATCGCCCAGAATCAAAAAAGCAAGGATGTCCAAATCAAAATTCAAGGCAATGTTGATTGTTTTTTTCGACATTAACGGTATCGTGATGACTGAATGGATTCTAGAGGGTCAGACTGTCAACCAGACTTACTATTTGTCAGTTTTGGCAACACTGCGAGAACGAGTTCGTAAGAAACAACCCGAGTTGTGGAAGAACAACTCGTGGATTTTGCACCAGGACAACGCACCTGCCCATAACGCGCTATCTGTGAAGCAGTATTTGGCCGGTAAGCGCACTCCAGTGCTCGAACACGCGCCGTACTCGCCAGATTTGGCACCGTGCGACTTTTTTTTGTTTCCGAAGATAAAATCTGCTTTGAAAGGGACCCGATTTGAGTCGATGGAAGCGGTAAAGCAAAAAACGGCAGAGCTCCTAAAGGCCCTCATCAAAGAAGACTTCCAGCACTGCTTTGATCAATGGAAAAAACGTATGGAAAGGTGTGTGGCGAAGGAAGGGGAGTATATTGAAGGGGAGCATTCGAATGTAGAATAATTTTTATAATAAAACCCTTTTTCGTAACCAGTCTCGTTATTTAATAGCCAGACCTCGTATGCTAATGAATATCTACATGTGAATACAACAATCTTTTAAACACAAAAAAATTATCGTTTTGGTTGTTATTAAAAAATATGAAAAAATATAATTAATAACTAATTTTCATAAACATACTTTTAAATTGTCTTTAATTCTAAAATATTTTGGACTAAAGAAAGCAATAAAATATAATAATATCGCTAAATATCATCTTTCTTTTTATTAATGTTGTGGTGTCGTGAATTACATTGAGTAAGAACCCATATACTGGTTAATACCAGGTTCAACATTTATTAAAATTAATAAGTGTTAGGATATTACAATATTGATATTACATGTGGAGATAAATCCGTTCACGAGCCGGCCGGAGCGTACACACACATACCTATACCTTTAGTGTATCGTTACAATTCTGTATATTATACATTACAACGTATATTAGTTAAGTATACATTATCTGTAAATACATGCGTATTCGCATACACCACAACTTTTCCGCCTTTTTATTTTACATTCAACCGCGGAGATCTACGAAGATTTACATTTGATTTCGCATCTTTGATAATTTGATTTTTGTGGGGTTTCTGCGTCGCATTATTTTCGTCGCGTACAACGAAGGTAGACGGTGATGTCTGCTTAATAACTTTTGCTTTACAACGTTTTTCCGAATTTATACCATAATCATCTATATAGACATCATCGTCCGTACTTAATTCTAATTTACGATTACCACCTTTTGCAACTATTTGTGCTCTCTGACTTTTCTGTACTTTTTCGGATACGCTGTTTCTTAACATATCAAATCTTGTGCGTATGTCGCGATTAAACATTAGCTGATAAGGACTCTTGCCCGTGGTGCAATGCTCAACACTTCTATAATCAAATAAGAATTTATTTATGGCATTCTCAACCGTCTCTCCCCCTTTTACAATTTTTGTGACTTTATCTTTAAAAATGCCGATGAAATTTTCGGCTGCACCATTCGTGGCGGGGTGATACGGCGGCGAAAAACTATGATTAATTCCATTTTTCTTTAAGAACTTCAAAAATTCTGAACTGCGAAATTGCGGTCCGCCGTCGGTTACTACGTGTAAGGGTAACCCGAACCGTGCAAATAGTGTTTTAAACTCTTCGACCAGTCTGTAAGCTTTAGTATTATTTTTGAAATTTATAACTTCCGGCCATTTTGAATGAGCACAAATAACTACAAGGTACATATTACCGTAAAACGGTCCTAAAAAATCAGAATGAATGCGACTCCATGTGCGATCAGGCCAAGGCCAAGTAGTTAACGGGGTTTTTGGTGGGCTCTTTCTTTCAATTACACAAGTTTTACAACTATTTACTGTATATTCAATATCATGATCAATTTCTGGCCACCAAACATAGGAGCGTGCAAACATTTTGATCTTTACAATTCCAAGATGTGAAGCGTGTAGTTCGCGCAAAATTAATGGTCTCATGCTATTTGGAATAACGGCACGCATCCCCCAAAATAAACAGTTCTTATCTACCGATAACTCTAATTTTTTCCTGTGATATGCTTTTAATTCATCCGGTAGTTCTGTTAGCTTTGGCCATACACTTTGAGTAAATCTTATTACTTTACTAATTATTTCATCTTTCAAACTTTCTTGTGCCAACATTTTACTATCAAAAGTTGCGATACCTTCGCTGAAAAAATGCACGTTTGAAAAGTCAGGATCAAGATCGGATAAGTCAACATTCGTTTGTACCGGTAACCGCGATAGAGCGTCGCAATTTGCATTAGCAGCTGAACTTATATGTTCGATTTTGTATCGAAATCCCGATAAATAATAAGCCCATCTTTGAAATCTATTATCAGCCGTTTGAGGAATACCTTTTCGCGGACCTAAAATAAGTTTTAACGACTGATTATCGGTTCGTAAAATTATTTCTTTTCCAAAAATGAAATCTCGAAAACGTTTAAATCCGAAAACTATAGCAATTGCCTCTTTATCAAGTATTGTTCTATTAAGTTCTTTTTTCGGTATTTTCTGCGAAGCATATGCAATTGGCCGTTCTGTACCATCTTTGTATTTATGCGATAAGATCGCGGATAACCCATATTGTGAAGCATCGCAGGCCAATATAATTTGTTCATTTGGATCATAATGTGCCAAAACTCGCGGTGATATCATTTCATTTTTTACCCATTTAAAAGCTTTTTCGCATTTATCATTCCACACAAATTCTTTTTGGTTAGCCAGGTCGTACAACGGTTTTAGATTTTCTGATCTATTTTGCAAGAATCTCGCGTAAAAATTTATTAAGCCAAGGAAAGAAGTTGATTCTTTAGCATTAGACGGTTGCGGAGCATTAATCATTGCATCGATCTTTGTTTTGGACTTGTGTAGCCCATCTTTGTCTATTACATAGCCGAGAACATCGAGGTTCTTTTGCATGAATTTACTTTTATCAATATTTACGCGAAGACCGCACTCTTGAAGTCGCGCACATACAGCTTCTAAATTTTTAATATGCTCTTCGTTTGTACGGCCTGTTATATAGATATTATCAATGTACGTTATTGTACCATTTATACCAGCTAAACATTCATCCATCTTTTTTTGTACGTCAGCCGGGGCCGGCGCGATACCTTCTGGTATTTTCTTATAGCGAAAAGAGCCTTTATGCATAATAATTGTTAGTGGATCTCTGCAGCTTTCATCTACTTCGAACTGCATATAAGCGTGCCGCAAGTCTAACTCGGTGTAAGTTAAACCGCCTTGTAGAGCCGAGAAAATGTCATCAATTGTGTGAAGCGGATATTTATTCATAATAATATGTGGATTTACTGTAATTTTAAAATCGCCGCATATACGTATATTGCCATTACTCTTAAATACGGGTACAATCGAAGTAGCCCATTCACTAACTTCGACTGGTTCCAAGTGGTCCAGAGAGACTAACCGTTCGATTTCTTTTTCAATTAGCTGCTTTAAAGCATGCGCAACATGACGACATTTAAGTGCAATAGGCTTAGTGCCCTCTTTCAAATGAATTTTAGTTTTACTTTTATTATAGCAACCCGGAGAATTACTAAACAACTCGTTATATTTATTGATAATGTAATCCGGTATATTTTTTTCGTCAATTTTGTTTACCATTAATTTATCATTAAGGTTTTCTTTAATATGCAATGGCCAGCATCCGAATGCTGCAAGCCATTTACGTCCTAAAAGCGCTGGGCCCCTGCCGGACAATACATAACAATCGAGCACACGTGTCTTATTTCGAAAATTTACTTTCAAATTTGATAATTTCCCGACTGGATTCATAACATAACCATCATATCCACGTAAATTTAAAAGCGTGTCGTAAACATTTAAATTTTCGAATTTTTTATGCAAAATCTTTTCAGAGATAACAGTCTCGTAAGTACCTGTATCTATTTCCATTTTAATGTTTATACCATTCACACACACATCAACATACATCGGTTCGCCGTCGCGATCTCCACTTACAAAATTGTTTACATACGATTTATCGATAAAATCCAACTTGTAGAATTCTTTGCGGTGATCGCTGTGTTCGATGTAGTGCGTTGATGCTTGCTCTTCATCAGTGACGTCATCACAGTCGCTGCTGTCTCTGTCTAACATCTTGAGGGCACGCTTTGCTTGCGCGCGTTTGGAGAAACAAGCATTTTGAGTGTGTCCGCGCTTGTGGCAATGCTCACATGTATAGTCTTTGTATTCACATACATCTCGTCGATGCCCTGCTTTCCCGCAACTAGCACATTCGTTGCTTTGTTTTGATATACTTGGACTTGGACATTGATAGCGTGTATGCCCACGACCGCCGCAATTCCAACACGTATTGTCTTTACTTGTTTTTTCACCATGCTTTGAACGAGAAAATTCACTATGATTATGTTTTTGATTCGGTTGAAATTTTTGTCGTATTTTAGAATTTTGCGATTCTATCATTAACATATCTTTTTGAAAATTTCTTTTTTCACTAGTATTCGATGCATTTTTCTGCGCAGTCTCACGCGCAATCGCTCCTTTGAGTGCAGTATCATATGTCAATGAGTCAATTTCAAAAAGTTTGACTTTTGTTTCTTGGTCGCGTAATCCGCAAACAAATTGATCACGTAAAGAATCTTCGAGATTTGAAAAATTACAATGTAAAGATAATTTTTTCAATCTTGCGGAAAAATCGGCAACACTTTCGCCTTGCTCCTGACATGCTTTGTAGAAGTTGCTTCTTTCTATCAACTCGGAAGGCTTTGGGTTTAAATGATCCTGCATCAATTTTGTTAGTTCATTGTACTTTTTATCCGACAATTTTGCTGGGGAGCAAAGATGCTTTATTAACTCATATGCATCTTCGTCGATCGATGTGAGCAAAATAGCTGCTTTTTTTGCATCAACCGTATCACGCGTTAGAAATTGAAACTCTAAACGCTCTACAAATGTATCCCATTTATCCTTATTGAGGCAAAATTTTATTTTTGAATTATTCTCTGACATTGTGCTATCTGTGTCCGAATCAACTAATATATCGAAAAATTCTTCAAGCTCGGAGCTATTGTTTACTTTTGACTCGGTCTCTGTGGCCTCTGTTTTTGTTTCTGTCGACGCGAGCGGATCGCTTGGTAAAATCGCTTTTTCTTCGACTTTTACGCTTCCCGATTGTTCGGATTTTTCTGCGGTTTCACGCACAATTTTCACCACTAAAGCCCGTAAATTATCACGTTTATCAGTGTTACTGAACGGTACCCCACGATTTTTCAATTCAGTTATTAATTGTTCTTTAGAAAGCTTCCAAATCCAGCCTGTTTCAGAATTGTCCGACATTTATCACACGCACGAATTCACTGGGAAAACAATGCGTTTTACTTTGCGCGAGTTACGATATCAAAACATCCTCGTCGCCAAGACTGTGGTGTCGTGAATTACATTGAGTAAGAACCCATATACTGGTTAATACCAGGTTCAACATTTATTAAAATTAATAAGTGTTAGGATATTACAATATTGATATTACATGTGGAGATAAATCCGTTCACGAGCCGGCCGGAGCGTACACACACATACCTATACCTTTAGTGTATCGTTACAATTCTGTATATTATACATTACAACGTATATTAGTTAAGTATACATTATCTGTAAATACATGCGTATTCGCATACACCACAAATGTATTTTTTGACCGCTACCTGGTCATCATTTACTTATCGGATTAATAAAAAGCCATTACACAAATTTCTACGCACGAAAGTTGTGAAATCTATTTAATGTTGTTAAGTATTTCAATATTTGTGTCGAACACATTTATTTTATAATTTTAGTTAATACTAAAAAATATTATTTTATATTTTTTACAATTTCCTTTTGAAATGTTACTTTGAATTGAAATATCAAAGTATACAAAATATCAATCATGTAAAATGATTCTTTTTACTCTTACATTTATTTAGTTTTTATTTTAATTCAATTCAATAATTTACATATAATGTCATATTGTTTTCGTACGATAGGAAGTTGCTTCGAATAAAACCGCTGAAATCAAATAATTCTTTTAACTATATTTTTCTATATATTTTATGCTATATTCTTTTACAACTTATATATTTCATAAAAAGTTACTTGTGACATGTAATTAAAACCATACTTGCCGGACACTTGTAGAGTATATGATGATGCTCGCAGTAATTTATGTGATCAACATATATTTTTAGATACTGTAATAGTTTGTCTATGTTTGAAATTAAACAAGTAGATGGTAATGCTCGTGGTAATTTATATAATCAAGATATATTTTTAGATACTGAAATAGTTTGTGTATGTTATAACGGAAACATGATTAGGTACGAATTACAAATAATAAGATTCCAAACTTTCAGCTATACTTTCTATGTATACAAGTACATTTACAATATACAAAAATGACATAGCATATGCTAATTTTTTCCTCAATAAATATTAAAGAAAAAATAAAAAATTAACATGATTTCATAACTTGTTGTATATTTGTATCATTTAAATATATATATATGTAATAAAAAATTATTAAAGTTTGTCAATAACAATTTTTTCACACTTGATAATTTTTCATTTGAAAAATAAAGCACTTCATAATTTAAATAGAAATAGAAACATATAATTATTCAATCAAATGTTCATTTATTTTTTATATTCTGTATATTTTATTATTTATATTCTTCACCATTACACTCTACAAGTGTCCGGCAAGTATGGTTTTAATTACATGTCACAAGTAACTTTTTATGAAATATATAATTTGTAAAAGAATATAGCATAAAAGATATAGAATAATATAGTTAAGGGACAACACCACTGTGACCCCCTGGTTTTTTTGCCGTTTTTCAAGAATTTTTTTTTTTTGTGGGAAAAAAAGACATATTCCAAATTTTTTTTTTGTTTTGTTTCTTGTTTATTAAAGATACATAAAAATTTTTTTTTAATTTTTACGCCCCATGGTGGCGCTGGGGAAGCTCCCGCGTCAGGTGCTGTTGCCTCTGCAGTGATCCGCAGCACGCAGCAGAACTGTCTTCAAAGTCGATCTGAAAAGAAATACCAAGTGTTTTCGTTAATAATATGATATTTTGAAGAGAAGTACATAGGAATTTGAAAAAATATTGATTTTCAAAAAATAGGCGCGCTTTTGAAATTTAAGGTCGATTTTCGAGCCAAATTTCTCGTCGAAAAAAGGCTATAACTTTTTTTTTTATTGAGATATCGAAAAAATCCTATGTACTTCTTTAGATAATCTAGTTTTATTAATGCAGTCCAAATTTGAAGTCGATCGAATAAAAATTGCTCGAGTTATGCTGCGTGCCGTACCCAAAAAAGTGGTTTTGAGAAAAACGCGTTCAAAGTTTGAAGTTTGTTAATTTATTAGCGCTGCACCGCTCCACGAAATATTTAATATCTCCGAAAAGAATTATTTTTTTAACCTGGGACCAACGGCATTCTATTCTTAAATGTATTTTAGATTTTTCTAGATGGTTTTCAAAAAATCGATTTTTGGAAGCCGTCACAGTGGTGTTGTCCCTTAAAAGAATTATTTGATTTCAGTTGTTTCATTCAAAGCAACTTCCTACTATCGTACGAAAACAATATGAAATTATATGTAAATTATTGAATTAAATTAAAATAAAAACTAAATGAATGTAAGAATAAAAAGAATCATTTTACATGATTGATATTTTGTATACTTTGATATTTCAATTCAAAGTAACATTTCAAAAGAAAATTGTAAAAAATATAAAATAATATTTTTTATTATTAACTAAAATTATAAAATAAATGTGTTTGACACAAATATTGAAATACTTAACAACATTAAATAGATTTCACAACTTTTGTGCGTAGAAATTTGTGTAATGACTTTTTATTAATCCGATAAGTAAATGATGACCAGGTAGCGATCAAAAAATACATTAATAAAAAGAAAGATGATATTTAGCGATATAATTATATTTTATTGCTTTCTTCAGTCTAAAATATTTTAAAATTAAAGAAAATTTGAAAGTATGTTTATGAAAATTAATTATTAATTATATTTTTTTATATTTTTTAATAACAACGAAAACGATAATTTTTTTGTATTTAAAAGATTGTTGTATTCACATGTAGATATTCATTAGCATATTATATATAACAACATCGATGATCAGCTATCGTTAAAAAAAAATGTGTTGATAAAAAAGAAAATACTTAGCAATATTATTTGATTTCACAACTTCCGAGAGTCAAAAATGCTGATTTTAAATATTCTTTTTGATAAGTTACTCACAGGTGCCATACTAATATTCGATAAATTGATAATTCATGAAAAGAGCACAGAAAAATATGTTTAAACGACAACCAATACTTACCATAATTTTCTTTTTATTAAAAAGGTTGTATTTAGATTACTTGTACGGCGTTAGGCATACTGGAGCCGACCTGGTTATGTTTTATATGAATCGTATCAACCTTTATTGACTGCCTAAAAGGCAATGTCTAAAGTTTCTATGTCATGTGGTAAGTTGCGTTACGTAGAAGTTAACCTCCCCGAATGCGCGCTCTGTCTACGGTCTGATATTACGAAGTAAACATCTCGTCCACGTTGCTGACTAGTCTCTCATCCACCGTTCGTTTCGTTCGCTCATTATCTTATCTTGTTTTTATCATGCCAGATCTATAGAAATCACACCCGCCACGACTAGGACAGCTTCGGCTGAGACCGCCCTATAAGCGCACGCTATCCTTAACGCTACCTGTCTTCGTACGCTAGCGATACTTCTTAACCTCCAGCTCGTCAGCCTATACTTCTGCACCGTGAAACATGATTAAGTTGGTTGCTGACATTAATAATCGTCTTTAACCCTGTTTCGGTCCGTGCTATAAGACAAGATAACGGGGAGATTTGCGCTAACGCCTTATTAGTCGTCCTATGTATGTGTGGTCAAAAGGTCAGCTTTGCATCTAGTTACCCCTAGATACTTCACTTTCCCCTTGGTGCACGGTTGTACCGATTCTAAGAACATGGAAATGTGGGTTAGTATCCTCCTTTCGGTCAGAAGGATCAGTTCCGTCTTTTTTAGCGCGAGTGTCACCTGTGATCGGTCATCTATTTGCCCACCCTTAACATAACCCTGTTTAACATTAGCTGTGCCAATTTTGGGTTGCGTTAAACGATCACTACTGCTACGTCGTCAGCGTAAGCGATCAATAAAGTGATCTCTGGCATCTCCAGTCTTAGCTGTCGTAAACTACATTCGAGAAATCAGGTCTCAAAGTTCTCTTCACGATCTTTGCAGTGATCCGTTTATGTGCCTGTCTTCGATAGTACCGTACGTGATGTCTGTCATTTAAATAATCTCTTGCCACTCTAACCAGAAAAGGGGGCACCCCGAAAGCATGTAAGGCCCTCAAAGCATCCCCCTACCTGGCGCAGTTGAAAGTATTCTTCACATGTAATTTCGCTAGTAGTATTAATGGTCTTACGCCGTAGCATACCCGCTGTTTTTGCCGGAAAGTTTCGAATAATTCCCGTATTACGCCTATTGTCGAATGGCTTTCTCGAAAGCCATACTGGCTATTGGTTAGCCTTCTGTCAACTATTGTTGCACTCGATATTCGAGGTTTCAGTAACGCTTAAAAGAATTTACTCGGTGTCTAGCAGACTCAGAGGCCTGTAGGAAGACATACTGCTTCGGTGAAACCCAGGACCGCTAGTTCATAATAGTCTGTAACCTCATCCGTTACCGAATGGGTTAGGAAAAGGCCATCTACTATCGCGTCCTTAGTGCATCTATCCTTGTGTTCGGGTGGTCCGAAATCTCACAGTCTTTGGGGACACAATTCTATAACCCAGTTACCCAGGGTCTCGGTCAACTTTTTCACACAGCTATCTCCAACACCGCATTTTGCTGTCCTTTACTGGCGTACGTCAGTTTCTTCCGTGCTATCTTATACGATTGCGAAAAAAGTTTGACGTTAGGATTTTCCCTGTTACGCACGCGATGTAAGCGTCTATGATACGCGATATAGTCTCTAAGGAGGAGACTAATTTTATTAGAACACCAGTATATTGCTTTGTTCTGTACGTTACGTCTACGAAGCATCGTGGCATCATATAGTTGCGCAATCAGTGACATCGTACTGTCGACTATCCAATCAGTTCGTATTCGTCTAGTAAGATCTTCTGGGATAGCTCGAGGAGGTGCCATAGTCTCTAGCAGTAATTCCCCGAAGCGGTTAATATTCAGTTTCGCGAGGTTATTCCTTTTTAGGCGCTCCACTCTCGCGAGTCCATTGCGTTGCGTATCTGTATGAAGTGTCACTTCAATGACAATGTATGTAGGCTATCGTTGGCTGTAAAGACTTCGATCATCTGCTATCCTCTTATCTATGGAAGCAACCTGTTCGATGTTCACAGCACGTCTAGTATCGAAAAACCGAACCCTGGTCTCCTATAGTATATGTCGGCGAGTTTACCATATTAGCCACTGCTAACTCCAGTTTTGCAATCGTCTCTAACAGCAGTCTTCCCCGCTTCTTCGTCCTTGCCATACCCCACTCGATCGCCTCGGAATTAACGCCATCCGCGACGATAAGATTCCCCAGTAAATTTCTAAGGACATCCTCCAGTTAATCCACTTTCACTTCGAAAGTTCTGACCGTACAGTTTGGAATCAGATAGACGCTAATGTATGTGACAGAGCCCAGCCGAACCCAGACGTAATCCTCTCCAAACGAGGGGGGGCCGGTACCCACCGATCCGTCGCGCTTCTAACCAACATAACTGACGTACCAGAGGCAGTTGGAATACTACTCGTCTAAAGTACGCAGGTCCTGGAATGATTTGCTTACTATAAGTACGTCCGCGTTGTGCTCCGCCGTTATTTGTGATAGCAGGAGTTAGACTGCTTCGCAGCGATGCAAATTTTTCTGCAAAATGTCTTATGTTGATTTTTGCGCTTCTCCAGCATGGCCCGAAAATAGCGGAATCCGGCTAATATTTTCTTTCCGAGCCTCTTGGCACACAACTTCAACGTATTGAAGGTTCGCTCTGTAATTTATTAATAGTAATAGTAGAGAATACTTTTTTAGGAAATTGTAAACGTTTAAATTGAAAAAGCAAAATCATAGGAATCAGGAGAATTCCAGCTATAAACGCGATCTTCCCTGCTGCTGATTCTGTCAAAATAATAGCTTCGATATTGTTCTTGTTATGATTATTATAATTAGAATGATTCTTGTCATCGTCATTGTCATTATCATTATTATTGTCATTATTATTATTATAGGAATGGTCTTCTCATTGCAGAAGGCTGTCCGTGTCCTCCGCTTTGAGATCCAGTTCTTGCAGCTCAGTATCGACTAAGTATTGTAGCCTTTTAGCCATTAGAGCTGGACAATGACCGATTCTATAAGTCGAGGACTTTGGTTTCTTGCTACAGAATCTACAGTTTGGACTCGCAGCGAATTCAACCGTTTATCTGTATTACCGCAATATTTTGTGGCCCGTTAAAATGCCTACGAGGATCTTTGCGTCGTTTTCTACTCAATTTAAATACTTAAAAGGCCCAGTTTCCCAGTGGTGTTTAGAAAAAGGCCTTAACTGTTCAGCAGCCCGCAGCCTTTATTCAGGCCTCTTCGTGCTTCCTGAGTATCCATCTGCCAATCTCGTTAGCAGCGAGTCGGTTGCATATGTCTGTTACATGCATAAGTCCCACAAATTGCTCTCTAGATGCCTGTTTAACCAGCACATTTGCCACCTCGTTCCCCTTGATGCCAGAGTGACCTTGTACCCAGAGAAAAGTCAGCAGACGACTGGCCACGAGCATGTTAAATGAGTTGTGGTATTCAAACTAACTGTGATTTAGTAGTAAAGGCTTCCGAAGCCTTTAAAGCACTCACTTCTGCTATTTGAAAATATGATTATACGTTTTCTTGTTCTATTTAGTAGTGCGCTTTGTGCACAAAAGATGATGTCAAATAGCTCGGTCTGATTTACCGTGTTATATGGCCCTAGCATATGTATATGCCCTTTACCATTTCATCTTCTGTATACCTCGGCACCAACGTTCACCTCATTCTTGGATCCGTCCGTGTACCAGACATCTTTATTCTTGGGTAGATTTTTGATGCCGGTTATCCAATCTTTTTTGTTGGATAGGCCGATTTTATACCTTTTAATAAAGAGGTAGCTAGTATCTGCTCTGTCTTTCGAGTATTTTCAGAATTCCGCTATGCAAAAAGATCTCAGGTAGCTTTTCTTTTCTTGGTTTGGTTCTTCCTATCCTAAAGAGTCCTTTAACTGCTACAGCTTCAATGGAGGTGTATAAAGGAACTGCTCCGAGGATCGCTCCAAGAGCAGCTATAGGCATAGACCAGGCAGCTCTCAGAGTGCACCTCAGTGTGAGACCTCTCAGTCTCTCTAGTTGAGTTTCCGTTGTTTTGAACTGAGTTGTTTCCTACCAAATGATCGCCGTATACATAAGTTTTAGCATAAGCACAGCATCAAGCAGCCTTTTCATTGTGGAGGGTTTTAGGCCTCAATTCATTCCTATAGCCCTTCTGAGTTGCAGAGTGCCATAATGAATTTGTGACATTTGACCCCGAGATGTTTCTTTTAAGTCAGCTTGCTATGAAGGATAACCTCGAAGTATTTTATATCTTCAGTCAATTTGAGTTATTGACCGTTTAGTTAGAGGTTGCAGATTCTGTCCCATTTTCTGATGAAGATCATAACCTCGGTTTTATCCGAGTTGACAGTAAGTTCCGTGACCTTACACTAGTGCTCCACAGCTGAGACAACGTTCTACATCAATTTTATTACAACTTGCGGGAAGGGTCCGCGCTTAATAATCAATAGGTCATCCGCGTTTCCCACAACCTGATAGCCTACAGCGGTTAACCTTGTTGGAAAGTTGTTTACCTCAAGGCACCACAATAGGGGCAAAATGACTCCTCCTTATAGGCAGCCTGAACTTACACTGTCTTATACAGTGGTGTCTCCCTTTTTCCCGGTTTTCTACTTGACCACCAGTGAACCTGGCTCGTCATTTTCATCCTCCTTAAGAGGGGGGGGAGGGGGGGGGGGAAAGTTTGTTTGTTAAAAAAAAGGGGGATTTTCAATAATTTTTTCATAACATATTGTTATTATAGATTTATTTTGAAAATTAGTATGTTATGATACAACATTTCGAGAAAATTAAGAAAAATTTTGGTAGAAAAATATAAAGAAATAACGGATTTATTGCAGTTCTCCGCTGGTGCCTCGAAAACATTTTTCTTTGCGGTGACCGCGATTTCTCAGTACTGGATTATCTAAAATCAAAAAAACGAATTGTTTTGATTAGTTAATTAGTTTCTCTCTTAATTGACGCCGAGTTTTTTTTATTTTATCAATTTTTAAATTTTTTGCATCATTTCAAAGTTGAAACGTTGATTTTTTGACAATAAAATCGACCTATTTAGTATTGTAAGATTGACACTAATTGAAAAATTGAAAAACACTCGACGCCACTTGATAGTTATTTGTATATAGAATATGTGTACAAATTTTTAAAACGATCGGTTCAGTAGTTTTTTCAGGATGGTGGTCACCGACTTTAAAAATTACATGTTTGGGAAAATCGATTTAAAGTTTCTTATACTCACAAATCGAGCATGAGGGCCGGTGGCTTGAAACGCTGTATCTTCATTAGTTTTGTTCCGATTTACTTGAAATTTTGACACAATACTCTCGACATGTTGTGCATTCAGAAAAAAAAAAAAAAAAAAAAAATGCAAAATAAAAAATTTTAAAATCTTACCCCTCCCTTAATGGGTAGTTGTTCTCATACGAGCTCCTTAAGATGCTCGTCATCTTTTGTGCTATTATCTCTAGGGTGCACACATTCTCCATGGATTTCGAAAAGCCTCTTAGAGATTCCTTCAGGTCCGTTGTGTAATTTTCCTAGCTGTGCCTGGGGTTCTGTTAAACTGCGGTTTGGGTGGCATCCCTCTTTCAAGCTTTATTAATATTTGCACGTGATCTGATAGTGATTGCTCATTCGAGACTCTGCAGTTCCTTATTTTTTCCATAATTTCCTTAGAAAAGAAAGGTATATCAATAACATTCGCTCTATTCGAGTTGACAAAGGTTAGCGTATTGCCTTTGTTGAAGATACCCAACTCTGTAGTGAGGAGGCATTCCATCAAGTCGTATCCTCTTCGATTAGTGTTTAAGTTGCCCTATAGTATGTGATAAACATTTGCATTACGACCTAGTAAGAGATATTTATTGTGCTCCTGGCAGTAGTTAATCAGTTTGAAGACCTCTCTTAGTAAGATGCACGTGTTGTTATAGAAAAAGTAGACAGCGCTTATTAGGAGCTCGCCTACTCCCTCCAGTATCTCGAGATTACAGTTTCGATAATATTACGCAATATTTTGTGACACGATTCTCGCGTAAAAGAGATATAAGTTGCATTGATAAATTAAAATATGTAAGTATGCGCGACGCGGACAACATCGGAAAAGTTGATAAATTCGAACACACCGTACTATGATTGCTTAGAAAGAAAGAGAGAGAGAGAGAGAGAGAGAGAGAGAGAGAGACAGAGACAGAGAGAGAGAGAGAGAGAGAGAGAGAGACAGAGACAGAGAGAGAGAGAGAGAGAGAGAGAGACAGAGAAAGACAAAGAGAGAGAGAGAAAGAAAAAGATAAAGAGTTTAAACAAAAAAAGGTTTACAATTAAAAAAACAACAAACTTACACAACAGCGTATGGAAACATGATGCACCCCACGTGCATCACCAACGTGACTTCTGGACAACGACGATGGAGGTCCAAGAAGAGGATGGAGACAAAGACGACGCCGAATAACTGCAACGAGGTTATATTCGCTTGTCACTTGGAGGTAGAGCGCCATAACCTCGCTTCACAAGCGCCCCTCCGAGCGATCATGCGCCGCCACACGGCACTTCCGCGCCCATCCACACTGCACTTGCAAGCGTTGCCCTCTCCCCCACACCCCGGGTGTCGGAGTGGAAGAAGCCACGAGAAAATGGATTAAGCAATGCGACAACAAAAATAGAATAGCAAAACTGTCTAAAGAAGGACGCGCGACGGTGGCCAGTAGAAAAAGAGAGAGAGAAAAGAAACATTACGTGTACTCAAGGCGCGAGAGCCAGTATTGCGCTAAGCGTATATGGGGCTACAGCACTACCAGCATCCGCAACCAACGAATACTCTAAAGTGCTCTCTCTCTCTCTCTCTCTCTCTCTCTCTCTCTCTCTCTCTCTCTCTCTCTCTCTCTCTCTCTCTCTCTCTCTCTCTCTCTCTCTCTCTCTCTCTCTCTCTCTCTCTCTCTCTCTCTCTCTCTCTCTCTCTCTCTCTCTCTCTCCCTCTCTCCCTCTCTCCCTCTCTCCCTCTCTCCCTCTCTCCCTCTCTCCCTCTCTCCCTCTCTCCCTCTCTCCCTCTCTCCCTCTCTCCCTCTCTCCCTCTCTCCCTCCCTCCCCCCTCCCTCCCTCCCCCACTCCCTTCCTCCCTCCCCCCTCCCTCCCCCTCCCTCCCCCTCCTATCCCCCTCTCTCTATATTTATCTCTCTCTGTCACTTTCAGTATTTCTCTGCCTCTTTCTGTCCTTTTCTGTTTTTCTCTCTCTGTATTTTTTAGTCTCTGTTTCTCTCTGCCTCTATCTGAATCTCTCTCTGTTTTTCTTTATCTCTCTGTCACTCTGTCTCTCTCTGTCTCTGTCTCTCTCTCTCTGTCTCTCTCTGTCGGTCTCTCTCTCTGTCTCTTTCTCTGTCTCTCTCTCTCTCTCTCTCTCTCTCTCTCTCTCTCTCTCTCTCTCTCTCTCTCTCTCTCTCTCTCTCTCTCTCGCGCGCATCTAGCGCTAAGAGCATTAATTCAAACGCAGGCGAAAACAAGACCCACTCTTAATTTTTTATAGTTAATAGTCAGCGTACTATTTTTTTTAATGGGTTATGTTACTCCGACCACTATAAAAAAACTTCTAACGAAATTTTGTAAGAATCCATTGATTCGACTTCTAGATCCTTCAGTTGCAAAGAAAAAGCGCTGTCTCTTGATACATAACACATCGTTCAATAAGTCCCGAGACTAACCCAGAGATGGTGCTAGTAGTACCAAACTAGCCACGTTTCCATAGAGTGCGAACCTATACATGAAACGTGTAAAAATTTCACGTCGATCGGATCACAGACAGCAGAGTTATCGAGGTTAGAGTAAAGTCACTTTGTAATTTGTTTGAAAAATGGAAAAAAGCGAGTTTCGCGTGTTGATAAAACATTGTTTTTTAATGGGTAAAAACACCATAGAAGCCCAGCAATGGCTTGAAAAACAGTACCCGGACTCCTCTCCATCCAAACCAACAATTTGTCGTTGGTATGCTGAGTTTAAACGTGGTCGTACGGACACAAACGATGCGGAACGTTCGGGTAGGCCATTGGAAGCCGTTACACAGGACAATGTGAGTAAAGTGTTAAAAATTGTAATAAAAAATCGCAAAGTGAAGGTCCGTGAGATTGCAGAAATGACACAGATATCATCTGGAAGCGTATTTACAATCCTTCATGAAAAATTGAGCATGAAAAAGGTTTTTTCCAAGTGGGTGCCGCGATTGCTTTTAGTGGAACAAAAACAGCAACGAGTCGACGATTCAGAGAGCTGTTTATCGCTATTTACTTGCAATAAAAAGGATTTCCTGCGTCGATACGTGACCATGGATGAAACATGGATACATCATTTCACTCCGGTGTCGAATCGGCAATTATCTGAGTGGCGCATGGCTGGCGAAAGCCTAAACCGTCCAAAAACGCAGCAGTCTGCTGGCAAAGTCATGGCGTCTGTTTTTTGGGATACACATGGCGTGATTTTCATTGACTACCTGGAAAAAGGTTAATCGATCAACAGTGATTATTATATTGACTTGTTGGTACGTTTGAAGGAGGAGATCGCAGCAAAATGACCGCACATGAAGAAGAAAAAAATCCTTTTTCACCAAGACAATGCACCATGCCACAAGTCCATGAAAACAATGGCAAAATTGAACGAATTGGGCTTTGATTTGCCTCCCCACCCCCCGTATTTGCCAGATTTAGCCCCCAGCGACTACTGGCTCTTTGCTGATCTCAAAAAAATGCTCCAGGAAAAAAAATTTGGCTCGAATAAGGAGGTCATTGCCGAAACTGAAGCCTATTTTGAAGCAAAGGATAAATCCTTCTATAAACATGGTATAGAAATGTTGAAAAGGCGTTGGAAAGATTGTATCACTCTAAAAGGAGATTATATTGATGAATCAAAATAATTTTTGAAAAAAAATGTTGTTTTCGTTGTTAGTCTCGGGACTTATTGAATGATGTGTTAGTTTAAATACAGATATCAATTTAAACAGTATAGATTATAAAAATTCTAACGTTTATAATTAACTTACGATATAAATAGTATGTTTTTGGTAAGCGTCACCTTCCCTGTGTTGGTTGTTTATCTCGCAACGTACGCTGACGCCTATTATATCAGCTTCATACAAATAATTATTTTCTAATAGAAACTTTAAAATCGAAAATCGAATTCATGTTCCACAATTCTCTTCAATTTCTACAATTTTTAAACTTTTCATTTTATCACTAGTTTCAAAATTACTTTTAAATTTTATTCCAACAATTTCATTTATTTCTTTATGTTCTTACAAAAAAAAAAAAATTATTTTAAACCATTAACGCCTGCGGGATACGTTTCTCATCGTTTATTTCAGAGCTCTCTAGAGGGGATCAATTCCGGCCTAAAAAATTTTTGAGCACATGAATTTTTAAAACTTTTTATCAATCTTTCGAATAGTTACTGTTAAAATGAGAAAAACAAATTTTTCAACTCTCAAAAATGAGGTCAAGGCAAAAATAAATACGAGAAATGAAAAAAAAAAATTTTCTCCAACTCCGTTTTTTTTTCTACGTATTGTTGTGCAGTCACCTCAGAAGTTAAAAAAAGTGTCCTCATCATCTCAGCTTTGAAAAGACCACTTTTTGTGTTTAAAAATCTCTTTCGGATAATCCAAAATGGCGCCCAAAATGAAAAATTTTATGCAAAATCTTTCGGGCCCTCTAACTAGAGAACTAAGCGGTTTAGCAAAAAAGTTACAATATTTAGAAGTTCTTAAAATCCATCAAAGAATACACTGGAGCCATTTCAGATGATTTTGTTAACATTTTTGGAAATTTGTTTATGCAAATTATTGAAAATTAAAAGAAATTTTTTGGTTCTGAAAAAATTTCTGTGTATTCTTTGATCAATTTAAGCACTTCTTATTCTTAACAATGTCTTCAAAAAGTTGATACTTTTCGAGCAAGAAGATACGGAAGGTGGAAATTTGTTTTTTACTCTTGCTATAGCTTATTTGTACTCTAGTCAAATTTATTTTTATTATTGTTTTACATTTATATATGAATTTATAAAAAATAAATAAATGATTAAATAAAGTGTATTCGCGATATATTTTATTTCCAAACAATGATTTGCAGTTTCAATGTTCTAGTTTCAATAAAATATTTTTTGATTTTTGCGATTTTCTCATTTTGCCATTTTTTTGCGAACGAAGTGAATTCTAAATAAATTGATTATTTTATTCGTTCAAATTCTTCATCAACATCGAAAATCTAGATTATTGTGACACGGTTTCTTTAATTCTTTAAAAATTTCGAATCTCAAAGTGACGACGCCAAAAAGAAAAGAAAATCCACCTGAAGAATGTTCATCATCAACCTCCAGTAGAAAAAGATCCAAGAGACCTTCATTCGAAGTTGTAGAAAATGAAAATCACTGTGATGTTATGTTTATCCCCGATCTAGATGACTCTAGAGAGTCGGAAAATGATTATTCGGATGATGATAATATTCGATTAAACGAAAGCCATTCAACATCGTTTGATTCAATGTTCCCTAGTTCTTCATATAGCAATATACAGTCTGTCAAGTAAGAGCGTGGTCGATTTCACCGACAAGTAATGGAAGATTTTGCTCTAATTTCTTCGCGAGCCGATAGAGAAAAGTTTTGTCCTTGATGCATTGTTAACAAAGATTCAGTTGTCGTTGATCTTTTGAAAGAGAATCATGTTAAACGCCATGAGTGCTAAGTACGCGTCACGCTACGAGGCTGTGTTCCTTTGCATTCACCCGAAAGGTCCCAAAATGTCGCAATCAGCGGCTGCTAAACATATGAGAAAGTCGAAGGCATTTGTACAGAAGTGGATACAGCGATATAAAGTGGCTAAAAATGTCGATGATTTACCAGAACGTGGCTCGATAGGAAAAGTGAACAAAAAAGATGAAAAAAGAATAGTGAATCTGTTTTCGCGGAATCCTGCTTTAACACTGCGGCAAGGACAAGCAAAATTAATGGCAAAAGGTTTAGATATATCCTACGAAACTATCCAAACCCATCTTAGTACTCATCATCTGAAATGGCGCAACACAATGAAAAAGCCTCTGTTGACTGAAAAACATGTGACAAAGCGACTCGCTTGGGCGCATGAGAATATTGATAGAGATTTTGAAAATGTCATTTTGCAAACTTCAACAATTTCATGACTATTTCGATAACTTATTCTGTTCTCCAGACTTACTAGTCTATTTGAAAAAGATCGCGCTTTAAGCAACCGGTACAGTAAGGGAGAACAGAGTAAGTGTGACAAACGTCTTGGCGACAAAGGTACCTAGACGTACTTATGTAGTGCAATATGATAATAGTGGAATTAATTTTATCACTGTTCAAGATTCAAAACCAGTTTCTATCCTATCAACCACAGCTGGTGTCACTCCACAAAGTAATGTCAACAGATATAATAAGGAAGAGAAAAATAATCGAATTTTACCATTTCCTAATGCATTTACAGTATACAATAAAGGGGTCTGTCTAGTAACTCACTTTTGAAAAGAGCAGAACAATGCTGAGACAGAAAAGATTGGAAGAAAGTCAACTCTTCAAACAATCTGAAGGAATTTTGTACGGTCCAGGCATCGCTGACTAGGTGTAAGTAATTTTTTTTTAAGAATTTCATGTAAAAAAAAATTTAAACGCGTTTTTCTCGAAACAACGTTTTTACTTGCCTTGTTGATGAAATTTTCGAAACTACTCGACCGATCCTTATGAAATTTGAACCACATATTCTTTAAACTTATCGCTATGTCCCCTATAAATTTTTTTCAAAAATTTTGAATTTTACTATATTTTTTTTTCAAAAATCGGCGAAAAAAAACCGGTTTTTTGAAAATTTTTTGTTTTTTCTTCACCATTTTTTTATTTTTTAAAATAATTGAATAAAATTCATAGGGGACATAGCCATTGTCATACAAAACCTAAAGCACTTTGATTTTTTTTTTTCAGACAATACAGCTCCGAGATTTTATCAACAAGGCGGACCTACCTACTTTTCGAGGTGTTGCGTTTGGCTGACGTTTTTGGTCATAATACATGTATAAAATAAAAGAAAAAATTTTTTTTATGTATTTCAAGAGTGTATTTACTAAGCCTTATAACTTTTATATCATTACCTTTATCCAGTATCCCAAGAAATAATCACGAAAATCGCGTTTTTTTCGGCGCGAGCTACTAGACAGACCCCCATGGGTGGAGTTGACTTACGCGACCAGTATTGGAATAGCATCTTACTCATTATTCGATCTAAAAAATGGACGTGGATAATTTTTGTAAGAATAGTACAAGCGGCTATTACAAATTCTACAGTTTTATAGAACACTGTCAACCCTGGAAAAAAGCAAGGGATAAAAGAATTTGCTATGAAAATCTGCAAATATTATTTAGAGCGACAGCATTTTAATCATCAGTTGCAATAAAGCAACAAAAGAAGAAATTGCTCAGTAGAAAGATGTCTAGTAAGATAAATGAAGTATTGCATTCAATGTGATAATGCGTACTATTGTGATAAATGTTTTATAAAAACTCATGGGCAAGAAAATTGAAGATAGGTCGAAATTTGCATGTATACTTCTTCAAAATATAAAAAAACCAAAAAAAACAAAATAAATATAAAAAAACAAAAAAAATAAAAAAAAAAAAAAATAAAAACAAAAAAAGAGGTTTTCAATGAAGTCCACGTGGTGAAAACCGGGCAACATTGTATTTATTATAGGTACCAGCGGCTAAGGACTACAGTGATTTTCAGATTTCCATATCTTCTTACTCGAAAAGTATCAACTTTTTGAAAACATTGTGAAGAATAAAGAGTGCTTAAATCAGGTTAAAATTGATCAAAGAATACACAGAAATTTTTTCAGAACCAAAAAATTTCTTAATTTTCAATAATTTGCATTAACAAATTTCCAAAAATGTTAACAAAATCATCTGAAATGACTCCAGTGTATTCTTTGATGGATTTTAAAAACTTCTAAATATTGTAACTTTTTTGCTAAATCGCTTAGTTCTCTAGTTAGAGCGCCCGAAAGATTTAGAATGAAATTTTTCATTCGGGGTGCCATTTTCGATCATCCAACAGAGATTTTTAAACTCAAAAAGTGGTCTTTTTAAAGCTAAGATATTGAGGACACTTTTTTTTAAACTTTTGAGATGACTGCACAACGATACGTGGAAAAAAATGGAGTTAGAAAAAATTTTATTTTTTCATTTTCCGTATTTGTTTGCTTTGACCTCATTTTTGAGGGTCGAAAAATTTGTTTTTCTTATTTTAACAGTAACTATTCGAAAGATTAATAAAAAATCTTAAAAATTCATGTGGTCAAAAATTTTTTAAGCCGGAATTGATCCCCTCTAGAGAGCTCTGAAATAAACGATGAAAAACGTATCCGTGGGCGCTAATGGGTTAATATTCTTTACGAAAAAATTCAATTTACCATTTCAAATTTAACAAGAAAATTATAAATATTATTTTTAAATCTTTACTCACAAAAAAAATTTTTATAGTTTCTATTAGGTTGCTGCAGATAAAATGGCCGATTTAGTGATAAATTTTTAAACAGCTGTAACTTTTTATAAAGACAATTTATTTAATCGAAATAGGTACCAATAGATGCAACACACATTTATTCCAGTTTTGTAGAAGTCAGAGTTCCTGGTTCGAAGAAACTCCTCAAAGGCATTTTTGACAGCAGCTTCATTATTAAATCTTTTTTCTGTCAAAAAGTGATCCAAATGTTTAAAGAAATGGTAATCTGTTGGTGAAAGGTCTGGTGAATATGGAGGGTGAGAAAGAGTCTCATAGCACAACTCGTTTAATTTTTGGACTGTTGTTCTCGATACATGAAGTCGTGCGTTATCATGAAGCAGTATCACTCCATCCTTGTTGACAAGCCTAGGTCGTTGGACTATCAATTTCTGATGCATTTCATCCACTTGAGCACAGTATTTCTCAGCATTGATGGTTTCGCCAGGTTGCAGTAACGAATAGTGGATAACACCAGCTACAGACCACCAAACAGTTACTATTATTTTCTTTGGATGAAGGCTTGGTTTCGACATGTGTCTTGGCGCTTTATCAGCATCTAGCCATTGGGCCGATCGGCGACGATTATCGTATAAAATCCACTTTTCATCGCAGGTCACAATTCGGTGCAAGAACGGTTCCTTTTTGTTGCGGGAGAGAAGAGAACTTGAAATCTCTATTCGACACGTCATGTTTTGCTCGGTAAGATCATGCGGAACCCATTTGTCAAGCTTTTTCACTTTTCCAAGTTGTTGCAAGTGGCGGCAAACTGTCGAATTGTGAACGCCTAATTTCTCGGCAAGATCCGTTATGGTTTGGCAGGGGTCAGACTCCACTAATGCACGCAGCTCGTCATTATCGATCGATGGTCCTGGGTGTCCACGTGGTTCATTTCCAAGGTCCATATCTCGGGATCGAAATTTTTCGAACCACCGCCGAGTGGTTCGTTCGCCAACTGTATCAGGCCCAAATGCTCTGTTGATATTCCTCGTTGCTTTCGTTGCGTTCTGCTCTAATTTAAATTCGTATAGTAAAAGTAGCCGTTTTTGATTCACTTCCATGTTTATTTTCTCTTTTTATTTTTACGATCACTATGAAGTGCAAAACAGAAATGACTCCATAAACCAAGGTAGCAGTATTTATACTTTAATATGTCATATCATTTGCGCCGCCTTGTGCCAACATAATACACTAAAATTGCAGCCAACTTTATGTCATTACTAAATCGGCCATTTCATCTGCAGCAACCTAATAAATACTAAGTTTTGTAATACAGGTGTCCCTCGTAGAACACGGTACTTGTAAAACACGCGTTTTAACGGTTTTTTGCCATATAAGGCAATGATTTCATCCCCGTCATTTACTAATATTGGATATACATAAATTATAAAATATTATTTTTATTTTATTTTAAGACTTTTTCAATATTCTTCTATCGGTAACAGCGGTTTTAATATAACACGATTTCAAAAAATCGAATATGCATTGGAAATTTAAATTTTTCTTTGAATTGTGTTCTATAAGGGAAATCCCCAACTTTATTGCTACTGGAAAATCTCTCATTATATTTTGAGAAGTAATAGTATGAATTTTGTTCTATGTAAATGAAATTGATAAAGTTTTTGCTCGGTTTGTTTTTAAGATTTTGGAAAGTAAAGTGAAAAGTGAAAAAAAGTAAATAATAGCCTTTTTTAACAAGTTTATAAATGCATCATAATTTCAATTCGTGGTAGGTAAAAAATTAAGTTGTAACGTTTATGGTAAATATAATTTTGAACCTTAAATTCAGATAATGTCTGACAAGAGTAAGAAGCAAAAATTTAAACGAAAATTTATTTCACTCGAAGAAAAAATTGGAATTTTAGATCGTATAAATTGCGGAGAAAAGCCAACATCGATTGCAAATCATTAAATTTGAACGAAGCTACTATTTGAACTATATTAAAAAATGAAAGCGAAATTAGAAAAAATGTTGTCTTTGGCTGTTCGCAAGGTGCGAAAAGTGTATCCCGCGAACGGGATATAAATATCGTAAAAATGGAACATGCTCTTATAATATCGATAGAAGATTGTTTAGAAAAACAAATTTCTTTGAGCACAAATATTATTAAACATAAAGTGCTCAAAATTTACACACATTTAAAGAAAGATGAGCTTCCTTCTAAAGAACAATTAAACCTATCATTTTTGGCAAGTAAAGGGTGGTTTGAAAGTTTCAAAAAAAGATTTTCTTTGCGCAATGCAAAATTTCAAGGAGAACAAGCTTTAGCAGATGTAGAGGCTGCCAAAAAATTTATATTGGAAATACAACAAATTATTAAAGAGGGAGAATATTCAGCAGGTCAAATTTTCAACGCCGATGAGACAGCTTTATATTGGAAGAGAATGCCGTCTCGAACTTTTATTAAAAAAAAATGAGAAGCAAGCACCAGGTTATAAACCTTGTAGAGATCGTGTCACCCTTTACATGTGTAGTAACCTATCGGCAAATTTTCTAGTAAAACCCATGATAATAAATTATTCCTTGAATCCCAGAGCATTGAAAAACGTCGATAAGTCTCATCCACCAGTTTTCTGGTGAGCAAATAAAAAAGGCTGGATGACGCAATATTTGTTTAAAGACTGGTTTAAAAATTGTTATATTCTAGAAGTAGAAAAGTTTTTGAAGAAAAAGAATTTGAGCTTTAAAGTTTTATTGCTCATTGATAATGCAAGTAGTCATAGTAGAGAGTTGAATCATCCTAACGTAAAAATTATGTTTTTTCTTCCACATTGTACGTCATTGATCCAACCATTAGATCAAGGAATCATTGCAACGACTAAGGCATACTACATACGACTAGCATTCCAAAAAATTTTCGAAAGACTGGAAAACGATATAAATCTCACGCTTACTCAAGCTTGGAAAGAGTTTTCTACGGACACTTTTTATTCTTCACGAAAAACTACCGACAATTACGGAACCCTACGGACGTTTTTGAATTTCTACGGAAAGCTACGGGCATCTACGGAATTCTACGGACACCTTTCATTCTTCACGGAGAGCTACGAACATTTACGAAACCCCACGGACGTTCTTGAATTTCTACGGAAAACTACGGACATCTACGGAATTCTACGGACATCTTTCATTCTTCACGAAAAGCTACGGACGTTTTTAAATTTTTACGGAAAACTACGGACATCTACGGAAGTCTACGGATAACTTTCATTATTCACAGAATGCTGTGGTCACCTTGGAATATCCGTGGATGGAATCTTACGAATTTCCACGGAAAGCGTCAGAAAGGTGATAGATAACGGACAACCCATGGAAGTTATCTTGTGGATAAATATAACAAATTCCGTACACGGACGTTTTACGGTACGGACCCGTACAGACACTTTCTCCTCTCCGCGTCAAGCAAACCTTCGCCAAATAGAAGTGCTCAGCAGGGGTCAGGTGGGAGGAATAAAAAAGGTCAGAAACCCTACAGGGAAGGGCAGTCTCATTCGGGACCTGCCAAAACGAAAGGATCTTCGAAAAAGAAAGAAGGTGGTCAGTCGCCATCCCGCCGGTGACGTAACAGAAGGGATAAGTGAGAAAAGGTCTAAAAGGATACTTTCCCTATGAAGTGCTACAGTTGTGGGTTACCTGGCTATATCTAAAAGTATTGCCTGGGATTCCAAAGAAACAAAAAATAGAGCGTATAGGCGAGGTCCCAAATCCCTCCGAGTCGAAACTTCTTTCCCGGCGGCGAGCGACCTGTCCAGGAGAATGCTTGGCTAATTTTACGGTCAAATATGAACTTAAGTCATTAGGACACGTTGACCTTGAAGGTCGGCCAAGGCCATTTAAACATAAACGAGAACTGGTTATCTTTTGGCATAGGAACTCCCCAATTTTTTTTTAAGCTGATGTATAAACATTAACAAGGTTTATGAAATGTTGACTGTAGACGTGACCTTGACGGTTTCAAAAAAAAATTGGAGAGTTCCTATGCCGAAAGATAACCAGACCTTGTTCATGTTTGAATAGCCTTGGCTGACCTTCAAGGTCAACGTGTCCTTATGACCTAAGTATATATTTGAGCGTAAAATTTCCAGCTCTTTCGTCAAAAACCAACGTCAAAAAAGGGAGTTCCCATTTAAAAAGTATGACCTGACCTTGAAGAACATCGTCAAGGTCAAAATAGAGGTTACCATTGAATTCCTCGTTAAGAGTTACTTGAGGATTCACCTTGACTATTTTCCGAAATACCCCACCTTAGGAAATATACAGCCGTTCCGGGACTGTTGTGACACTCTGCATACATGCACATTTACATATACATATTAGGTGTAGTAAAAAAAAATCCACTATTTTTGCATTAAATTGAAGCTTTTATTTAGCATAGATAGAATGATACGATTTAGGTCAAATATGCACCGTTTTGTTCGATAACTTGTTGCCATTTTGGAGGTAATTTCATCATGCCTCCCTCGTAAAAACCCTTGTCCCTATTGTCAAAAAACTGGGACAGTCGATTTTCACAATCTTCTCTTGAGGCGAATTTTCCACCTGCAAAATCATTCGTCATAGACAGGAACAGATGGTAATCACGTGGTGCCGGGTCCGGACTATAAGGTGGATGCATAAGAACTTCCCAACCAAGCTCCCGGAGCTTTTGGCGAGTCACTATCGATGTATGCGGCCTGGCGTTGTCCTGATGGAACACAATTCCTCTCCTATTGGCCAAAGCTGGCCGCTTCTGGGCGATTGCTTTTTTCAGACGGTCCAATTGTTGACAGTACAGGTCCGAATTAAGAGTTCGGCCGTAGGGGAGCAGCTCATAGTAGATGATTTCCTGCCAGTCCCACCAAACACACAGCAAAACCTTCCTGACTGTCAGTCCTGGCTTGGCCACCGTTGCGCCGGCTCACCGCGATTTGACCACGACCGTTGTCGCTTGACGTTGTCGTAAGTGACCCACTTTTCATCACCAGTAACTATCCGCTTCAGAAATGGATCGATATTGTTGCGATTCAGCAGCGATTCGCAGATGGAAATTCGGTCCATGAGGTTTCTTTGCGATAACTCGTGTGGCACCCATACATCGAACTTCTTTTTGTATCCAGCCTTATTCAAGTGGTTCCAAACGGTTGTTTGTGAAATGTTTAGCTCCTGGGCAATCGAAACAGTGCTTACGTGACGGTCGAACTCGACGATTTCCATTATTTCATTGACATTTTCGACAATTGGCCTTCCAGAGCGTGATCCATCTTTGACGTCAAAATTACCGGAACGGAATCGACGAAACCAAAATTGCGCGTGAAGTTGCATGACATTTCGTTCATTTGTTTACAAGCTGCAGTCGTTCAAGTTTCGCTACCTTCGCTTTCGTGAAAAAAATGGAAAAACAGGAATATTGCATCTTGATCATTGCTTTTTGATGGGAAAAACTCTTGAACAATCAATGAAATGATTGAAGAAATGTTATCCCATATCTGCTCCTTCGAGAACAACAGTTTATCGGTGATTTAGTAAATTTAAAATGGGTCGTACAAACTCCGAAGACGTACCTCGCTCTGTGCATCGAATCGTTTTGAATGATCGTAAAATGAAGTTGTGCAAGATAACTGAGGCCGTTGGCATCTCAAAAGAATATATTAGGATAGTGCGATATATTTTGCACGATGTTTTGGAGATGCTAAAGCTATACGCGCGATGGGTGCCGCGTTTGCTGACCGTCGACCAAAAACAGCAGCACGTTGATGATTCAACGGCCGGTTTGGCGTTGTTGCAGCGTGATCGAGCGGACTTTTTTCAACATATTGTGACGATGGATAAAACGTGGATCTATTACCATACGCCTGAGTCCAACAGGCAGTCTGCCGAGTGGATGAAAAGCTACGAAAAACGACCGAAGCGGCCAAAAGACCAACGCTCGGCTGGAAAGATTTTGGTCTCTGTCTTTTGGAATGTGCATGACATAATCTTCATTGATTACCTGCAGAAGGGAAGAACAGTTACCGAAGAGTATTATGCAGCGTTATTGGATAAATTGAATAACGGAATAAAGAAAAAACGATCCCATGTGGCGAAGAAAGAAGTTCTGTACCATCACGATAACGCACCGTCACACACGTCCTTGAAAGCGAAGGCCGAATAGGACCAATTACGATTCAAATTGGTTGCTCACCTACCGTACTCTAAATTATCGACCCACAGTAATACTGGCCCCCAGCGATTACTATCTGTTTCCAAACGTCAAACGGCGGCTCCAGGAAAAGAGATTCACATCGAATGAGGAAGTCATCGCGAAAGCCGAAACGTATTTCGAAGGCTTGGACGTTTTGTACAACAGAAAGAGCATCGAAATGTTGGAAAATCGCTATACTAAGAGTATCGCCCTCGAAGGCAACTATGCTGAGAAATAAATATAACACTGCCCAAAAAACGCTTGTTTTTATTAAAAATTCCGAGTCTTTTCAGTCCATGTAGTACATGATACATAATGATGATAATTATTAATTACGAAACATTTAATTTTTGACGCAATGAATATTTGCGAATAACAGTTATTCATAAAAATTGACAACTAAATATAAGAAAAATTACAGATCTTTAAAAAAAATTTTTTTGAAAATGAGTAATATTTAATCCCAACAAGGCATTTCATTTTGCTTATGCTTAATATGATCAAAAAATAAGACCAATTCTCAACTTGAATTTCGCGGGTTTATCGACGTACGATCCAGAAACAACCAATCAATCGAGCAAATATTATGCCAAAGGTAAAGCAAGACAAAAAGATCACGCTGGTCGTTCAAAAATCAAGATCACGTTGACAGTTTTCTTCAATTATCGAGTCTTGTGCATTTAGGATTGCTTCCGTCGGGCCTAACTCTTAACAAGGAATATTATTTGAGTGTTGTGCGTCGTTTGCGTAAAGCTATGCGCAAAAAAAGGCCGGAATTGTGGCAAGACAACTCACGGTTTTTGCATCACGATTATGCACCATATCACACCGCATTGATTATTTGCGACTTTTTGGCCAAAAATTTAACTCATATCGTTTCACAACTACTGTATTCACTTGATTTAGCGCCGTGTGACTTCTGGCTGTTCAATAAACTCAAAAGACCACTCCGGGGAAATCGTTTTGACTCAATTGCGGAGATTAAACGTGAATCGCTGCGTCAATTGAAGATAATTCCGAAAAAAGACTTCTCTGATTGTTTCGAGGATTGGAAAAAACGTTGGCATAAGTGTTCTGTGTCGGGCGGGAACTACATTAGGCGACGAAATAGATTTGGAAGAACAAATAAAAAATTTGGAAAAAAAAAATTGGTTTTATTTTTTGACCATAGTATATATATAAAGTTGTACACCCAATATATATATATATATATATATATATATATATATATATATATATATATATATATATATATATATATATTGGGTGTACAACTTTGCTTCCGTCGTTTTTTTCCGAAATTCGAGGCTTTATTGTAAAAAACTGGTTAAACATTTATGATTCAAAGTATTGTCCATCGCTGGCCACTACTTTCTCCCATCTTTCAGGCAGCATACGAATCCCGCGTTGAAAAAACTGGTCATCTTTTGAATCGATCCACGAATCGATCCAATTTTTTACTTCTTAATAAGACCGGAAGTGCTGGTCAGCCAGGCCGTGTGCCATTGGTCGAAACAAGTGATAGTCCGAGGGAGCAGCATCTGGAGAATTCGGTGGTTGGGGTAGGACTTCCCATTTCAAAGTTTCCAAGTATGTCTTGACCACTTTCGCAACATAGGGTCGAGCATTGTCATGCTGTAAAATCACCTTATCATGTCTCTCGTTGTATTGCGGCCGTTTGTCTTTCGCTGCTCGGCTCAAACGCATTAATTGCGTTCGATAACGATCGCCTGTGATTGTTTTAGTCGGTTTTCACAACTCATAATACACTACGCCCAGCTGGTCCTACCAAATACTGAGCATGACCTTGGAACCGTGAATATTCGGTTTGGCCGTCGACATGGAAGCATGGCCGAAATATTCCCATGATTTTCTGCGCTTGAAATTATCGCAGTAAACCCATTTTTTGTCTCCAGTCACAATGCGATGCAGAAATCCCTTCCGTCTTTGCCTTGCAAGCAGCTGTTCACAAACACACCAACGCCGTTCAACATCTCTCGGCTTCAACTCGTACGGCAGCCAATTTCCTTCTTTCTAAATCATTCCCATGATTCTCAGGCGTTTTGAAATGGCTTGTTGCGTCACTCCCAATGATCCTGCCAATTCTTGTTGCGTTTGACACAAGTCTTGATCAAGTAATGCCTCCAAATCTGCATCTTCGAAAACCTTCTCTCTTCCACCGACATGCTGGTCTTCGACGTTAAAATCGCCGTTCTTGAAGCGTTGAAACAACTTTCGGTACGTTCTTTCACTAATAGCGGCCTCACTATAGGTATTTAAGAGCATTCGATGAGCTTCAGTCGCAGATTTCTTCACATTAAAGCAGAAAATTAAAACTTCCCGCAAATGACGAGAATTTGGCTCGTAAGCTGACATGTTTAATCAAGAATAACTTTATGATGCAGACACAAATCAACTAATATTTCGATGGTGTTATGTTAACAAATACCTAAGCTTATTGTATGACATCTATGATTTATTTATTTCAACTACCATTTACCGCTACAGCCATCTATTGCAAAACGGCGCAAGCAAAGTTGTACGCCCAATATACACACATATATATATATGTTACAATCGTTCATTTTTAGTAGGGAAACAAAAAATATATATATATATTGTCACGGAGAACACTCCGTGCTCCGTGCCGCGTCATATTTAGCGTAATCGGGATAAAGGGGGACCGCGGAAAAGAAGTAACGCGACAGTCGCGGACGGGCAAAAACGGTACGCGACTAGAGATAGGCTAGTCGAGTACCGCATAGGTGAGGCTAGGCTAGGTAGCCAAGCCGTATCCCGCCTTTTAGAGTAGTATAGTGTTCGCCGTCGGACAAGCTACGCGCTTTCTTTTTCGCCTGACTAAGTTTTCCGCGGGAAAGAAGAGAATATCCGCCATTTTGGACGCGCCGTTTACGCGTCCTCCTTTCGTTTCTTTCTTCTTCGCGTTGAAGAAGAAAGTTATCGGGGTGTTTTTGGTGACTTGGTGAGCAGCGGCTGTGCAGGCAGCCAGGAAACCAACACCGGCCGACGGCACCGAGGCAGGTCACCGGCGTCAGAGAGCGAGTCGGCGTCGCATCCGAGAGCAAGCCGGGTCGCCTTCCCCGCCATCATCAACGTGCGTCTTGCGAGCGCGGCTGGCCAGCCTAAGAGTAAGTCTGCTCAGACTTAAATTTCGCGCGTAAAGCCGTTGCTTTTTGTTACATTCGCGTAGGAGTAACCTCCGCCGGTTACTCCACGCCTTCATATTTTGTATTTTTTCGCGGTTCGTGCGAGTGAGAGAGCGCTATCTCTCTCACTCTCGTATACAGGGCGAGAGAGTTGCGTTCTCTCTCGCACCTATAGAAGCTTAAGCGCGCGCGAGTGAGAGAGCGGTATCTCTCTCACTCTAGTGGTAGCAGTGCGGGAGAGTTGCTTTCTCTCTCGCACTTGCGGCGTATACGGCGCGCGCGCGAGTGGGAGACACCTTTATCTCCCACTCGAGTTAGATCGGCGCGAGAGAGTTGCGTTCTCTCTCGCACCCGCGTAGAGTTAGGCGCGCAAGAGTGGGAGAGCGCTTTCTCTCTCACTCCTACGGCGTAGTACGGGAGACCCGTTGTCTCTCTCGTACTCGCAGTAGAAGCGGCGCGCAAGAGCGGGAGAGCGTTCTCTCTCTCGCTCCAACGGGCTCCGTGCGGGAGAGTGTTCTTCTCTCTCGCACCCGTACGTTAGACGGCGCGCGCGAGTGAGAGAAGCCTTTCTCTCTCACTCTCATAGGCGTAGTGCGAGAGGCATTCGTTCTCTCTCGCACTCGTGGAATACGCCGCGCGCGGGAGACAGCCTCGCGCCTTATATCGCGTCTCACCGCCTGCGCTCCTCATACGCAGCGTTTATAAATGATTTTATCGTCTTTTATTTTTCTTTTGTAACTAATTAAGTATCGTCAATTAATTTATTATTTATTTTTCTGTTTTTTATTAAATTATATTATTTATATTTTTAATTTGAATCTTTTTTTTCTTTTTTTTCTCCTATTTTTTTTCTGTGTTTTTTTTGTTTTGTTTAGGGCGAGCTTGTCTCGCTCAAATTATTATATTTTATTTTTTTTCCTTTTATCATTTATAATTTTTTTCCGTTACTTTCTTCTCATTTTTATTTATTGCTGCGACGAGGAGCTTTCAGCTCTCCTCCCGAATACCGCCCTCTCCGAGATCAACTAGCCAGGTGAGGACGACGAACGAGCCGCGCAACGACGATTGCGCGGCGTTGCAACGGGTAAGTTGGGTCCGTAGACCGGCTTCTCGAGCCTGGACCCAGGAGCAAAGTCGTCCAAGACTTTAGCTTCCTAAAAGGGGGCGCAAAGGGCAATTTCGCGCCTTTTGCGGATTGCGCGTCCCCCGAAGCTAATGGCTCCTGTGGCGGTTAACGTTTAAAACTGCCACCCCGTTACAACTGGCGCCCTTAACGTGAGTAGAGGGAGCTGAGAGCAGGTAGGAAGGATTAAAATCGCGAAGCACGAACCGCACGCGTAAAATATTTTAGTTAAAAATTTTTTTTTTTCGTTTTTTCTCTCTTCTCGTTTTTTTCCAGTAGAGCGAGCGAAAACGAGAAATTCGGATTTCCGAGTGTCAAGAGCACACACAAGGGGTGCGGAGATTTCTGACCTGCGCAACAGCAAGCGAGGAATCTGGCTTGAGAGTGCTCTCAGAAAATATATTCTTTCCTTTGTTTTGTTTGTTTCAGGAGGAAGAAATTTATTTTTTTTTAAATAATATATATATAACGATATTCTGAGCACCCTCAAGGCAGCGCAGGATTCTTCTCCTAGCTCTAAACAAATTGTGAATTAGCAAGGAGAAGAATCGTTCCGGCCAGCAGATAATTACTTAAAATTAAAAATTTTTTTATTTTTTCTTGGGTTGTCGAAAAATATTATTTGAATTTTCACCCAGCTGGCACGGAACTAAAGCGTTCACGCGGACCAAATCGCTTGGCTGCTCGATAACGGAAACTCGAGAGCGCACCTGTTCTGACAAATAGTCAAATCAGGAATCTCCGCAGGCAAAAGCGCTAAGTGAACGGTCAGTAGACCAAAATTAGATAATCAGCCGAAGGCAGATAAACCCCTTGTGAGCGCTCAGAAGTTGGTGCTTACAAACACCGTACCGAAAACAGCGCAAGCGAAAGTGAGCACCACTTCATTGCGGCGAACAATATGGCGGAACGAACTTTAGCTGCCATCGAGGACTGGGCCTTCACCCTGAACGGAAGGGAGCTCGAAGAGAACTTGGCCCAGCTCCAATTGCGCACCGATGGCAGCAGGTTCGCCCGAGCAGACCGGCTACAAAACTGGCTGCTCGGGAATTACACAGCGGCGGACTTCGCAGAAGAGGGGAGCCAAGATCCCCAAACCGTAGTACGCCGCAGCGAGCTACGTCAGCGCCTAATAAATAGACTGAGGTCAGAAGAAGGCGCTGACACAGAGGAACACCCATGGGAGCTACTCCTCTGCGACGACAGGGTTAAGCATAACCTCGAGAGGACGCTAGGAGTAGCCCAGCAGCCGGACAAAATAGTGGAAGCTCCGACTGCAGAGTCCTCCAGACTGGACAACGAGCCAGTCCAAACACATGCACCGGTTGGACGAGACGTTCACCATCGCACGCCAGCTAACCCTGACAGCGAAGCTCAGGGCACTAGCAGGCACGAAGAGAGCTGAATCACGCTGGTTAGCGAAAATAATAACCAGTTCCGTGTGCCAGCCTCTTTCGCGGCGATGATGGCCAACCTCCTCACAGAGGTTAGAGTGTTAACGGCCAAAGTGAACGCGCTCGAGACCAAATCGAGCAGTCAGGAAGCGGAAAGTCGGCGAACGCAGGTACAATTCGCCGACACATATACTTGCCATTACGCAGACGAGCCTGTGGCCGGTAGCACACCTCTACGTGCCCGCCCACAGCCAACCCCTAACCCGCATCCTGCACGCCAAGCACCGCATGGCGTGTCTAAGGAGGGGGGGGCCTGTCCGGCGGCAACGTTTGCCCCGGACAGCAATTCTGCGTATCCCGCGAGCGTGGGAGGCCCCGAAACCTTTATCGGGCACTCAACGCGGCAATCGTCGCGGGATATCGGCCAAATAGTGCGGAAATGGCAAATCCGCTTCTCCGGAGACAAGAACCAGAGCATCGATGTGTTCTTGGCTCGACTGGAAGACTGCCGAGCTCTGGCAAACTTGTCAGAAGAAGAGGTTCTGTCGTCGCTATCGGAACTCTTCACTGACAATGCGGCAACTTGGTACCGCAATAAAAAGAGCAAGTGGTCCCGCTGGGCCGATTTTGAGGCAGCAGCGAGACGGTGGTATGGAACCTCCAGAAGGTTCCAACAGAGGCTAGCGTCCGAAGCGAACAGCCGGACGCAAGGGGTTGACGAGCCGGTACGTGATTATATCACCTGCCTAGTCGCTATCATGCGCAAGCTCTCCCCCATGCCCAGCCAAGACCAGCAGCTCGATATGCTGCATCGTAACTTGCGGCCAGAGCTGCAATCGATGGTCCGGCGGGTAGAAGTCGACAGCGTCGAAACGCTGCTCGACCTAGCGGTAGAAGCGGAACAAACGTTCGAGTGCCGCAAGACCTACCGCCCGCCTCCACCACCTGAAGCCACGCTCTTGCCAGAGATGGCGTATAAGCCTCGGTCCGAAACACGAAGGCAGAGGACCGAGCACCAACCGAGTGCAGAAGGCAAGCCGGCGAGGGCAAAAGTCAGCGCGGTCGCTGCGACGCCCCCGGCGCTGGACGCTGCCACTTTTGCAGCAACGGTCGCCCGCATTTTAGGCGACCATATGAAGTCTTGGCAGCGAGATTTTAAGTCTGCCAGAACTTCCCCCCAGCCGACTCACCGCAGTCGGAGGTCTTCTCCGAGGGGCAAAGGCGAGAGCAAGCCAAAGCGCAGCTCGCCACCGCCCAAAGGGAAGCGCGACGAGCGCCAGGAGGCGCCGTCAGCGAAGAAGGCCTCCCCCGTGCGCGCTCAAGTGCCACAAGGGCCTATAAAGTGCCACACCTGCGGCGAGCTTGGGTACACGGTAAGGACGTGTCCCAAATGTGCGGGAAACGGGTCGAAGAGCGGTTAAGCGGGGAGTTAACCGACTCGTCTTGGACGGTCCCCACAACTAGCTCAGCGTCTCCACCTTTATCGGAGCACGCTACGACCCCCGCCGACCTGCGAGAAGCTTTATCCCTCGGAGGACAGGTCGCACGCGCGTACAAACCTGAAGACGAAACCTGTTGGTGGCTTCAGGTGGCGGTAGGAGGTTACCGCCTACGCGCATTGTACGATCCAGGAGCATCGAACACGGTCATGGGTCCGATTGGCTTGCAAATTGCCAATGCCCTTGACCGTGAGCTCATCCCAGCCGAATCAGGACGCGTGAAAGTCGCTGATGGCAGGCACCTCCCACTGTTGGGACATGTCAAGTTGCCCTTCGCTGTCGCGGGGTTAACGCATGACATCAGGGTTGCCATAATGCCTCAGCTTGACGAGGAATGTTATGTCGGAGTTAATTTTATCCGAGCATTCCGCGCGGTTTTGGACCCCGACACCGACCGTCTACATTTTAAAGACGCGAATGTAAGTGTCGGCCTAGAAGTCGCCAGCATAGCTGCCGGCGTGGGTGCGCTAGCGTCTGCCGGCGTAGCCGACGTAACGGACGACCAGCGTGCCCGACTCCAAGCTCTGCTCGACGCAGTTTCGCCGAGCGGAGGGTCCACCCTGGGATGCACCCACGGGGTAGAACATGCGATTGATGTAGGCGACGCCTCGCCCATCAAGCAACGCTATTACCCCGTCTCGGACAAGATTCAAGAAGAAATGCATCGTCAAGTCCGAGAGATGCTCCAGCAGGACGTGATCGAACCGTCAACTAGTGGCTGGTCTAGCCCGGTGGTGATGGTGCGCAAGGAGAACGGCTCGTACCGCTTCTGCATCGACTTTCGCAAAGTCAACGCGGTTACGAAGCCGGACGCTTATCCCCTGCCTTACATGCAGGATATCCTGCGCAAGCTGCGGAAGGCGAGGTATATTTCTACCCTCGACCTGAGCAGCGCCTACCATCAAATACCACTAAAGGTTGACTCGCGACCTATCACGGCGTTTACCGTACCAGGCATGGGGCTTTTCCAGTTTAAAAGGATGCCGTACGGTCTTTCATATGCAGGCGCGACCTTTCAGCGCGTAATCGACCGGGTTGTTGGCCCCGATTTGGAGCCGCACGCCTTCTCCTACCTAGACGACATTATCGTCGTAGGGGAGACGTTTGATGAGCATGAGAAGTACCTCGCGCTCGTACTCAAACGTCTTGCGGAGTCTGGTTTAACGGTTAACCGAGAGAAATGCGACCTCTGTAAAACAGAAGTGAGGTACCTGGGGGTGCTGGTTAATCGGGACGGCATTAAACCCGATCCAGCCAAGACCCAGCCGGTCAGGGACTATCCCCCCCCCTAGGAACCTCAAGCAGCTGAGACGCTTCCTCGGGATGGCGTCCTGGTATAGGAAGTTTATGAAGGACTATGCCACCGTCGCCGAACCGTTAACCCGCCTCACGAAGAAGAGCCAAAGGTTTGAATGGCTCGAGGAGCAGCAGCGCGCCTTCGAAGTTTTAAAGGCGATGATCGTCTCCGCCCCAGTTTTACAGTGTCCTCGGCTAGGGGGTGGATACGTTATCCAAACCGATGCGAGTGACACGGGCATAGGAGCGGTGCTGCTGCAGATCGTTGAGGACGAAGAAAGGGTGCTAGAGTTTGCTAGCAGAACCCTCAACTCCGCCGAGCGGAATTACAGCGTGACCGAGCGAGAATGTCTGGCAGTTGTATGGGCCGTAAAGAAATTCCGTCCATACATCGAGGGGCACCAATTTAAGGTGATAACTGACCACAGCAGCTTGCGCTGGCTGTGCTCAATGAAGAACCCCACCAGCAGACTGGCGAGATGGACTCTAGAGCTCCAAGCTCACTGCTTCGAGGTAGAGCACCGGAAGGGAGCGCTTCACCACGTGCCAGACGCGTTGTCTCGCATGTTTGAGGAAGACGAAGTTGCTCTTTCCTCTCTCGTCTGGTCGGAAAACACCGCCGACGAGTGGTACCTCGCTTGGGTCCGCAACATCTCTGAGGAGCCTAACGAGCACCCCAGATGGAAGCTCGTTGGGGGAAACCTGTACGCTCATCGCCCCGCCGACAAGATCGACGGAGTTATAGGCGATGACGAGGAATGGAAGTTGGTCGTGCCGAAAGAACAGCGGCAAACGGTGTTACGAGAATGCCACGACGACCCAACAGCGGGGCACCTAGGCCGCGAAAAGACGTTCGCGCGGGTGGCCAGAGCATACTACTGGCCACAATTCTACGACGACGTCCGGGAATACGTCCGCAAATGCCTAGTGTGCCAGCGCTGTAAGGTAGAGCAAAGGGCTCCCTTCGGGTTCATGGGCCGTAGGACCACCGACCGGCCGTGGCAGGTCGTAGCAGCCGACATAACCGGCCCACTTCACCGTTCCGCTAAAGGGTTCGAATATATCCTGGTCTTTCAGGATTTGTTCACCCGCTGGGTGGAGGCCGTGCCGATCCGGAAAGCGAACGCTAAAACGATTATCCGGGAGCTTAACGACCGGGTCGTTTTACGCTTTGGCGCTCCTGAAGTTTTCCTCTCGGATAACGGCACGGAGTTATCACGGAGTATCCCGCCTTTTAGAGTAGTATAGTGTTCGCCGTCGGACAAGCTACGCGCTTTCTTTTTCGCCTGACTAAGTTTTCCGCGGGAAAGAAGAGAATATCCGCCATTTTGGACGCGCCGTTTACGCGTCCTCCTTTCGTTTCTTTCTTCTTCGCGTTGAAGAAGAAAGTTATCGGGGTGTTTTTGGTGACTTGGTGAGCAGCGGCTGTGCAGGCAGCCAGGAAACCAACACCGGCCGACGGCACCGAGGCAGGTCACCGGCGTCAGAGAGCGAGTCGGCGTCGCATCCGAGAGCAAGCCGGGTCGCCTTCCCCGCCATCATCAACGTGCGTCTTGCGAGCGCGGCTGGCCAGCCTAAGAGTAAGTCTGCTCAGACTTAAATTTCGCGCGTAAAGCCGTTGCTTTTTGTTACATTCGCGTAGGAGTAACCTCCGCCGGTTACTCCACGCCTTCATATTTTGTATTTTTTCGCGGTTCGTGCGAGTGAGAGAGCGCTATCTCTCTCACTCTCGTATACAGGGCGAGAGAGTTGCGTTCTCTCTCGCACCTATAGAAGCTTAAGCGCGCGCGAGTGAGAGAGCGGTATCTCTCTCACTCTAGTGGTAGCAGTGCGGGAGAGTTGCTTTCTCTCTCGCACTTGCGGCGTATACGGCGCGCGCGCGAGTGGGAGACACCTTTATCTCCCACTCGAGTTAGATCGGCGCGAGAGAGTTGCGTTCTCTCTCGCACCCGCGTAGAGTTAGGCGCGCAAGAGTGGGAGAGCGCTTTCTCTCTCACTCCTACGGCGTAGTACGGGAGACCCGTTGTCTCTCTCGTACTCGCAGTAGAAGCGGCGCGCAAGAGCGGGAGAGCGTTCTCTCTCTCGCTCCAACGGGCTCCGTGCGGGAGAGTGTTCTTCTCTCTCGCACCCGTACGTTAGACGGCGCGCGCGAGTGAGAGAAGCCTTTCTCTCTCACTCTCATAGGCGTAGTGCGAGAGGCATTCGTTCTCTCTCGCACTCGTGGAATACGCCGCGCGCGGGAGACAGCCTCGCGCCTTATATCGCGTCTCACCGCCTGCGCTCCTCATACGCAGCGTTTATAAATGATTTTATCGTCTTTTATTTTTCTTTTGTAACTAATTAAGTATCGTCAATTAATTTATTATTTATTTTTCTGTTTTTTATTAAATTATATTATTTATATTTTTAATTTGAATCTTTTTTTTCTTTTTTTTCTCCTATTTTTTTTCTGTGTTTTTTTTGTTTTGTTTAGGGCGAGCTTGTCTCGCTCAAATTATTATATTTTATTTTTTTTCCTTTTATCATTTATAATTTTTTTCCGTTACTTTCTTCTCATTTTTATTTATTGCTGCGACGAGGAGCTTTCAGCTCTCCTCCCGAATACCGCCCTCTCCGAGATCAACTAGCCAGGTGAGGACGACGAACGAGCCGCGCAACGACGATTGCGCGGCGTTGCAACGGGTAAGTTGGGTCCGTAGACCGGCTTCTCGAGCCTGGACCCAGGAGCAAAGTCGTCCAAGACTTTAGCTTCCTAAAAGGGGGCGCAAAGGGCAATTTCGCGCCTTTTGCGGATTGCGCGTCCCCCGAAGCTAATGGCTCCTGTGGCGGTTAACGTTTAAAACTGCCACCCCGTTACAATATATATTAGGTGTAGTAAAAGGTAATCCATTATTTTTCCAATAGATGGCTTTAGTAGTCTGTATCTCCCGTTGTAAAAGTGCGATTGGGTTACACTAGATGGCGTTAAAAAGATAAGATTTCGTACTAAAGAAGTTTCTGATACAGTTTTGTGATTGCTTGACTCGATATTTTTTTAGCACGCGTCAAAGATGGACACCAACAACGAGAAAATACGCCATATCTTACAGTTTTTCTTCGATAAAGGCGAAAACGCAAGCCAGGCAGCTGGAAATGTGAATAGTGTTTATGGTCCTGATACTGTAACAGCCAATCACACGCAATTTTGGTTTCGTCAATTCCGTTCCGGTAATTTTGTCGTCAAAAATGCACCACGCTCTGGAAGGCCAATTGTCGAAAATGTCGATAAGATAATGGAAATCGTCGAGTCCGACCGTCACGTAAGCACTGTTTCGATTGCCTAGGAGCTAAACATTGCACAAAAAACCGTTTAAAACCACTAAAATAAGGCTGGATACAAAAAGAAGTTCGATGTATGGGTGTCACCAGAGTTATCGCAAAGAAACCTCATGGACCGAATTTCCATCTGCGAATCGCTGCTAAATCGCAACAATATCGATCCATTTCTGAAGTGGATGGTTACTGGTGATGAAAAGTGGGTCACTTACGACAACGTTAAGCGACAACGGTCGTGGTCAAATCGCGGTGAGCCGGCGCAACGGTGGCCAAGCCAGGATTGACAGTCAGGAAGGTTTTGCTGTGTGTTTGGTGAGACTGGCAGGGAATCATCTACTATGAGCTGCTCCCCTACGGCCGAAGCCTTAATTCGGACCTGTACTGTCAACAATTGGACCGTCTGAAAGAAGCAATCGCTCAGAAGCGGCCAGCTTTGGCCAATAGGAGAGGAATTGTGTTCCATCAGGACAACGCCAGGCCGCATACATCGATAGTGACTCGCCAGAAGCTCCGGGAGCTTGGTTAGGAAGTTCTTATGCATCCACCTTATAGTCCGGACCTAGCACCAAGTGATTACCACCTGTTCCTGTCTATGACGAATGATTTTGCAGGTGAAAAATTCGCCTCAAGAGAAGATTGTGAAAATCGACTGTCCCAGTTTTTTGACAATAGGGACAAGGGTTTCTACGCGAGAGATTACTAGAAATGAACGATTAGAACATATTTAAGAAAAGCTAATCGGTTTTAATATTGTTCCGTGCTCGGTATTTTCCCTATATAAACCGATTAAGCAAACTATATCCTATTTTACCCAAATAGTAACACTTAATGACATTATTTTAATCGGGTTTATTTAGATACAATTGTATTAATCAGTTTATATACAGAAAATTAAGAGTACAAAACAGTATTAGAACTATTTAGCTTTTTTAAATATGTTTTAATAGTACAGTAAATAATTGTAAGATTAATGATTAATAAAAATTAACAACGAATTAAAGGGAAAATTTGCACATTTTTTAACAAATTTTCTAATTGCAAATAATATTTAATCCCAAGAAAAAATTTAATATTCCCTATACTCGCAAAGAATATGTATAATTTTGTATTATTTTCCATTTTAAGAATTTTGTTATACTTTTCGACAAAAGTTCTTCGACGTATCTAAGTTTTGACATGAAATTTAACGTGAAATTTTCACGATTGCTATAGTTTGGTAATTTTTATCTATTTTTTAGTTTTGTATATCACGAGGTGTGGCAGACAATGAGACTGATTGTTTACTAAAATTTTAATTTTTTTAAACATTAATGTTATCCTATTGGAAGTAGTTCCCTTGGGCAGCTACACACTGATGGAGACGTTGTTCCCACTTTGGTAGCAGCGTTGGAAGTCTTCAACCGGTATGGTTTCTAGCATGTCCGTTACACTATTTTGGATCTTTTCATAAGTCCCAAAATGACGTCCTTTGAGGACATTTTTCAGTTTAGGAAAAAGGAAAGAGTTACAGGGACTGAGATCAGGTGAATAGGTGGGCTGTGGAACAACAGAAATGCCTTTGAGGTCAAAAGTTCTGTGATGGAGCGGACAGTGTGACATAGGGCGTTGTTATGATAAAGCATCCATTTGTCTGCACTGTCTGGTCTAACGCGAATAACCCTTTTTATAAGCATTTCAAGAACGTCTTTATAAAAAACTTGGTTGACAATTTGTCCAGGAGGAACAAATTCTTTATGAATGATTCCTATTCTATCAAGAAAACAAATCAGTATTGATTTGATCTTCGATTTGTTCATTTGAGCTTTCTTTGGTCGAGGAGAGCTCGCAGTGTGCCACTCCTCACTTTGCCTTTTGGTCTCTGGATCGTATACAAAAATCTCTGATTCATCACCTATGGTCACACGACTAAAGAAATCGTTCTCATTGGCGATTTTGTCAAGAAGATCAAGACACTTGTTTTTTAGATTGTCCTTCTGCTCGATTGTGAGGTTTTTCGGCACCATTTTGGCACAAAACTTTCGCATGTGCAAATGTTTAGTCAAAATTTGATGAAATCAGTTTGTAAGTAAATCTGTTCAAGTTTAATTGTTCACTTAACATTCTTAATGTTAAACAAAGGTCTAATCTCGCTAGAGTGTTCACACGTTCGATGCTTTCGTCGGTTTTCGAAGTTGAAGGCCTCCTTGAACGATGTTCATGCCTTTTAAAAGTGTTTTGTGCCAGCAAAAAACTTGAGCTCGGGATAAAGGATGTTCCCCATAGGCCTGTTTTAATTTTTCAAATGTCACATTTGCCGATTCTCCAAACTTAACACAAAATTTAATGGCACAACGTTGCTGCAAATTCCGCTGTTCCATTTTGCGTCACGCACAACCAAAACACAACTTCACTTATAGCAGTCACGAAAATCACATAGTTAACGGAAAGAGTTGAAACTCGCAGTGAGCCATGGCACTGATACACGTGCAAGTAATCTAGCAACAGCGCAGCGTTGCCAGATCGCTTGCAGTGTTGCTAGTCTCATTACTTTTCTGCCACACCTCGTATTGTTGACTCTATATAACACAATTAATAAGGATAAAAAATTATTTTTAAAATTGATCTATCGATATAAAAATACTGTCATCCCCGGTTATGACTTTGCGCATGCTATGAGTTGATAAAATTTCGAACGTAGAAGTGTCTAACGTAACATTTAAACCTAGAGGCTGATTTAAAGAAAAGGGAACAACTTGAGTAGCTTTGTATAAAATTTATTTTTTAACTTTTTATTTATCAAAAAAAACCTGAAGTTAACGCTTCTTTTTTAAAAACAATTTTACTATCAGAAGCGAGCATATAGAGATTTGCTACTGAGCGACGGCTCCTTTAATAGATTGCTGGACTCTTTCTCTGAAGGATCAAAATTCGATTCCTACATCTGTCAATTGACAGAAGCAGCACTGTTTTCTAATGTGCTTTAGTCTTCACTATATCGCAAGGCTCCGCCCCAATTAGCAAACAATTAGAGATAGTGTAAAGTAGAAGCTAAAAAGAAAAAAAATAAATAAATAATAACATAAAAATTTCATCTAACTCTCGAATATGCGACTTACGGAGTGTATTTGAAAAGTAAGGTGACTTTTTAAATTACGTGGGAAACGTACATTCCATTACCGGTTTTTTCTGTTGTGTTGGTACACATGTCTCGAACATATGTTTACAGTTTCAATTGTATCGCATACTTAGTTTTTTTTTGACATAAGAAGGTTAGACGTGTTCTAGTGTCCTCAGCGATTTTTGAATATTATAAAAAATGGAGCCAAGACTTTGCATCAAATCGTGTGTAAAATGTAATCAAGTGCTCTAAAACATTTGAAATTGAGCAGTTGACAATGGCATAAGGTGAGTCTGCTCTAAGTAAAAAAAATGTTTACAAGTGTTACAAGCTCTTCCAAGATAGTCAAGAAGATGCCAATGACAAATCTCGCTTTAGACGCCCCAGCACATTAACAACAGATGATAACGTCGAAGCTGTGAAGAAAATTGTTTTCAAAAATCGTTAAATCACCATAAGAGAAGTTGTTGAGGATGTTGGCATATCGGTCGGTTCGTGTCATGCAATTTTTTTGGAGTTTTCGGGCATGAGACGTGTGTCAACAAAGTTTGTTGCGAAACTGCTTAATTTTGATCAGAAGAACCGTCGCATGAGCATCGTTCAGGAGCTCTTGAATCACGTCAATGATGATCCTGATTTGTTCAGAAGAGTCATAACTAATGACAAATCATGAGTATATGGTTATGACGTTGAAACCGAAGCCTAATCGTCCCAATGGAAAAACCCAAGATAGCCAAGACCGAGAAAAGCACGCCAAGTTCGATCAAATGTCAAAGCTTTGCTCATTATTTGTTTTGTTTACCATGGCATAGTGCATCAGGAGTTTTTATCTCAAGGTCCTACGGTCAATGAGGAGTATTACCTTGAAGTTATGCGCCGTTTGCGAGAAGCAATACGAAAAAAAAATGTCCGAAATTGTGGAAATACAATTCATGGCTTTTGCATCACGATAAAAGCACCTGCTCATTTATCGTTGCTATGTGAGATTTTTTTGCCAAAAACAACATGACAATCATGCTTCAGTCGCCATATTTACCGGATTTGCCTCCTGTGACTTTTTCCTGTTCCAAAACTGAAGAGACCTATAAATGGACAAAGATTTACAATGATTGAAGAAATAAAAACTGCATCGCTGGAAGACTTGAAGGCATATCAAGAAGTACTTATGAGAAGTGCTTCGAGGAATGGAAAAACCGTTAGCAAGTGTATTGTATTCGAGGGGGATGACTTTGAAGAAGACAAAATGAATATTGATGAATGAATCAATATTTTTTCATAAAATATAAAGTCACCTTACTAGTTTAGCACACTTTGTACACCTGATTGTAAGCTAAGATCAATCTGTAAGTTCAGTTCTGCTCAACCGAGTTTCATTAAACTCACTGGTTTTATCTTGGTTGCGTAACAAATGAAGAGAGAGAGATTTTGTTAAATTTCACAAGAAAAATATAAATATCACTAGAGAATTATATGCAATCCACACAAAATAGTTTAATACTGTTTTAATTACTGTTATAATTAAATTTACTAACCTCTATTTCGAAATTTCCTTTAGTGAATTCAAGTGAATTGAATAAGGCGCTTGTTGCTGCTAAGCGAACGTGGCTTGATGTATTAGATCCTTGCATACCATGTATAATAGCAGTGAGAATCTGGTTTGATTGGGCAACTAAAACTTCACTGTCAATTTCTTGACAAATATAACCTATTGTTTCTAAAGTAGCTTCTTTCATCATTTCGGTACTGCTAGGGTTAGCAACATTATTAACTAATAGTGGTATTAATTCATTCCACTGACCAACTGGCAATTCAGCAACAGCAACATAGGCAACGCACTGTGCTGCCGAACTAGGCCTATTATTTTCTGTTCCTAGTGCGCCTAAAATCTAGAAAAAAATTAAGTGATTTAAATACGGATTATATACGCTTGTGCGCATATATAGATACCACAAATAAATTTTTTAAACTTGGTAAAATATTGAAATCTGGCGTTTATTAAAATATTTCCTTTCTATTAAAAATTGAACAGAATTTCAAATGAATATTACAAAATGTTTATGTTACGGGCGAATCTCTAAAAACAGTTAACTTAGGTTTATCTAGATTTACTTAAAATTACCGAAGCCTCTTAAGTCAAGTCTGAAATAACTTAACACTGGCTGCTTTAATTTTTTTAATCACTCTAACAAGCCCTCTATTAAAAAGATATATTCTTGGAGCACAAAATGAAATCTATTTTCAACTCAAGTTAGCATACTCAGTCAGTATTCAGTTACTGATTAATTGGGTATATTCAACTAATAATTCAAGACTGGCTGTTTAAATTTGAGTTATTATTTTAACCCTATTCACTTGATGCACTAATCAGCAACATCAGACAGTGCTTAGGAACGAAATTTAAAGAACATAATCACATAAACATAAAGAAAATATCACTAGATGAAAAAAACATAAATAGTTATCAACGCGCATCGAATTTCCGCACCAAACAAAGTGGTGAGCGAAAGAAACCTCCCGAGTTGAGGCATTAAATCATGTGGTAAATGAGAGTCATCTCTTGAGCGCAAACGGTTAATACTTGCGACGAATATTTCCTACGATGGATAAAAGCTACTGCATCATCGAAATTTCGTCACTAGACGGCGATGTTTATTTACACTTAACCCATTAAGTCCCAAAATGACGAAATTTTTTACTTACGTTTGAGCTTAAAGATTTTTAAGAAAAAACCATGAAATGTTTTGGAAAATACCCTTTCCTACTATTATTAGGTATGCTGAATACGATGCAATAGCTTAAACTCAATTTGATTTTCAATTAATAA